>OY856414.1:224608000-225808000 GCA_963693085.1 Alisma plantago-aquatica | reverse complement strand
ATGGGCGATCAGCCAAAGCTGACTCATGACTTGATGAAATACAGATCTTGACCCACTAGAAGAATATACGTTGCAATCTTCTGAATTGATGGTGAGGGTTATCAATTTGAACAAAAAATAGTGGGAGCGATAATTAATTAAAGTCCTAATTATATCATAAAACCTTTTCAAATCAATTAAGTCAAAAAGGAGTTTTTGGACTAAATTGCATATATTTCCTTTTGTACAATGAATGGCTAATCAACAATAATCACTTTATTTCTGATCGGTCTTTCGGACCAACAAACTAATGGGAATAAAATCCACGACTGCTTAGGATGTTGATAAGTGTTCTCAATCGAAGAGCAAAAGCTCTAAGTCATAATTATACTAGAACCAGATGAACTCGATCCCACCACACTAATGGCTAAAAGTATGCTTATGGAAGCATACCAAGGATGCCGTTAATGTGGAATGCTTGATGTTGTGTTCTCTGAACTATGAGTTCCAGAGACAACATGAGACATATGATGTCTCCAAAACACTATACTAGTATGTCATGATAGAAGGAGATCCAATAAGGTATTCAGAAACTCAATGTGATTGGGTATGTGGAAAAACTTGACTAAGAAGGATTCCCTCTGAGCCAAGAGTTGGCTATTGGTATTATACTGCAAATGTTGTGAGAATCATACAGTTCATAATGAACTACAACATGAACAACTTTGACAAGCATTGACAAAGTTGTTGTACATGTTAAGGATAGTTGATGCAAAGATGAAGAAAGACAAACCCTAATCTTTGATGTGATCAATGAAGGGTAAGTCTTAAAGGCAAGGACAAGGGCAAAGCAAAGAAGCGTTCTGATGCTAGCTAGAAGCCCAAGTCATCTTCAACCTCAAAGCACATGGGAGGATGAATGAGGGAAATGACCTCTATATCAGGAAGAACAAAAGAAGAAGAAGGAGGGGATAGAGATCTCCACCATAGGTATCATGAAATAAACACTTCTTTATCTGAGGTATATGATACCAAGATATGGATATGTTATATATGATATACAAGATCTACAAAGAAGTGATGGCCTTTACGAAAGGACCAAGAAAGGAGTACCCATCATTGGAGCAAGTGTTGTTGCAATAGATAGGAGCACCATTCAATTTATTTCAGCCTAAAGGGCACAAAATAAAGTTGAGAACTACTATTTCAATTTTCCAATAGAAACACTTTATTATTGCATCTTGTAGTGACAAGATGACTATCAATATAGTTGATGTTTCAAAGATATTATCTTTGTGGAAATGCCTTGTTTATCTTGTGGTACTTGGTATGCATAAGATAAAATTATATCTAAAAGTTATTGATAACTCAAACAAAGAATTAGCATCATCATGAGAAATTCATTTCTAGTTTCCATATAATGGATAAATCTAGACTCTTTTGGTTAGAGAACCAGTAAGAGACATGAATCTCTTGAACATGATAAATCGATCTTCACTGGTGGTAGTGGGAGAATGATTATCCTATTAGGCATAATACATGTGATGTATTTACATACCTATTTGAGCAAATGCTAATACTTCAAACGGTGTTTAGAGAAATACCAATATGAATGTCTTGAAGTGTTCAAGAATATCATAGATGAAGTATGACTTTGGTAAAGTGTTAATTCTTAATGAGATCAATGAATGAAACACTTGGACGAAATGTTTGAGAACCTTATGAGTGATTATGATAGTATATCATAGTGAACTCATGATTAAGGCATGGTGAATGTCTAAATCAAAAGGAGTCTTACTCTAAGGAGTTAAAGGATGATTATCAAATAACTAATTTCTTCTTAAATAAAGAATACCCTACACTAATAAAGGACATTAAGAATCACAAAGGGTTGTGAGTTCTTATATCCTTGACAGATACATCTTGATTATCTATGTGATGAGTTGGTCATGTGATGAGTTAACAATCTAGATAAATATGATGAACCAGATTTTGAGTTATGGTTTATGTCCATCACATCCTAAATGATTACCATGTGAGACATAAGGCATGACCTTGATGGTAGAACCCATTGGGATGAAATCCATAAGTGTGAATGAGTCTAAAGCGTTAAGACACATGGATGAAGTTTTGAGAAGGATGATGCTTGTTGATTACAAATTAATGACTAAGAGATTTGGCATACGAATACTAAAATTATATTCCTACGAGTAATAAAAGAAGGATGTGTACCTGACACAACCTATAAGGTTTATGAATCCATTAATG
Source organism: Alisma plantago-aquatica (assembly GCA_963693085.1). NCBI lineage: Eukaryota > Viridiplantae > Streptophyta > Magnoliopsida > Alismatales > Alismataceae > Alisma > Alisma plantago-aquatica. The sequence continues at coordinate 225,805,753 of OY856414.1, read as the reverse complement.
CAAATGAAGTCTATAAGTGACAATGGACTAATCAATGTGATTGATTGAGTACAAGCAGCTCAGAACTGGGATCTTTACTTTGATAATATGGTCAAAGGGGTTGACTGATATGACAAAGATAAAGAAGGGATCTGTTATTTAGTGGGAGTGTATTTACATTCCACATGTCGATGAGGAATGAGATGTTCTAGAATGGAATCCTTTGTGGAAATTATCTTTAAGGAAGATAGAGATGTTTCCTAAGTGATAGGAAAAGATATCTATAGATATAGTTCTCAAAACCTCTTGACCTGAAAAGAGATAGCATACATTGGCAATCTATACTGAAGGGTTCAGTGTGCACATATTCAGTGGGAGAAAACTTTTCCATGTTAAATGGAGTTAGTATCCCAAGGCCAAGTGTCCAATTCTTATGAATAATGGAAACACTAAGAATAGATATGAATCTATCATGTATGTAATTATCCCATTATCTTGCATGTATGGACATAGAAAGAATAAAATGCATTCATCATCTTGTATGTAGGACATGACAATATGATGTGCTCATCCTGATAACTCGTATGTGGGACATGACGAGTGGATGTCTTTCTAGTTCCAGTAAGGGTTATTGGAATACCATAAGAACTTGATAAGTACTTGATAAGTACTAGTTTTATGGAAATAAGGAAGGATTCACTGTAAAGAGTTACACTGATGCAAACTTTTGAAAAAGAAAAACAATTAATCACAAAATACATATGGGATATATAAAAGTGAATGTTTGTTGATAAATGGAAACGTTCCAATAAAGCCATTTAAAAAGGAAAAGTTGTGTATCTGTGTGGATGTTATATGGATCTGGAAGTTCATGAGATGAACTTATAGATATTCCGATCATTGATGACAAGTAAGGAGTACTTGGTCATGCAATGTGGCTAAAGGATAGCAAAGGAATACTAGATCGCATATTACGGCAACTCCATCTCATACGTGTGACGTACAATGAAGAGATGAGAGACATGTAGTTAATACCGACTTTGGGAAGGTGTTTCCATAACTCACTATGTTAGTACTAGATCACAGTAACATGTGGGACATGTTTGAAGATCACTATGAATATGATTCAAGGGTGATTGGCTCACAATGCAAGTGGGAGTCTTTTGGTATGTATGCCCTGAGAGCCAATCATGGGATGATTGGTGGGATACATTAAGATTGATTTTATAAGCATCAAAGGCAAGCTTCCAATTCTTTCTGGTTCAGTCATTTGAGATAATGATAGAACAAATTAAATGTCTACAGAATGACAGTACTCAATGACGTATGCTTTCAGGTTGAGGACCTGAACGATGAGATCATACAGATGCTAAGAGTTTGTACATTCTTATTATGTCCCTAGTTGGATGTCATTGTGGAAGGTAGATAGACAACAATGACACACCATACTAGATTGTGGTGTTGGTTGATGATAGAATCTCATTAGTCATGATATGGAGATATCAAACCAAACAAATAGGTACTTGTTAGAGAACAAGTGTACCAGACAGACCCACCATGAGTTTGACACATGGAACCATGGCATGGTAGTCACAGTCAGTTCTCACAGTGATGGTGGTCAGTGTGATTCATTGACCTGAAATCACTACACTCAACACATGTCATCAGGTACACCTTAACATCATCAAACGCAGTCCTGAAACATGGGTTGTTATAAAGGTGATAATTGGGTTGCTTTGACACATGGGGCTTTTGAGGGGTGATTGATAGATATGGGATTTGTACCTCCTGAGGGAGTTTGATATACATGGACACTTGATGAGTAGGATTGAGATAGGTGTCCCCACGCATGTGTGAATGAGTATGTGATATTGATGTCATACATATCTCCTCCAGTCTACTCTGATATCAAGAAAGTGAATGAACATTGGCAGGATGATTGTTCCATGTCTTGAGTTCATTCGGGATATCAGTGACAAAGGAATTATACATTCACTGTAAACCATTCACAGATTGTAGGATTGAAAGTTGTTCTCCAACTTTCCTTTTCACTTGGTAGCGCTGATGTGCGACTAGGCACCTCTCTTTGCTTGTGAAGTCATAAGTGTTATGGACTTTCACTGCCAACGTGAAATGGGCCTGGAGGGTCACACACATAGGATTTAACTAGGAAGAGGGGTTTATCCACAAATGATGTTTAGATTGATTACTAAAGGAGTTTAGTAGTTCAATTAAACTTTCAATTAATTAATAGCTCAATATCGTAGTGTTTAAGGTGTTGGACTGATTGATTAGAGTATCAGATTGATTGAAACTACAATTGACTGATTTTGCATAGTCTGCACTCCCAACCGATCGGCTCATATGATGAACCGATTGGCTCAGGTTGGTGAACTGATCAGCTCATGTGATGAACCGATCGGCTCAGGACAAGCTGAATTGACCAGTTCAAGGGTTGAACCGATCGGCTCAACTGGTCAAAATGAGCGAGTTGAGAAAGTCAGGTAAGTGAGAAATTTCTCTTCATTTCACTTGTCCAATTTGATTGCAACAATGATTGGTATTTGGATCAATTTGAAACAAAAGAGGAAAAGTCAATAGGGAACTAATCTGGGGAGTGAACTGACCTATTCAGACTTGAACCGATTGGCTCAACTACCCCAACTGACCGGTTCAGGTGTGAACTGATCGGCTCAGGTCCCCAACCGACCGGTTCATGCATGAAACGATCGGTTCAGCTGGCGCAGTTGGTTGTTTTGTGGAAAATCTTGAACCCTTCTACTCATACTTTAATCCCACATTGCCCGGGGAAAAGAACCCTGACCCTGACTCCTCCTATATATAGAGGGGTATTGGGGTCTTCTCAAGTACAACTCAGAATACCAGTTGCTCTACAAAATTGTCATTCTCTCTGGTTGTGGTAACAAGGAGAGACCGAGCAAGTGCTACCCGACAAGGGAGGAACAACAAGGGAAAGACAACTGTAGAAAGGTGACTGGTGGTAGGAGAGTGTGTCGATGACTAATATGCTGACAGGAGGGTATGACTCCTTCCGGTTCCTTGTGTGACAAGGCAATCAGAGTTCCAGGTGGTCCATGTGGACTACTTTAGAGGTAGGAGACTTCTTCCGCTCAGAGGATAGCTATCAATCCCGACAGTCCCTGTGCGACAAGGAGTTGCACAGACACCGTCCAAGACCGGAGGTGAAGACTGTACTAGCTGTGAGGTAATGTCTTCGAGCAAGCCTCGGGACAATGTACGCCTCTACAAACCATCCTTCCTACTGTATAGACGTTGACGCGATTCCTTTATTCCGGGTTTGGGAGAAGAACATTTTTGTTTCTACTGCCTTCTCTGCCTCCCTTAAAAACCCAACACCCCCAACTGCAATTGAACACATATGGGTTGGTTGGGGAGTGACCCCTTTAAATAGTTGCACCAACAACTGGATGATTACATATTATGAAACTTATCATGCCATTCCACAATCATGCTTTATACCATACACATAACTGATCAATATTCCCACTTTTGTGCATTTTTAAAGAATGACATGGCATCAAGTTCAATTAAGGATGACTATGGATAAGGTGATAGCTCATGATTTTTTAAGTTGTTTGTTTGTGACAAAATATATCAACATCATTTAGATTTTCTTACTATTTTGTAGATCTAACCTAAAGGCATGGAATTAACCTTCTTAAGGGACCATCTTCTATGACCTATGTAATGAAATATAATAATATGTTTCATGTACACCAAGTAACATCCAACTAAAATTATTGAAATTGTACTATATTCAATCAATATGTCATTTTCATGATTACAAGTCCTTGTACTATAGTTTCCTCAAAAGAATTTTGGTATTTCTCTATTACAAAACAACTTCACATAAGAAACATGTGCTTTTCCACTCTAGCCTCTTTCTATCTCTACCATCTCTGCTAAGAGGTAAATAAACTATCTATTAAATGGTGGTGGATCTTCTACGTTTGACATTGTATCTATTTTTAAAATTTAAAATGGCTATAGAAATTAAAATTTGTATTTTAATAGAAGTGAAACTATGTTTCATGCCATGTGGGATTGCAGGGTTGTCACGGAAGCTTGGAAGGTAATTGTTCCCCAGGCAAGGCATCATACATTCTTTGGAGTTGATACTTTTGAAGAATGGTGGAGAACTACTACGCGGAACATTAGAATGACATAGGAGTGTTTCTCGACTGCCAGCTTTGAGTTTTGGAAGAGTAAGAATGAGGAATTATTCCAATGATTTCCAATGAGAACACCAAGCTTGATAGCAAGTATGTGGAACGATATTCAATTGCTTGAGTGTAACAGGGAAACCAACTCGACCAGATGCAATGCTAGAATAGATGGATGAAAGAAACCACCACCAGTGACAGTAAAGATGAACATCGAGGCCGCAATAAATAAGAGAGGGGCAGCTGTGACAACCATTGCATGGGACGCCACAGGCACATGGCTAGGAGGATGGGGAAAACATGTGCACTCAAAGATCACCCACTAAGGAAGACTAGCAAGTATATGCTTTGTTGTTGAACAAAGTGTGAGATAGAACTAGACCAATGTGATCATAGAAACATATTTCTAGAAAGCTAAAAAGATGATTGCAGTTGGTGATGAGATCCCACCAAGATTTGCATACTGGGTGACGAAGATCAGAAGTATCCTAAAATCTAATACCAAACTGCAGTTCATCTATAGGAAGGGGAATGAGCTGGTGTATAATCTAGCTAAATAACGTCTCTGAGGAGGGAGAGACTATCTGTTCTATGTAGAACCTCTGAATGAACATGGGAGGATGTCGATGTATAACTAAGTAGTAGTCCTGTATTCCAAAAAAAAACAAGTACTATATAAAAGATAGGCATTGAAGGGTTTTCAAACAAAGTGATTTGTAATGAGCATATGTGTTCTACAAATACCAAAAAGTAGTGTAAAAAATTCCACCATAGTACTTCATAGTAAAAAAACACCACATTTTCTTATTTCTACTTATATTATATCCTTTTAAATGGCGTTATAAGAACAAAATATAGCAATTTAATAAAAGAAAAGGAATGAATCACATATTGATGAAGGAATTATTGTGCTAGTAAACCTAAGGAAAAGTACACCATAACAACATATTCTAGATAAGAACATAACCGGGGGTCCACATATAGGTTTCCACAATACACATTGCACATAGTATGACTAATATGGAATATTGATGTACCTATCTACACCATTTTAGGAACATTAGATGCATCATAATTTTGATAGGTAAATACTAGTTTCTTTTGATTCAGATGCCCCACTCACAAAAATATAAACTAAAAGGCATATTTAATAGAACATTTAGTATAAATTCAGAGGTTCAGCAAAAGGGCGATGATGTATACATATATGATTCACTTTGATTATCATGTATATTATTACAACGTTTCCTATAAATGGTACAAGAATATGTCATTGTAGTTTATTCTTTTAGGGAATCCTTTAATTACACCCCCAACATTATATTAAGGCTCCTGATCTCTAGTTGAGGTCATTAGAAGTTCCATTCATGTGAATGACTAGACCATGTAATCTAGTCCACCGCCAAATGGATTTTGTATTGTGCAGTGAGCCTAAGTTGTAGATCATAAAGTGTTTAAGATAATAATAAAAACATGTCATTGTTATATCAAATATGAGCTTTATAATATCATTTATACAAAGTATTAGTAAAGCAACAGAAAATGACGAACCAAGAAAGATACTATAATAAAACAATGAATAATGTTGGTGTTAGATTATAAAAAGAGGGTAGTTACTATAAAAAGGCCTTCAGTACCTACTAGTTAGTTTGATACGTGGCATGTTTGGGTCAAGAAAATTAAAGTAGAGAAACAATCGATAGTGAGTAGCATGACATGGGTTAGGTAGAGTGAACGATATCTTTACTTGGTTATTCATTTATGTAGTATTCCAAAACCCTTGACATATTAACACCTCATACGTCATACCCTAATTTGTGTATTGGTTTTCTACAAGCCCTACCATGAATACTTCATAGTTTATTGTTATTATATGTTTATCAAATTTGGCATAAACTACATTTTCTACAAAATGATATTAATCAAATACAAAAATAGAAGAATACATTTTGTGACTAGGTCAGAAACTTTATCCTTATAGGAAACTACAGTGAGATAGGGATCATTAGATATTTCAAATAAAAGAAGGATCATATCGTTAAATTGTTATTAGGTTTCATACCATGTTCTTTATTTCTTTATACCTCATATCCCATTGTATCCACCTTGATTACATCAAAATTGGTTAGAAATTGTATACATAAAACATAAAATTGTAATCTAAAATAGATATCAAATAAACAAAACATAATAAATTGTGGTGTGAACTTTACTTTTACATTCTTTTATAAAACCTTATGTATGTATGAGGAGATGAATCAATCTTTGATATGTTATATGTCACTACTACATAAATGGCTTATAACGTCACATTTACAAGCGTTGGTTGTATACATGAAACGGACACCTAAACCCTACAACGTCGGTTGAATACAAAAACTGACATCTATCTGTGAAGAGTGGCTAGACAAGGGTATCACTTTTAATTTTGTGTTAGTTCCTTAATAAGCAACCAACACCTAAAATCGACCGCCAAATCTAAATTACCAGTGGGAAAAAATTACCTCCAAAAATTAACATACGACGTTGGTAATTAACTAATTAACCGACGACTAAAGGTTTTTCGCGAGACAAAAATTGGGCACATTGTTATCGTCAGTTTTCTTGAAATAACCGACGCTAATTGTGTTTTCACGCGTTGTCCTCACAAAATTTTCACTCCCTTTGATGTCGGTTGTTTACCTCAGTTGATGCTGATTGTTTTTAGTGTCGTTTGTTTTGAATAACCGATGCATATTGTTAACTTAATAACACCCGCGTGAGCCAGACTCTTCCCCTTTCTCTATTTCATTCCTGATTATTGATTAGGTCTCTGGCGATTTCTATCCATCGCCGTTCTCTCTGCCACCATTGTGCCTGCCCTACCGCCGTTGCACCTGTCGTTGCTTCTGGAGCTCGTCAGCCACCATTGTGCATGTCGTTGCTTCTGGAGCGTCGGTCGTCGCTGCCCTACCGCCGCTATCAGTGATGCCCTACCGCCACTTCTGGACCTGCTTCTCTGTCATCGTTGTTGAAAGGTATGTTCCCTCCACTATTGCCACCTACTTCTCCACTGCCACCGTTGTTTATTTAGGCCTCTGGGCAGACTGGGCGGATGCTTGGGCGGCGCCAAGGCACGCTTAGGCTGCTACTGGGCATTTTTTTAATTAAGTTATTTACTGATTTGTGTTTATTTATGTACTGATTTTGTTATTATTTAATCATCTACTTATTTAACTTTATTTATCAACTGATTTAACTTTATTTATCAATTGATCTGTATTTATTCATCTACTATTTGTATTTGTTTATGTACTGATTTAGGAATTAATTAATCATCTATTGATTTATATTAGTTTATCAACATATTTGTATTTATTCATCTACTTATTTGTATTTGTTTTTCTACTATTTTTATTTAGTTATCTAATCATTTGAATTTATTTGTGTACTACTTTTGAAATAATATAATCATCTAGTGATGTAACTTTATCACAGGCACATTCTGAACCATTAGATCTAGATCTTAGGGTATGTTTATTGTCCTAACTATGAAATTGGTAACTTGTTTCCTTATTGAGTATATTGAGTATCCTAATTACCCTTCTTTCTTAATGATGAACTCTAATGCAATCACGTGATATGCTTGGAATGTTTATGAACTTTGCCCTAGATTGCCAATCATGCTTCTAAAGACATCAATAATCACCCTAACTTGAAGAACTAGGATATGAATGATGAAACTAGGATTGTAGGTATAAGAATGACAACAATGTATTTGTTGGCCTAGAAACCAGTCCAAGATTTACTCATTAGTAGAAAGTGTAACGACCCCGACGCCTGGTAACCCCCAATTAAGGGAGACTGAAAGGTCAGAGCCGTTAACCAATAACCCGGATCAAAGGTTCTACAAATAATCAATAACAATTAATAAATTTTACCAACTAAACTGAAAACTGGTATAAAATAAAATTTTGCATACCTTTTAAAACTGGGATCTCTAAACTTCTATCCATTAAGATACTAATCTAACTAATCCTCCTGTGCATGTTAATTCTCATTTAATTCCACATAAGTCACTTTACTGTTTGTTCTTTTCATTTGTACCTAAGACGCCGATAAACAAAATGTCGGTCAGCAAGAAGCTGGTATGTGGGGGAAACAATAATTGTTCAACTATAATAACAAGGTAGTCATCCAAATATCATTTAACATCCAAGATTACGCTTTAAACCATACTACTCAATGCTTTCCTATCCCCTATCTCTGTGTTGTCCCTGCAGTGGACTGAGATACTACCTCTCTCTAGGTAGATCCTTATTAAACCCCGCATGATCCTACCTAACAGGTAGATCAATATCTAGGGTTGAGTTGGATGACACTACTCATAGGTAGTCCAATCTTTGACTCAAAGTGACTTGCTGGACCTTCCCCATTGGTAGCCATATACTAAGTCATCCAATGACCTGATGGGCCTACCCCATTGGTAGCCATGTACTAGGTCAACCCATTAAGCTACAGAGAGGACTAGGATCTGAGCTAGTAGGCACATCTCTTATGTGATAGTCATATTAACATTATAAATTGCATGAATTAAATTCATCCAACAATTAATTCAAGTCACGATGTAAACATCGATAAAATCCTCGGGAAACTAATGCGGGATAATCATAAGCGTAACCACATACCTTTGATTGCAGATTTCAAGAAAGATTCAAATATGCAGGAAAACCCAATCAAGAAAGTAATGATGAATAGAAATCCTGAAATAAAAGTACCAATTTCCTTTTATTAATATTTATCCAATTTCATCACATTACTTAGGATTTCAATTCCAATTTTAGGGTTTCCTTGGGAATTAGGGCTTTTACCTCCTCTTTCAATATTATGATCCTTAATTTATCAAAACTACATAAAACCCTTAATTTCTCATTTTAGTACCCTTAACAAGTTTAGGATCTTTATTAAGCATCTGATTTCCTTAATCCAAATAAATATGATTTCTCTCTCCTTTTATCCCAAATTAGAGTTTCCATATAGATTATCCTTCTTTTATGGATTACAATTCTAAACTAGGAAACCTTGCATTCAAAATGGATAAAAAAACCACCTTTATCATTAACAGGCTTAAGCTTATCAATTTGACCTATTAATTCACCAAACTTCACCCTTTATATTCAATTAGGGTTTCCCATTAACTTTTAATGACAAAATTAGGTTTAAAACCCGATATCTTGCAAATCTCTTTTCAAAATAGGTTAAAATCAATCTTAATCATTAATCAAGTTAATAATGCTCGAATTAACTCATTTTCAAGAATAAATCTATCTTTTATGAACAATTAGGTTTTCTAATCACAAATTAACACTTTTTCTATCAAAATATACGCCCTGCAAAATTGTATTGATTTAGGTTTCCAAACTATTTTTAATGTATCCCTCATATTTTTCTGATCATTTTTCATGTATTAACTTCCCTCATCCGAGTTTTCTAGCTCAAGATATGATTTTATTAAGAAAAATCCTTTTATTGATTTACTTGCTATTTTTCTAGAAAAACCAGGACCGCCCAATCCATGGTCTGTGGATCCACTGAGGATCCAACAGCCGTGGATGAGTGTGCCCTTTACATTGTGATCAAATGAAACAAAGGATAGAACTGCCCTTACCAATAAAGAAGGCACGGAGGGGCAATTTTGTAAAAGGCCGCAAGACCTTCTTCTTCCTCACATCGAGGTACAACAAGCTAGCGATGGTCAACCTTGGGGTTGACTTGGAGCTTCCGACCACCAGCGAGCACGCCAACTTCCAGGGAGCTCCGCCTCCCTTAGCCAAACTTGACTGCAGGCTTAATTTCCCGCTAAGAACGCATCATAGTGCCCTCTTGCTTGCCGGACTCCGGCGAGGCTAGGCCAAAGGTGCGGGAGCAGGTCGAGGCAACTAGTCAATTGGCAGCACAGAAACGTACCTTGCAACTACCCACAAGTCAGGGGTTGGTTGATTTGTGCACTGGAGCCCTCACAATCCCTCCCCTATATATAGGGTTAGAGGCAATCCCACGGGAATTGGGAACTTCTCTAGTTAACGGCCAAACCTTGACAAAGTCGGGATGATCCTCTACGGTTTCCCTTCCAGAATACAATGGAAATCATTGTTGGCTCGCAATTACCCTGAATCACAAGGAAATTAGAGAGGGAAATTCTCCCTGTAACTTGCAACTTCCCAGTCTGTGGGACTTAGGAGATGAGCGAACAATGTTGGATTGAGATCCAACAATCCTCAAAGCACGCGTTCTAACAAAAGGAAACATATTTTCCTATTTCAGAATAATTTTCCAATTTTGGAGATAACTTCAAAAATTCGTATCTCCCAAACCCTTGCTCCTTTTCAACTCAAATTTTAAGGGAACATTTGTCTTGGCATTATCTAGCTTTGTAAGAAATTTGGGAAATAAATTGCAATTAATGATAAGGCTTTCCTTATCTCCCAAGTTATTCATTAATTTATTCAAAATTAATTTTTATTTCTTCTCCCTTTGCCATTATCTTTTTATTTTGTGTCCCTTGGACCTCAAGAAATCCCAAAGGAATATATTCCCATATTTGGGAATATCTATTTACCTTTATCTTCTTTTAAAAGTCTATTTCTCATATTCTCCTTATCCTTTTTATTAAAATATCTCTTTTTGAGGATTTCTTTTTATCTCTCTTTTTATTTTCCTCATTGACATCCCTTTTAATATTATGAATCCTTGGGATACGAAAATCCACCAAGGATAACTCCATTATACCTCTTTCCACTTCTTCTCTACATTTTATCATTGTTTTCAATTTCTTTCTCAATAAAGAAACATTTAATTGATCTTTTCTTTTCTTATTGCATTCTCCATGCAACTTTGGACTCCTTGGAACCCAAGGAACCCAAGAGGCACGAAATCCAACTTTGGATTATATTCTTTTTCCTTCTGGAGGTTTCCACACCTTTCTTTTCTCAAAAACTTAACTATTCATTTACTAATTGAATTTCCTTGTTATTGGGCCCAATAGCCAATAAAGCCCACAACACAATGATCAAAGCTATTGTAAACGAAATCCATTTATCCACGAAAAATTATATCATTATTTGTTTCAATATATTTAATATGAGAAATTACATTTCTCTCCAAATGAACCCAAAAATTAGGGTTGTAACAGTAAGTCTTGGATAGTCCCCGGTTTGGGACTGTTCTTGAACACCTAATCTCACTTAGGATGTAAGTGTATAATGTGTATTTGTTTTTCGAGAAACCCTAAAGTTTTAACCATAAACCCTAATCTTTTAACCCTAGACCCTAATCTTGTTCTAATATGTACTTGTTTTCTCTTTGATCATAGATGTGAACACCTAATCTTGTTCTAATATGTACGTTACAATGTGAACGTGAACTATACAATGTGAATTACTTTACAATGTGAACTTTAGAATGTGAATTGATTTACACTGTGAACTTTAAAATGTGAATGTAAACTTTCAGATGGCTGAACATTCTACTGATGACCATGCTAATGATTACCATGAGGGTGAGGACATCAATGCACCGCCTCACAATATAGATTTTAAAAATATATCCATGAGGTTTCTATCTATATGTTCATTTATAGTTATATCATGTAAGTGTGTTTTTTTTTTCAAATTTTAGGTTGGTGATTGTCACGAAATCAAAATCCCAGTCCCATGAACCAAACGTATACCAAAGGTGAAATGCGGAAGCGTAAAGCTTAGCACACATGAACAAATAACAAGATACAAGCACCAACATAATCTCAACAATCAACAAGATATATTAAGCAACAATATTATATTACATGATTTGAATTACATATTCAAGAGTCACTTTGTACTAGTCTGCTCATGTATACTATATCTGGATCTTACAACAAGTACACCTAGCATAGCTCACCAAGCCCTTCATCTTTCTAGCAATCTCTGAACCTAAAAACAACATACGAGAAATGGGTCAACACACGAGGTGTTGAGTATGGGGCCGAAAGATACACATACATATATAAGCTTTGCATAATTTGAAAAGATTTCAAGACTAAACAAACAAGAATAAACATGTTAATTGTTTAACAAATGCGAAACCATATTTTATGACATTTCACTCCATTATATCAACAATATCAAACATGTTTAAGGCCTTTGACCAACTTCCCGTCGGAAGGGTCTGTAAGGGTGCTCAAGCTTAGCTAACCCTTTTATACAAGAGGGACCTCAAGGACATCACCAAGAGTTAACCCTTTATCAACAATATTATAATGGAGTTCCATATCTATATATGTGTTCAAGTTATAAAACTGACGAGGCAAACATCGAGTAAGACATAGCAATACTACATGGCAATATTTGAGCAAATAGACAAACAAGCATACAATATATGTCTTTTCAAGCAAGAAAGCGATAGTCATATAACTAGATAAGACCCATACTTGATTCAGAGATTCTTAACTTAACACGTCCATTACCATCTAGATCATAAGCCAACATGATTAACAACAAGATTACATATATGCATTAGATTCTCAACATTAACCCTAATTAGATGTATTTTAGGGTTTTGGCCAAGGTGGGTTCCAAGTTTCTTATTGGTTCATTAGGTGACCTTATACTGATTTAGAGTCCATCATGTGGGTGTGGTTCAAGTTTCATGCCATTATGACGTTCCATGCTCTTTCTATAAACATACCAAGGTTTAAGGCATTTACATGCATTAAAGGGTCAAAAGACTCACAATAGAGAAACTTAAGGTTTCAGATCATCAAGACATGAGATTTAGATAATATTCAAGATTAGATTATCAAGACATAGATACACAAATCATATTCGAAAAACTATATCAACTTTGATCAAGGTCATACATTAAAGACCAAGGACAAGTCACATAGTGCAAAATGGGAGTAGTACTTAAGCAATAAGGGTGATAAGGACCCTCCTACCGATCAAAGATGTACTAATGGTTTTGATTTCATGATTAGGCAGATAGATGATCATTAAAGGTTCAAGCTTTATCACTTAGGTGCATTGAATGAACTCAACATGGATAAAGTTATCATTTTCAAGAAATTAGGGGAGTAAACATTAGAATTAGGACCTAGAACCATGCCCAATTGGTAGGTCTCATCGAGATGATCAATTTGGTATATTTATATGTCTAATTTGGCCAAGGGATTTGGGAGATATTGATTTTAGAAGATCAATAAGAAAAACTATAGAGATAAGATGTGACACATACATTCATTTCCATTGTGGGCCGGATCCCTTGGATCACGATCGAACGGCCGCCCCAAAAATCCTTTTTAGCAGCGTTGATGGTCCACGATCGGCGCCCACCTCTTAAACGCGGTCAGGGTGGTGGAGGTTGGCTTCAGTGTGTCTCCATCCTCAACTGTCGCCAACATATCGGACGGCCGCGTGGCCTTCGTCTTGCAGCGTGCATCCCGTTCAGGAATGCTCTGTTTCTTCCATGGAATAGGGGAGGTACAGGGGTCCGGCGCCCCACCAAACACCATGGCCATTGTGGCCGCTTAGCCCGGGGGAAGAAGCAGCAAAGCTACTGGAGGTTCGGGGCACGCCGGCCGCTTGGAGTCCGGCCATGGGTGCCACTGTGGTGGCGTGCGACGGAGCTAGATGGATGTCGTAGCCGTCGACTAGCAGAACCAGCCTTTCGAGAAAACCAATGCAAGGAGGACCGAGAAGGGAGAAGGGGGTCTAGGGTTAGATGAGGAGGGGGTTTATAAAGAAGCTTGAGGCCTAGGGTTTAGATGGGGGGTGTAGAGTTTCACCCGCCGCCTCCATCTCCCAGTTTGGAAGGGAAGGAGGGCAATTAATGCCCTTCGTGACATTCTCGATCGCGAGAGGGGAGGAAGCTAGCGCTGGGCCGTGTTGAATTGGGTCCAATGAGGATGAAGAACAAAGCAAAAACAATTAAAATAAGATAAATGAAACAAGGTTCATGTGGCCATATCCTTGGCTACGGTTGTTTGATAGAGGAAATTCTTATACTGCTGGATTCAGAATTAAAAAAAATCTACAATGTGAAATATATAATAGATCAAAGTGATGGCAATGATTAGGTTCAAACTCACTTGCAATGTGGTGATCCGTTAAAGTGGGAGCTATAGTTTAATACTCAAATCCATGTCACATATTGTTTAAATGATCATTGAGGTCACCAAATTGGATCATTAACACATTCATACTATAGAGTTGACACTTGATTGAGTACGAGATCGTTAGATGAGAAGGAAGGAGTATCATGAAGGAGAGAGAAAAGTCAGGTTGTCACAGTGATGTACCCCCTGAAGAAATTGGGGTACTTGATGTGCAACAAAAAAAAAGAGAAAGTGAGTGACATCACAATGATGAACAAGTTACTACGACAAAGGGGCAATGGACCCAAACTGGTTGTGGATTTCGATCATGTAGGAAATCCAGTTCGAGTGAACCGCAACTCATTTATTTCATATCTTGGGGTTCTTGCTCACAGCCATTGTAGTCCTATTTTTGAATCCTGGCATAAAGTTCCTAAGGGGAAGAAAGACTTAGTATGGAAGCAACTATGCGTGAGTTATTATTATTTGCAGTTCTATTTTTGTAGATTACTAATTTTTAGGATACTAGTTAATAGCAATTCTATTTTGCAGAGTTTATTTGATTTGGATGAAAAGTTTCATCGTAAATGTGTGATGCAACATTGTGGGAGGGTCTTAAGGAACTATTGGACAAATCTCACCGGAGATTACATACGTGATGCTGAGAAGAGGTTCTTGATTGATTTCCAATTCTAGACATTGATCACTTTTTGACTAACTCTACACTAATCATTTTTGTTTGTATTCTCTTTAAAAAATAAATTTAGGAAGAAGGCAGCCACTAAGCAATGGAACTACTTGGACACCAAAGACAGGGAGGAGTTTGTTACCCAAAGAAAAATGGATGAATTCAAGGTATTAAGTGCCACTCCCAATATAATTAATATATGTTCTTATGTATTCACCTATTCAAGATTAATCTTTAGTGTTACTAACCAAATCAATGTGCTTAGTATCAAGGCTATCATCCATGCTCAAAGAGCAAGGCGTGCACTGAATGTGCATGACCACACAATGGGTCCAAGATGCTATGCAGGCATTCGCCAAAGACTACAGGCTAAGTCTACTACTCAGTCTACTGCTACTCAGGAGTCCTCTACTATTGGTCCCGCACCTCTGCCTCGCCATGCTATGTGGATAGCTGGGAGGCAAAATAAGAAGGGAGATATAACAGAGCCCGCAACATCTAAGGCGAATGTAAATATGGTAAAATTCAACTCTTAGAGCAATCGATCGATATTGATTATTGTTATGTTTACTTACCAATTTCTGTTGATGACGATTAGTGGGAGCTACATGAGCAGAGGAAAAAAAGCAAGTTCATGCTTGAAGGTACAAGGGATGAATTGAAAGTTACTCTGGGTAACCCACAGCATCCTGGACGTGTTAGGGGTGCAGGTGCTGATGTGGGCATCAAAGCATTCTTTGGGCCATCGCAGCGCAAACCAATCCCTAGAGTGGGACATTTAGAATGTGAGGTAACTTATTCTTTTTTTAGAATGTTATTGCAAAAGAGAATTCAATAATCAGAAGCTAGCATTTCTTTTGTCCATGTATAGGTAGATTAGTTAATTGATAGGAGAGTCGATGAAGCACTTGATAGGAGAGTCGAGGAAACACTTGATAAGAGATTCAATGAAGCAATTAGAAAGTGGCAGGTGTCTCAGACTTCCACTCAGACAATACATGTGGCGGGCCGCTCTTCTCCTACTATATAGGTTGGGAGTAATCATGTAGACCCACCACCTAGCATGTCTGCTGTAAGTATTTTTATGACATATATAGTAGCTAGTCTTTTCAAGATGATATGTTTATGTATATATGTATATAACATTCTTTACATTAATTTGTAGGGGTTGAATCCATGTCATCTAAAAAGTCAAGAATATATCATTGCATAGGAAACATGCTTAGCCAACCCTTCCAGGGGAGTTGTTTCATGGGACTCCAGTACCAGTTGGTGCGGTTTGTGTGAGCCTGATATATATACTCTCTGATTGGAGGGATCTTCCACTGCCATATACCCACCCAGATTCTATAACGCTTGGTGAGGCAGAAGGCCGAGTGATAATGTGGCCCAAAGTGGATGTCGTCTGTACTAATATTGTATGGTAAATTTAAATTACATTAATTTGTTAGTGTGTATATAATAGTCAATTGATCCGAAACTATATATACAGGTCAAAAGGAAGACACCCGCTACATCTCAGCATCCACCTCCACCTCCTAAAGTACCAAGTTGGTTTCCAAGGGACATACACACGCCATTGGGTCCTAATTGTAGGGGTATGGCAATATGGATAGGCAGTCATGATTCAAATTGCCCTATATATGTTGCTATTCCGGAGGATGTTGCAGGTCAATCATACGATAACAATCTATTTATACAAGTTTTGCATACGTATTAATGCATACATAATACAAGTTTTGCATACACATTAATGCATACATATTACTGTAGGTCAATCATACGATAACAAGCTATTTATACAAGATATTTTAGAGTTGTTTCATTATGATTGGCTGAACACATCTATGATAGAGCTGTGGATATGGTGAGATCTTGTTTATACATCTATATACCTTGTTTTATATATTCTGATCTAGTTTCTTATATATTAATGCATATGTAATACATGTTTTGCAGCCACTTATGCATGATATGTACAGATTTTGCATTTTCCCATGTGGGATTTTTAGTTCCATATTTGATTAGTCTTGTAGATACAGACTCTTCTTCAGTTACTTCATACTACTGTGCTGCTTTTGAATATTTTGGTAAAAATAAGAAGACGGTGATAATAGCTCCATTCAATGTCGAGTAAGTTTACTTTGCTTATAATTTGTACTTAAGAAAATTACATTTTTATTGTGGATTTTGAGTTATTAATTCTTAACTTTCTTACCTGTAGTGGTAAGCATTGGGAGTTACTAGTTATTGTCCCCAAAATATTCAATGTCTATTATCTAGATCATGTGGGGAATGAATTGAATACATTATATGGACAAACAATGAAAATGCCATTATTCCCGTGAGAAATATTTTAAATTTTTATATCTATTAATATCTGTTATTTCATTACTATTTAATTATGCAATTTAATGTGTTACATTAACATGTAGGTCTTTACAAGAGTTCAAAAATGCTGGAGGAAAGGTCCCCAGGAAAAAGAATCAATCACTAATTTGGGAGAATGTCAAAGTAATTTCTCAAATCCAATGTATATATTATTTATGTGAATTGTGCTTATTTGTATTTTTGAATATTTTGTATGTTTCAATTTATAGCGTACTACACAAGACAACGGTTGGGCATGTGCCTACTATGTGATGCGATTTATGGACCTAATCATCAAACATGCCATAATGGAAATCGATACTATACATAAGGTATTATATATAGTCTCATTAGATAATATGAAATATATAAATCTTATTATATAATATTAATTATATATATATGTCATTCTCTTTGTAGGTGTTTAAAACTGACTTCAGTACAGGTGGAAAGTTATTAGATGTGCATCCTCCTTATACGAGGGAGGAATTATATGTTGTAAGAGAAGAATGGGAAAAATCCCTATAAGTTGTGGGAATTTTTAAATATAATTGGGTATCTGATGACAATGATGACGATGATGAATAAATAATGAAATATCTAAACTTTGTTCTCATAATTATTTTTGTGCAAATGTGAATGACTTTTTCTGAATTGTCATATGTGTGAATGTGAATGACTTTTTCTGATCAATACATGAATGTATGAATGTGAAAAGAGATGAAATGAATAATGTGAATGTAAATGACTTTGCAAGTTTCTACATAAATCTGATCAATACATGTTTCTGAGTGTGAATGACTTTGTAGGTTTGTAGCCTGTTGTTGGCTGATATCAATGGATGTTGTAAACCTACAATTTAGAACTGAATTGTAGGTTTGACATCCTACTGACCAGCCATACAGCAGACCTGCAAACTGATAAGAAAAAAAATCAAAATATAGGTGTCAGTTATTTGTATAAAACCGAAAACAAAGACATACATCGTCGGTTGTTAGCCACAAACCGACGTCTTTTCCCTTGTTGGCGTCGGTTTTCTCTAAGAACTGATGCCTATTGTGGCCAGGTACCACGACTATGCTGGTAGGGATATGGTGTCGGTTATTAGCATAAAACTGACATCTTTATCCCGTTACAGCGTCAATTATTAGCAAAAAACTGACGCTTATAGTTCCCTTGCTGGTGAGTTTTTGGTGGCGGGAAGGGTTATGGCGTCGATGTTTATTTAATAACTGACGTCTTTGATCATGATATAGTGTCAGTTTTCATTAAGAACCGATGTTGATAGTTCCCTTGTTGGCGCTCTTTTGGTGGCGGGAAGGGTTATGTCATCGGTTAGAAACTGACACTGAAGGTGTCGACTTTTAGCGGTACCCACTTGGGCGTCGCTTGGAAACCGATGCTAAAGGCTCTAAATAACCGACGCCAAAGGCCTTTTCTGTAGTAGTGGGGATCGATTTTCGTATTAAATTTATATGATACATTTTATCCATAAATCTGATAATCTTCTTTCCATAGTATACAGTTGTACAATATACCATATTCCAACTTATATCCCAAATTATTACAAATAATATTCTAGTATACTAGAGAATGGAGATAAGAGAAAGGAAATAAATAATTGTCTCTTATTGGAAGTATTCCTTCTATATGGCTTAGATTAAGAATGGAACCTTTATGATCACTTTTGATGGTTATTCTTTGTAAATTTCAAGTGTTTTGGAGTGTTGAAGAGTGAGAGAAAAGGTTAGAGGTTCATATCATGTTAGGTATATGGCTTTGAGTTGTATATAATGTGTGAAAATGGATGGTAAATTGGTACATGGTATTGAATCTATCATAGAATCATTTATCACCGAAATTGTAACTCTAATGACTACAAAGCCAATGGCGATACAACCTAGATGTCCATCTCTAGCATGGTATCATCAAAGAACAAATTTTAAAGCATAAAAGCTTATCATACATGAACATAGAACAAGATAAAACCATCAACACAATCTCAACATACAACAAGATATATTAAAAAAAATTGTTTTATAATAAGATTTTAGTTACATTTTTAAGAGTCAATTTGTACAAGTCTGCTCATGTACACTAAGGATCTTACAACAAGTACACCAAACATAGCTAACCAAGCCATAAACTCTCTATCCATCTCTGAAATTATAAAATACCGGAAACAAATAGGTTAACACTAGAGGTGTTGAGTATAGGGAAGAAAAGTACTTATATATAATCTTTGCATAATTTTAAAAGTGTTGCACAATAGACAAATAGGAATAAACAAACTAAGTATTTAACAAAATGACAACCCTTTTTATATATCATTTTACTCCAATTATACCAACAACATCATATATCATATGGCCTAATTAACAAACTTCCTATTGTAAGAGTTTGTAGGGGTGGTCAAGATTAGCTAACCCTTTTTTACATGAGGGGCCTCAAATCTATTTCCAAGAGCTAATCCTTTTACCGACATGGTTTGTCCTATCTTCAAGACTCAAGTAGGACTCTCAATCTCGTATCCTTACCCCAAGAATATAAATAGGTGCATGAGGTTTGTGTAATGGAGATTTTGTATTATATTTGTAAGTTATAAAATAACTAAAATGAGACAAAAAGTGAGTATAATATTAGAATACTAAATGACAATATTTGAGAAAGTAAAGAAGCCTACCTATATATCACATTTCAAACAAGAATGTCATAGTCATATAATTATTAAATCATGTACCTCACTACAATTCTTGACCATGAAACCATAAGAAAAATATGATTAACAGTACAATTACAAATATGTGTTAGATTCTCATCATTAACCTAACTAAATTCATTTTAGGATTTCATCCAAGTTAGATTCAAGGTTAATTATTATTGAGGTTGATGTTCTTTAACTAACTTAGAGGTCATCACAAAGGCTTGTTTCAAGTTTCATGTCATTTCGAGGTTCTATCTATTTTCTATGACAATAATTATAAGATTTAATGTCACTTTGATGCATGCCATGCTAAACATAATTGGGTAAAATATTTAAGATTCATCAAGATATGAGGAACAATCATTAGGGATGGTTTAGTTCAGCAAATTAGTGACATAATAAACTTATTGAAATATAGGTGAATGTCCCCTAGAGTCTAAGCATCAAACAACCAACATTGGGTATCAAAACATCAACAAACACTCGATATCCATCATATAAGACTTATATATTATTAGGCACCTAAATGGGACATACACACCAAAGGGATAACGACGAAGATAAACAAATCCCATTTACAAGGTTAGGACCCAAGATTAGACCTGTATTGATATTAGGGCACAAGGAATACAATCAGGTCATATAGATCATATTAGGTCCAGAAAGGGACACATACATCATTTTATCATGAACGTGGTTGTCCTTAGACATTTAGGTCACAACACATAATGATTCTAATGATTTGAAATATCCACTAAGGTTGTATGAATCAAATGGGTCAAGGAACCCATTTTTTTAAAGTTCATCATATATCATCATAAAGAAGTCACATTCAAGCATCTCAATCCATATAAACACACATAGAAAAAAGAGGGTTAGAGTTGATACTAGAGTCATGGGGAGACATAAATTTTTGTTTCAATGTTAGTGTGAGTGTATATATCATTTAGAACCAATAATATCAACATAGTCCCAAGTCCATCATTAATTTCAATTCAAAACACACATGTACAAAAATGGAAATTCATGAGCAATAGAACTCTCATACATTCCAAAGGTGCACAAAAGATACCAATTTCATGATTAGGGAGATATATGATCATCAAATGTTTAAGATTTATCTTTACGATGCATCAAGTGTGCTCAAAATAACTTAAACTATCATCTTTAGGAAAACATAGAAAAAATAATGAAATTCAGGTTTGAGACTAAGAACATTGTGTAGGTCTCATCGAGCTCAAAAATTTTAATATAATGTTACATGTTTTGACCATAGGAGTTGGCAGATCCACATTTTTGAAACCATTTTATTGAAACTTTAGGAATCGGGTAGGGGACGCTACCTTAATTTGCAGGCCATTTATTGAGTGATTATGACCACTTATCTCATATCAGGCAGCTTGTGTGTGACTTTCCCTCAAACGCTTGATCACACTAGGACATGCAGAGGCTAACTATTGTCTTGACTCTTTGGTCCTTTGTCCCTCTATACCATGTTGTCCTTTTTAACCATGACTGAACGATGGCATACTACTATTCCCTCGCATGTGTAGGCTGCATGTGACTGGCTCCACCTCCTCACAACTAGTTCCACGCGGTCCCACCAATAGGCCAAAGTGTGCCTACATATAGACCCTTCACTCACCCCTACTTGTGATCGAAGAATTTTGATAACACCCTCAAATCCCCTACCAAAAAACCCTAGCTTCTGACTGAAGCTCCAAGCTCCAACCATGGCGGCGGCCACTAATGACCTATGATTATTGTTGGGCATGAAAACGAGAGCAAACAAAAAATAAAGGAAGGGAGGAGAGAGGGTAAGAAAGAAAGAGCACAAAAAGGAACCCAAAACTCATCGAATGATAGGGTTAAAAGACACCTTGGAATGAAGCATGTACACTCATACAACGTATGGTAAAGGTTGAAGATGATGGTAGACCATTAGATTGGTGGGGATAGATTTGTGGGTCAAGACGCAACAGTTGGCAAGAGCTGAAGACACAAAAATGGATTGAGATGAAGGTATAGGGGAGGAAACCACAAAACCTAGGATGTGCATCATCTAGGACCTATGAGGGGCCGAACCACTACTTGAAAAAAGATTGAAATGAGCTAAAACTAATCAAAATAAGGAGATTTCAAAATTTTGCAAATTGGGCTAGGAAGGTCTGATAGAAGAGATTTTTATGTTGTTGGATTGATAATTGAATCCACCACCCCGTGGTATATATATGTGAACAAGAAGATCATACTAATGAGGTTTAATTTTAGTAACAATATGATGATTCATTACAACATGAAACATAGATCAAATGTGCAAGCTTCAGTCACACATTGTGAAATTGATCATTGATGCAACTAAATTGGAGTATCGACACATTCAAACTATGAAATTGATATCAAATTGTGTAATATGACACTTGAGGAGAGAGGATTATTACAATATAGGAGAGATAAAGATCATATTTCCACAAGATTAATCATTAATTAGGGTTTATCCTACAGACAAGTTTATGAGGCTATATCATCACAATGACACAAAAAAAGACATTTTATTACCCCCTTAACGAGGTTCTTTAAAAGGCCAAATAAATATTCCATCCTAAGAAGGTCATCATTTTATCTATCTGGAAATGAGGCAAATTATGGCTAAAAAGTTTTCTAGCCATATAAATTTGGTTTGTCATGACCACCCAAATGAGATCACACTACTACAGAACCTACCTTTAGTGTCGGTTATTTAAAGCCTTTAGTGTCGGTTTCGAAGCGACACCTATGTGGGCGACACAAAAAGCTCACCCATTAGGCGTCGGTTCCAAAACCGATGCCCAAACTCTTCGTGCGCCACCGAAAACGCGCCATCATGGGACTATAGGCGTCGGTTATTAGATAAGAAACCGACGCCCAAACCCTTCGCGCCATAGAAAGGGCGCCATCTTGGGCACTATCAGTGTCGGTTTTTTACATATAACCGATGTCATATATCTTCGCGCCACAGGAAATAGACGTCGGTTATTTATATAAAACCGACACTATAACATTGTGTGTCGGTTGTTTACAAATAACCGACCCCTATTGTTTTTTTTTCTGTCAGTCTGCAGACCTGCTGTGGCTGGTCGCAGGATGAGAAACATGTTCAGTTCAGTTATGAATTGTAGGTTTTACGACATCCATTGATATCAGCCGACAACAGGCTACAAACCTACAAAATTAACAACAAAAATATTCACACATGAATTTAGCAATGCAACCTGCAGTTCCATTTTATTTTCACACATTTAGAAACATTCATGTCAATATGTAGTTTCATTCATTCACATTAACACATGTAGAAACATTCATATAGAAACCAACACTTTCATTCATTTTCACTCAGACACATGTAGAAACATCCAGACATGTAGAAACATTCACACATATATTATAATTCAGAAATTCATTTACAAAATATCATTGTTTAGTCATTATTCGCTATCAGGATCCCAATTATATTTTAAAGCCCCCACTATTTGTATGGTTGTTGCCCATTCTTCTCTTACTTCATTTAATTCTCCCATCGTATAGGGAGCATTTTCATCTGGTAAGGCCTCTCCTATAATGGGGTCATCTTTAAACACCTGTAAAGAGAATGATGTATATATATAATTAATGAGCTATAAATAAGATTGATATATTTCGATCATATTATCTAATGAGACTATATAATACCTGAGCAATACACTCGATATCCAGTGCGGCTTGTTTGATAATCATGTGCATATATCGCATGACATAGTATCCACATGTCCATCCGTTGTCGTGTGTAGCACACTATAAATTCAAACATACAAAATATTAAAAAATACAACTAATTAAGCATTGTTCACATAAATAATATATACATATATTGCAGTCGGGAACTTACTTTCACGTTCTTCCAAATTATTGGCTGGTTCTTTTTCATGGGGACCTTTCCTCCAGCCTTTTTGAACTCCTTAAAACCCCTACATGTTAATGTAACACAGAACATTGCAATTAAATAGTAATGTAATAACATATGTTAACGGATATGAAAATGAAATATTTCTCACCGGAATAATGCCATTTTCATTATGTGTCCAAATCTTGTATTCAATTTACTCCCCTTAGGATCTAGATAATACACAGTGAATGTCTCGGGGGCAATAACCAGTAACTCCCAATGCCTACCCCTAGAGGTAAAAAAGTTAAAAATTAATAACTCAAGATCCACAATAAAAATGTAATTTTCTTAAGTCCAAATTATAATAAGCAAAGTAAACTTACTCTACATTGAATGGAGCCATTATCACCGTCTTCTTATTTACAGCAAAATTTGAAAAAGCCTCACAGCAGTATTGTTGAGCTGACATAGGATCTTTAGCTACTAGACTAATCAAAGTTGGAATGAAAAACCCTACATGTTCGAATCCAAAATCTACACATATGTTGTCTAAGTAGCTACAAAATATGTATTAATTACGCATGCATTAATAAATAAGAAACCAGATCACCAGATCATATGCAAGGTATATGGATGTATAAAGAATATCTCACCTTATCCATAGCTCTATCACAGATGTATTTAGCCAATCATATCGAAACAACTCCAAAATATATTATATAAATAGTTTTGTTTCGTATGACTGACCTGTAGAATCTGAATCGGAAGAAACAGTTATAGGGGAGTTTATATCATGTTCGCCTAACCATATTGCCATACCCCTACAGTTAGGACCTAATGGGATAGGTAGGTCCTGTGGAACCCAACTAGGTAATGTAGGAGGTGGAAGTGGAGGCCTAGATGTTGTGGGTGTCTTCTTTTTAACTTGTATATATATATATATATAATTTCAGATCAACTGCCATCATATACACACACTAACAATTGAACGTAATGTAAATTTACCATACCTTTTCAGTAAAGAGGACATCCACTTTTAGCCACAATATCACTCCGCCTACTGCCTCACCAAGCGTTTCACAATCTGGGTGGGCATATGGCAATGGAAGATCCATCCACTGGGAGAATATATGTATCGGGCTCACACGAATCCAACCAGCTGGTACTGGAGACCCATGACACATTTCCCCTGGTAGGGATGGGTAAGCTGACGCCTCTGCAACGAAAAATTCTTTACTTTTTAGACGGCATGGCTTCAACCCCTACAAATTTTTGTGTAAAGAATGTTATATACATATATACATATCATCTTTTTTTGAAACGACTACAATTTCATATATATATATCATCTTGAATTAAAAAACTAGTTACTATGTCATAAAAATACTTATAGTGGATGTGCTAGGTGGTGGTTCTACAGGATTACTTCAAACCTCTGTAGTAGGAGTAGGAGGAGTAGAGCCTGCAGTAGGTACTGTCTGTTAAGTGGCAGTCTGAGATGCCTTCCACTTTTTCATTGCTTCTTCTAGTTTCCTATCAACTAGCTTATCTACCTATACATGGATAAAAGAAATGTTAGCTTGTAATTATTGAATTCTCTTTGACAGTAACATTATAAAGAAAGAATATGTTACCTCCTCTTGTGAAAGTCTCACTTTTGGGACATGTTTGCGTTGGGATGGCCCAAAAAAAAGCTTTGATGCCCACACCAACCCCTGCAGCCCTAACACGTCCAGGATGCTCTGGGTTACCCAGAGCAACTGTTAATTCATCCCTTGTGCCCTCAGGGATGAACTTGCCTTGTTTCCTCACCTCGTGCAGCTCCCGCTAATCGCCAAAACAAAAATTTGTAATTAAGGTAAACAGCACAAATAATCAATATTCGAATGATTGCTGTAAGAGTTGTATTTTACCATTTTTGCAGCTGCCTCAGCAGTTGCGGCCTTCATTATTTCTCCCTTCTTATTTTGCCTCCCAGCTATCCAGACATCATGGCGAGGCAGAGGTGTGCTACCTATGGTAGAGGACTCCTGAGTAGCAGTAGACTGAGTAGAAGCAGACTGAGTAGCAAACGTTGAATTCATCAGTTTGTCTTGAAGCGACAAACACGTCCCATTCTTCTTTGTCCAGGAAGTTCCAATGTTTAGTGGTTGTCTTCTTCCTCTTGTCAGCTTCTTTTATGTATTCTCAGGTGAGATTTGTCCTATAGTTCCTTAGGACTCTCCCACAGCGTTGCATCACACATTTACGATGCAGCTTTTCATCCAATTCAAATATACTATGCAAAATAGAATTGCTATTAACTAGCATCCAAAAATTTAGTAATCTACAAAATAGAATTGTAAATTAATAATAACTCATGCATAAATCCCTCCATATTAAGTCTTTCTTCTCCTTAGAAACGTTATGCCAAGAATCTAAGCGACAACCGCAATGGCTACGAGTAACAAACCCAAGATATGAAACAAATGAATTGCGATTCACACCACATGCATTTCCTACATTATCAAAATCCACAACAAGTTTGGGTCCATTGCCATTTTGCGCAATTAACTTCTTCATCATAGTGATGCCCCTTCTCTTCTCAACTTTTTGGTGCTATTGATCAAGTGCCTCAAGTGCTTCAGATGGTACATGTGCATCATCAACCTAAAATTTGACAAAATAATCACATTTACAAGATATAACTATAAATGGACATATAGATATAAATATATGATATATTTTTAAAACTTACATTGTGAGGCGGCGCATTGATGTCCTCACCCTCACGGTAATCATCAGCACGGTCATCAGGAGAATGGTCAGCCATCTGCAAATTCACATTCAAATTGTAAAGTTCACATTGTAAAGTAATTCAAATTGTAAAGCTCACATTGTAAAGTTCACATTATTACAACAAAGTATATATTACAACAAAATTGTAAAGTTCTATGATCAAAGAGAAAACAAGTATATATTACAACAAGATTAGGGTCTAGGGTTAACAAATACATGTGATGTCATTCTTATATATAATAAATGTACAGGTACCACCTATCCCATCCTTGAACACCTAATCTCACTAGTAAGTGTATAATGTGTATTGGGTTTTCAAGAAAATTTCAGCAACATTTCCCCGATGTTCTCCAAGTACATATGTACTAAGAGAACAAATGGGGAAATGCTGCCGAAATTTTCTTGAAAACCCAATACACATTATACACTTACATCCTAAGCGAGATTAGGTGTTCAAGAACAGTCCCAAACTGGGGACTATCCAAGATTTACTCCTAATGAGTAAATCTTGGACGGGTTTCTAGGCCAACAAATAATGTGTTGTCATTCTAATACCTAAAATCCTAGTTCTTCAAGTTAGGGTGATTATTGATGTCTTTAAAAGCATGATTGGCAATTTAGGGAAAAGTTCATCATTTACATTCCAAGCATGTCACATGTGTGCATTACAGTTCATCATTAAGCAAGAAGGGTGATTAGGATTCTCAATATACTCAACAATAAAACAAGTTTCCGAAAGAGGTTTGGTGAAGATATCTATAACTTACTTAAACATTCAATTATGAAGTAAATATACACTTAATTCAGAATAGCATGACGCACAAAGTTGCAGTCAACATCATTATGCTTTGTTC
This sequence comes from Alisma plantago-aquatica, assembly GCA_963693085.1. Classification (NCBI taxonomy): domain Eukaryota; kingdom Viridiplantae; phylum Streptophyta; class Magnoliopsida; order Alismatales; family Alismataceae; genus Alisma; species Alisma plantago-aquatica. The sequence continues at coordinate 225,778,166 of OY856414.1, read as the reverse complement.
TATCATGGACTATCAGATTGGTATAATGTGGATTAGGGTCTAGGGTTAACAAATACATGTGATGTCATTCTTATATATAATAAATGTACATGTACCACCTATCCCATCCTTGAACACCTAATCTCACTAGTAAGTGTATAATGTGTATTGGGTTTTCAAGAAAATTTCGGCAGCATTTCCCCACTGTTCTCCAAGTACATATGTACTTAGAGAACAAACGGGGAAATGTTGCCGAAATTTTCTTGAAAACCCAATACACATTATACACTTACATCCTAAGTGAGATTAGGTGTTCAAGAACAGTCCCAAACCAGGGACTATCCAAGATTTACTCCAAATGAGTAAATCTTGGACGGGTTTCTAGGCCAACAAATAATGTGTTATCATTCTTATACATAAAATCCTAGTTCTTCAAGTTAGGGTGATTATTGATGTCTTTAAAAGCATGATTGGCAATTTAGGGAAAAGTTCATCATTTACATTCCAAGCATGTCACATGTCTGCATTACAGTTCATCATTAAGCAAGAAGGGAGATTAGGATTCTCAATATACTCAACAATAAAACAAGTTACCAGTTTCATAGTTAAACTATTCATTAGTATGGAATGTCCATAGGAGTCATAGCTAATGTTTTTCTAACAAAGACATAATCATTTTTTTATCTACCATATTGATCACCCTATCACATTAAAATATAAGATGGATAATCAGATATCATTGTCAACAAACAGGCTTCCTAACTTACTTCAACATCAATGGATATGAGTTACTTATTAAAAGAAGAATAACAAGAAGTAATTTGGGTTGTCAAGCACACACATCAATGATGTGTTATATCTGTATCTATAGAATGTAAGATTACACAGTTTATAGAATGTAAGAATGTATTTATAGATCCTCAAGACCAGGTCAGTATGTTGCTAGCTAGCACACATATACAATCATAAATCACGTAACAGAATATAGTTATTGACTGTTTCAACACTTATCAAGTTACAATGCAATAAGTAAATAAATTAAAAAATAAATAAATAAACACCCAGCAGGGCACCTGACGATTTTGCTCCAGGGCACCTATAGGGCTTGACCTAGCCTAGGCGGAGGAAGGAAGGAGGAAGAAGGCGGCGTACCTTGAGGGCAGAGGAAGAAGGCCTGGCCGGAGAAGAGGAGAGCAGCTGGAGGTGAAGCTTGGAGTGCCGGCGGCGAGGAGAGGAGAACTTCGGCTCGGCGGAGCGGCGGCGACGGTGGCGAGGAGACGAGCGTCGCGTGAGGAGACGAACGGCGGTGCGGGGGAGCCAGGCAATGAAGGCGGTAACGGCGGGGAGCAATCGGGGGAGCAATCGCCAGACCTAGCGCAGAGTCGCAATGAAACAGAGACAATGGGGAAAAGTTCTGTTTGCGGGGCTATTAATTGTACCATAGGCGTCGGTTATTCAAAAAAACCGACAACTATAACTAACAGTGTCGGTTCTGAACAAAAACCAACACCAATACTTTATTATAGTCGTCGGTTATTAACTAAAAAACAACCGACGTCTATATACATATGCTGATTAAAAAAATTGTTCTCGATTTATGACCATAGTTGTCGGTTTCTACCTAAAACCGACGCTTAAAGGGTGTAAAAAATACCCCGCGGATAGCGCGGGAAAACTCATAAGCGTTGGCAATTGTAGTAAAACTGACGACCAAAAAGTGCCCAATTTCTGTCTCGCGAATAACCTTTAGTCGTCGGTTTTTTATTTATCAACCGACGCCATATGTCAAATTTTGGAGGTAATTTTTTTCGCTGGAAATTTTGGATTTGGCGGTTAATTTTAGGTGTCAGTTTTTTATTACGTAACCGACACTGAATAAAAGTGGTACCCGTGTCTGGTCGCCCTTCATAGATTGGATGTCGGTTTATGTTATCAACCGACGCTGTAGACTTTAGGTGTCGGTTTATTTATACAACCGACACCTTGAAAAGTGACGTTATAAGGCATTTCTATAGTAGTGTCAATTTCAAGATATGGTGCTCGATGAGTATAGAATAAGTTAGATGGTTACAATTTTGAGTGTTTACACATCTTAAAAATAACAATCTAATACCATTCAATATAAAAGTTACTTCATCAATTTATTAATCCTAGTGGTATAATATCAATATAATATGATATTTTAAAATCATAATAGCCCTAAAAAATTGAATCATAATATTTTTTTTTGTAAAAAGAGTTCCAACATCATCACATAACTATAATGCAATGCCTTTTGTTGTCTATAAACTCTCTCTCTCATTATGAGTGCCCAATAGTTTCAAGCTGATGATTTGCACTACAACCAACAAAACAATTTAATATTGGGCTAGTTATTAGATGTTAGATCATAACACATTGTTAGTCAATTTTGCGTAATTTTGTGGTACCATATAATAAATTAAATCAAAGATCAATCTATTGATGCTATTCATATGCAATAATGGTTAATGTGGATTTCCAAGGAGTTGTTAGATGATCAACTGAATTAAAATATCTAGTGACCATTATTTGAGAAATAATATACGATACAGACATTTTAGTGGTGTTTTGGTAGCATGTGTAAGATTATTATATACAAAAAATGACAACATAAGCTCTTCTCATCCGCTATTCCGTATCTTCTCTATTGCCTAGTTTAAGTCTAAGAAATAGCAGATGCAGACCGACCTGATTAATTTACTATTTGTGTTACAACCCCAAATTTTGGGTTCATTTAGAGAGAAACATAATTTCTCATATTAAAGATATTGGAAAAAATGGTGATATAATTTGTTTTTAATAAATGAGTTTCGTTTACAACAGCCTTGATGATTTTGTTGTGGGCTTTATTGTCTATTGGGCCCAATAACAAGGAAATTCAATTAGTAATTTAATAATTGAGATTTTGAGAAAAGAAAGATGTGGAAACCACTAGAAGGCAAAAGAATATAATCTATAGTTGGATTTCGTGCCTCTTGGGTTCCTTGGGTCCCAAGGAATCCAAAGGAGCAAAGAAAATGCAATAAGAAAAGAAAAGATCAATTAAGTATTTCTTTATTAAGAAAGAAATTGAAAACAATGGTAAAATGTGGAAAATAAGTGGAAAAAGTATAATTGAGTTATCCTTGGTGGAATTTCGTATCCCAAGGATTCCTAATGTTAAAAGGAATGTTGTTATAACCTCATTTTTTTCAAAACATGTAATGAGATTTATGAATCTCCTTTAAAAGATAAATAAGATCCATGTTTGATTTCATAGTTTGATTTGAATAAATTCCGAGCATGCTTTCTTGTTGGGCCTTATTGGCCATTAAGCCCATTTGAAAGAAAAGTAAAAAGAAATGAAAAAGGAATTCCATTTAATAAAAGAATAAAAGGGGATAATGGAATATATAAGAAAATAGATAAAAGGTGATTAAAAGGCTAAAAGATAATTTCCCATAATGGGATTGCGTGTTATAAAGGATCCTTGGGGTTCAAGGAACTCAGGATAATTAGATAATGGCAAAGGAAATAAAGAATAAGTGGAAAATATGATTAAATAAGGGATAACTTGGAACTAAAGAAAGGAGCTCGTCTCCTTTCGATAATGACTCCAATTTTTGCACAATGAAAGATAAAGGCATGAACGAGATTTCCTCAAAATTTGAATAAAAACGAAGTTACGAATTAGGAGTTATGATTTTTCCAAGATTGTCATTATATTGGAAAATAATTCAAATAATTGGGAAATATTTCCCTACTCTGTTTGAACGCGGATGATTGGGGCCGTTGGATCTTAATCCAACTGACCCTGCTCATCGTCTAGATCCCAGTAGGACAGGGACTCTCGCTGGTTCAGGAGGAACTTTCCTCTTCCTTTTTCTCGAATTGGTGGCAACGAATTAATGAGTTGATAGTCACATTGGGTCCGGGGGTTCTCTACGATTACTTCAGACCCAAGTTTTATGGGCAATCCTCGTCGGGAAGATGAACCCCCAAACCCTGGACTCCTAGGTCCTAGCCCTATATAAGGGGAGAATCATGAGGGAACCAGCGTCCCAATCATTTGCCCCCTTTGCTGTGGAGTGCGAAGTCAAGTGGAACGGTGCCTCCAATCGCTAGTTCTAGTCTAAGCTACCCCCCTCCACGACCTGCAAGTCGGCGGTGACTTTCCGGCACCGCGTTGGTGGTGAGGGTTAGGTGGGATCGTGCAATTGACCAGCGCATTGAGTTCGGGCCTTAACGGAGAAGCTTAGAAGCTCCTCGGTGGTTCTGCGGGTGGCTCGGAGCTCTGGGTCAATTAGCGGGTTGACCGCGGGAGTTTGCTCAGAGCGGGAGGTAGAAGACGAGGCGCCCACCCTCCGATCGCGGTCCACGGTGGACTCAAGGCTAATCCAACACTCCCACGCAAGGGAGGCTTTAGCTAGGCATGCTCTAAGTAGAACCATCAAATCCGAGAAGTGGACCACCGGTCTACAGATCAAGCGGCTACAAAAATTCGGTAAATTACCTTGCTCTGAATCGAAATTACAAATAATAGATTTTCTTTGCTAAAATCATAGTAATAGCTAGGAATCTCGAATAAAGAAACTTTATATATGAAATTTGGGTAGAAAAATGCAAGTAATCTGATAAAAATGATTTAAGAACCTATATCTATTTCGTTTTGCAAAAGTGCCCTGTTTTGTTATAAAAATGTGTTGAAAAATAATTGGAAACCCTAATTGCATATAAAGGGTGATTCTTTGCAACTCAATGGGTTAAAATGAGGATTATTAACCTATTAGTTAATAATATGAAGTTTTCATTCGTTTTATTTATAAAGGTGGCTAAATTAGGGTTTATGTTTATGAATGAAAGATAATTAACATGAAAACCCTAATTTAGGGTAAAAGAAGAAGGAAACCTTGTTATTTTGATAAATTGCTAAATAATGATCCTAAAACTGTTAGTAATATTAAAAGGAGAGAATTTAAAGGTTTTAGGTATATTTGATGGATTAGGGTTCATAATATCTAAGAAGGAAAGCAAAACCCTAATTTTCAAGAAAACCCTAAAATTGGATAGAAACCCTAAGGGATATGGTGAAATTGGATAAATATTAATAAAAGTAAATATGTACTTTTATTTCAGGGTTTTTTGTGCACATTGTTTGATTCCTTGGACATTCTCTCTCTTCATATTTAATTCTATAAGCAAGTCTGCAATAAGAGGTATGTGGTTACGCTTATGACTATACCGATTAGTTTTCCGAGGATTTTATCGATGTTTCCCTCAATGATTGAAATAACTGTTGGATGTTTCAATTCATGCAACTATAAAGTGACTATGACTATCACTATGGGAATACATGTACAACTAGCTAGATCCGAGTCCACCCTTGTGGCTATGCAAAGACTAAGGATAACCTAGAGAAAGGTCTAGGGTATCATGAGTTAGAAACTGGGCTACCCACGTGTAGTGCCATGAGACTCTTAGCATACCATGAATTAAGGAGTGGGCTACCTACGGGTAGTGCCATGTGACTCCGCCCTAGAAATTGATTCACTTGATAGGTGAAATCATGAGGGGTATAAAGGGAATATGGGACACATGGATCGCGTTGTTATACTTAAAATATAAAATTGTTTGTTAAATGATAATTGAGTGCAATATATTGTTATAGATAATTGCATCATTAGTGAATCCCCCACATACCAGCTTTGGTTGACCGACGTTTTGTTTGTCGGCGTTTTAGGTACATACAATATGGAAAAACAGTAAATTGTAATTTGTGAAATACACTAATCAAATTCAAAGGAGGATTAGTTAGCTAGTCCCAATTCTGGATAGAGTTTTAGAATTCCAAAGTTTTGAAAGGTATGCAAAAATTTTATTTATCATAGCCTTTCAGTTTAGTATAGTAGAATTTATTAATTGTTATCAATTAATTGCTGAACCTTGATCCGGAAATTATGTGTGCGGCTCCGACCTCTCAGTCTCCCTTAATTGGGGGTTATCGGGAGGTGGGGTCGTAAGATTTGGTATCAGAGCCAAGGTTCTCCATTTAATTGTTAATAATTATTAAATTTTACAAACTCCATAGAACCCAAGGGAGTTATTAGAGGATTTTTCGAAAGACTGAGGTGTCTAGAAAAGGATCACTTCTGGGGGCTGGAAAAATTTTCCTCCGCACCGCTAGTCAGAATACGAGGACTCCCGGAATGTGTGACTGCCTGGCCGATGTCCTAGGATTTGAATTGAAATAAGATACGTTTAGGATTTTCGCAACTTTTTCATCCCTTCTCATCAAAAATTCTATTAAGGACTTTAAGAGTTAGGGATTTCTCTCTCTTCCCCACCCTCATGTGGTATGGGCAAATAAGTTAAGGATTAAGGAATTCTCCATCAAATTTAATAAAAGATATGTAATGAGACGTCACTGACATAAGTATAATTAGTTTAATGGTAGACTAAAGGTCTATTTGTTATGCTTATGTAGATTGCTCGTACAAAGACAGTTGCTATCCCTGAGGGTACTGGGAAAGATAAAGGCATGAACGAGATTTCCTCAAAATTTCAATAAAAACGGAGTTAAGAATTGGGAGTTATGATTTTTCCAAGATTGTCATTATATTGGAAAATAATTCAAATAATTGGGAAATCTTTCCCTTCTCTATTTGAACGCGGATGATTGGGGCCGTTGGATCTTAATCCAACTGACCCTACTCATCGTCTAGATCCCAGTAGGACAGGGACTCTCACTAGTTCAGGAGGAACTTTCCTCTTCCTTTTTCTCGAATTGGTGGCAACGAATTAATGAGTTGATAATCCCATTGGGTCCGGGGGATCTCTGCGATTACTTCAGACCCAAGTTTTATGGACAATCCTCGTCGGGAAGATGAACCCCCAAACCCTAGACTCCTAGGTCCTAGCCCTATATAAGGGGGAGCATCACGAGGGAACCAGCGTCCCTATAATCTGCCCCCTTTGCTGCAGAATGTGAAGTCAAGTGGAACGGTGCCTCCAATCACTAGTTCTAGTCTAATCTACCCCCCCCCTCCACGACCTGCAAGTCGGCGGCGACTTTCCAGTGCCGCGTTGGTGGTGAGGGTCAGGTGGGATCGCGCAATTGACTAGTGCGATGTTACAACCCCAAATTTTGAGTTCATTTGTTGAGAAATGTAATTTCTCATATTAAAGATAAATTAACAAGTAATGAATGGATGCATGATTTTTGTTTAAAATAGCCTTGTTGATTTATTTGCGGGCTTTATTGGCTATTGGGCCGAATAACAAGGATATTCAATTAATTAATGAATAATTGAGAATTTGAGATGAGAAAGGTATGGAAACCTTTAGAAAGCAAATCCAAGGAGGATTTCGTGCCACTTGGGTTCCTTGGGTTTCAAGGAGTCCAATGTTGCAAAGAAAAGGCAATAAGAAAAGGAAATATCAATTAAGTATTTCCTTGTTAATAAAGAAATTGAAAATATTGATGAAATGTGGAAAATATGTGAAAAGAGGAATAAATGGGAAATCCTTAGTGGAATTTCGTATCCCAATGATTCCTAACAATAAAAGGAATACCAATGAGGAAAATAAAAGAGAAATAAAGGAAATCCTCAAAGAGAGATAATGCAAAGAAATATTTTAATAAGAACTCAACATGATAATGTGAAACAATGCATATTAATGCATTTAAAGATAATGAGTATTCCTTAGAGAGGAATTTTGAAATAATAGAGTTTTGCGATCCAAGGAGTCTCAATGAAGAGGAAAGAAAGAGAAAATACCAAGATTACAAATAATAGCATAATGTGGTCTATTATTGATGAATTTTGTAATATGGATAAAAGGGGGTAGTTTTCTATTAAAGGAAATACATGATTTCGTGATAAATAATTAAGAGTCAAGTGATCAGAAGATAAAGGAAAGGATTTTCGAAATCCTATTATCATAAGAAAAGGGAATATCCAAGAAATTAGGAAATAGAAAGGAACTTGCTTCTTTATGAAGGAATCACTCTCCTTTTGGTAGAGGGATGGGTTACTTCATGGGCAAGCACCCCAGGGCAGCACAACCCTCCCCTATATAAGGGAATAGCCCAGGATCGACCCCAAGGGGATATCCTGCATGTTTCTCCCTATTCCCCATCTTCTTCTTGCTCTCCTTTGAGAAAACCCTAACTAAGAAGGTAGGGAGAACCTTGGTGTAAACGGAGGATCAAGAAGGGTCCTGGATGGTGGCTGGATACTCCCACAAGTAATCTAAGGAAGCTCTGCCGTTGCCTTCCTACTCTAAACCCGCACAATACCCGCAAAGAGGCTGCGACCTTGCTACATATCGCAGCATTGGCCCTCCTTATATCGGACGTCTTGTCCATGAGTCCAGGTATGGGTGGACGCATAGGGATGCAACGGAGGTATAGAAAGGGTTCCGAGGAGGTTCGTGCCTTAGAAAGGTGGAACACAACCTCACGATCAGTTGCAGCATGGCTGCATCGCGGCAGAGATTCGTGGCCAATCTGGGCTGGCATGTTGCTGCTATGGCCACCTATTTAAGGTGCATTGGGTGCGCCAGGGTACGGCGGGGCCAGCAGCACTATCCTTGTTAACTTTCAAGGTGAATGGAGGCCAAGAGAGTCGTGCCAAAGCAGCTAGGGCGGCTGCCCTAGGGTTGCCCGGGGTTGAAGAAGAAGGAAAGTGGAGTTGGACGACTCTGCCCTTCGCGGGCTGAATGACTTAAGCAAGGGGCAAACGTGTCTTTTCGTCATGTTTTCAAAGAGCCCAAGAAACGTTGCATGGAGCCGAGCGACGTGGCGCTCTGTGATTGGTCCAAAGAAGGTAATTTTACAAAATTCATATCTCTCTAATGGTAGCTCGGATGAGTATGCATAAAATATGAAACTTGCTCAGAAAATCGAGAGGAATCTAAATAAAATATAATTGAAGCCTGATTCCCTATGAAATTCGAAAAGTAGTGTAATTTATCAATTTTATTGAATGAATGGTTAAGAAACCCTATTTTGATGTAATTAATGTGAGTAATAGGGTTTATTTGATGGATAAAGTTGATATTAATCTGTTAATCATAAAGAGATACTTTAAGATCGAAAAAGATGAATCTGGCATGTAATTAGTTTAATTGAAAGTTCATGTGCATGAACATGCTTTAATGGGCCTTGAAACCCTAATGTTGACTAATTCGACTATTAATGGCTTTAATTGATTAATTTCATGATTAAAGTTGGAATATGCTGAATCTAAGCTATTTTGAGCATTAAAGTTCCTAATTTGTGGATAAATGCCCTAAATGTAGTAATTAGGGTTTTCATATGAATAAAAGGTGGAATTAATGGCAAATCGAGTTCATATGTGATTTGGATCATAATGAACTATGAATTAATGATAAATACATATAATGATATTGTCATGGATTAAGAGGATAAAAATAGTAGCTTTAATAAAAAGAGGCTTAATGAGCTTAATTAATGGTTAATTATGCCTTTAATCCGGAATTGATAATTAGATGTGAAAATAGTTAGGGTTTATGATCAATTGTGTTAAATTAGGGTTTAAAATAATAAAATATGAAGGGAAACCCTAATTGCAATGGAAACCCTAAAAGTAGACTAGAAACCCTAAGAAGCGAGCTAGTTTTAATAGATCTTAATGACACGAGTAATAAAAGGAAATTGTATATTTGTTTCAGGATTGTATTGAATGCTTGCTTGCTCATTATTGTTTGGATTATTCTTGCACCTGAATCTACATGTATAGGTATGTGGTTACGCTTATGACTACCCGAATTAGTTTTTCGGGATTTTATCGATGTTTCCATCGTGGTTTGAATTAAACTTTTGGATGTATTTAATTCAATCAAAGTATAATGTGAATATGACTATCACATAAGAAATATGCCTACTAGCTCAGATCCTAGTCCCCTCTGCAGCTTTATAGATTGACCTAGTAAATGGCTACCAATGAGGGTAGGTCCATCAGGTCATTAAATGACTTAGTAAATGGCTACCAATGGGGTAGGTCCATCAAGTCATCATGAGTCAGGGATTGGTCTACCTTTGGGTAGGACCATGCGACTCCATAACCCTAGGTATTAGCTACCTGTGTGGTAGGGCCATGGGGGTAAGGATCTACCATATGAGAGAGGTGGTATCCATGTCCACTGCAGGGACGTTACAGAGAAAGGGGATAGGCAAGGATTGAGTAGTATTGCTTAAAACGTAATCTTGGTTGATTAAATGATATTTGGTTGATTACATTGTTAACATAGTTTCACAATTATTGTTTCCCCCACATACCAGCTTCGGGTGACCCACATTTTGTTTGTCAGTATTTTAGGTACATATGAAAAGAACAAACAGTAAAGTGACATATGTGGAATTGAATGAGAAATGACATGCACAGGAGGATTAGTTAGATTAACATCTTCATGGACAGAAGTTTAGAAATCCCAGTTTTTTTTCAAGGTAAGAAAAGTTTTATTTTAAACATGTATTCAGTTTAGTTGGTAAAGTTTATTAATTATTACTGGTTATTTGTCAAACCTTTGATCCTGTTAATTGATTAACGGCTCTTTCCTTCGGGTCTCCCTTAATTGGGGGTTACCGGGAGGCGGGGTCGTTACAATTGGTATCAGAGCATAGGTTCCTCAATTAATCTTTAATAATTATTAAATTTTACAAATTTTGTAGAAACCAAGGGAGTTATTATAGGATTGTTCGAAAGACTAAGGTGTCTAGAAAAGGATCACGACCGGGGGCTGGAAATATTTTCCTCCGCACTGCTAGTCGGAATGCGAGGACTCTCGGATCCGTGTGACTGCCTGGCCAAAGTCTTAGGGTATGATTCGAAATAAGATACCTTTAGGACTCTCTCGTCTCATTCATTCCTTCTCCACTCAAATTCTGTTAAGGATCTTAAGGATTAGGGTTTCCTCTCTTCTCCTCACCCTCTTGAGGTATGGGTAAGGTTGATAAGGATTAAGGAATCCTCCACCAAATTAATAAAAAGCATGTAAATAAGATGTCATAGACATAAGCTTAATAGAGTAAGCGTAAAGGAATAGATACATGCTTAGGTCATATGACACGAGTTTTCTTTTCCCTCAGGAGAGACCTGAGGATAGACCTCCTTGGTAGGAGGATGAGTAGAGAGAGTTAGTCTTGGAGGTAAAGACCTCCATCAAAAGTAGATACCTGGCACATCCTTTGAGGATGATGTTAACCCTAATCCTAAGTGAAGGATAGAGATAGAGATGACATGATGAGTTAGACCGAGTGTTTAGTTGGACATTCCTTAGGATCGTCATACGAGCCATGAGAGGTTGGATAACCTAGTACCTTTGGCGACCCAACCCTGGAGAGGGTCGTGCATGTTTGAGCGAAGGGTAACTCCTTCATGGATGAGGGTGGAGAAGAACCTATAGGGCTGTTGCAAGTAGGATATAACTTGCACCCAGAGTGCGTCAGTAGTGTTGACAGTTAAACGAAACCCTAGTCAAGGGATCATGAGGGATGTCTTATGAGATAAGCATAAGGGGTTATGGATAACCTTGAGTAACCATAAGTTCGAGTATAGGCTTCACTCAGGTAGGGGCATGCTTAGGAGCTTGATCCTTCATAAAGATAGGACCTCTTATAGAGAGGTTGGTTGTAGGATTAGCTCTAGAGAGAGGGAGCAGACCTCAGCCAAGAAAGTTGGAAGCCTAAAACCCCGAAACTTGAGAAACAGTGGGAGTCGAGAATGATGCGACTTAAGTGGATGATAATGGTTGCCTCATGCATGATCCCTGGAGGTTGATGATGTCTGGGTTAGCTTGAAAGTAACAAAACCCTATAGAGAGGATGATGCTTCTGGTACCTATGGTATAAGTGATTACATACTAGATGAGATAGAGAGTGCTTTAGACCCTGAGGAGGTTAAGGCACCAGTTGTGAGGCTTTATACCTAGTAGTTGTCCGGGATGAGGAATCAACTCTGAAGTGTTGCTTGAGTAGAAAGATCATGGGAGTACATGACATATCTTGGACATGTTGGATTCCTAGTTAAGAGAATGAGCATGCAGTTGGACACCCGGAGGCGAACCTAGGGTTCCTAGGCCTAAGAGGGGAAGTAGTGTATCCAATGCTCATGTCGAGATTTGAGTCTCTATAGTTTTGAGCATGGTACTCTTAATGTGTAGAGGTAAAGGAAACCCCTTAAGTTAAGGGTATGGTTGATGAATCCCTCACAACTAAGTTGATGACATGAGAAGGTATAATCTCGATCCAGCATTAAGGAAAGAGAACATGTATGACCTAGCATAGTTAATAGGTGGTCTCCTTATGCCTTATTAGCTGTTGGGTTAGGCATGCTCATGAGAATGTAAACCCTAAGGATGCTTGTGACCTTTGTTATCAAGGTATAGTTTCCTCCCATCCTGGGAGAGCGACCCTTTGGTAGGGAGTTTATCAGTTTGGTTGGTGTTGAGAAAACCTAAGGAGGTTTAATGGGATCTTGAGAAGCTAGGTGAAGAGTACATGGCATGAGATTGAACCTATAGACCCATAGTTAACCATCTCTAAGTGAATATGGATGTGTTACCATGAAGGTAATTGGTATGGGGCCTGACCAAGGTAGGAAGGTCACCATGATCCCTGTGAAAGGATGAAAGTCAGTCATGAATGTAAGGATTGGGTAAGGTTCTAAGTCGAACATGTACTATGTTAGAATCCTAAGTCTATCCAAGGGTCAGGTAGGGATAAGACTGATGGGAGAAGGAGTCGCTTAATTCCCTAGTTGCACATGACCATGGGGTCGGGAGGTAACAACTATCATTGTCTGAGGGCCATGGGTTAGGAGATTGATCACCTTCATGAACTCATGGGACCCAAAGGGCATATGAGTAGGGCACTCTCTGATGCATAAGGGAAAAGGGATGACCCCAAAAGTGCCGAATCCCTATAGACCTAAAGGAGATGACCTAGGATTATGCTTGGACCAAGTAGGTTCGAGACCAGTTTTCCATGGAAGTAATCTTTGATATCGAGATGAATGTGATGTTGAGACATGGGTGGCACGTTTCAACCTAGATTTAAAGGTGTACTGGAAAGGTGGGATGTACCATCTCTACTCTTGGAACAGGAAGAACTCTGTATTTGGACTGCAGTCAAATACTTATTTCCTTTTGTTATGGGAGTGAGAGATAGGACAATACGCATGCCTTACACCAAGGATAAAAGATGTTGCGAGTTGGAACGTTGCTACAAGGTATGATGGAAGAGATGATAACATACCCTTGTGAAGTGAATGGTACATGGATGGTTTACTAACACTAAGAATATTAAGGAAATCACCTTGTACGGATGTTTTATCATGAGCTGTGTGGAAATTACAAGTTATGCAAAGTTGAGTTGAATCACCATGAGGATGAGCTCAGAGTTTATTGATGAAGACCACCTTAGAGTTTGAGATGAGGTGATAAGTGGAGTACATGGAGGTGTACGTCTTCAACGTTACCTAATACCTTGAGGAGGTGGAGTGGTAATGAATGCTCTGGTGGAGATATAGCTGCCTAGTTTGGCTAGAAGGGAGTTGTTAGGCTAACCCTACGTTTGGAAAGAAGATGTGTTTTGCCTAACACTCAGATGTAATGAGATAGGTTGAACAAGTTAATGATTGTTGGGTTAGCCGGTCTAGTCCTTGACGTAATGAAAAGATGGGTTAGAGCCTCAGATGTACTTCTCTGGAAGAGAATGTATTGAAACCCTGATTAAAGTAGTTTAGGGTTTCTGAGGTATCGATCTCGAGGAATCATGACTTACAGAAGATCATGGTTTTAACATCATGATACACCTTGATACTACAAAGATAGTAAGTGATGGTAGCATTCTGGATGCTTAAAACAAAGTTGCATGTAGCATGTGGCCATGCAGGCCAGGAGGTGAAGGACGAACACCATTAACCCAGTGCATGGATGTAAAGTATAAAGAGTTCCCGAGAAGGAATGAGAGTTCATTATTATGGATGTTGTGAGTCTCTCTTGGACCCAGAAGGTCAAGATACAATATGGGTTATGGTAGATCGCCTTACCTAGATGACATGAGAAAGGAAGAGTTCTGTCAAGGTACAGAGTTGGTTGAACTACATATGAAAAGAGATGGTTCAACTACACCATGATGTGAATTCAAAAGTTTTTGATGTGACCCAAAGGTTCACTTCCATGAGGTGGAAGTAGATACATGAAGAGCTCAGTGTTTGTACAGTTTATCACCCCATACTAATGGACAGTATGATCCGGACTAGAGGGTCTGAAGAGAGAATGCATGCTCATTTAGGGTGATACATAGAGATAGTTCTTAAGATGTAATGTTAACCACCATAGCCTTTATCGGGATGCAAGAAGTTCTATAGGGAGGTTGTGTCGGTCACCACTTCATTATGATGATGTTGGTGAAGGAGGCCTCGCGAAGATAAAAAAAGAACCACAGTGTGTGCAGATGAAGTTACTTTATCGTGCAATGGCTGAGAGAGCCCAGTGGTGACATGAGTCACAAGTTGATGCAAAGCAGATTGTCATGCAGTTCACTGTGGGAGAATATGTGACATGAAAATCCGACCCCTCTAAACTATAGCTGAGACAGCTAAGTCCCCGATATATGGGTCCATTTGAGATGGATTGGTGGAGATGGTTGTGTAACCTTACCCCTCAGGATAAAATGATGTGTAATGTGAGTCCGATCTAGAGCACCATGTGAGGTACCCAAGCCATGTGTTGAGCCCTAAACCTATTCAGCTTTTGAGAGGTTGAAATATCCTGAGTCACCTATCAGGGTACGGCATACCAAGGTAAGAAAGAACTCAGATGGACGAATATGAGATAATGAAGGTTCTTGGAAAACACCATGGAAAGGGTAAAGTCACGTGGGAGCCATGATGGACACAAGAAGGCTATCCTGTTTGTTTGCTTGCTTGATGAAATTTTGAGGGCAAAATTCTCATAAGAGGGGAAGGATGTTACAACCCGAAATTTTGAGTTCATTTGCTGAGAAATGTAATTTCTCATATTAAAGATAAATTAACAAGTAATGAATGGATGCATGATTTTTGTTTAAAATAGCCTTGTTGATTTATTTGCGGGATTTATTGGCTATTGGGCCCAATAACAAGGATACTCAATTAATTAATGAATAATTGAGAATTTGAGATGAGAAAGGTATGGAAACCTTTAGAAAGCAAATCCAAGGAGGATTTCGTGCCACTTGGGTTCCTTGGGTTCCAAGGAATCCAATGTTGCAAAGAAAAGGCAATAAGAAAAGGAAATATCAATTAAGTATTTCCTTGATAATAAAGAAATTGAAAATATTGATGAAATGTGGAAAATATGTGAAAAGAGGAATAAATGGGAAATCCTTAGTGGAATTTCATATCCCAATGATTCCTAACAATAAAAGGAATACCAATGAGGAAAATAAAAGAGAAATAAAGGAATCCTCAAAGAGAGATAATGCAAAGAAATATTTTAATAAGAACTCAACTTGATAATGTGAAACAATGCATATTAATGCATTTCAAGATAATGAATATTCCTTAGAGAGGAATTTCGAAATAATAGAGTTTTGGGATCCAAGGAGTCTCAATGAAGAGGAAAGAAAGAGAAAATACCAAGATTACAAATAATAGCATAATGTGGTCTATTATTGATGAATTTTGTAATATGGATAAAAGGGGGTATTTTTCTATTAAAGGAAATACATGATTTCGTGATAAATAATTAAGAGTCAAGTGATAAGAAGATAAAGGAAAGGATTTTCGAAATCCTATTATCACAAGAAAAGGGAATATCCTAGAAATTAGGAAAGAGAAAGGAACTTGCTTCTTTATGAAGGAATCACTCTCCTTTTGGTAGAGGGATGGGTTACTTTGTGGGCAAGCACCCCAGGGCATCACAACCCTCCCCTATATAAGGGAATAGCCCAGGATCGACCCCAAGGGGATATCCTGCACGTTTCTCTCTATTCCCCATCTTCTTCTTGCTCTCCTTTGAGAAAACCCTAACCAAGAAGGTAGGGAGAACCCTGGTGTAAACGGAGGATCAAGAAGGGTCATGGATGGTGGTTGGATACTCCCACAAGTAATCTAAGGAAGCTCTTCCCTTGCCTTCCTACTCTAAACCCGCACAATACCCGCCAAGAGGCTGCGACCTTGCTACAGATCGCAGCATTGGCCCTCCTTATATCGGACATCTTGGCCATGAGTCCAGGTATGGCTGGACGCGTAGGGATGCAACGGAGGTATAGAAACGGTTCCGAGGAGGTTCGTGCCTTAGAAAGGTGGAACACAACCTCACGATCAGCTGCAGCATGGCTGCATCACGGTAAAGATTCGCTGCCAATCTGGGCTGGCATGCTGCTGCTATGGCCACCTATTTAAGGTGCCTTGGGTGCGCCAGGGTACGGCAGGGCCAGCAGCACTATCCTTGGTAACTTTCGAGGTGAACGAAGGCCAAGAGAGTCGCGCCAATGCAGCTAGGGCAGCTTCCCTAGGGTTGCCTGAGGTTGAAGAAGAAGGAAAGTGGAGTTGGACGACTCTGGCCTTCGCGGGATGAATAAACAACGACTTAAGCAAGGGGCAAACGCATCTTTTCGTCATGTTTTCAAAGTGCCCAAGCAACGTTGCATGGAGTCGAGCGACGTGGCACTCTGTGATCGGTCCAAAGAAGGTAATTTTACAAAATTCATATCTCTCTAAGGGTAGCTCGGATGAGTATGCATAAAATATGAAACTTGCTCAGAAAATCGAGAGGAATCTAAATAAAATATAATTGAAGCCTGATTCCTTATGCAATTCGAGAAGTAGTGTAATTTATCAATTTTAATGAATTAATGGTTAAGAAACCCTATTTTGATGTAATTAATGTGAGTAATAGGGTTTATTTGATGGATAAAGTTGATATTAATATGTTAATCATAAAGAGATACTTTAAGATCGAAAAAGATGAATTTGGCACGTAATTAGTTTAATTTAAAGTTCATGTGCATGAACATGCTTTAATGGGCCTCGAAACCCTAATGTTGACTAATTCGACTATTAATGGCTTTAATTGATTAATTTCATGATTAAAGTTGGAATATGCTGAATCTAAGCTATTTCGAGCATTAAAGTTCCTAATTTGTGGATAAATATTCTAAATGTAGTAATTAGGGTTTTCACATGAATAAAAGGTGGAATTAATGGAAAATCGAGTTCATATGTGATTTGGATCATAATGAACTATGAATTAATGATAAATACATATAATGATATTGTCATGGATTAAGAGGATAAAAATAGTAGCTTTAATAAAAAGAGGCTTATTGAGCTTGATTAATGGTTAATTATGCCTTTAATCTGGAATTGATAATTAGATGTGAAAATAGTTAGGGTTTATGATCAATTGTGTTAAATTAGGGTTTAAAATAATAAAAGATGAAGGGAAACCCTAATTGCAATGGAAACCCTAAAAGTAGACTAGAAACCCAAAGAAGCGAGCTAGTTTTAATAGATCTTAATGACACGAGTAATAAAAGGAAATTGTATATTTGTTTCAGGATTGTATTGAATGTTTGCTTGCTCATTATTGTTTGGACTATTCTTGCACCTGAATCTACATGTACAGGTATGTGGTTACGCTTATGACTACCCGAATTAGTTTTCCGGGATTTTATCGATGTTTCCATCGTGGCTTGAATTAAACTGTTGGATGTATTTAATTCATGCAAAGTATAATGTGAATATGACTATCACATAAGAAATATGCCTACTAGCTCAGATCCTAGTCCCCTTTATAGCTTTATAGATTGACCTAGTAAATGGCTACCAATGAGGGTAGGTCCATCAGGTCATTAAATGACTTAGTAAATGGCTACAAATGGGGTAGGTCCATCAAGTCATCATGAGTCAGGGATTGGTCTACCTTTGGGTAGGACCATGCGACTCCATAACCCTAGGTATTGGCTACATGTGTGGTAGGGCCATGGGGGTAAGGATCTACCATATGAGAGAGGTGCTATCCATGTCCACTGCAGGGACATTACAGAGAAAGGGGATAGGCTAGGATTGAGTAGTATTGCTTAAAACATAATCTTGGTTGATTAAATGATATTTGGTTGATTACATTGTTAACATAGTTGCACAATTATTGTTTCCCCCACATACCAGCTTCGGCTGACCGACGTTTTGTTTGTCGGCGTTTTAGGTACAAATGAAAAGAACAAACAGTAAAGTGACATATGTGGAATTGAATGAGAAATAACATGCACAGGAGGATTAGTTAGATTAATATCTTCATGGATAGAAGTTTAGAAATCCCAATTTTTTTTCAAGGTATGAAAAGTTTTATTTTATACCTGTATTCACTTTAGTTGGTAAAGTTTATTAATTATTCTGATTTTTTGTCGAACCTTTGATCCTGTTAATTGATTAACGTCTCTTTCCTTCAGGTCTCCCTTAATTGGGGGTTACCGGGAGGCGGGGTCATTACAATCGAGTGTGGTCCTTGACGGAGAAGCTTAGAAGCTCCTCGGTGGTTCTGTGGGTGGCTCGGAGCTCTGGGTCAACTAGCGGGTTGACCGCGGGAGTTTGCTCAGAGCGGAAGGTAGAAGACGAGGCGCCCACCCTCCGATCGCGGTCCACGGTGGACTCAAGGCTAATCCAATGCTCCCGCGCAAGGGAGGCTTTAGCTAGGCGCGCGCTAAGCAGAACCATCGGATCCGAGAAGTGGACCACCGGTCCAGAGATCAAGCGGCTACAAAAATTTGGTAAATTACCTTGCTCTGAATCGAAATTACAAATAATAGATTTTCTTTGCTAAAATCATAGTAATAGCTAGGAATCTCGAATAAAGAAACTTTATATATGAAAGTTGGGTAGAAAAATGCAAGGAATCTGATAAAAATGCTTTAAGAACCTAGATCTATTTCGTTTTGCAAAAGTGCCCTGTTTTGTTATAAAAATGTGTTAAAAAATAATTGGAAACCCTAATTGCATATAAAGGGAGATTCTTTGCAACTCAATGCGTTAAAATGAGGATTATCAACATGTTAGTTAATAATATGAAGTTTGCATTCGTTTTATTTATAAAGGTGGCTAAATTAGGGTTTATGGTTATGAATGAAAGATAATGAACATGAAAACCCTAATTTAGGGTAAAAGAAGAAGGAAACCTTGTTATTTTGATAAATTGTTAAATAATGATCCTAAAACTGTTAGGAATATTAAAAGGAGAGAATTTAAAGGTTTTAGGTATATTTGATGATTAGGGTTCATAATATCTAAGAAGGAAAGCAAAACCCTAATTTTCAAGAAAACTCTAAAATTGGATAGAAACCCTAAGGGATATGGTGAAATTGGATATATATTAATAAAAGTAAATTTGTACTTTTATTTCAGGGTTTTCTGTGCACATTGTTTGATTGCTTGGACATTCTCTCTCTTCATATTTAATTCTATAACCAAGTCTGCAATAAGAGGTATGTGGTTACGCTTATGATTATATCGATTAGTTTTCCGAGGATTTTATCGATGTTTCCCTTAATGATTGAAATAACTGTTGGATGTTTCAATTCATGCAACTATAAAGTGAATACGACTATCACTATGGGAATACATGTATAACTAGCTAGATCTGATTCCACCCCTGTGGCTATGCAAAGACTAAGGATAACCTAGAGCAAGGTCTAGGGTATCATGAGTTAGAAACTGGGCTACCCATGTGTAGTGCCATGAGACTCTTAGCATACCATGAGTTAAGGAGTGGGCTACCTATGGGTAGTGCCATGTGACTCTGCCCTAGAAATTGATTCACTTTATAGGTGAAATCATGAGGGGTATAAAGGGAATATGGGACACATGGATCGTGTTGTTATACTTAAAATGTAAAATTATTTGTTAAATGATAATTACGTGCAATACATTATTATAGATAATTGCATGATTAGTGAATCCCCCACATACCAGCTTTGGCTGACCGATGTTTTGTTTGTCGGCATTTTAGGTACATACAAAAAGGACAAATAGTAAACTGTCATTTGTGAAATATACTAATCAAATCCAAAGGATGATTAGTTAGCTAGTCCCAGTTCTGGATAGAGTTTTAGAATTCCAAAGTTTTCAAAGGTATGCAAAAATTTGATTTATTACAACCTTTCAGTTTAGTATAGTAGAATTTATTAATTGTTATCAATTAATTGTTGAACCTTGATCTGGAAATTATGTGTGCGGCTCCGACCTCTCGGTCTCCCTTAATTGGGGGTTATCGGGAGGTGGGGTCGTAACAAATGCCAATGAAAAAAATAAAAGAGAAATAAAAAGAAACATAAAGAGAAATCCTCAAAAAGAGATATTTTAATAAGAAATAAACAAGATAATGTGAAAAATGGATAAAGATGCATCTAGACGGATAATGAGTATGCAATAAAAAGGAATTTCGAAATATTAGAGTTTCTTGGGATCCAAGAAGCCCCAATGGAGAAAAAGAAAGAGAAAATACCAATAATAGAAAATAAGAGGTTAATGTGATACATTGTTAATGGATTTAGTGGTTTTGTTAAAGAGAGGTATTTTCTACTAAAAGGAAATATAAATTCATGCCAAATGGATTAAAACTTAACCATAAGGAGAATAAAAGAGATAATTTTCGAATTCCTAACCAATAAAGTATGTGGATTACCAAGGAAATATTAAAACGAAAGAGAATACTTCCTAACTAAGGAACTTGTCTTCCTAATAGGAAACGGACTTGTTATTATGTGGATAGACGTCCTAGGGCTTCGATCACCCTCCCCTATATAAGGGTAGAGCCCATGGACGAGCCCAAGGATATCTGTCGCGCCCCAATCTCACATTAACCGCAAACCACGAGATTAGGACTCGGCAGGTGGGATTTTACATATAAGCCAACCATTCATCACTTTTTAAAACAATTAACCACATTAATAGGAAAAACTGATTTATACTGTAAATGAAACTAAACAAGCTGCAGAAGCATTTCTATTAACTGACAAGAAATATAAACAAAGTCAACAGCAATTTACATTGTTCAACATAAGATAAAGCATAACAGTTAATTTACATCTTTGTACACATTCTCTCTCTCGCTCACACCTTGTTCCGAGGATCAAGGGGAATGGACTAAGAGACCTCTACTAGACTAACCACAAACCTTCTATCAACTAAGCGTTAGGATGAAATGATCCTTCTGACTCCTGATGCTGGTGCTGACCTGAAAATGTTTTGAGTAGAGGGATGAGTCTACTCGCTCAGTGAATAACATTTCACTTAGCTATCATTAAACAACTCGTCAGGTTTATAAACTGAAAATAAACAGGTATACAGTTCAAGCAGGGAAGTTCAATTGACATGGCGGATATACAGATAGTAATCACATTTCTAAACATCAACAGGTATCTCAGGTAGATATGCAGTTATATAAATTTACTGTGAACCTACATGATTATGTATTTATTTTATTATGCCCTAAATATATGCAGTGTACTCTGCATATAAAGATCCGCAACAAGTCCATGCTACGGTCCCACCGTACAAGACTTAGCGACACACCCGGGAAATGCTAAGTCTGACGCCAGCCCTGCTCTGCTACAGGACCCCTGGCTCTCCGGCCAGAACATAGGCTCTACGGCCTCAAAGCACTACTCTCAGTGCACCCGACTCCTCCTTTAACCGGAGTACACCGGCGGAGAGTCACGGGGTTACCTTCGTGACACACACACGAATGATGTTAGATAACCAAGTTTTCTTTTTCTTTTTCCCAGTGCCATCGTGACACACGCACGATTGTTGTTAGACACTGCCTTTCTTTCTCTCCTCGTGCCACCAGAATTACTCAACCGGTTGATGTTGGACACGAGTTTCACCTCTAAGTAACAGACCTTCCTTTAGGGGTTATACGGTGTTAGGGCCCTTAGGTCTATTAATTAACCAACAGATAAACAATTAAACAGAAATATCATATAGCAACTGTAAGACATAGGATTTCCTCTTTTTCATCATTTACATCACACATTTCAAGTTCCAATGAACTTATCACACTAAAATGTACATGCTATACTGTTTAAAGGTCATATCAATTGATACTGAAGAAAATAAGCATTTAAAATGAGTTAAATAATGATTTCTAAGTGAACTGCCACTCACAACTTGGAACTCGGCCGACCACCTTGGAACTCGGCCGAACGCCTCCCAGATTCTGAAACTCGGCCGACCAATCTCGGCCGACCAAATCACCGCTTGAAAAACCTACAAAGAAACTGAGCCGATCAGGACCCAAACTCGGCCGACAAAAACGATGTTCGCTTATCTTAATTGAGAAACTCGGCCGACCAAGATCAAAACTCGGCCGATCAGAAAACGTTGTACAAAAGCCCTAAATAAGAACTCGGCCGACCGAATAGAAACTCGGCTGAACCGCGCACAGGCAGAACACCAAAAACGGCCTGCAAAAGTCGATTTCTCTCGAATCGACGGGCAAACTTCGAACAAACACCACCAAACGATCACAAACGACGCATACAACTAGACCGCACCTGAAAGGAACAAAGGAACAAGCTAGGGCTGCTCCGTGCACCCCAATCTCTTGGTCGTTTTTCTTGCAAACGCAGCTCCAGCTGCATATCCGGTCCGAATCGATGAAGATGAAGATCTACTGAGGGAAAGAACGATCTGCAATAGCTGATCGGAGCAAAACGAAGCTCCAGTGCTTCTCCCTTCTCAGCTCCCTCTCTCTCTCTCTTTCTCTCTCACTCTCACGCAAGGAGCAGAACGCAGGAGCGTTCTATCGTTTCTATGAAATGAAACGAGAAAGGTAAAGAGAGAAAATATAAGGAAGAAACTTAGGGGCCTAAATGCAAAGTTCAAAAACTACAAACGGGTCCCTATAAGCCCAAAAACATGCAACTTTTGACTCGAAGGTTGGATTCGAACGATTTCCCTGGCAACGCTTCAAGCGTAAGATCCTACACGCTTTAGGAGCTAGAAAACACACTAAGCACATATCATATCCATTTTAAATATTTTTAACAAAAACAAACTTATAACTTAACACATCAGCTAAACTCTTGCTTAACAGCATACTTACGGGATAAGCTCGACACGGGTCGTAACAATCTCCCTCCCTTATAAGAATTTCGTCCCGAAATTCCTAGAAGAGAAAAGGAAACTTGCCACGCATCTCCAACTCTAGTTCCCACGTAGCTTCCTCTATATTGTGATTCCTCCACAAAACCTTCACTAAAGATAACTCACGGTTCTTAAGCTTTTTGATCCGGTGATCAACTATCTGCACTGGTCCTTCAACATAGGACACATCTGTTCTAAGCTGCGCCGGTTCTGAATCTAGAATATTATCTGTACCAGGATGACACTTTTTCAGCATAGACACGTGGAAGACATCATGAAAATTTGCCAACTCAGACGGCAAATCCAACCTGTAAGCTACCGGTCCAATCCTCTCAACAATAGGATATGGACACATATACCTAGGGGTCAACTTACCCCTCTTGCCAAACCTCAGAACTCCCTTCCACGGTGAAACCTTCAAATAAACCTCGTCGCCAACCTCAAACTCAAGAGGTCGACGTCGTCTTTCAGCATAACTTTTCTGTCTATCCTGAGCAGCTTTCAACTGATCCCTGATCACAGATATCTTTTCTGTAGTTACATCAACTAGCTCAGGTCCAAGAATTTCCTTCTCACCCACCTCGTACCAACAAACTGGCGATCTACACTTCCTGCCATAAAGAGCTTCATATGGAGCCATTCCAAGACTAGAATGGTAACTGTTATTATATGCAAACTCCATTAGGCTTAAGTGTTCTTCCCAGTTGCCTCTAAACTGTAGCACGCATGCTCTCAGCATGTCTTCTAGGGTCTGAATGGTCCTCTCAGATTGACCATCTGTCTGTGGGTGAAACAATGTACTGAACTCCAGCCTTGTGCCCAACGCATGATGTAACTGATTCCAGAATCTAGATGTAAACTTTGGATCTCTGTCAGAAATAATAGAAACTGGAATCCCGTGCAACCTGATTACCTCATCCACATAAACTTTAGCCAGCTTTGAAACGTCAAAGGTTGACTTGACTGGAAGAAAATGAGCAGACTTAGTTAGTCTATCCACAATCACCCATATCGAGTCCGAACCCTTAGGCGTTCTGGGTAATCCTACCACGAAGTCCATCGTGATGTGTTCCCATTTCCATTCTGGTATAGCAAGCGATTGCAAAGTACCAGCAGGTTTCTGATGTTCAGCCTTAACCTGCTGACACACCCCGCACCTAGCCACGTAATCAGCCACATTCTTTTTCATGCCAGACCACCAGTACAGCTCTTTGAGGTTCCTGTATATCTTTGTGTTACCTGGATGCATAGCATACATAGAAGTATGCGCTTCCTCAAGAATCTGCTCTTTCAACTCACTATTTCCAGGTACACACAACCTATCATGAAGATACAACATGCCTTCATCAGAAAACCTGAACTCTGTCCTCTTACCTTCTGACATATCCTGCATGATTTGCCACAACTCATCATCACTCTGTTGTAATTCCTTAATTTGATTATAAAAAGTAGGTCTGACATGCATCTGAGCAATCAACCCACTTTGTCCTGTCACCTCCAAGTCCAAGTTCAACCTTCGCATATCTACAAGCAAGTCTCTTTTGAAACATGCCATAGAAAATGCATTGGCTGTTGAACTTGACTTTCTACTCAAAGCATCAGCTACAACATTCGCCTTACCAGGATGGTAATCGATCGTCACATCATAATCCTTGATCAGCTCAAGCCATCTGCGCTGTCTCAAATTCAAATCTTTCTGAGTGAAGATATATTTCAAGCTCTTATGGTCTGTAAACACCTGACATGTCTCACCATACAAGTAGTGACACCATGTCTTAAGAGCATGAACTATAGCAGCTAATTCCAGATCATGAACAAGGTAATTCTCTTCATTCTTCTTAAGCTGTCTAGATGCGTAAGCAACAACTTTGCCTTCTTGCATCAATACACAGCCCAAACCTCTCCTGGAAGCATCACCAAACACTATATAACCTCTTTCTGCTTCTGGCAGAATCAACACTGGTGCTGAAGTCAACCTTTTCTTCAAGATCTGAAAACTTCTCTCACAGTTATCAGACCAAACAAACGGTACATCCTTCCTCGTCAAGCATGTCAAAGGTGATGCTATCTCGCTGAAGTTCTTTATAAACCTTCTATAATAACTTGCCAAACCCAAGAAACTTCTGATCTCGATAGGAGTCTTAGGCTGTTCCCACTGAAGCACAGAATCAACTTTTTTAGGGTCAACACTAACTCCACCTCTCGAGATAACATGTCCAAGAAATGCTACCTCGGCCAACCAGAACTCGCATTTGCTAAATTTAGCAAACAACTGGTGTTGTCTCAACAACTGCAACACTACTCTCAAGTGTTGCTCATGTTGTTCATCGTCTCTGGAATAGATTAGAATATCATCTATAAAGACTACAATAAACTGATCTAGGAACGGTTTGAAAATCTGGTTCATCATATCCATAAAGGCTGCTGGGGCATTGGTCAGCCCAAACGACATGACCAAAAACTCATAATGCCCATACCTGGTTCTGAAAGCTGTTTTGGGAATATCAGAAGCCTTTATCCTAAGCTGATGATACCCAGATCATAAATCTATTTTAGAGAAGATCGTCGCTCCACGCAACTGATCAAACAGATCATCTATTCTCGGCAATGGATACTTGTTCTTTATAGTGATCTTGTTCAGTTGCCTGTAATCTATACAGAGACGCATGGTACCATCCTTTTTCTTAACAAACAGGACTGGAGCACCCCATGGTGAAGAACTGGGTCTAATGAAACCCTTATCTAGCAACTCTTGTAACTGTACCTTGAGTTCCTTCAACTCTGCAGGTGCCATTCTATAGGCTGGCAGTGCTACTGGATGACTACCTGGATATATCTGAATCTCAAAATCAATGTCTCTGACAGGAGTTAAGCCTGGTAACTCCTCTGGAAAAACATCAGAGAACTCACAAACCACAGGCACATCATAAACACTGGCAGTGCTCTTCTCTGCTCTGGTGTCAACCACATGAGCAAGGAACGCTTCACATCCTTTCTGTAACATCTTATCAGCTACAGCAGCTGATATTATGCACGTAGGCAGAACTTTCCTGTCTCCAGTAAAGACATAAGAAAATTCTCCTAGTTGAAAGGTAGCTTCCTTTTTCCAACAATCGAGTTGCACTCGATATGTCTCAAGACAATCCATACCCAAGATGACTTGAAAGGTATTTACATCCAGGGGTATGAGATTAGCAGCAAAGGTAAAACCTCCAAAAGATAACAAACATCCGGGACAAAACTCGGATAAAACTGTTGGTCCACCTAGTGGAACTCTCAATACTAACTCATCTGCCAACTCTTGAGTTAACAGATTAAGTTCAACAACTAAAGAACGTCGTATAAAAGAATGAGTAGCTCCCGGATCTATCAAAACTGAAACTGTTATACTATTAAACAAAAACATCTCTCCTGTAACAACTTGTGAAGAAATTATACCTTCCTGAGGTGTCAAAGAAAAGAAACGTGTTGAAGCTCTCCCTCTGCCACGATGTCCTCTCTTACCACTCCTTCCACTAGACACTCCACCACCTCTAGAACCAGAAGCCACAGAGGAACTCGGAACATCATGGTATTGAGGCTGGAAAGCTTGCGATGCTGCTTGTCGAAGTTGAGGACATTCCTTTTTGAAATGTCCTACTTGTCCACAGATAAAACAACCTTGAGGATTTGCACCCCAACACTGACCAGTATGTGGCCTTCCACATTTGTCACATGGAGGTATCTCTTGCCTCTGAGGACCTGTCACTGACATTGACGACCCAGAAGACTGTCCACTATCGGCACTGCCCCATCTTCCTGGATTGTATCCTCCTCTGCCTCTAAAAGTAGTGACATCCTCAGATTTCTGCCTGCCGAAACAACCAAAACCACGCCCAAGTTTAGAAAAGAAACCTCTACCTCCACCTCTGTATCCACTACTGGATTCCCCTCTACTAAAGTCTGCAGATCTCTTTTTAGACTCGGGCACCTTGTCAGCATTCACAGATTCTTCAACCTGTCTTGCAGCCTCGACAAACTCACCAAAGTTCTCTCTGTTCCTCCTACTAGTAGCAGAAACTGTATGCCGAATTTCTGGCCTTAGTCCTTCCTGAAACCTTCTACATCTCTCTATGTTATCGGGAACAAGCTGTGGACAATAGTTCGCCAACCGTGTGAAAAGTGCTTCATACTCTGTAACTGTCATGTTCCCCTGCTTGATATTCTGCAACTGCCTGATTTTCTCATTAAGGAAAGTGGGTGGATAGAATTTGAGATGAAATTCCTCAGAGAAATCCTGCCAAGAAAGCTCTGTTCCTCTCCTCTTTTCTTCCACACCACGCCACCACAACTCTGCATCGCCTGTCAAAAGGTAGACCGCATGATTGATCTTCTTATCTTCTGGAAGCTCCATTAGACGAAAGACCTTTTCTATCTGTCTAAACCACTCATCAGCTTCGGCGGGATCTGTAGTGCCACTAAACTCTGTCCCACCAAGCTTTTTCACAAGCTCATAAGATCGCATCAGATCCTTACTGCTGGTAGAAGTAGAAGCTCGCCTATCAGCCTTGTACTTCTCCCTGGTCTCCAGAAACATTCTATACATACGAGATGCTTCATCCACGTGGTCACCACCACCTGGACCCAAGTACAAAGGATCAGGGCCAACATGGCTCTCAGCCTGATCATCACGATCAAAGCCTCTTCCTGCCATCTGCAATGATATAACAGAACATTTCCTGTTAGAAAACTACAGATAGAAGAAAGACACCTAAACCTTAATCCTATTGGTCTCTTATCGTCCCCTGACCTTGACTTAGAGTATTCATATACTCAACCTATGCTCTGATACCAAGAATTGTCGCGCCCCAATCTCACATTAACCGCAAACCACGAGATTAGGACTCGGCAGGTGGGATTTTACATATAAGCCAACCATTCATCACTTTTTAAAACAATTAACCACATTAATAGGAAAAACTGATTTATACTGTAAATGAAACTAAACAAGCTGCAGAAGCATTTCTATTAACTGACAAGAAATATAAACAAAGTCAACAGCAATTCACATTGTTCAACATAAGATAAAGCATAACAGTTAATTTACATCTTTGTACACATTCTCTCTCTCGCTCACACCTTGTCCTGAGGATCGAGGGGAATGGACTAAGAGACCTCTACTAGACTAACCACAAACCTTCTATCAACTAAGCGTTAGGATGAAATGATCCTTCTGACTCCTGATGCTGGTGCTGACCTGAAAATGTTTTGAGTAGAGGGATGAGTCTACTCACTCAGTGAATAACATTTCACTTAGCTATCATTAAACAACTCGTCAGGTTTATAAACTGAAAATAAACAGGTATACAGTTCAAGCAGGGCAGTTCAATTGACATGGCGGATATACAGATAGTAATCACATTTCTAAACATCAACAGGTATCTCAGGTAGATATGCAGTTATATAAATTTACTGTGAACCTACATGATTATGTATTTATTTTATTATGCCCTAAATATATGCAGTGTACTCTGCATATAAAGATCTGCAACAAGTCCATGCTACGGTCCCACCGTACAAGACTTAGCGACACACCCGGGAAATGCTAAGTCTGACGCCAGCCCTGCTCTGCTACAGGACCCCTGGCTCTCCGGCCAGAACATAGGCTCTACGGCCTCAAAGCACTACTCTGAGTGCACCCGACTCCTCCTTTAACCGGAGTACACCGGCGGAGAGTCACAGGGTTACCTTCGTGACACACGCACGAATGATGTTAGATAACCAAGTTTTCTTTTTCTTTTTCCCAGTGCCATCGTGACACACGCACGATTGTTGTTAGACACTGCCTTTCTTTCTCTCCTCGTGCCACCAGAATTACTCAACCGGTTGATGTTGGACACGAGTTTCACCCCTAAGTAACAGACCTTCCTTTAGGGGTTATACGGTGTTAGGGCCCTTAGGTCTATTAATTAACCAACAGATAAACAATTAAACAGAAATATCATATAGCAACTGTAAGACATAGGATTTCCTCTTTTTCATCATTTACATCACACATTTCAAGTTCCAATGAACTTATCACACTAAAATGTACATGCTATACTGTTTAAAGGTCATATCAATTGATACTGAAGCATATAAGCATTTAAAATGAGTTAAATAATGATTTCTAAGTGAACTGCCACTCACAACTTGGAACTCGGCCGACCACCTTGGAACTCGGCCGAACGCCTCCCAGATTCTGAAACTTGACCGACCAATCTCGGCCGACCAACTCACCGCTTGAAAAACCTACAAAGAAACTCGGCCGATCAGGACCCAAACTCGGCCGACAAAAACGCTGTTTGCTTATCTTAATTGAGAAACTCGGCCGACCAAGATCAAAACTCGGCCGATCAGAAAACGCTGTACAAAATCCCTAAATAAGAACTCGGCCGACCGAATAGAAACTCGGCCGAACCGCGCACAGGCAGAACACCAAAAACGGCCTGCAAAAGTCGATTTCTCTCGAATCGACAGGCAAACTTCGAACAAACACCACCAAACGATCACAAACGACGCATACAACTAGACCGCACCTGAAAGGAACAAAGGAACAAGCTAGGGCTGCTCCGTGCACCCCAATCTCTTGGTCGTTTTTCTTGCAAACGCAGCTCCAGCTGCAAATCCGGTCCGAATCGATGAAGATGAAGATCTACTGAGGGAAAGAACGATCTGCAATAACTGATCGGAGCAAAACGAAGCTCCAGTGCTTCTCCCTTCTCAGCTCCCTCTCTCTCTCTCTTTCTCTCTCACTCTCACGCAAGGAGCAGAACGCAGGAGCGTTCTCTCATTTCTGTGAAATGAAACGAGAAAGGTAAAGAGAGAAAAGATAAGGAAGAAACTTAGGGGCCTAAATGCAAAGTTCAAAAACTACAAACGGGTCCCTATAAGCCCAAAAACATGCAACTTTTGACTCGAAGGTTGGATTCGAACGATTTCCCTGGCAACGCTTCAAGCGTAAGATCCTACACGCTTTAGGAGCTAGAAAACACACTAAGCACATATCATATCCATTTTAAATATTTTTAACAAAAACAAACTTATAACTTAACACATCAGCTAAACTCTTGCTTAACAGCATACTTACGGGATAAGCTCAACACGGGTCGTAACAATATCCCACATATATCTCTCCCTCTTCTCCTTTGTCTTCTTCATTCAACCCTATCGGAGAAAGTAGTTTGAACCCTGGGTCAATGAGGGGACAGGGAGGAAGTGCGACGGAAGACTGATGACCGTACGGTGACATGGGGTTGATTGGTTACCATCTCTAGGATTGGATCTCGCGCAGCCGACCTACAATAGGCTGCACGGCCAACTGCAAAGCGCAGACTGAGGGCGCTTGAAACAACTGCCACGGTCGCGATCAGGGGGTGCCCTGGGTGTACCAGAGCAAGGCGGAGGTAGGGAACTAAGTTTTGGCAATGATCGTGGTCCCAGGAGGTGAGGAAACCCCACGAAAGTCTGCAGGTCAGCGGCTGCGTAGGGTTTCCCTAGGAGGAAGATGACCTAAGGTCGATTGGACAGTTCTACCCTCTGCGTTGTGCTGGGCCACTTGGTTATGTGAGGGCAATTGTGTCTTTTCGAAATGTTTCCTTAACTAGCAATGATTGCATGGAATCGCGCAACGTGGCGTGCTCCGATTGGCCCAAGTAAGGTTTTCTTGCAAAAAATTCATAGTTAATTATTGGTAGCTCGGTTTGGTGTGCATAAAATATGAAATTTGCTCAGAAAAACGAGAGGAATCCAATAAAAATATATTTAGAAGCTAATTACTCTTGTAATTTGAAAAGTAATGGAATTTATCAACTTTAATCTATTAATGTTTAAGAAACCCTATTTTTAAATGATTAATATATTTAGAAGGGTTTAATGGATGATTAAAGTTGATATTAGCATGTTAATTATGAAAAGGAACATTAAGAACAAAAAGGATGAGCTTTGCAGGTAATTAGTTTAATTTAGAATTTCGTGTGCATGAAAATGCTTTAATGAGCCTTGAAACCCTAATATTGGTAAATGTGACTCTTAATGGCTTTAATTATCCAAATTCATGAATAAAGTTAAGATATGATGATTCTAAGCTATTTTGAGTATAAAAGTTCCTAATTGTGGATAAATACCCTTAATGTAGAAATTAGGGTTTTCGAGTGGATAAAAGGAATAATTAATGATAAATAACATTCATATGTGAATTAGACCATAATGAACTATGAATTGAGGATAAATGAGCATAATGACCTTGTCATGGATTAAAAGAATACAAATAGTAGCTTTAGTGGAAAAGAGGCTTGATGGACTTTATTGAAGGTTAATTATGCTTTAATCTAAAATTAAGGTTATGTGTGTTAAAAGGTAACCTTAATAACTTTTGTGAAAGATATATGAGAAAATTAGGGTTTAAAAGAGTAAGATGAAGTAAAACCCTAATTGCAAAATAAACCCTAAAAGAGGAAGAAACCCTAAAAAGGAATAGAAACCCTACGTAGCAAGATGGTTTGGATAGATTTTGATAAAAGGAATTGAATGTGATTTTAGGACTCTTGTACTTGCTTGATTGAATGTCTTGATTGATTGGACTACTCTGTCTCAGATCTGCATGTACAGGTATGTGGTTAATTATGAATAACCTTCTTAGTTTCTCGAGGATTTTCCAGATGGTTAATCGTATTGAATGCAACTAAACAGTTTGGATGTTCATATTGCAATTATAAAGTCACTATGATTATCACAACTTAATATAAATGTGTATTCCCACACCTACATGCCACCTTGATGGATGATGCAATGAGGTCAAGCCCAAGAGGGAAGACCAATGGGAACCATAAGTGGTGACCCACAGACACCAAGCTCGGGATTGAGAAGGTGGTCTATGTTGCATGACTAATGGGCACCATAAGTGGTGACTCACAGGCACGAAACTCGGGATTGTGAAGCTGGCCTTAAGTCAATGGCAAAAGAGAAACCCTAAAGGGGGTAATTCCAGGGTTAGGGAAAAAGCGGTGGGGAATGTCACATGGAAAATGTAAATTGGCTTGCTAAATATCTTGATTGTGATATTTAAATTGTTATCCATATTTGTGAGATTTTGGTTGCCTCCACATACCGACATATTTCAATATGCTGACTGACGTTTTGTTTGTTAATATTTTAGGTGTAACCCTGAAAAGCACAAACAGTAAAGTGACACATCGTGAAATCGAGAAATAAAGTGCAAGGAGGATTAGATAGAGTAATTCAAGTTGTGGATAGATAGATTTCCAAACTATTTTAAGAGGTAAGAAAAGTTTTATTTTTATACCAGATTTCAGTTTAGATAGTAGAATTTCATAATTATTATTGATTATTTGTTGAACCTTTAATCTAGTTTATTGGGCTAACAGCTCCGATCTCTTGGTATCCCTTAAGTGGGGGTTATCGGGAGACATGGTCATTATAGTTTGTCATCCTAAGAATGTAGATATGTGTATTGGGATGTGTTTGTGTGTATTTTTGAGCATTAAGAGTATTGATATAGAGCACAACTCTTCTACTTGATTCACACCCTGACCTCAATTAACGTAAACACATAGTACAAGTGATTTCATTGTACTATGTAGAGAAATTTCCAGTACAAAGAAGTTAAAATATTTTCCAAATGTGTGTGAGAGAGAGATATAATATAAAGTACTTATTACTAATAATATATTAGAAACATTATGAATTTTAGATTAAAATTGTTCCACTAAAAATATTAAAAAATGCTAGATATACAATATATATTTTATATCCTTCTCTTTTATAAGCTATTTATATACTTTTATATAATATTATGTATTATATATTTATATATCTTATAATGAGTCTTTTTTAATCAAATATTCCTCACAAATTAGTGTTACAAATTCAATATATTCTAAAAACAAACATTACTCACTAATAAGTACTACATTATTTACTTTACTTGAATAATGCTAAAAGAACTATAAGATTTCTTGTGTCACACTATTTCTTCATCTACTACCTCATTTCGTATTTGTTGCACCCTTTTTCTTAATCTTCTATTTTTTTCTTTCTATTTCATATATCTTTTTCTTTGTTTTATTATGCCATTTCTCTTCATTCATTATCTTCTTCTGTCTATTAAATACAAGGCCAACAAATCAAAATGGCATGTTTAACCATTTTAATTACCAAAATGGCATGTTCTTGAACTTCGTTTTCAAAATGGCATGTTTGCAGACCAATACGTTCCAAGTGGAGACGTATTTCTCTATTCAAAGGTAATACGCCCGCTTAGAAGACACATTGCCCTTTGAAAGACCAATACATCTCCAATAGGGATGTATTGCCCTGATGTGGGGCCAATACATCCTAACCCAAGATATATTTCTCTGTAAGAGAGTAAGGTGTCTCGAGACTAGACGCATTAACCCCACCGTAGAGTAATGCATCCTAAATTAGGATGTATGGGACCAATGTGTCCCCGTTCATGATGCATTGCTCTCCTGTAGAGCAACATGTCCAAAGAGTAGACGTATTGATCCCATAGCAGGACAGTGAATCTAGATCCATGAAGTATTACAGCCACATCAGATCAATGCGTCTAAATGCAAGACATATTTTCTGCAAAGCAATCAAATACTTCCCCATGCAAGACATATTTTCTGCAAAGCAAGCAAATACTTCCCCATGCAAGACATATTTTCTACAAAGCAAGCAAATACTTTCCCATGCAAGACGTATTTCTTTTGTATCGATATATATTGTTCTTGTAATTATTATTTGCTGCATATTATTATGTATAATAATATTATTATTATGTATAATAATAATATAGATTATATTTATACATTTATAATTGGATCACTTGTATTTTCAGTATAAAATATGTTCAATTATTATAAATTTGTTAATTTCAATAGCTCTAAAAATACCTATGGATAATAGAAGTGTTATTGCAATGAACAATTCATAATTCTTACATGATTAGATAAGAAAAAATTAATTGAAAAACACTAGATATCAATTAAAACTAAGATTACAACATTAACAACATGAAGAGAAAATAATACATTTAATGTCTAGATCCATATTACATCATAAACCAAAACAATCATCAATCAAGAACCACATATGTAAACCAATAGTGCTGGACCTATATGATAGATCCCAACACAAGCTAGATAAATGCCTTCACAAAGGAATATATTCAAAACAATACAAATGTAATAACTAAGAACGTCCTCCGCACCCACGTCACCCTCACCCACCTCCCTATACCTCTAACTCCTTAGTAGGGATCTCATCTAGAGACGCCTCAATGGGAGACAACTGTGTAGTAATAGGCTGACGAGGTCCATGATAGAAATGGAAAGGTGGAGGTGGGGTGAGGGGTCTCTAAAAATAAGGATGTGGGGCCTTAGGTGGCTGTAAAATGAGAAATCAAACAGAGTCAGTGAGTATCTAACATAAGATGGTGGTCGACTCTCATGAATAATTGGTGGTTAGAATAGACTGTATAGAATAAAAGAAGAACCTTCTCCATAGTAGGTTGTGGGTGGAGGAGGTGGGGTGATGTATGAAATAGATGTACCAACCCTTGAAAAGTACGGACACGTAGGTCCCCATCCCATGAATTGATAAGTGGTAATGGGTTCAGTAGCAATGGGAATGGGTTAGATTAAGTGGTACATGTATGAGTAAGAGTGGGCATGGGTTCAGGACCAGTGGTATAAGTAAGAGTGGGTATGGGATCATATGGGAGAGTATAGTCAGGAAGACTTGAGTAAAAAATCTCCTAGATGTTGTAGATATCATCTCTGATCTGTGCAGGGGCATGTTGTAAAGTCGCTCGGACCCACACATGTGATTCTACCTGTTCAAACAAAGTGTGTAGAAATAATAAAGACCAATTACTTATAATATTGAATAATAATAGTTTTTAAATAAATAAAGTATGATACTAACAAATTATTATTGTCGGTAACTGGTTGGGTAGTATGCGGTCGAAGGCTAAGTTAGAGGGACCACTACATACTGCAGATGATACCGTGCATAGTGCACATGTGGACTAAAGATTGTCTCTATTGTTGGAGGGGGGACTAAGCTCTCACGTCTATTGTGCCACAGTTGCACCTCCTACCT
Source organism: Alisma plantago-aquatica (assembly GCA_963693085.1). Classification (NCBI taxonomy): domain Eukaryota; kingdom Viridiplantae; phylum Streptophyta; class Magnoliopsida; order Alismatales; family Alismataceae; genus Alisma; species Alisma plantago-aquatica. The sequence continues at coordinate 225,742,884 of OY856414.1, read as the reverse complement.
ATAGTGAAGCAACCAATCCTCAACAACATGACCCCACCCATCTATGCTTCTAAGACGTTGTAAGTCAAAAGTAGGTTGTACTTTAACAAAGCCAAATTGTCCAAGCACTCTGTCTGGAAGGTACCACTCTAGTAGTTTGTATCACACTAGAGGCACTCGGGCCAACCAAATATCACAACCCTCTCAACAAAATGTTGGAAGTCTCTGTAGAATATCCTTAGTGTAAGGAGCTAACTGTATATGTTATTCATATATATAACATTTATCATATAAAAACAAAGAATGTTTTTCAGAAATATAACATAATATTATATAAAAAGAAAGAATACTTATCAAAAGTAAATTATACCTGAGAGGGTAAATTTGGTCAATGGCGGCATCATAAAACTGGACCGATCCTCTGATAGTATCAGTCCTTTGAAAAAAAATTGGCTACCTATTAAATTGACAAACTAAAGTTATTAAAACTTATAAGATAATTGAAAAAGTAATATAGCAAAAGTTGTGTAAATCTTTACCTATAACCCAAGGGAACATCTTCTGGCCACTCCCCCCAGTTTATAACTAGTGATCTTGGATGTCCAATTCCTAACCTCTCCCAACACCACATTTGTAGTAGACATACACAACCAGACAAGTGGGCAGTTTTCTTGGAATGGGTAGTAGCCTTGTACAACTGCCTATATAAGTATGCTAGAGTTGCAGCACCCCAAGATAGAGTTCTACAGCATGCAAACTCGTCCACAAGTGGGAGGTACCATACATGAACCCTATCCCTAGTACTATTTGGAATAAGGTAACGACCTAAAAAGTATAAGAGATATGCTCTAGTATACCTTATCCTCATTTGTCTTTGATGTTCTTCATCTCCTAAGGTGAAATTTATCCCACTAAAGTTGTCCCGCAACCAAGAAAGATTAATATGCCCCTGAGACATCCCATATGGTGCATCTCCCAAGTAATTCTCACAAACGTGAGCCCATGAAGAAAATTGCCCCTCATATGTGTCTAAAGGATATGCAATTATAACTGGTGGTCCGTCAATCCTAAGACCTAGAAGAACTGAAACATCCTGAAGCATGATAGTCATCTCAAAACATTAAACTTAAAGGTGTTTCTAGCCTTGTCCCAATGGTTAACTAGGGAAGTGATCAAAATGGGATCTAGGTGGATAAGTTGCAACTTATGAACAAGTCCAAAACCGGCTAAAGAAATGTTATGAAAGATACCCTCATTAGTAACAGGACAACCTAACAACATGAAGTGGTGCTGGAAGAGTCAAAATGATACTTCTCTTGGATCCATATCTATAAAAAATGCAAACAATACATAAACTAAAATAAGAAACAATCAGATGAAATAAGAAACTTTCAACTGAAATAAGAAACATTATATGACTTCAATAAACAAAAATTCAAACATTACATTACTTGGATAAACTAAAATTCCAACATTACATGACTTCACTAAGCTGAAATAAGAAACATTAAACTAAAATTCAAACATTACATGACTTGACTAAGATGAAATAAGAACATTACATGACTTTCCATCACATTACATTAGGACAAGTGCGTCTTTTATGACCCTTTCAGTCACACTTTTGACAATGATAGGTATATTGATTAGGATCAACATCTATAGTTGAAGGCATTCTTTTTTCTATGGTCTTCCAGTATGCCTTCATTTCCTTGGTGGTAATAACGGATCAATACCTCACTTTCATCAAATGGAGGCCAATACCTCTTATCGGTAATACTATGAAATTTAGTTTTGTTTCTGTTTAAATAAGAAGCATTTGTAAAATATCGGCTCACAAGTGTGTCACAATCGTAATTGATGGTTTTTGCAGCTACCCAAACATGACAACATGGTAAATGCCATTGTTGAGGAAAACCACACTTGCATTCTCTGGCACCATATGGATGTACTTTGGCTTGAAATTTATGTCCTTCCACGTCATTAATAAGACATTCATCATTGTTCACAGAGAGTGTTACTCTTAGTCTTTCTGCATCATGTTGTACATTAAAAAGTGTATTATGAATCTTTGGGAACCATATCTCACCCTTATTTGCACGACCATATGCTTGATTACGCCTCTCCAACCACATTGTAACAGAGCAATAATATGTGGCAACAATCATTGCATGTATTGGTAAACCTCTAACACCTTTTAAGACTCCATTTATCACTTCAACATTATTCCAAGTCAATGACCCATACCTGTATCCTCTTTTATATGTGAGAGACCAATGTACTAGATTTTGAGCTATCAATAATTCTTAGCAATTGGTTCTATGGTTATTTGATGATCAAATTCAAGTATATTAGTTATGGATCCCACCCCCAAAACTTCCCTTAACTCTTGTGATTTGAACTTTTGATGGAAGTTCTCAAGAAGATGTCAAAGATAATTATGATGTTGAGCCCAGTCAAATTGTTTCTTAAATGATGGAAAAATTTCACTCATTCGATCAGAAATAATACACAGATATGTTTGGTGTTGAATGATTGGAATACATGTTTGTAGAGAACCAAAGAACCACTCCCATGAGTCCTTATTTTCTGCCTCGACGACAACAAAAGTGATTGGAAATAGACCATAATCAACATCTATGCCACATGCAACAAGAAGTGTTCCATAATATTTTTTGGTAAGAAATGTGCCATCAACAAGTTTAACATGCATGCAATATACCCAACCTTTCACAGTTGGGCCGAAAGGCCAAAACACCTGCTTCAATCTATGAGTGTCTTGAGTTTACATGGTATAATAATCCTCAAGGTGGGTATATAAAGTTCTTGTAATATATTTTTATATAGATATCATGAATGGAAATAAATTATGATATGATGATTGCCAATCTCTAAATATTTTACATACAGCCTTCCTCCTCTCTAGAAATGCCTTCTTGTATGAGATATGAAAGTTTAGTTCAACATTCACCTTATCACAAATTTTCATGTGGACATATCCAATCGTGACACTAGGATTGGCATTATCATATGATCAATATAAGATGATGTGTATTGGTGATGGTCTTGATTTAGAATAGTTAGTTGACAATTATGGTTTGTACTATAAAGTTTTATCTTCCACATGCCACCTTCTCTTTTGGATTGGTAAGTGGCTAAACTCCAAGGACATCATTTCTCATGGAGACAAACAAGTTCAATAAAAAACTTATTTGAGCATTGTGTACGATATTGGACATTGTTTTTTACAGACCATTTTTTAATCATCTCAATCATAACATCATCAGATGCAAATAAAGCACACTCATAAATTTTAGTGTTGGAAGAGTTGTAATTGGGACGAACTTCATGATGAAAATCTTCCACCTATTCATCATCTTGAACAACATCATAGTTATTATCAATGTGATTATGATAGATCAATTCTCTATCAAAAATCTCCAGGACAGAACTCAATGCTACAATAGAGTCAGGGATTAGATGTTGACATCCATCATCAGTTTCAGTTGATGATTCTCCTTCCTGTTCATTATTCTCATCACCTTCCTATTCATAATTGTCTTCCCCCTCCTCGATGTCAAGACCACTATTCTCATTATCAATAGTATAGTTTTGAGAGAATTCAGGTGGTTGATTCTAGTCATCAGTTACATTTTTGTTAATTGGATGAAATTGATTCAATAAACTCATGTAACTATAACTAGAATACTGGTGGATAGATATTTTCTCAAGAAAGACATCAATATAGGCATCAGATGAAAGTGAGAACAAAGTTCCATATGCATCATCATTGTCAACTTGTATGAGCTTATGATATTCTCTAAGGAAAAGATAGAATATATTGATAGAGAAGTGGTTGGGGTTGATGTCAAATGTTATATGGATATATGATTTGAATTCAGTCAGGGTATTGATAAGTGTAATATTTATGGGTCTAGTAGGTCGACTAGAATAAGACCCATCAGAGAGAAATTGACCATCATATCAAAGCTTGACAACTCGTGAACATGAACTAGATGTCATGTTTCTATCATTGTAAAAAAATAAACTTCATCGAACAAAACTTATTTATATAAATTTTATATTTATGTTAACAACATTTATTTAATAAATGATAATTCAGATTTTAGAACAATAATGTCATTTTTCTATAATTTCGAATCAAACGTCCAAGAATAAAATTATTTCATTTTTAATATTAAATGGCAATTTTAAGTTTAAAACAATGAATACATGAATGTAGTAAAGAAAATATCCACCTCAAGTGGTGAGTTCCCTTGTGAATCAGAATTCTAGAAAAAGAAGATATGAAGATCATCGATCGTGCAAAGAAGCTGAGAAGATCCTCGCTAGAGAAGAAGACAAACAAACTCCTGGTCAGAGATTAGAAGAATACTTGCCCTAGAATCAACTAGAACCTTTGTCTGCAGTTATCTAGACACCATAGCACTCTAGAGTGGTTGAGAATGTAAGGACGTGAAGAAAAAGTGAAGAAGATAGTGAATGTGTGGATTTTGGGGGATGCACTACTACATAAATAGCGTTCAGTGTCGCTTTTCTGGGCGTCGGTTATTTCAGACAACCGACGCCTATAATATTCGGCGTCGGTTATTTATTCAAACCGACGTCTATATTCGAAGACCAGCCAGACACGGGTATCGCTTTGTATTCAGCGTCGGATGAGTATAACCAACCGACGCCTAAAGGCGCCCACAAAATCCAATTTTTGAGCGAAAAAAATCTGGGTCACATACAGCGTCGGTTGTTTAACGATTCACCGACACCTATGTGAAATGAAATTTTGCGCGAAAAGTTCCACTTTCAGTGTCGGTTATCCTTGGATAACCGACGCTGATAATAGTTCCCGCCAATTAATTTGGGGTAAAGATTATCTAATTGGACGTCGGTTATTACGATCAACCGACGCTGAAGATAATAGGCGTCGGTTGTCGTAGATAACCGACGACATTGACCAACTTAATAGAGGCTCGATCACCCGACTCTTCCCCCTTTCTTCCTGTTTTATCGATTCTCCTGTGCGCTGCTCGTCGCCGCTCTCCCAAAATCGCCGCTTGGTGCCTGGTGTCTGCTGCTTCTCGCTCGCCGCCGACGATCCCTGTTGCTACTTTGCGTCGCCACCACCACCCACCACCTTCCTCCTTGCGCCGCCGCCGCCCGCTCCTTCCTCCCTGCTCACGCCCTACTGCGGCGTTGTCTTCTTGCTTGCCTTCGCTGCTCACAAGGTATTAGCCGTAGCACCTTCTTCCTTGTCTTCTTCCTTGCCGCCCGCTGCTCTGCTCTGCTTGCTGCTCTGACTTCAAAACCTAAGACTAGTTAGTGTTCTACTTCTTTCACTGAGAACTGAGAAGAATGGCCTACCACGGCCGTGCTGGGCAGCACGGCCGTGGTAGGCCAACACAGCCACGGCCGTGTTTGATTTGATTTAAATCCTAATTTGATTTAAACTTGTCCATTCTAGCATCCTAATTTGATTTGATTAAACCCTAACATTGATGAAACCCTAACATCAATTGTGATGAAACCCTAGCATGTACATATCTATTATTGTGTTTGTTGGCCTAGAAACCCATCCAAGATTGACTCATTAGGAGTAAATCTTGGATAGTCCCCGAGTTGGGACTGTTCTTGAACACCTAATCTCACTTAGGATGTAAGTGTATAATGTGTATTGGGTTTTTGAGAAAATTTTGGTAGCATTTCCCAGTTTGTTCTCTAAGTACATATGTAGGATGTAAGTGTATAATGTGTATTGGGTTTTTGAGAAAATTTCGGTAGCATTTCCCAGTTTGTTCTCTAAGTACATATGTACTTAGAGAACAGTGGAGAAATGCTGCTGAAATTTTCTTGAAAACCCAATACACATTATACACTTACTAGTGAGATTAGGTGTTCAAGGATGGGATAGGTGGTACACATTTATTATATATAAGAATGACATCACATGTGTTTGTTGGCCTAGAAAGTGAACAATCATTGTTCTTTATATTACTTGTACATTGGTATAAATTAGAATGAACAATCACTAAATTATATAGTGTTTGTATGGAGTCCTGCAAATGATAAATGGTCGGTTGTTCTTCATGGTAAAAGACAGTTCATTGAAGATCCTATAGATGAAGAAGAGTACTATGATAAGTATGATGACTCCAGTCCATTCTCAGTTGGGTTGCCAACTCCACAAAATATTGAAGCTAATGATGACTTATATGTGCACGGAGATCACAATGAAGGATTGTTAATTGATAAAAGATCACAATTTTAGAGACATGTATGTTTATACAAATGCTAAATGTTTGCCTTTTTCTAGTTAATACAAATGCTAAATGTTTGCCTTTTCTAGTTAATACAAATGCTAAATGTTTGCCTTTTTAATGACATTTTCAGATGGTTTACCATGATGAGCATGATGTCCATGATGAGCATGAAGTCCATGATGAGCATGATTTCCATGACGAGCATGGCGAGGATACCAATGTAAGTTCTAAAAACATATCTTGTATTTCTATAAAATTCATTATCTTCTAGTTATGTCATATATCCTATATTTCTATATTGGGCTAATTCAGTGTGTTTATTTTTGTCAAACTTTATGTTGATGATGCACATGTACCAACTGAAGCACTGGAGCAACTTGATGCGCAGCACCAAACACTTAACAAGAAAAGGGGCATCACTCTATTGAAGAAGTTAATAGCGCTAAGTGGCAATGGATCCAAATTGGTTGGGGAGTTTGATAATGGAGGAAATGCAATTGGAGTGAACCGCAATAATTTTGTAAACTATCTTGGGTGTACCACTCGGAGCCATTGTGGTGTTAAGTATGATAATTGGCATGAAGTTCCTCAGGGGAAAAAAGACTTGATATGGAAGGATTTATGTGTGAGTTATTATTATTTGCAATTCTATTTTGTAGATTACAAATTCTATTATTTGCAATTCTATTTTGGATACTAGTTAATAACATTTCTATTTTACAGAATCTGTTTGCATTGGATGAGAAGTTGTATCGTAAAAGTGTGATGCAACGCGCTGGAAAGATGCTTAGGAATTATAGGACAAATCTGAACAGAGAATACATAAAAGAGGGTGATAAGAAGAAGAAGTCATCCCTTAAACAATGGAACTTCTTGGACAAAGAAGATTGGGACAATTTTGTTGCTTCAAGAAAATCTGAAGAATTCAAGGTATTAGGCGTCACTCCCAATTTAATTAATATACATTGTATTCACCTATTCAAGATTAACATTTAGTGCTACTAACCAAATCATTAATGTGCATACTAACTAGGCCCTCAGTGACGCACAAAAAGCAAGGCGTGCACTGAATGTGCATGACCACACTATGGGTCCAAAAGGCTATGCAAGCGTTCACCAAAGACTACAGGCGGAGTCTGCGGCAACTTAGGAGTCTGCTCCTACTCAGGAGTCTGCCACACCCATGCCTCGCCATGATATCTAGATAGCTGGGAGGCAAAACAAGAAGTGTGAAATAAAGAAGCCCGTAACTGCTGAGGCGGCTGCGAAAATGGTAAAATACAACTCTTAGAGCAATCGTTTGAATATTGATTATTTGTGGTGTTAACTTACCAATTTTTGTTGATGGTGATTAGCGGTAGTTGCACGAGCAGAGGAAACAAGGCATGTTCATCCCTCAGGGCACAAGGGATGAATTGGCACATCCTAGACGTGTTAGGGTGCAGGCGCTGGTGTGGGCATCAAAGCATTCTTTGGGCCATCCCAGCACAAACCCAGAGCGGGACTTTCTCAAGAAGAGGTAACCTATTCTTTTTTTAGAATGTTACTGCAAAAGGAAATTCAATAATAAGAAGCTAATGTTTCTTTTATCCATGTATAGGAGAATAAGAGAGTCGAGGATATAGTTGCTAAGAAGGTCAACGATGTAGTTGCTGAGAAGGTCAAGGAAGAATTGCTGCGGTGGCAGGCATCTCAGGCTTCCAATCAGCCTATGGCGACCCACTCTTCTCCTGATGCACAGACTGCGAGTAATCCTAGAGACCCGTCGCCTAACACGTCTGCTATAAGTATTGATTATGACATTGTAGCTAGTCTTTTCAAGATGATATGTTTTCAAGATGATATGTATATATGTATAACATTCTTTACGTAAATTTGTAGGCATTGAAGCCATGCCGCTTAAGAATGCAAGACTATATTATTGCAGAGGCGCAGGCTTACCCGTCCCTTCCTGGGGAAAGGTTTCACGGGACTCCAATGCCATAGGGCTACGTTCGTGTGGGCCCATTACGTGCATTACCCGATTGGAGGGAAGCTACATTGCCATTTCCCCACCCGAATATTGATACACTTGCTGAGGCAGAAGGCGGGGTCATATTGTGGCCCAAAGCAGATGTCATCTACACTACTGAAATTGTAAGATAAATTTACATTGATTTAGTCTATTAATGTGTATATATGAGGTCAACTGATCTGAAATTATATATACAGGTTAAAAAGAAGACACCAGGAGCACCTAGGCCTCCACCTCCACTTCCCGCATTACCAAGTTGGGTTCCAACTGACCTAACATACCCGTTAGGTCCTGCTTGTAGGGGAATGGCATGTTGGCTACAGGCACATAATATACATTGCCATATAATTGTTTCTTTAGATGCAGATTATGCAGGTCAATCATACGATAGCTCTTTATTTATACAAGATATTATTGAGCTGTTTATGTATGCTTGGCTGAATACATCAATGATAGAGACATGGATAAGGTGAGATCTTGTTTATACATCCATATACCTTGTGTAAGATCCGGTGATCTGGTTTCTTATATATTAATGCATACGTAATACCTGTTTTGCAGCTACTTAGTCGAAGATCAATGCCAACAATTTGCATTTGATCATGTGGGATTTTTGATTCCATCATTGATTAGTATGGTAGCTAAAGACCCTGATAGTGTTCAACAATATTGTATAGAAGCTTTTACAATTTTTGGTCAGCAAAAGAGGACGATAATAATAGCTCCATTCAATGTCAAGTAAGTTTACTTTATTTATAATTTGGACTTAAGAAAATTCCATTTTTATTGTGCATTTTGAGTTATTAATTGTTAACTTTTTACCTCTAGCGGTAGACATTGGGAGTTACTAGTTATTGTCCCCGGGACGTTCACTGTTTATTATCTAGATCCCGCGGGAAGTACATTAAACACTAAAATTGGACACGTAATGAGAATGCCATTATTTTGGTGAGAAATATATCATTTTTGTATATGTTAACATCTGTTATTACATTACTATTTACTTATGTAATTTACTGTGTTATATTAACATGTAGGGGTTTAGATGCATTCAAAAAGGCTGGAGGAACGGTCCCAAGGAAAAAGAACCGGCCAATAAATTGGCAGAATGTACAAGTAAGTTCTCGACTCCAATGTATATATTATTGATGTGAATTGTGCTTAGTTGTATTATTTTGTATGTTTCAATTTATAGTGCGCTACACAAGACAACGGCTGGGCATGCGCATACTATGTGATGTGATTTATGCAGATGATTATCCGACATGCCGCATTGGACATCGATACCATACATGAGGTATTATATATAGTCTCATTAGTTAGTATGAAATATATCAATCTTAATTTTATATTATTACTTATATATATACATCATTCTCTTTGTAGGTGTTTAAAACTAACCACACTATAGGTAAACGCTTAAAAAATGTACATGCTCCATATACGATGGAAGCATTAAATGAAATAAGAGAAGAATGGGCAAAACCCATACAAGTAGTGGCAATTGTAAGATATAATTGGGATGTTGATAGCGATAATGAATGATACTTTGTAAATGAATATTTCTGAATGTTAATACATGTATTTGAATATTTCTATATGTGTGAATGTGAGAATTGAATTGATGTCTGAATGTATCTACTTGTGTGAAATTTTTTTTGTTAATTTTGCAGGTTTGTAGCCTGTTTGTAGGCTGATATCAATGGATGTTGTAAACCTGCAGTTCAGAAAAGTGAATTGTAGGTTCTCATCCTGCTGACCAGCCACAGCAGGCCTGCAAACTAATATGAAAAAAAAAAAGATATAGGCGTCGGTTATTTACAGAAAACCGTCAGCAAAGACCTACAGCGTCGGTTTTTTCAAAAAAACCGACGCCTCATGTGGCCACGGCCGTGCTGGAAACGACCGTGCTGGAAATGCCATATAGCGTCGGTTGTTTAGTTGATCACCGACGCCAAAAGGGTTCGCGCCACAGAAAACGGCGTCATCTAGGACACTTTCTGCGTCGGTTACCAATTAAACACCGACGCAGAATGCATCCTAGATGATGCTATTTTCTGTGGCGTGAACCCTTTTGGCGTCGGTGATCAACTAAACAACCGACGCCTGTACGCTAAATAGGCGTCGGTTAAAAAACCGACGCCGAAGTGTTCGACCTTTAGCGGCGCCCACATAGGCGTCGCTCGGAAACTGACGCCAAAGGGGGTTAAACAACCGACGCTAAAAGGCATTTCTGTAGTAGTGATGGTTTTGGCTGCCTTATATAGGACAGCAATACGTCCCTATTGGGGACATGTTGCCCCCATGTGGTATCGGCCACGACCTCCAACGTCTATGTAACTGTTGGGGGCAACGGTCAGGAGGTGTGTGGCAGCAATACATCCCTGATGAAGATGCATTGTCAATCAAATGGCGTCAGTATGTTTCAATCAATACGTCATGGTCGATGACGTATTGGTCCCACCGATAGATAATATGTCCCACTTTAAGATGCATTGTTATGCGTTGGGGTCAATATGTCCAGTCCCGAGATGCCTTGCTCTCCCATAGAGAAATATATCTCGATCAGGACGTATTGACCCCACAACAATACAATGTATCCCAGTTGGAGAAGTATTGCTCTGTCATAGGGCAATACATCACCCGAGCGGACATATTGCCCTCGGATAGAGCAATACGCTGCAAACATGCCATTTTGAGAATTAAGGTCAAGAACATGTCATTTTGATAATTAAAATGGTTAAACATGCTATTTTAGGTTTTTGGTCTAAGTACAAAGTCTCTCTCCATCCTCTATCTTTCTATTTTCTTCATTTGAAGCTTTCTTCATCCACTAATATATATTGCTCTATATCTCTCGAGCACAAAGCAATTATGAACCAATTTAGAAAACAAGACGCATTGTGCTAATATTGTTTTATGCGTATTCTCCATGGTGGGTGTAGGTTTTAGTAAAAGTAATACTGGGTTATTAATTTTCCTATTAGGCTCTGATTTTTTTGTTGCAACTGCTCCTGAAAACTTATTAACTGGAGTTCCTTAAGCAGTTTTTTGTGATTGATTTAATATAAGTGTTGGAACTTGAGTTTTGTGACTTCTGATGAGTTACTGACTTATATACAAAATACAGTTCCTGAGTTCTCTTTTAAAAAGAGCGGAAAACAAATTCGGAAACAACTGACAAGATTTCCCATATAATTATATTTTTCAATTTTTATAAATAACACAAGTAAAATATTTTTGAATAGAAATGTTATAGGTGTGGATACAATTTATTGCCCACACCATAACATTATACGACAATACACTATTATCATACTATGTAAAATATTTTACAATATAACCACCATTTTCAGTGTGATTTATAAAATAAAAAATATATGAACACTATGTAAAGTAACTGCACCAAACTATGTGCCAACCATTTATCTAACATATTTATTTTTTCATATTTATACAATATTATGTGAAAAATGATAATTAATTATAACCGTGCGTAAAGAATACCCTAAAAATTAATATTGTACATTATTAAACAATGATGAACCAAAACCATATTTACAAACACATAAAAATATAGATATTATTACAATACTTTGTACATACAAAGTGAAATAAAACTATTATGATGTAATTTTGACCACAACATTTTTATGAAAATTACAATTATACAACATTAAAATATTTTTAAAGGGGTGACATCCGTACAATGACCACTTATTGGGGTTATTCTAGTTAAAAGCTTTGTTATTATTGAAAGACTTAATTTGTTCTTCATGTTTTGCCATCTATTATATATTACACGGTAAAAGTCAACAATATTTTTTGACGAATTACATGGTTACACTTAATACAAACCAATCATATAGAAGTGAGTAGAAATTGAGTTTTAGAAATTAAACTAGAGTTTCCGGAAAATGAGTTCTAGATAACTTATGACTTACACCAAACCAATGAGAACCTCAATAATGTTTTCCATCTATATTCTACTCTACTGAGAGCCATCAATCGTCTCCGTCCTCCACTCCAATAATTGACGGACTCCTCTCCTTTCCCCGACTCCATAATCGCATTGCAACACATCAAACGTCTCGTTTCCCACTTTCCAAAATCCTATAATCCACGGACTCTTTAAACGTAAACATAGCAACCGCCATCTAAGCGTCTTTATCTTAATCATAAAAATAGACCGACTATTAATAACAAACGCCCTCGTTGTTGTTCACGTAATTGTATTCTTCACCTGCATAATTGCCAAAGGGGCACCCTACGTAGCCATCACAGATTCACAGATGTCCTCATAGTGCCCTGGAAAAACGTTCGTATATTTTCTTTCTATAGAATTCCTTCTCTAGAATATATATGTGTTAATAATTGTGGCCAAGCGCAACAGCGTGCTTGTTGAATGATTGGCAGTAGATGTGTACTGTCATACTATCATGTGCCTAAAGAATTCGCAACAACAGAGAACGACACTGGATGATCGTTGTTGGTGTTTCCTAGGAGCGATTTAACATCCCGACAACATACTTCTCTTGGATAGTAAGTCTCTTATATAATGAGAAAAACAATAAGGGCATGTTTGGTTGGCAGGAAAGGATTAGGATGAGATATGATGAAGGATGGGATTCGAAAGTATAGGTGGAGGATGGGAGTTTTGAAGATCCCATCCTATGTTTGGATGCAACACGGGATAAGACTTGTAATGAGTTATCTAGACATATGAATTGTTCCTATAATCATATCCTATAACCATGTTTTAATGATCATCCAGATCAATGTCAATTGACAAAAAGTTAAGTTTGTAATCACAAAAGTCAAATTAAGATAACAAAAATTACAATTTCTTTGAAGTAGTCGCCCATCAATTAGCAAAATAAAATCAATACGAAAGATCATGAGCAAGGTCTTTTTCCAAGAAGAGTAAGTTCAGACCACGACCGGAAGAATACGAATTATTTATTAATGTCCGATGAGAAGAAGGCCTGGATTGTAGATGCACAGCAGCGCCCAACAAACAAATCAATCAATAAAGGAGTGCTTTTCATTGCCGCTAGTGCAACACGCCTGGAAAGATTTCCGTCAAACTTAGATTCACAAGCCAATCAATGAAGTAATATGTGCAAAACAATCTGCCGCAACACGCTAGGAGAGACTACTACAAAATGCCTATGGAGAAAGGAGTTTAGTCAAACACGCGATTGCAACAAGCCTAGGGAGAAAAGAGTTTAGTGGGAGAGTTAGATATACTGCGTACGTGATCAAAGCCAGACCTTCTGCTGAGAGGCGTCGTCGGTGTGCTGTACAGCCAGGAACGAGTCGGTGTGCACATCCGGAAATGAGAAGAGTCGTCGTCCGTCGATGTTCTGCACAACAAGAGAACTGGAAGAGGCGGCCGTCGCGAAATGAAACTCACGAGTTAGGGTCGGGGGTCGAGGATCGAGGGTCGGGGTTTCCAGAATAGTTATACCATCCAATACCTAGGGGGGTGCAGAACTGGAAAATTCTATTTTGGTGGGACTTTTGTTCCAAAGGGATTAATATCCTTGCGTATTTGTTTTGCCAACAAACATGGGATCAGGATTATTAATGGAATATAAGTCCTATCCCATCTATAATACTGCAAACCAAACATGCTCGTAATGGGTGTTGGGAAACCAAACACTCGCTACATAAGCATTTACTACTATCGACAGGATAAGGAAATCATAATTCATAGGGCAAGCCTCGTCGAGTATTAACAAGTTTGCAGGTGTAAGGTGGACGATGTCTCAATATTAATACAGTTAAGTCTTTGGTCAAGGTCATGAAAATCCATGTATGTCAGAATAGGGTGGACTGTGTGTCATGCGCAAAGGTATACATGATCTAAAAAGGAGTAATTCTAACCGTAACCGGCTGCCCACTCGGCCACCCACCCAGCTGGATTAGTGCAAAGTCTAATGTCGACCAACTTTATTTATTTTTAAATAGGAGGGAAGTAGAAAATAAAGTGAAAACTTGTATTGATCATGACTTTCGAGCCACAATGAATTTTTCAATGAAACAAAAAGCACTAGATTCGTAATAAAAAATATTTTTTAATAAGACTAATGTTGACATGTTTAGAAAAAATAATAATATGAGAAAATAAGGATGAGAGCAGTAGAAGAGAGAGAAAATATTTTTATCCATAACTTTCACTCTGGAGCATATTTTTAATGAAATAAATTGTATTAGAATCCTTGTAAAAAATACGTTCCAACAAGACTAGTGTTGACATACTTTAAAATAATGATAATATGAGAGAAATATAGTATCCGTATTTTAGGATACCATACACATGCTTTGGGTATAGACGTACAATACTTGTGAGTATAGTACATCACATTCGTATTTCTCCCAAATCATATACAATATTTACTTGTTCATCTATGGATTCGATTGAACTAACATTAGCAATGAGTTTAGTAGTGTACTTTTGAATGAATAAGATCAAGGATTAGTTGTGCTTAAACATAGGTAAAAGTATTGCAGTTTAGTAAAATGTGTATGTTTTAAATGAAATGTGAATTAGTTTATATAGGCACGGTATGTGATTATTGATGATCTTTTATACATGATGTGTCTCGTATTGTACCAACAAGATCATCAAATCATGTATTGTTGTTATGTCTCGTACGGTACATCTAGTACTGTACATCTAGTACAATACTTTGTATTACAAAATATGGTTGTTAGTACAATACTTCTTGTACCAATAAGATCATCAAATCATGTATTGCTCTTGTGTCTCGTACAGTATCTCTAGTACTATATGTCTAATATTATACTTTGTATTACAAAATATGGCTGTTAGTACTGTACTTCTAGTAACAACAAGATCATCAAATCATGTATTGTTGGTATGTCTCGTACAATACCTCTAGTAATGTACGTCTAGTACTATACTTTGTATTACAAAATGTGGCTATTAGTACTATATTTCTTGTACCAACAAGATCATCAAATCATTACTATATGTCTCGTACAGTACCTCTAGTGTTGTACGTCTAGTACTATACTTTGTATTACAAAATGTGGTTGTTAGTATTGTACTTCTTGTACCAACAAGATCATAAAATCATGCACTGTATGTCTCGTAAAGTACCTCTAGTATTGTATGTCTAGTACTATACTTTGTATTAAAAAATATGGTTGTTAGTATTGTACTTCTTTTACCAATAAGTTCATCAAATCATGTATTGTTGTTTTGTCTTGTACACTACCTCTAGTATTGTACGTCTAATACTATATTTTGTATTACAAAATGTGGCCATTAGTACTGTACTTCTAGTAACAACAAGATCATCAAGTTATATATTATTATTGTGTCTCGTTCGATACCTTGAGTATCCTTGTATATATTATTGTCAAACATTACATTAGAATGTATGCAAAAATTAATATAAATGATAACATGTACGGTACTTATGGATTTATGACATAATATAAAATGTGAAGAAATAAAAAGGAAATAAGTATTGTACCTGAATGGTCAATCTGAGTACAATATCTAAAAACGTATTGTACTTTTGTATACTTCTCTCCTCTCTTAATATACTTCTAATATTATTTTTTCCAAAGTATGTCAACATTGGTCTTGATAAAAAGTATTTTTTATTAGGAATCTGATGTTTTTTATTTCGAAAAAAAAATCATTTGAAATTAATAGTTATGAGCAAAACGGGTTTCTCTCTCTTCTTTTTATTCTCTTTTTAACTTTTCAGCAATTTTTTGCCACATCAGCAGTACCTTATTCCCAACTACCGGGTAGGCTCCGGGGGATGTGGACGGTTCCTGTAGCGTTACTCCTAGAAAACGTCCAATCAGTTAAAGGGAGAGGAAGCCACTTATGAGGTGGTTCTGGTGTGTCAATCTTGGCCTTCATTCTGGGCATGGCATGCCCCAAATTACTAGATGAAATAGTGCCTACCGTGAAGTCATCTTCTGCGAAACAAGCGACCTTTCCAACTACTGTCACGTATGCACAAGAAACAAAGGCAAAAGCCCTTGTTGAGGTGGTAAAGGTGTCCTTTGTGGCTTTCTGATTTCAATTGTTTCGTCTGAGAAAAATACTGCCACTCATGATCAGCTATATTTTGGTAAGGAAATCCTATTATTGTCACCCAAAAAAGTTCTTATCATCTGACTTCCATCTATACTTAGTGAACTACTTTTGTGTTTTTATATATTCGTATCGGTATACAGCAATAAAACACATGTTACTGTTGTTAGATACCACTGAACATGATCGGTTATATACAGTTCAAGTAATACAACTAGCCAACTTGTAACTTAATCAACCTTCCAAGCTAAACACAGGAGCTTTTCTTTTAGAGAATTGGTAGCCTCGAAAGATTTTGTAGACGTTATGACCCTTTACTGTCATTCATTATATGGAAACACAGAGAGTTCGTTTAATTGGTTAATTATGGCATCAATATTACATATAAGTACGTTTGTTGATCTTAGCGAGGCATTAGGACAGTAGGTAGCATTACTAGAGTAGGTATAATGACAGAGAACAATATTGCAGGACACTAATGTTTAGACAGCAACCAAAATATGATGTTGGGAATTTGCACATCAGAGAATTGATTTACAAAAAGGAAGTTTAAATGCTTAATATGATTACAATTTTTAACTTTGATAAGGTTAAATAAAATATTTTTTCAATGTCGGTGGTATTCAACTTGTTTTTTTATTTTCTGTTTTGATTAATCCAAATTTTCATTCCCAAAGCAATACCATCCCGAAGTGATAATCGTTGTTGATGTTTGGTTCTGAGCTTGCCATTACTTTTGTTTCTTCCCGTTACAAAGGCATTCTCCAATTATACGTCATTTATCAATTTCATATGTATAAGCATCCAACTACTTTGCGGGTATTTTTCTCTCTCATGTTTGTTAACACATAGTGTCAATATTTTTGTCTTTTCTTTGGTTCCTAGGACGTAACAAGCATATAATATATCATGTTTTTCGTAATTAACAGTTGCAATTCAACTATTCCACCTTTAAATTTCCAAGGAATTTACAAAATATTTTGATAGAATTAAAATATAAATGTAACATTTGATTTAGATAAAAATAACTAACAATTTTTTTCTCATAGTGCTTTCATAGTGGCATTCTCTAAACTCCAACATGCTGAAAATTATATTGGTTTACTAAAACATATACACAGAAATCATAGTACAAGTTATTGTCATGGGATTTTAGGTTTTACTCAATTTATTATAACTAATAATAATAAATGTTTAATGGCATATCTTCATTCTTATAAAGATGATTCTAAGAGAATTCATCTATTACATTGACGAATTGTGCTGACTCACATGTGTCTAAGACAAAAATTTATCCAACCCCAACAAGATATCTATAATAAGAAATCATTTCATAAGTAATTGAAAAGCTTTTTCAAAAAGATATAACCCTAGAGCTCGAAATAGATTTAGAATGTCTTCATCCATTTGATAGATTTCAATAAACAAAACATTTCCACGAATTGTACCTTTTAATAGTATCATGCATACATAGATAATATAAAGGAGTCTAGAATACAAATGCTACTTATATTGGCCAGGAAGGTTATTGAGTTCTATTTTGCTATCTAATATACCAATGGAGTCTTTTTTAGGTGCAAAAGCTCAACTCTTTCTTTTGTATTTTTTTTGTAAAACATGGATACAAAAGGACATGGAAACAACAATTAGATCGAGTGAAAGAAAAAACTTGACAAACTAAAAAGTTTTTTTACAAGTGTGGTGGTAAAAGAAAAAAATCAAATATAGATAATCAACTAAAAATGGTCTACACAATCTGTGCTTTCCAGAGAAAAAGCTCCAAAAAGCAATGTAACATCCTCAAAATCCTAGATCTATTAATGTACCTTAATGTGAAACCCTAGTTTCCAAGTTTAAGCTTGTATCCAACAAACTAGAATTTTATGGGACCTCATAGTCCAATATATGATGAAAGAATATCATAAACCTAGATTTGGCTTAAATAACTCATTTAGTAAACGATAATTCTATCAATGTCCCATTTTTATAATGCATGTATTAAATTAGCAACCTACATAAAATTGATGGATAAGAGAGCAACAAAATGTAAATCCAGTTGTATAGGGAGATTCTGGACCCTCTAATTAGCTTATGGTCAAAATTTAAACCTAATCGGACTTTGTTTGACCCCTCAATCTTTTTTGGGAATTTTCATTATAGTTTAAACCCTAAAACCTAATTATTTTGATTTAATTTTGTCGATTTCATATGGTTTTGCTTTCATTTACATGTCACGCAGACATTTCGCAATTTTTGCCTATGTTTAAGTGTCACGCGCCCCCTCTTGTTTTTGGATTTAATCTGGGTCGTTGGATACCCATTGAACGCCACCGAACTCATCTCCTACCTTGAGTAGGAAACCGAGCATAGGCAGGTCTCTGGCGCGAACTTCCCCAACCCGGTTCTTCCTCCACCAACCACGGTTTTGTTCGATTTCTTCACCGATGAGATCAGGAGCGCTAGCCGAACTCAACGACCCCAGGTTGTCCTGGACTCCGTGCGCTAATCGCAAAACGCCCTTTAGGGCTAAAACTCTTCTCGCTGCCATGGGTTTACAGAGATCCTCCCCGACACTTAAACCTATATATTGTGGGTTATAAATGATTGCTAGCCCTACAAAGACCCCCCTCTCTGCTAAATTTCGCCACTCGTGCCCCTTGCCGCTGTCGCCTACTCGGTTTACGCCTCCGGCAACCTGCACCTCGCCTCGTCCTCCTCCGGTCGTGCGGGACAAATTGGCTCACAGGTGAGCATACTAGACCCTTGTTCTTCATTTTCGCGATGTTGGTTTGTCGTGGAACCGCCTGATCCTTGTACCCTGTAGGAGCCCCGTTGCACAGCGCCGACGCTTGCGCCCCGACTCCTCGGTGTGTCTCCGGCCACAGAAATAGTTCTGTTGAATTCACTTTCCTCCCTGGATCATTTACCGGACTCGTTTAACTCGTTTACACATTGTTTCCTCGGTGGTTTTGAACTCGGAACATGCTGCTCTGTTTCTCATAGTCTGGAGCTAGGAACAATGGTGTTCCTGGCACTGTAGGTCTCGATTCCATGCTCTTTGAGACCACAATGATCCCAGGAACTTGTTCCTCTAATTGGTTTGCAACGAATCCATCTCATTTTCAATTTTAGTCCTTAGATTCGAACTGCAGTGCGCTGTGTCATCTTCGATTCGAAGATGAAGAAGCCATGCATGGTTTTACCAGTTCTGCCCTCCCGCGAATCTGATTCATGTATTGCGCGATCAGGGGTATTTTCGGGTTATAATCACCCTTTTTATCTTGACCGCTGGTTCGCCCCAGCGAGGCCCTTTTCTAGCATGGCAGACCCTGATTGGGCCAACTAGGTAAGGCCCGCAACCCTTTGGATATTTGATTTTTTTTATTTGGTTTTTCTTTGAATTCTGATTGGCCGGTCTATGAAAAATCATAACTTTTAATTGGTAGATCGTATGGGGTCAAGTTTTATATGAATTTTGCTCAATTTTTCAAGATCTATCTAATGGTCAGGGTTTTGAGACATTTTTTGGTTTGGTTTTCATGAAGTTTCAGGTTTGAGACAATTAGGGTTTAGGATATAATTAAGATGATAATTAATATAAACCATGATTAATTTCAGGAACCTAGGACTTGACTCAAGATCAGGGAAACTGAGATTAGGTTTTGCTCCAACAAGGTAAGTGGACCATGTCATTATGCATATATACCTTGGATGAATTGCTTGCTATGTATGATTTAAGATTTTGCTTTAGAATTTCATGTTAATGAATGGAATCAAGATAATGATTATGCCTTTGATTATATGCTTGTTGTTATCTCCATAAAGTCATATGCTTATCACTGATGTTAATTAATTTAATGTTATGCTTATGCAATGATTAAGAAATTGGATAAAGAACTATGGAAATCATGTAATGTTAATGTCAAGATTAATAGGGAGAAATCCCATGATGATTAAGCTGATGTACTTAAGTTGTAAATTGTTCCTCTTTATATTATTTTGTCTTTATGGCATTGATGAGTACTTTGGTGCAACTAAGGTGAGCCTTTACCGGCCTGATGAACACTTTGGTGCAATTATTGGATGAGGACAATTTACATTGATGGCAAGATAAGAACAATGACGTTAATGTTAAGTTAAGAGGATTAAGTAACTTATTATATGTTTCTCGAAATGATGGACCTTTATGGTCGTTATGGGCTTCCTTGCAATGATGGGCTTTCCGAGCATGATGTGCCCCATTTGGGCAGTGAGGAGAGAATGATGTTAATAATGTTCTTCATTCATTGATGTAATGACGATTATTGCATAATGAGAATTCGTAATGCCAAGTTATGTCAAGTTTATTTTAGTTCAAGTATATGTTTATTTTCAGTTCTTATAGCATGCATAATGCCGCTTACTGATGTTGATGCTTTCTTTCGCATGGACGTGGGACGAGATGTCCCTAGATCAAGGAGCAAGAGGGAACTAACGTGAGTGATCAAGGGTAGCTGACTCACGAAAGACTTTAGCTTGGTGGGGTGCCATCTACCACTTAGTAGATTCTTTAGTTTAATTTATCTTTCCATGTTTTAGTTTTGCTTAGTTTACGTGTATTAGACTTGAGATCAAGATGAGACATTATATGCTTTAGTGTTGCTTAGCCTACATGTATTAGGTTTTGATATCAGATGATATAGTTATGTCTTTCCCTTCCGTGAACAATGTATGAATCTATAATTTTGAGTTGAATGCATGGTGTTTCATTTATCTTATTGCTTTTGAGTATCATGTTTTATGACGTTCCTCCGAGCTGAGCTACCCATGTTATGGACAATATGAGGTCTCCTTCCGTTGTCATGTATGTGCTTGGAGGGGCGTTACAATATGGTATCAGAGCAATGAGTAGATGGCCACTAAGCTAAAGATTCACATGTTCTAACCCTAGGTGTACCTTGTTTTCTAGATGGCTCCTAAGAAGTCTGATAAGGGAAAGGATAGGGATGATGGTGCTAGCTCTTCAAGTGAGGGAAGTGGATCGAGAAGAAACCCTAAGGAAACCCTGGAGGAATTAGTCCAACTACTCACCAATGCCCTAGGACAAGGACAACGTCAACCCAGACACCACGAGCTGACCTTGGTGGATTTCTTGAAGATCAGGCCCAATTCCTTTGTTGGAGAAGGAGAGGATGATGTTGTCACCAAGAGAGAAGAATGGATTATGAGCATGGAGCATTGTTTTTGTGACCTGGACTGCCCTCAACAGTCTAGGGTTCGCTTTGCCACCCACATGATGAAGGGAGCAGCCCGTACATGGTGGGAGAACTTCCTCAACTCCAGAGCTGCGGATGCACCTGAACTCTCATGGGAAGGTTTTATGGAAGCCTTCCAGGAGAACTATGTGTCTGAAGCCATGATAGAGAAGAAGGATATGGAGTTTGCCAACCTAGCTCAGGTTGGCAACATGACGGTGACCCAGTACACCATGACGTTCAGGGTGCTGCAGAAGTATGGATATGATTACGATGAGCGACGCAGGACAAAGAAGTTCATCCGAAGACTGAAGCCAGACTTGAGCTTTTCCCTTTCAGGAAGAGGCCACAGGACCCTTCAAGCTGCATTGGATGCTACCCTAGAGATAGAAGACCACCCTAGGAGGTCCTACAAGAAGGAGACTATTCAGAAAAAACAATCAACATCAACCTCCCAACAACAAGAGGAAGGCTCCTGAGGTTGAAGCCCCTGCTGCTGCCCCAGAGAAAGCACAGTGCCTGACTTGCAAGAGGGTCCATGGAGGGCCGTGTAGGTTTGGTACTGGTTTATGCTAATACTGTGGAGAACTTGGACACATAAAGCCTGACTGCCCTAAGATACAAAGGAAGGAAGCAAGAAACCAGAACCCATCCCCTAAGAGATAGGCCAAAGTGTTTGCTATGGACATGGAGGAGGAAAGTGATCAAGGTATGGTTTAGATTGTCACATTTAGATTTTGACTTTATCCTTGGATCATATATGTGTTAATCTTGAGATTTGAATGATAAGTTATGATGTTATGAGAATATGGGAAACCCTAAGGTGGGTAGTAGTATAAGAAATTTCAAGGACGAAACTTATTTAAGGTGGGTAGAATTGTAACATCCTCAAAATCCTAGATCTATTAATGTACCTTAATGTGAAACCCTAGTTTCCAAGTTTAAACTTTTATCCAACAAACTAGAATTTTATGGGACCTCTTAGTCCAATATATGATGAAAGAATATCATAACCCAAGATTTGGCTTAAATAACTCATTTAGTAAATGATAATTCTATCAATGTTGCATTTTTATAATGCATGTATTACATTAGAAACCTACATGAAATCGATGGATAAGAGAGCAACAAAATGTAAATCCAGTTGTATAGAGAGATTCTGGACCCTCTAATTAGCTTATGGTCAAAATTAGAACCTAATCGGACTTCGTTTGACCCCTCAATCTTTTTTGGGAAGTTTCATTATAGTTTAAACCCTAAAACCTAATTATTTTGATTTAATTTCGTCAATTTCATATGGTTTTGCTTTCATTTACATGTCACGCAGACATTTCACAATTTTCACCTATGTTTAAGTGTCACGCGCCGCCTCTTGTTTTCGGATTTAGTCTGGGCCGTTGGATACCCATCGGACGCCACCGAACTCGTCTCCTACCTTGAGTAGGAGACCGAGCACAGGCAGGTCTCTAGCGCGAACTTCCCCAACCCGATTCTTCCTCCACCGACCACAGTTTTGTTCGATTTCTTCACTGATGAGACCGGGAGAGCTAGCCAAACTCAACGACCCCAGGTTGTCCTGGACTCCGTGCGCTAACCACAAAATGCCCTTTAGGGCTAAAACTCTTCTCACTGCCATGGGTTTACAGAGATCCTCCCCAACCCTTAAACCTATATATTGTTGGTTATAAACGATCGCTAGCACTGGAAAGACCCCCCTCTTCGCTAACTTTTGCCACTCGTGCCCCTTGCCGCTGCCGCCTACTCGGTTTACGCCTCCGACAACCTACACCTTGCCCCGTCCTCCTCCGGCCGTGCGGGACAAATTGGCTCACAGGTGAGCATACTGAACCCTTGTTCTTCGTTTTCGCGATGTTGGTTTGTGCTGGAACCCCCCCATCCTTGTACCCTGTAGGAGCCCCATTACATAGCGTCGACGCTTGCCGCCCCGACTCCTCGGTGGGTCTCCGGCCACAGAAATGGTTCCGTTGAATTCACTATCCTCCCTGGATCGTTTACCGGACTCGTTTGACTCATTTACACATTGTTTCCTTGGTGGTTTTGAACTCGGAACCTGCTGCTCTATCTCTCATAGTCTGGAGCTAGGAAAAATGGTGTTCCTGGCACTGTAGGTCTCGATTCCATGCTCTTTGAGACCACAATGATCCCAGGAACTTGTTCCTCTAATTGGTTTGCAACGAATCCACCTCGTTTTCGATTTTGGTCCTTAGATTCGAACTGTAGTGTGCTGTGTCATCTTCGATTCAAAGATGAAGAAGCCATGCATGGTTTTACCAGTTCTTCCCTCCCGCGAATCTGATTCATGTATTGCACGATCAGGGGTATTTTCAGGTTATAATCACCCTTTTTATCTTGACCACTGGTTCGCCCCAGCAAGGCCCTTTGCTAGAGCGGCAGACCCTGATTGGGCCAACTAGGCAGGGCCTGCAACCCTATGGATATTTGATTTTCGTATTAGGTTTTTCTTTGAATTCTGATTGGCCGGTCTATGAAAAATCATAACTTTTACTTGGTAGATCGTATGGGGTCATGTTTTATATGAATTTTACTCAATTTTTCGAGATCTATCTAATGGTTAGGGTTTTGAGACATGTTTTGGTTTTGTTTTCACGAAGTTTCAGGTTTGAGACAATTAGGGTTTAGGATATAATTAAGATGATAATTAATATAAACCATGATTAATTTCAGGAACCTAGGACTTGACTCAGGATCAGGGAAACTGAGATTAGGTTTTGCTCCAACAAGGTAAGTGGGCCATGTCATTATGCATATATACCTTGGATGAATTGCTTGCTATGTATGATTTAAGATTTTGCTTTAGAATTTCATGTTAATGAATGAAATCAAGATAATGATTATGCCTTTGATTATATGCTTGTTGTTATCTCCATAAATTCATATGCTTATCACTGATGTTAATTAATTTAATGTTATGCTTATGAAATGATTAAGAAATTGAATAAAGAATTATGCAAATCATGTAATGTTCATGTCAAGATTAATAGGGAGAAATCCCATGATGATTAAGATGACGTACTTAAGTTATAAATTGTTCCTCTTTATATTATTTTGTCTTTATGGCATTGATGAGCACTTTGGTGCAACTAAGGTGAGCCTTTACCGGCCTGATGAGCACTTTGGTGCAATTATTGGATGAGTACAATTTACATTGATGGCAAGATAAGAACAATGATTTTAATGTTAAGTTAAGAGGATCAAGTAACTTATTATATGTTTCTCGAAATGATGGACCTTTATGGTCGTTATCGGCTTCCTAGCAATGATGGGCTTTCTAAGCATGATGTTGCCCATGTGGGCAGTGAGGAGATAATGCATATAATAATGTTCTTAATTCATTGATGTAATGACGATTAATGCGTAATGAGAATTTGTAATGCCAAGTTATGTCAAGTTGATTTCAGTTCAAGTATATGTTTATTTTCAGTTCTTATAACATGCATAATGCCGCTTACTGATGTTGATGCTTTCTTTCACATGGCCGTGGGACGAGATGTCCCTAGATCAAGGAGCAAGAGGGAACTGACGTGAGTGATCAACGGTAGTTAACTCAAGAAAGACTTTAGCTTGGTGGGGTGCCATCTACCACTTCGTAGATTCTTTAGTTTAGTTTATCTTTCCATGTTTTAGTTTTGCTTAGTTTACGTGTGTTAGACTTGAGATCAAGATGAGACAGTATATGCTTTAGTTTTGCTCAGCCTACATGTATTAGGTTTTGATATCAGATGATATAGTTATGTCTTTCCCTTCCGTGAACAATGTATGAATCTATAATTTTGAGTTGAATGCATGGTGTTTCATTTATCTTATTGCTTTTGAGTATCATGTTTTGTGACGTTCCTCCGAGCTGAGCTACCCATGTTATGGACAACATGAGGTCTCCTTCCACTGTCAAGTATGTCCTTGGAGGGGCATTACAAGAAATGCTTGATAAGAACCACCTAATGAATAGGGTATCGATCACATCATCATGCACACTAGCAACTATATTTCTCCCAGGGTGATTTAAAACTTACAATAAATCAATATTACTTTCCTAATTAACTCCACAATCCATAATACTTGTGAGGAAACAATTACTTCTTAAAAAAATTAGTTTTCCCACAATATAACCCTCAGTCGATATAGTGAATAAGAAAACAAATTATACCCAGTGAAAATCTCCATAGCCTTATTATCAATGAGAGCGGTCGTAGGGTGCAAAATATGGATGGGAAGAAAAAAAAACAAGAGAATATGATTTCTTTTCGAATAAATTTGTCTTTTTTGTGATATCATTGGAAGAAAAAACCAAGAACCTCACTAAAGTTAATTCCAATATGTTAAAAAAATAACATAATATTTTAGTATTTATTATTTATATCAAAATAGTTCAGACTGAGCATTAGTTGAAATGTTAAATTATGATAAGAGTAGTATTTATTGTCATATCTATTATAATTTATTATTATTTTGTAAAATATTTAAAGTTTATATCCATTTAAATATAATGTTAATAAATGATGATTTCATATGCATACATGATGTGCACTTATGTTAACACAAATGACTATCTATAGGATCATTAGTTTATATTTGAATCTATTTTTCCCTAACTAGATTAGTAAATACTGAGATGAATGAATTTCATGAAAGGACCATTGTTCCTACCAATCAAGGAATATTTACATTGTTATATCCTTTTTTACCAAGATATACAAGCCATGGTCCATGTATACAACTATGAATTAACACTCCTGGTGTAATAAACTATACATGAACACTGTGAGAAATACATGCATACACTATATAGAGGAGATAAAATATTGGCATGATGTTAGAAGTGAAAAAAATGTGTTGCTGACTATTAGTAGTTTGTACTTGGGTATCCTTGCTTATTTAAGTGGCATAATTTTATTTTATGTTTCCCTATATTTGTCATTAACCGGTTTCCATACTTTATGAGTTAAATTATACACTTATGTAAGTTTATCATGGAATGTTGTATCATGTTTGTGTCAATAATAGTGTTTATGATTTTCTAAAAGCCGTGAATACCTATTGCTATTATTTTGATTTTTTAAGGACTTTTGCACTATAATATTTTGTGATGAATGTTTAAGTTATGAATTGTCTCAAAATACCCAATTAGTATATGAAGAACAAGTCAAAATGGTAATGTGTCATGTTTAGACGACGTAAAGATGTAGGAGTCTGAGTTCAAATAATATATACTTATAATACTTGTTGAAGATAAATATATAGTAAAATCAATGGATATTTTGGTATTTATATTCTAAGAAGTTATTATGAAAGAAATTGTAGCTTCTTCATGGGTAAGGTGGTTAGGAATACATATTGGTATTTTGAAAAAATTTGTGAAGTAATATTGCATTGTTTTCTACAAAATACAAGGCATTTATCAATTTTTTATCTTGTATGGTCATTATTTACTTTCTTTATGTGAATTGTTGTCAGTAAAACCTTTCCTTTTGGTATTCAAAGTTAAAGAATTCTATCTCATCAATTAATGATGTACAAGTCTAAATGTGTATAAACCAACAATTTTTACAAACTTTCAAGTTAGTTTCAAATTCCAATATGCTTAAAAAACTACATCTTTTCATGCAAAGTTTGTAGTGTTTTTAACCACTACTCAATGACTTTAAGAAATTTAACCTTTATATGACTTTTTAGTGGACGGTGTTCCATAATCAATGACAAGAATGACAACATAAACGTTAACTTAAACAATTTTTATTATTTAGATCATTCTCGTTTAGAATAATGCCATAAATCAAGAGTATTATGTTATGGCCTATGAATAGATATGAAGGATGAAACTTACTGAATGCAGAGAAATGTAGCACAGAGATAATATTTTCAAGATTTGAGAGCTATCTAAGAAAATAAAGTAATCAGTCTCTCATTTGGTAAAATATTACAATAAAAATTTATTATTATATTTATTTTTAAGTGTCTTTTTTATTTTTGTAGAGACAAATTGTACATATTCATTACATTAGACGCCATTCATATTGTCAAATAAATATATAGTGTAAAAGTCATAATTAAAATTTTAAAATGACATTATTGGTTGTAATGTATTTTAAATAAAATATAAACAAAACATAAGAGAAAAATTAATATAAATATATGGCAAAAAAAGAAAAAAAAAGATGCCAATAGCTTAAGTATAGTTAAATTACAGGGAAACAAAACCAAATTGAAAAATATTGAAATGTATAGTTCTATAATATTTTATTTTTAATGTAAATTTTACCTCTACAAAAACAATTATGATGGCATTGTTATTTTTTCTACTTCTCGCCTCCAACTTGTTATGCATGTATTTATGGAATCAAGATAATGATTATGCCTTTGATTATATGCTTGTTGTTATCTCCATAAAGTCATATGCTTATCACTAATGTTAATTAATTTAATGTTATGCTTATGCAATGATTAAGAAATTGAATAAAGAATTATGGAAATCATGTAATGTTAATGTCAAGATTAATAGGGAGAAATCCCATCATGATTAAGCTGATGTACTTAAGTTTTAAATTGTTCCTCTTTATAGTATTTTGTCTTTATGGCATTGATGAGCACTTTGGTGCAACTAAGGTGAGCCTTTACCGGCCTGATGAGCACTTTGGTGCAATTATTGGATGAGGACAATTTACATTGATGGCAAGATAAGAACAATGATCTTAATGTTAAGTTAAGAGGATTAAGTAACTTATTATATGTTTCTCGAAACGATGGACCTTTATGGTCGTTATGGGCTTCCTAGCAATGATGGGCTTTCCGAGCATGATGTGCCCCATGTGGGCAGTGAGGAGAGAATGCATATGATAATGTTCTTAATTCATTGATGTAATGACGATTAATGCGTAATGAGAATTCGTAATGCCAAGTTATGTCAAGTTTATTTCAGTTCAAGTATATGTTTATTTTCAGTTCTTATAACATGCATAATGCCGCTTACTGATGTTGATACTTTCTTTCGCATGGCCGTGGGACGAGATGTTCCTAGATCAAGGAGCAAGAGGGAACTGACGTGAGTGATCAAGGGTAGCTGACTCAAGAAAGACTTTAGGTTGGTGGGGTGCCATCTACCACTTAGTAGATTCTTTAGTTTAGATTATCTTTCCATATTTTAGTTTTGCTTAGTTTACGTGTGTTAGACTTGAGATCAAGATGAGACAGTATATGCTTTAGTTTTGCTCAGCCTACATGTATTAGGTTTTGATATCAGATGATATAGTTATGTCTTTCCCTTCCGTGAACAATGTATGAATCTATAATTTTGAGTTGAATGCATGGTGTTTCATTTATCTTATTGCTTTTGAGTATCATGTTTTGTGACGTTCCTCCGAGCTGAGCTACCCATGTTATGGACAACATGAGGTCTCCTTCCGCTGTCATATATGTGCTTCGAGGGGCGTTACAAGCAATGCTTGATAAGAACCACCTAATGAATAGGGTATCAATCACATCATCATGCACACTAGCAACGATATTTCTCCCAGGGTGATTTAAAACTTACAAAAAATCAATATTACTTTCCTAATTAACTCCACAATCCATAATACTTGTGAGGAAACAATTACTTCTTAAAAAAATTAGTTTTCCCACAACATAACCCTCAATCAATATAGTGAATAAGAAAACAAATTATACCCAGTGAAAATCTTCATAGCCTTCTTATCAATGAGTGCGGTAGTAGGGTGCAAAATACGGATGGGAAGAAAAAAAAACAAGAGAATATGATTTATTTTCGAATAAATTTGTCTATTTTGTGATATCATTGGAAGAAAAATCCAAGAACCTCACTAAAGTTAATTACAATATGTTACAAAAATAACATAATATTTTAGTATTTATTATTTATATCAAAATAGTTCAGACTGAGCAATAGTTGAAATGTTAAATTATGATAATAGTAGTTTTTATTGTCATATATATCTATTATAATTTATTATTATTTTGTAAAATATTAAAAGTTTATATCCATTTAAATATAATGTTAGTAAATGATGATTTCATATGCATACACGATGTGCATTTATGTTAACACAAATGACTATCTATAGGATCATTAGTTTATATTTGAATCTACTTTTTCCCTAACTAGATTAGTAAATACTGAGATGAATGAATTTCCTGAAAGGACCATTGTTCCTACCAATCAAGGAACATTTACATTGTTATATCCTTTTTTACCAAGATATATGAGCCATGGTCCATGTATACAACTATGAATTGACACTCCTGGTGTAATAAACTATACATGAACACTGTGAGAAATACATGCATATAGTATATAGAGGAGATAAAATATTGGCATGATGTTAGAAGTGAAAAAATGTGTTGCTGACTATTAGTAGTTTGTACTTGGGTATCCTTGCTTATTTAAGTGGCATAATTTTATTTTATGTTTCCCTATATTTGTCATTAACCGATTTCCATACTTTATGAGTTAAATTATACACTTATGTAAGTTTATCATGGAATGTTGTATAATGTTTGTGTCTATAATAGTGTTTATGACTTTCTAAAAGCTGTGAATACCTATTGCTATTATTTTGATTTTTTAAGGATTTTTGCACTATAATATTTTGTGATGAATGTTTAAGTTATGAATTGTCTCAAAATACCTAATTAGTATATGAAGAACAAGTCAAAATGGTAATGTGTCATGTTTAGACTACGTAAAGATGTAGGAGTCTGAGTTCAAAAAATATATACTTATAATACTTGTTGAAGATAAATATATAGTAAAATCAATGGATATTTTGGTATTTATATTCTAAGAAGTTATTATGAAAGAAATTGTAGCTTCTTCACGGGTAAGGTGGTTAGGGATACATATTGGTATTTTGAAAAAAATTGTGAAGTAATATTTTATTATTTTCTACAAAATACAAGGAATTTATCATTTTTTTATCTTGTATGGTCATTATTTGCTTTCTTTATGTAAATAGTTGTCAGTAAAACCTTTCCTTTTGGTATTCAAAGTTAGAGAATTCTATCTCATCAATTAATGATGTACAAGTCTAAATGTGTATAAACCAACAATTTTTACAAACTTTCAAGTTAGTTTCAAATTCCAATATGCTTAAAAAACTACATCTTTACATGCAAAGTTTGTAGTGTTTTTAACCACTACTCAATGACTTTAAGAAATTTAACCTTTATATGACTTTTTAGTGGATGGTGTTCCGTAATCATTGACAAGAATGACTACATAAAACTTAACTTAAACAATTTTTATTATTTAGATCATTCCAGTTTAGAATAATGTCATAAATCAAGAGTATTATGTTATGGCCTATGAATAGATATGAAGGATGAGACTTACTGAATGCAGAGAAATGTAGCACAAAGATAATATTTTCAAGATTTGAGAGCTATCTAAGAAAATAAAGTAATCAGTCTCTCATTTGGTAAAATATTACAATAAAAATTCATTATTATATTTATTTTTAAGTGTCTTTTTTATTTTTGTAGAGGCAAATTGTACATATTCATTACATTACACGCCATTCATATTGTAAAATACTTATATAGTGTAAAAGTCATAATTAAAAATTGAAAATGACATTAGGGGTTGTAATGTATTTTAAATAAAATTTAAACAAAACATAAGAGAAAAATTAATATAAATATATGGCAAAAAAAGAAAAAAAAAGATGCCAATAGCTTAAGTATAGTTAAATTACAGGGAAACAAAACCAAATTGAAAAATATTGAAATGTATAGTTCTATAATATTTTATTTTTTAATGTAACTTTTACCTCTACAAAAATAATTATGATGGCATTGTTATTTTTTCTACTTCTCGCCTCCAACTTGTTATGCATCTATTTATGTGAATAGCACGTGCATTGACTAGTTAGACCTGAAGGCGTACATGGAGTGGTCAACATCCAAACTCTCAGCTGATCATAGGAAGAAAGCATCATCTGAGTGTGCATACCGCGATTGACATGCATGTACTGCTGCACGTGATCCGTTCCTTGAATGCCAAGTAACTTTAACGAAGTTGCAGTTTAGTCTAATACTGCGCATCTAGTTGTTTATCACAATCCCCGCTGACGCAATCGACAAAAAGCGTTTTCTAAGAAGTATGTGATACACCCAAAACATCGATTGAAAGAACTCAAGAAAACATAGGAAGACGAAAAAGAAACCAACCAGCCGACCCCTCACCTTTGGCAACATAGCGCCAAGAACTTTCCCAAAAGAAATGGCACCACGGCCGAATGCCAAAAGCTAGCCTCAAAGAAGAACCCAAATTTCCACCACGAAAGGGAGGCCGCCTCCCGTGACGAAATCAGCATGTGATCATCATCTCGAGAATAAACAATAGTATATTCTGCCTTTTTTGTACCTATATATAAACCTAGGAGTCTCCCCGTTTCAACTGTGAGCTGAGCCCCCTTGAAACATCCAGTCACCTCTCACCAACACAATCAATATCCTCATAGCCCGTTCCACGATACATCGATGGCCGGATTTCAGTAGCCATAGATCTCAGTTATACAGACAAAGTTTACGCCTCTATCATCTTCAACTCGATCGGATCAGAATGGACGGCATTCTAGTCGAGAAGCTCGGAGCCATGAAGATGTGGAAGAAGATGAACGTCAGATGCAGCGCCTTGTACATGCTTATGGTCCACCTTCAACTCGCCATCGCGCTGCTCTTCCTCGGTTTATTCTGTTGGGGCCCAATTTGGGTTCCTAAGGCTGTCTCTGCTGCTGCCCAAGTCGTATCTGTCCGCGCTGCCACAGCCACCGCTGTTTGCTTCCAACCAAAGTTTCTCTTCATGGTTTGCAACATAATCGTCGTGCTCCTTGTAGGTGAGTCCAGGCAGCAGCAGCAAACTGTGATGGTGCAAGACACCTATGCTGAGTACATGCAGCGGTACAGTGAGATCCATAAGGACTCTGTGACTAAAGGTGAGGAGAAAAAGATCGAGCCTGCTTTTGTTGAACGGGTAGAGGTAGAGGGAGAAGATAGTGATGAGGCTGGTGGAGAAAGCCAGGAAAGCACAGAAGATGAGGTGGATGAGGTGGGTGAGGATTCTGAAGACGAGGAAGAGGATGGTATGTCGTGTGTGGAGCTGAATAGGAAGGTAGAGGAGTTTATAGCAAAGGTCAATGAGCAGAGGAGGCTTGAAGCTAGAAGATCAGCTTAGGCATCTTCTAGACCTCTATTAGTATGCAACAAAATCTTACGCAACTGACTGCAAGTGCAGATAAGCACGTCAGAATAGTTTCATCATGTAGGATCCTGTGTAAATTTGTAATTGTAGACGTGGAGATAAACAGGAAGGTTCCAGTTTTGGGAATAAACTCAAAAG
Organism: Alisma plantago-aquatica; assembly: GCA_963693085.1. Taxonomy (NCBI): domain Eukaryota; kingdom Viridiplantae; phylum Streptophyta; class Magnoliopsida; order Alismatales; family Alismataceae; genus Alisma; species Alisma plantago-aquatica. The sequence goes on along the minus strand of OY856414.1, from coordinate 225,709,907 downwards.
TAGATTGAGTCTCATGGTTGAATTGACTGGTTTTTCTCCAGCTCCTTCTACAGAGTAAAGAGCTTGTATATATGTAGGTAACGATGACATATCCAAAAACATGTTATTTTAGCAGGAAATCTAATTCTCATGGGGTATCATGCTTAAAGTTCAAAGTGAATGGATGTGTATGATTTTCACCGAAACGATGACACTGATCACTTGGTTATTGTGAGAAACTAGAAAATTATTATTATTCATCCTGTGATCTAGAGCAGGACAAGAAGAGTTGACACTGATCACTTGTAGCTTCACGGAGGATATATAAACCCCCCCAAAAAACAAGGTGTTTGCCACAAGCAGAATAAACTCAATAGTAGTTTGAGTCTCATGGCTTGGGTGGAGGTTTATATGAGCAAACCCTGTTTCAAATTCAGATTTAACATAATTACTTGAAAATCTGTACTACAAAACCAGAATGTGTTTCCCGTAACTTCTATATGTGATGAGCCCCACCTCTCCCACATCCACCCAGTGCCACCAATCACCATATCACTTACAACGCACCTGCATGACCAAATCGCCTTAGTCGTCAAACGCCAAGCCCAAATCATCCCCAAGTCCCGCGTAGGAACATGCAAATTTTGCCCGCCACTACCATTCAGTAAGTTGCCGTCCACACACTACCAAACTTCTCATCATCGCCACCCTAAAGAACAAATTTTGTCTTTTAGATACAAAAGAAAATGCAAAATCTAAAAGAGATACTATTATGCTTTTTAATGAATATATTAATGAAAATAACATTTCCTAGGGACAATGCATCCCCTTGACCTGTATGATTCCTTTCCTACCGGACGAGGACACACTGCCTCGTGCTTAGGAAATGTTGAGGAGACAAGCATCTCCAACGCGATGCATTTGCCATGTGAGAAGCAATATATCCCTCACACGTATATTTTTCTCATCATGGAATAAAAGGGACACATTATCCTTCATTTCACATTTTTCATGTTGCTTTCTACCCTCATTTTTTACCCCTTTTTACTCATTTTATTTCATTCGTTCCGTTTGTCCTTTTTCTACACAATTTCCTCATATGGGATCAGAATTTTCCTCAGATTACTCATTTATAAAATAAGATTCTTCAAAAGTATTTTGAATTCATTTATACACTATTTTTTGTCAAAATACTAAGTGTGATCACACATTTTTTATTATGTTTATTTGTATCAGTGATAACATTTCATTTTTTGTAATAATGTGAATAACATGCATACCCAAAATTACTAGTTCAGAAGTGCTATGTGTAAAAATAATAGATTTCTCCTTACAACTTTGGAATGTGTTGAGTAATAGTACTAATGATTCCATATGGGAAACATACATATAGTATAAGACTATTCACACCATTCACCAAACAAATTGAAATGTGCATATATAAAAAATTCATGTCTTTTTCAAATAAAAAATTGAACATTTTAAGTGGACATTTGTAACAACCCCGCCTCCCGGTAACCCCCATTTAAGGGAGACCGAAAGGTCAGAGTCGTTATCCAATAACCCGGATCAAATGTTCGATAAATAATCAATAACAATTATTAAATTCTACCAACTATACTGAAATATGGTAAAAATAAACACTTTACATACCTTTTGAAAACTTGGATTTCTAAAATTCTATCCATAAAGATACTAATCTATCTAATCTTCCTTTGTACGTTAATTCTCATTTAATTCCACATATGCCACTTTACTGTTTGTTCTTTTCATTTGTACCTAAAACGCCGACAAGCAAAACGTCAGTCAGCAAGAAGCTGGTATGTGGGGGAAACAATAATCCTGCAACTATAATAACAACGTAATCAACCAATTATCATTTAACAGCCAAGATTATGTTTTAAACCATACTACTCAATCCTTACCTATCCCCTATCTCTGTGTTGTCCCTGTAGTGGACATGGATACTACCTCTCTCATATGGTAGATCCTTACTCTCATGGCCCCACCACATAGGTAGCCAATACCTAGGGTTATAGAGTCGCATGGCCCTACCCAAAGGTAGCCCAATCCCTGACTTATGATGACTTGATGGTCTTACCCCATTAGTAGCCATGTACTAAGTCATTCAATGACCTGATGGACCTACCCCATCGGTAACCATGTACTAGGTCAATCTATTAAGCTATAGAGGGGACTAGGATTTGAGCTAGTAGACACATATCTTAGGTGATAGTCATATCCACATTATAATTTGCAAGAATTAAATTCATCCAACAATTTCATTCAAGCCATGATGGAAAAATCGATAAAACCCTCAAAAAGCTAAATTGGGATAATCATAAACGTAACCACATACGTGTCAAGCTGTCTTGAATGCAGAATTAATCCAAACAGTCAAGTAATCCAGAATCAAGCAAGCAAGCACAATTCAGTCCTGAAATATACATCCAATATTTTTCTATCATGGATCATGGTATCCAAGTCTAATAGGCCTAATTGTGCCCTAGGGTTACTAGCCCTTTTTAGGGTTTTGACCATAATTAGGGTTTCACTTCCTTTTTACCACTTTTACTTTAGTTTTATCAAAATACCCATCAAACCCTAATTATCTTATCTTATTTTTTATTAAGATCTTTAAGATCAGGTTGGGATCACAAAAACCCTAATTTTCATATTACTATATCTTTTCTTCCCCTTTTCCTCACCTTAGGGTTTTTAGAGCATTAATTACATGATTAGGTTTAGAACCCTAATTCTTGAAATTCCATCATCAAAACAGGTTAAAATCCATCTTATTCATTAATCAAGTTAATAATATTCAAATTAACTCCTTTGCAAGATTAAATCTATCTTTGATCAACAGTTAGGGTTTCTAACCACAAATTAATACTTTTTCTATCCAAATTAAATACTTTGGCAAAAAGATACTGATTTAGGCTTCCAAACTATTTTTAATGTATCCATCGTATTTTTTTGATCATTTTTCATGATTAACTTCCCTCATCTAAGTTTTCTAGCTCAAGATATGATTTTATAAAGAAACCCTTTTTATTGATTTACTTGCTATTTTCTAGAAAATCGTGGATTATTTGATCTGTGGTCTGCTAATCCACTGAGGATCCAACGACCAGGATCGCGGACGCCTTATCTGTGTGATCAAAAGAATCAAAAGACCAAACTAACCTTGACGCTACTGTAGGAGGCGAGGGGTAGTTTGGTAAATCTATGGGACTGCTTCTTCTTCAACCTCGCGTGAGCACATCAACTTCGGTGGTCAACTCGGGTGTTGACTCTGGGCTCTAGGTCACTTGAGAGCAAGGCGATAGGTCAGGGAGCTTCACCTCCCATCGTTGAAGTCGAATGTAGGGTCAATTGCTTGCCCAAGCATCACCAAGGTCGCCCCCTACTTGCCGGTCTTCGGCAAGGCTTGCTGAGATGTCGAGTGTACAGGTCTGGACGATTGATGCAATTGAAAGCACTAAAACGCTCTATGCGGTCTTCCTCAGAGATTGGAGTAGCCAAGAGAGGTGTTGGTCCTCTCATCCACTCTCCCCTATATATAGGGTTGAGGTCAGGTTCACAATGATTGGGCACTTCCCAAAACAGCGACCAAACCTAGTCAAACCAGGGATGATTCCCTGTGGTTTTCCCTCCCAAATTCAAAAGGATTATCAACAAGCTGTCATATCTTCTAGATCACGAGAAATTAGGATGGGAAATTTCTCCCTGTAACTTGCAGAGTCCTAGTCTGCTTGGGACTTAGACGATGAGCGTCCCACGTTGCATCAAGATCCAACAGACCTCATTGCCCGCGATCAAACAAAAGGAAAAATCATTTTCCTAATTCTGAATAAATCCCAATTTTGGCAAAATCTTGAGAAATTTGTATCTCCCAAACCCTTGCTCCTTTTTAACTCAAATTTTAAGGGAAGGTTTGTCTTAGCATTATCTAGCTTTTTCGAAATTTGGGAAACAAATTGCAATGGGTGAGAAGTCTTCCTTCTCTCCCAAGTTATCCCTTTAAATTACTTCAAATTAATTATTAATCCTTTTCCCTTTGCTATTATCTTGTTATTTTGGGTCCCATGGACCTCAAGAAATCCTAAAGGCACGAATTCCCATATTGGGGAATATTGGTTTGCCTTTATCTTCTTGTAAAGGTATATTTCACATATTCTCCTTATCCTTTTTAATAAAATATCTCTTCTTGAGGATTTTTTTTTATCTCTCTTTTTATTTTCCTTATTGGAATTCCTTTTAATATTAGAAATCCTTTGGATACAAAAATCCACCAAGGATAACTCAATTGTAACTCTTTTCACTTATTTTCCACATTTTTTCATTATTTTCAATTTCTTTCTTAATAACGAAATATCTAATTGATCCATTCTTTTCTTATTGCATTCTCTATGCAACTTTGGACTCCTTGGAATCCAAGGAACCCAAGAGGCACGAAATCCATCTTTGGATCACATTCTTTTTCCTTCTAGAGGTTTCCACATCTTTCTTTTCTCAAATTCTCAATTATTCATTGAATTTCCTTGTTATTGGGCCCAATAGCCAATAAAGCCCACAACACAATCATCAAGGCTATTGTAAATGAAATTCATGCATTCAATCACAACACCTCATTATTTGTTTATTTATTTTTATTATGAGAAATCACATTTCTCACCAAATGAACCCAAAAAATGGGGTTGCAACAACATTGTAAAAGCACAATGTGCGTAATCCACATTATCTATTAAGAAGTTACACTATACACCTTCTCATTTCACACATCTCATGTCCTTCATCCATTTTCTATATCAAAATCTAAAATGAAACAAAATTTGAAAATATATTACCAGAAGTGTGATGAGTACATAGTGTGTTATTGCAACATTGTAAAATTTTAAAATGCAATTTGAGTCAAGTATAGATTTTTGATGTCAATATAATACTTGTAAGAAAAAAAAATTTCAAATAGTATAGTTAATAGATACAAAAATATAGCTTAAACCATGTTCCCATTTAACATATTAAGGATTCACATTTTCTTTCTGAATTGTGAGACATCAAAAGTTATGTTGTCTTTCCACGCTATAGGTGAGGATCATCTTTGCATCATTTGACATTCAATATAGGGAGCATATAGTGCCTCAGAATTTAATAAAAACAACATATTGGGTATAGTGGTGGCCAATCGTTATTGTGTCATGTTCAGAAATGTGCATTAGCTGAAAACTAAAATTTAATTTCATGAGGACTCATTTAATAAAATAAGCCAAGTTGGACATGTATAAATGTTGAACATTTCAAGAGATGTATATGTCATGCTTGTAGCCTAAGTGGAATTGACACAGGTCAAGAGGATAATACGACAAAAATGTTTAGAGTTATCCTAATCTATCCTAATCAACTCCTAGATAACACAAGATCATATATCGTGCATAAGATTCTTTATCAAATTTTATGCTAGTTTTATAAATGCTAGGTTTCATCTAGAATGATTAAGGAAGATTCACTAGTACATGTCTTCTCATTTTGCAATTTGGATAATGACATTTAATTCTACATTAGGATATACTTTTGAAAATTATATTCTATATTTATCAAATTTGATATAAAATACATTAATGATGAAATGTGGTTTTAAAATCATTTAAGGACCATCATTATGGCGTCATGTGATTATGTGCATGATAATTACAAAATGAATTCCATATTATGTTCTATATACTTTTACAAGTTTTTATTGTAAATTTCAACATGTATTGACCATTTGGCAAATTATAAGATTTCACCTATGATTAGTATCCTAATTATATAAATAAAAGCAAAGTATACTTATTAATTTGAACACATTATTATCTAATACTTTAGATGGATAGTACTTCAGATTTGGGAGTTTTTCATTTATTCCTCAATGATTTATCATCATTTAATATTGGTATGGAGAAAGGATTTCATCATTGGCTGGGCCTAATCATCTTTATAGGAACTCTGAAAAATATAATAGAAACTGTGTTAGACTATTGCTCAATGCATGATAAGTCTTTATATGTTGAAGTATATAACCAAGTAATATTTTATTTTTCAAAATGAAAATAAAAAAATAGAAAAACGTTGTATCATTGAGGAAATGATAAATATTGTGAAAAATTATAATATGTTATTTCATATCTCTTTTATTTGTAATCAATAATAAAAAATAAATAAAGATGTAAACATATATATATATATATGTATATATATATCCTTTTTTGAATATAGGTAAGTATATTGCCAAAAAAGTATATCAGAGCTATACACTTACAAAATGGGTGATCAAGGCATGCCACACTACAACAAAAAAGGGGATTATCTACAAAAATCCAATATTTTTTATGTTTCTACTTAAATTATTTGTGAGCTCATTTCTAGCACTAAGGGACCAACACAAGTACTTACTGATACTCACCAGGATCTAGGAATCCTTTTATATCTTTATTTTTTTGTATAGAAACAACATATGAAATAATCGCCTACATCTATTTAGACATGTAAAATAATTTCTAAGATGATATTTTGCAACAACTTAATCCAAAAAATTATATAAGAAGTTCCAAATGAGTATAAGTCTCTTTGAGACGTTTGAGCCGTTATTACCTAAACTTACATGAATAAAAAACTTATGAATATAAAATATAAATTTTACTTTAAGATATTGAATTATTAAAGGAAATAAAAAAAGAGTTATATTGTAAACTATTTAAATATATTAATTTTTAGTGCATGAAGAAATAGATAAAGAAAACATATGAACAATAAAAGAACATATAGATTTAAATATGTTGATACTAGAAGACATTCAATTTTAATGTATATATTTATCGAATTGATAATTCAAATGAAATGTGACAGAATAAATAATTTTGGTTATAAAATATAACATATTAATAATATAAATGTTCAAAAGTTGGATACTATGTATGAGTTAACAAAGAGTAACACTAAGAATGTTGAAATAAGACTTTTTCCATTACATAAGTTTGTGTTTGACAATTATAGTTTCAACTATATAAATTGTATAAATTTGTGTTGATGTCAATGTTGAAGTTGAAGTAAGTAGGTAGTAATGAATGTGGGATGTATGCTAGGGTAGATACACATCACCTAAAATCTAGTTAAGTTTTAAAAAATATACAAGCAACTAAATTGCATTGTTAACCTGTATTATTATTTGGTATTTTATATTAAATTTAAGAAGAAATCTATTCTTAATACGTTAAAAGTCTTCATATATTTGAGAAAGTGACATTCAAAATAGAACTTTATAGTTAGATGAGTGAATTATAAAATCTTATAATAAAATAATTACATATATAAATGAACATCAAAAATAAAAAGATAAAGCAATATTCCATTGTTCTCTATACAAATAAGTATCATAACATCTTATCAATTGAGGAGTTCAGTTATTCTCTATTAAACAGTAGCACATGTAAATTTCCCTTATATATTAATAAAAAATAAACATTTTTTTTACAAAATTATATTTTTTTAGTTATAGGATTGAGTATAACTACAATAAAATATAAAATACTTATCTTAGATTAGTAGAGGCTTTATATATTATTTATAATATCGTAAGAAATACTATATAGAGTTGTAAGAAAATGTTAGAAAAGAAAGAAAAATCTTCTTAGATTGGGAGTAAAACTTGAGAATACAACTAAGGAGTCTCACTATAAACTGCACCAAAAAAAACTAAGAGTTATTTTAGTTATGATACAGTTTACATATATAGTGAATCTACAAATAAGTATATATGTATATATATATATATATTTGTTTAAAATCATTTGCAAACATATCACCCTCATTCTCCCCTCTGGCTCCCATCCCTAGTTTAATATGATAATGAAATAATCACAAAATGGAATAGTGTGGGGCATTACAAAGTATGATTTTATAAGTATTTAATAGGGTTATAGGTTTCGACTATAAGAATATGATTGGGCAGTTGAAACCCATTCTATTATGTGTTGTAGGTTGTGAGGCGAGGGTTGATATTATGATGTTATGGAGGTGATCCAGTGCAACAAAAATACTTATTGATTGTATTTATTCTAGTGTATTTTGTATAAAATTCATATATAATTGACTTTACAAGAATTTCTTATTAAAATAGCTCTAAAAGTCTTATTATAAATTTTGAAAATGTATTAATAATTAATGAGTCTGAATACTTGCAATGTGAAATTACCAAATTTGAAATAGTACTTTTATCAAATATTAGGCTCCATGTATACATTCCACATGTGTGCAATCTGTTTATCATAGGGCACTTATGGCATATTTGATCGCTGCAATAAAATTGGAGGCAGAGGGATTGGGGTACCCCTGTGATAATAGTCAGAGGATAGGGATCAGGGGCCATAGAAATCTCCAGTTATGTGCCACACCTCTCATAATATTCACACTTTCATGTAGGTACAACAAATCATAGATAAAGAGAGCCTCACAACCCACTCTAAATATGTTGTTATAAGTTGTTGTTGCACTTGATGTTACATTTAATGCCAACCTTAAATCTTACTTTAAAAACCAACTTAAAAAATTAACTGAGTGTTCCATGGTTGAGATTTAATGCAACATGCTGGAACAACATCCTTAGAACAATGAATTTGGACCCCTCACGACATGCACTACAAAGAGAACAAAGAGAGCGCTAGATTGTAGCACCAAATAGGATGCCCGACAATGTTAGAGAGGAGCCCAACGACTGCAAAGGAAAGTGGCTACAAGGGAAAGTGGCTAACAATCAACAATTTTGATTTGTGATTCCTTACTCCTCTTGATGATTTTAAAGTAGCATATCTCTTTTCCATAAGATTGAGTATTCTCTAGAGGAAACAATCTATCTGGTTCTTAATTCTACCTTCACAAAGATCATTAGTCATAAAAAAATACTATCTGAAAACACCTTCATAGTGGGTGTGATTGGTTCCATAAGCATTAGTCCTTGTAAGGTTTCATATGTTATGCCCAAATATGATGACACTAATGAAGAAAGTATAACTACACAATTCTTATTCATAACTAGTTCGAATTATGTGTTTTAAACACCGTTAAACTATTTTTAAAAAGTTGTAGTAGTTTGTGAAGGTGTGGCAATATGTATTTAAAAATGTTTGAGTTGTAAACATATTGAGGTGGAGGGATGTGAATTGAAAACCTTATATGCAATTACATTAGAGATAATTTTGAAGAAAAAGAGCTATAGATAATTTCAAAAGTTAAGCACACTATTTGATTTCTGTATTTATTACCTAGAATATACATACGGAAATAGAATAGTGTTCAAGACACAGTTCATGATTGCTTATTGGAAGATCCAGAAAAATTACAATGAGTAGATAATTCAGACACTACAAATCAATGCAGTCCACAAAGTCTAAGCTATCAAAGCCCAAAAACTAAATCTAGTTGAAGTATAAAGGCTACACAATTAATTCTCAAAATATGAGAAAGTAAAATCCACTGAATTTTCTCAAATACATCTCTTATGTTTTTGCAAGGAGGAGGAAAGAAACACTTGTTTTGGTCTATAGGAATTACATATGAGTGTGTATTGTAGGATGAGAAAATCTAGATCACCCTATTTCATTGAGGATGAACAAATGCAGGATGTTTGATATTACCTGACTCTCAAGATGAATACGTTATGATAGAAATGTTTTGTAACATGATACTTAAAATCATTGGCGAAGAGTATGAATTTCACCCCATGTGTTGAAGATTGCAATGGAAGATAGATTCCTTGATGTTGAGAGATTGAATAGTACATGTATCTTTGATTGAAATATAATCTATGACCATGTTTATGGACTTCGAGATGAACTTGAAAGGCTAGGATAAAGTGACTTTATTCTATTTCCCTTCATTGATCCTCATTAATTTACTAATATCTAAGAGGGTGTAGAATTTATTAGTTATACCAAGTTTATTTCTGAACTTTACTAATGCATGTAGCATTCTTATGGTACTTCATGGTGAGTGTGGGAGTGCATAAATATCCTCCATACTTAAAATAAACAATATCACTTTACAAAGATTTATATCATTCTAATAATAAAACTCAAGTTGCACATATTAAATTGAGATGTATTACATTAAGATATATTACACAAATTAATATTTCACCTCATCTCTATTTTAAGTAGTTGTTTTATTTAGGCCCAAGTTAACAAATAGTATATAATTATCTTGGAAGTTAACGCGTTTTAACTCTTTGGTTAATAAGATAAGTTTGTCTTAATGATGAAAATTTGATAAATAAGTAAGTAATGAACTTCCTATTTTGGTATAGTTCATACATGTTACATGTATTGATTTGGAGTTTATCACTCAATGGGGTTGTAGATGAGTCTCATGTGGTTGTTGAACATGTTTTCAAATTCATAGATGAAAGTGAACTGACCTTGATGAGGAATTATTATAGTTAGAGTGCATGTAGATTCTCACATTCCTTAGGATATATGAATACATAGCCAAGGTTGTAATATATTGATTCAATTACATGTAGTGTATTATATCAAGATGTTCTACCTATCTGCATCAATAAGTTTTCTAATTGGAACAACCATTTGATTCAATCAGATGGTTAAAAAGTGTGTTTGGTAAATGTTACTTTCTTCTTGGAATAATTCTTCCTCCTATTTTCAAGTAAAGGAAACATTTAACTATCCTCTTGATTGTGGTTTGTTAGGACTGAGTTGGCTTAAGGGTTTGGCATATGATTTAGAAATAGTTTATGGCTACAAGTCAATTCATTAGAATGATGGGTGAAAAATTGTTTTCATTGTCGTAGTTACTCAAATGAGGAAATATTTAAAATGATATTCACATATAGATGCGTGAAAACTATCTATAAGTTTTCATATTTCTAGAAGTAATTAGATGAAAAATTAAGTCCTAAATAGAAACATTGAATTTATTAATACTTATATAGAGGAACCAATATTTAGACATTTTATAAGATTTCATGCCAAACAATCAACTTATAGATATTTTATGTAGAGTGGCATTGGTGAAAAATAATCAAACTAGGTTTTGAATTATTACATTGCAAAATTTTGATAGATACATGGAAAACGTCTATACTACATTTCTACCATCAAACTAAACAAAAAAACTAGTAGAATAGTCATCAAAGCATTGGAACAAGCAACTATTTTTTTAGGAAAAACAATGCAATCACAAGTAACCCTTAATATATGGGGTGATGGGGATATAGAGCCCTGCATATAATACAAATTTAGGCATGAGGCACATGACAACTCCTTCATGCCATATATGGTTAGAAACTCATGCCTTTTATGGGTGTGCCATGACTTACAAAAATGAAACTTTGCATTTATGATGATATTTCGCAATATAATGCCATTTTTGTGTAGAAAGATGAGTCCTAGTGAGGATGTGACCATCAAATGATGTTTGGTTTAATCTTGGAACCTTGAAAGGGTTGTAAATCTTTTCATATTAATATATATTATAAAATAAGATGAAGGTGTCTTTAGGAAATGGCCAACACAATATATCATCATCATCTAAACGTCAATCCCAACTATGTTGGGGTCAACTACATGAATCCTTCATTTCCATTCAGCTCTATCATGGGCCATATTCTGGTTGAGATGTAGAGATTCAAAATCTCTCTTTATAAGATCATCCCATGTTATTTTAGGCCTTCCTCTTCTTCTATTTATAGTGTTTGGGTCAATAACATTGCTTCATATAGACGAACTAGTTGGCCTACATTACACATGACCGTACAATCTGAGTTGACCCTCGTGCAAGTTGTCTTCAATGCTCGACACCCCTACTTTATTCCTGATATAGTCATTTATGAATCAATCTTTTATTATCTTCCCACACATCCATCTCATCATACACATTTCTACCACGTTCATCTTGTTGATACCGTGTTTCTTTACCGCCCAACATGCACTCCCATAGAGCATGGCTGGTCATATAGTTGTTCTATAAAACATACTTTTTAACCTAAGAGGGATCTTTCGATCACATAATACTCTAGTTGCACTCCTCCATTTTAACCATCCTGTAGTGATTCGGTGAAAATGTCATTTTAAACATCCCCGTCTATTTGAATAATAGAATCCAAGTAAAAAAATTTATCACATTTCAGTATATCTACTCCGTCCAACTTGGCTCGATCATTGACACAATGAGATTGGCTAAAATTGCAATTCATATACTCAGTTTTTCTCCTGCTAATCATCAATCCATTTGATTCTAATGCCATTCTCTAACGTTCAACTTTATCATTCAATCCATCTTTAGTTTCATCAATCAAAACAATATCATTCAAAAATAACATACACCAAGGAATATCATCATGGACATTCTTTTTCAACAAATGACCAACACAATATATAACATAAATAAATTTACTTTTTGTTACTAGTGCACCTTTTTTAATAAGATTCTTCAAATATAAAACATATGTTGTTCGATTATTTTGGGTTGGGTTTTTATGGTTGGTTGCTATGTAAATATGTGTCATTGATAGAGTACCCTATGTGATTGATGATCTCCTATTCTTCTCAAATAAGACTCGTCATGCCCTAATTCAATCAATGGTTATCAGGGATGAAATTTGAGAAGTGAAATGATATATTAATATGTCAACATGTACTTAGACTGAGTTGGGACAATGATTATTCAAGATTTATATTTGATGGTATGAATGAGTTGTCTACAGATGTTCAATATCAAACTACTAATATGCTAAATCTTATTTGAAGTTGCTACAAGAAATGGTCAGACCTAGGTTATTCTTTTGATTGTTATTATGTTTCTGAATTTTTCTAGTTGAATAGAAAGTAGCCCATTGATTGGTATTGACAGTCTAAAATCTCAAGTACTCTTGTTATTTTTTTGGTTTTTTAGGTGTTATTTTACCATGAAATTCTACACTTGTGTAATAATAAGATGAGTGAATGGGTTCCATAGGATAAAATCTCTGATGATGATTTGTAATTATATGTTTAAGGTTGTTACCTCTACATGAAAAGTAGGCCAATATTCATCCTATGTTGACCCACCAAGATCAAAATATGTAATTTTATGTTAAAATCCTATAACTAGAATACTTGTTAACATTAACACTAGAAAATGATAAAAGATGATGGATAAGGAGGAGTGATTTCTGAGCCATTCAATGTTTGAGTGTCAAACAAAATAGAATATTATTTGGAGTAAAGTAGGATTTTGTGTTTACCTTCAGTTAGGAATGAGATACAGTTTAAATAGATGATGTTTACTTTTCATATTTCATTTTGTTAGATACATACCTAGCCTTTCATGAACAACTAGCCTTAAGGCTTTTCCCAAAAATTGGATTTACATACTCTATAATGTCTTATTTTTTTATTCTGATTATGGCATGGGGTTGTGTAGGTATGGAGTCAATTATCCTTCTTGGTACCTTTATATTTCTAGTTCCTTTTGTTGATGATATATCCTCATCTCTCTTATTCCATCTTCATAGACATGAGGTATTCAAATATTTATCTTTGCTATTGTTTATATGGTTGGTTGCAATCACTTAATTCATAGTTGGAATATATTATTCTTAAATGAATAGGTGCTATATGTTTGGTTCCTATACCATTGTAATTTATTTTAATTAACATAATACAAGAGCATTGGTTTTACTACTAGCTTCACGACTCACCATCCAGAACTTCAGATCTGAAATGAAGGCCTTATATTTCTACACTTTTCTTTTCCATTATATAATAATTAGTTTAGGTTCTATATTATCATCTATCAACTCTTATTATCATATTTTAGAAACATTTTCTCCATCTCTGATTTACCATTAAGTCTTTATGGTGTATACTAGAGATACCTCTTCATATTCAATAATCTAATGTGTAAAACTCTTCTCCAAATTTGCAACAACACAACTACCATCAAAATTTTCTAAAAAATGCAAACTTCTCCATTCCCTTAATTAAATTATGCATCTTAGTTAATCTTTATCCACTTTTCATCATGTGGATCCCATAATCTAATTTCTATTTACTAAATTGTCTTTATGATTTCTTTATCTTATTCTCATACCTATGAGATATCCTTTATAACTTTTGAATGTACATATGGTGGTGTATCTAGACTTATCCTTGTTTTGGAAGCAATACACTAGTTGGCATCACTATTTCTACATTGTTGGTATCCCTATTGTGGGTAATGGGATAGTTTTTTTGCCTAGAAGGTTGAGATTTTTGGTGTCATGTGATGATATGTACAAAAAATTGTTGTTCATGCAGTATACAAAACCTAGAAATTTATTTGGGAGGATGAATCCAACCAAACAAATTGTGAACAAGAAATGGACTCTTTTATCCAAAGGGTAGGAATATATTTCAAAATCCCATGGGAAGAAAATTAGTCAATGCCCTATGTGAATATTTCTTAGTGTTATTATTTGATAGACAAGCTAAATGAAGGAAAGTGACATGCATAACTCAATGGGAGCTTACTATTATCATTGTATATACCTCAAGGATAACTTATTTCATGGATAAAGGACTTCCTTTCTCATGACATAATTGCATGGTTGAGCTTCTCAATTAGAATTATCTATCTTAGTAGTAACTCAATATTATGTTTGTTAACAGATTTCCCAACAGATTGATTCCACACTATAGTTATAAACTATTCAACCATAACTTATATGACAAAATTTCAAAAATGTGCTTTCATCTATAGGTTCACTAATGCATGAATATGTATCAAGATCTCGAAGGTAAAGGGAACCTCATTTTAGACTTCTCATGAGTGTATCTCATTAAAACTTTTTCTCCATAAAGTTACATAGTTTTTCATTTATGAATCATACCTGGGTTTATAATTTCAACAATATCCTTTTACCTTAGACATAAATTACTGGCATGTAGTTTGAAAAGATGTATGTTAGAGGTTTCATGAATATTATAGTTTGTATAATAATGTTTGAAGGTACACCTTGACTGGAAGCAATATATAGACACATACTAAGTATTGCATTTTAATGTCTAAGGAATGTTAGGAAAATACAAAGTGTCAAGTCACATACATAATTTCGGTTCTCTTTTTACTCATTGAAGAATATTAACTTGGCTCATGTCTTTTCTACTTGCATCAACAATTCCCTAGCATTTTGTAGTTATCTTCATTTTCATAATCAATTACATATCTAAAAGGCCTTCTGTACACCTATTTTTCAATAAAAAAAGTATGTGTTATCGAGTTGTTGTCAGATACCTTTTGTGTTTTGTTCAATGCCACTTATACTTTTAGCTTCTGATGGGATTTTCAATTGAGTACTTCTCAAATTTGAACCATGCATATGATCTTTAGTAGTTGGTAACAATTGATTGTGCATCGCTAATTGGAATGGATTGGTCTTGCTAGTAACCATCTATGGCATGTGCATGGGATGCCATTACTTTATCTAATCATTTTTGTTTCTTATCTGTAACGACCCCACCTCTAGGTAACCCCCAATTCAGGGATACCGAAAGTTCGGTGCCGTTATCCAATTAATAGGATCAAAGGTTCGACAAATAATCAATAACAATTATGAAATTCTACTAACTAACTGGAATTTGGTATAAAATTAAAACTTTGCTTACCTTTGAAAACTTGGAAATCTATCTATCTAGAGCTTGAATTATTCTATCTAATCCTCCTTGCACTTTATTTATTATTTCCACGATGTGTCACTTTACTGTTTGTTCTTTCAATTGTTGTTCCTAAAACGCCGACAAACAAAACATCGGCCAGTATATCGAAATATACTGGTACGCGGGAACAACCAAAATCTTACAAATATGGCTAACAATTTAATAATCACAATCAAATTAATTAACAATCCAATTTAGACTTTTTTCAGTATGACATTCTCCACCGCTTTTACCCTAACCCTGGCATACCCACCTTAGGGTTCCCTTTGTCAATGACTTAAGGCCACCTTCTCAATCCCAAGCTTGGTGCCTGTGGCTCACTACTCATGGTGCCCACTAGTCATGCAATATCATAGGCCACCTTCTCATTCCCGAGCTTGGTGCCTGGGGTCACCACTCAAGGTGTCCATTGGTCTACCCATCTGGGCCCGACCTTTGGCATCATCCATCAGGGTGGCATGTAGGTGTGAGAATACATACTTCTATTTTTTTATGTGATAATCATAGTGACTTTATGATTTGCAAGTATGAACATCCAAACAGATAATTTGCATTCAATGCGATTAATCATCCGGAAAATCCTCGAGAAACTTGGCGGTTATCCATAATTAACCACATACCTGACCTAGAGCAACTTGTTTGTCCAAGCAATAAGGATAAAGAATCAATCAACAAGCAATCAACAATATCCTGAAATTAATGCATATGATCCAAGTGTTATAGTTTATCCAGAACATTCTAAAGCTAGACTTGGATTCCACCTTAGGCTTTCTAGACCACATTAGGGTTTTATTAGGGTTTTTACCTCCATAACACTTTTATCATATTAAATGCTCCCTTAGTTCATAAACCCTAATTTCAACATCATAAGCCCAATTAAAGTCGATTATTTCTCTTTGATACCAAAACTACCTTCTTTACGCATTTATCATCAATTCATAGTCCACTATGATCCAAAACACATAAGAACTCGATTTTCCATTGATTCCACCTTTTATTCATGAGAAAACCCTAATTTCTATATTAAGGTTATTTATCCACAAATTAGGGACTTTAATGCTCAAAATAACATATTCCAACTTTAATCATTAAATTAATCAATTAAAGCCATTAATAGTTGAATTAATGAACATTAGGGTTTCAAGGCCCATTAAAGTATATTCATTTATATAAAACTCGAAATTAACTAATTATATGCAAAGTTCATCCTTTTCTTCCTAATATTCCTTTTTATCATTAACAGACTAATATCCACTTTAATCAGCTATGAAACCCTTTAATCATATCAAAATATGGTTTCTTTAAACATTAAAGTACAAAAGTTGACATCTTTTATAAATTTTCGAATTTCAAGAGAAATCAGGCTTCCATTATATTTTTAATGGATTCCTCGTATTTTTCTGAGCAAGTTTCATATTTTAATCTTATTCATCCGAGCTTCCTAGAATAAGTTATGATTTTTGCAAACTAATTCATTTTTCTCGATTATCAGTCATTTTTAGAAAAATCGTTGACCATCCGATCCATGGTCCAGAGGACCACGCGAAATCCAATGGCCCTGAGCAATCTGCCTAACTTGCGATTTAAGGGGACAAAAGACAGCGTTGCCCTTACCTTCATTTACCGACGCCAGGGACAAGGAGGCCTTTTCCTCCTATCTTCTTCAACCTCTGTGCGTGCCGCTGTGATCCAGGTTCTTGGCACTGGTCAACTGGGTAGTTGACTTCGAGACTCGACCCTTCCCAACATCTGAGAAGGTCACCACAACCTCCGCCCAACTTCCCCGAACTGGACAAGGGTCCCAATTCCTCCGGTTCATGCTCAAGTTGCTCGCACCGTGGAGCTCTTCTCCGGCGAGGCCTACTGCTTAAATGAGGGGGGGAGAACAAAGCCAATCGTCGAATTGAAGATGCCAAAATGAACGTCGTTGCACCTCGATCTCGAGGGCAGAAGAAGAGGGATGGCTCACGACACCCTAGGCTATCTCTATATATAGGGTCGGCCACAGGTGTTAGTCGAGTTGGGAAATCCTTCCATCGGTGACCAAACCCCTGACAAATAGGGTTAGTTCTCATCGGAATCATCTCCCGAAGACAATAGGATCCTTCTCGAAATCAAAGGAGCTTTCCTTTGAGAGAAAGTGTCCAGACTTGGATCTCGCCAAGCCTGCTCTGTGCTAAACTCCCCGTTCCACTGGGATTTAACCCCAGTCATTGGATCGATGATCCAATGGTCATCATTAATCTAAAAATCGTGATTATATTTCCAATCCAACTGTGACATGCTATTATTATGCAATTAAGGTCCATACTTTAGGATAGTTTCTAAATTTCATATCTTGAAATTCGTGCATCATTTTGCAACCAAATTTTGAGGGAAACTTCCCCTTGGCTTTATCTACTCTCATACCAAAATTGGGTCCCAAATTCCAAAGGAAAATGACTTTTTCTTCAAAAGTTCATTATTCTTTAGTAAGACTTCTTTAATTGATATTTCCTCTTTCTAATTTTCTTATTTCTCATTATATCTTTTTCTTGTAATCCAAGAAAGCAAGTGGGGTTCAAATTATTACTCATCATGACTAAACCCTCACTTCTCTCTTTATTTCTTGCATTATCTTGTTTATTTCTTATTAAAATATCTCTTTTGAGGATTTCTTTTTATTTCTCTTTTATTTTCTTCATTTCTATACATTTTTATTTTTAGGAATTCTTGGTATACGAAAATCCAATAAGGATAACTCAATTATTCCTCTTTTCACATCTTTTCCACATTTTATCATTATTTTCAATTTCTTTCTTAATAAGGAAATACTTTATTGGTCTTTTCTTTTCTTTTTGCGTTGTCTTTGCAACTTTATACTCCTTGGGACCCAAGGAACCCATGTGGCACGAAATCCATCTTTGGGTTAAGTTCTTTTTCCTTCTAGAGGTTTCCACACCTTTCTTTTCTCAAAAACTCCATTATTCATTCATTAATTGGATTTCCTTGTTATTGGGCCCAATATCCAGTAAAGCCCACAACACAATCATCAAGGCTATTGTAAAAAAAAATCATTTATTCAAAACAAATTATATCTTTATTTGTTGAAATATCTTTTATGTGAGAAATTACATTTCTCACCCAAATGAATCCAAAATTGGGGTTGTAACATCCTTCCCCTCTTATAAGAATTTTGCCCTCAAAATTCCATCAAGCAAGCAAACAAACATGATAAGCCCTTCATGTGTAGATCATGGCTCCCATGTGGCTTCACCCTTTCCATGGTGCTTCCCAAGAACCTTCATCATCTCGTATTCTTCCATCTGAGTTCTTTCTTACCTTGGTATATGATACCCTCATAGGTGAGTCGGGACATTTCAGCCTCTCAAAAGCTGAATAGGTTCAGGGATCAACACATGTCTTGGATACCTGACACAGTGCGCTAGATCGGACTTATGTAACACATTATTCATCATGTTATCCTTAGGGGCAAGGCTAAACACAACCATCTCCACCCATCCATCTCAAATGGACCCATGTATCAGGGACTCAGCTTTCTCAGCTGTAGCTTAGAGGGGTCGGATTTTCACATTACATACTTTCCTACAGTGAACTGCATGTTATTCTACTTTGCATCAGCTCATGACTCATGTCGTCTCTGGGCTCTCTCTCTCTCAGCCATTGCTTGATCAAAGAGACTTCATCTGCACCCACTGTGGTTCTTTTCTAACCTTTGTGAGGCCTCCTTCACCAACATCATCTTAATGAAGCGGTGACTGACACAACCTCCTTCTTGCATCCCGATGAAGGCTATGGTGGTTAACATCACCTCTTAAGAACTGTCTCTATGTATCACCGTAAATGAGCACACATGCTCTCATCAGACCCTCTAATCTGGATCATACTGTCCAATAGTATGGGGTGATAAACTGTACTATCATCGAGTTCTTCATGTATCCACTTCCACCTCATGGAAGTGAACCTTGGTCATACCCAAGAACTTTTGAACTCATATCATGGTATAGTCGAACCACCTCTCTCTCTTATGTAGTCAACAAAATCTATCTCTTGACAATACTCCTTTCTTTCTCATGTTATCTAGGTAAGGCGATCTACCATAATCCATATTGCATCTTAACCTTCCTTGGTCAAGGGGAGACTTACCACAACATCCATAGTGATGAACTCCCATTCCCTCTCAGGAACTCTCTTTACCCTTCATATCAATATACTGGGTTACTGGTGTTCGTCCTTCACCTCTTGGCTTGCATGGCCACATGCTACATGCAACTTTGTTTTAAGCATCCAGAATGCTACCATCACTTACTATCTTTGTAGTACCAATGTATATCATGACCTCATGTATTGTTATGATTCCTCAAGCTTGATACCTCGGAAACCCTAAACCACTCTCAAAAGGGTTTTATTACCTTCCTATCCAAAGAAGTATATCTGAGGTTCTATCACCATCCTTTTACTACATTAAGGACTAAACTGGCTACCCAAACAACCATTAACTTGTTCAACATATCTTATTACATCCGAGTGTTAGCCAAAACACATTTTCTTTCCAAACTTAGGGTTAGCCAAACAACCTCAACTTCTTCTAGCTTCCAGCAAAACTAGGCATCTATATCTCAACCCAAGTATTCATTACCCCTTCTTATCCGTAGGTGTTAAGTAATGTCGAAGACGTACACTTCTAAGTTTGTCTTCATCAAGAAACTCTGATCTCATCCTCAGGGTGATCAAACTCAACCTTCGTTAACTTGCAAATTCCACATAGCTTCTGCTAAGGACATCCTTATATCTCTTACTGTTTGTAAACTATCCATGTATCATTCACTCCACCAGGGAATGTTATCATCTCTATCCTCATTCCTTGTAGCAACATTCCAACTCACATCATCTTTTATCCTTAGTGTATGGCATGCATACGATCCTATCTCTCACTCCCATAACAAGAGGAAATAAGCATTTGGCTGCAGTCCAAATATAGAGTTCTTCCTATTCCAAGAATAGAGATGGTACATCCCACCTTGCCAATACACTTTCAAATCTAAGTTGAAACGTGCCACATAAGTCTCTACATCACAACCATCATGATATCAAAATTACTTCCATGGAAAACTGGTCTCAAACTTACTTGGTCCAAGCACAATCCTTAGTCATCTCCTCTAGGTCTATAGGGTTCCGGCACTTTTGGGGTCATCCCTTTTCCCTTATGCATCCAGAGAGTTCCCTACTCATCTGCCCTTTGGATCCCATGAGTCCATGAAGGTGATCAATCTCCTAACCCATGGCCCTTAGATAATGATAGTTGTTACCTCCCGACCCTATGGTCATGTGCAACTAGGGAATTAGGCAACTCCTTCTTCCATCGGTCTTATGCCTACCTGACCCTAGGATAGACTTAGGATTCTATTATTATACATGTCCAACATAGAACCTTACCCAAACATTCATCATCTCTCTTCTTGCATTCATGGGCTGACTTTCATCCTTTCATAAGGGTCATGGCGACCTGCCTACCTTGGTCGAGCCCCATACCGGTTACCTCCATGGTAACACATCCACATGCACATAGAGATGGTTATCTATGGGTATATAGGTTCATTCTCATGCCATGTACTCTTCACTTGGCTTCTCAAGATCCTACGAAACCTCCTTAGGGTACCTCAAAACCAACCAAACTGGTAAACTCCCTACTAAAGGGTCTCTCTCCCAGGATGGGAGGAAACTACACCTTTATAACAAAGGTCACAAGCATCCTTAGGGTTTACATCCATATGAGCATGCTTAGACCAACAACTACTAAGGCACAAGCGTACCTACAATACCATGCTAGGTCGCACTTGTTCTCATCCTCAACATTACATCAACTTAGTTGTGAGGGGTCCATCAAACATACCCTTAACGTAAGGGATTTCCTTTACCTCTACACATGAGGAGTACCATGCTCGAAACTATAGACTGAAATCTCATCATGAGCATCGGATACACTACTTCCTCTCTTAGTCCTAGGAACCCTAGGTTCACTTTTGGGTATCCAACTACATGCTCAACCTCTTAACCACGAATCAAGCATGTCCAAGGTATGCCATGTACTTCCATGATCTTTCTACTCGAGCAACACTTCAGAGTTGAGTCCTCTTCCAGGGTAACCAACTAGGTATAAAGCCTCACAACTGGTTACTTAAACCTCCTCAGGGTCTAAAGCACTCTTTATCTCATCCAGCAAGTAACCACTTATACCATGGGTACTAGAAGCATCATCCTCTTTCTAGGGTTTGGTTCCTCTAAAGGAAACCAAGATATCATCAACCTCCAGGAATCAAGCATAAGGCAACCACTATCATCCACATAGGTCGCATCATTCTCAACTCCCCACTATTCCTCAGGTTTCGGGGTTTTAGACTTCTAACCTCCTTGTTGGGGTCCTGCTTCCTCTCTCTAGAGTTAAAACCACCTCCAACCATACCCACTAGAGGTCCCTTCTCCATGAAGGCTCATGCTCTGAAGCAAACCCCTATGTGGTTGAAGCCTATGCTCAACTCATGTTTGGCTCAAAATTATTCATATCTCCTTATGCTTACCTCAGAATCCATCCATCATGCCCTTCTGGCCAGGGTTTCAACCTACTACCATACCATTGATGTACTCTGGGTGTATGCTATACCCTACTTGCACAAGCCCATAGGGTAACTATAGGTTCTCCTCTAACCTCATCCATGAAGGAGCTATCCTTCACTATGGCATGCACGACCCTCTCCAGGGTTGGGTCACCAAAGGTACTAGGTCATCTACCCTCTCATGGCTTGTGTGGCAATCCAAAGGCATATCTATCCAAACACCCAGTCTACCATGACATCTAACTCATCATGTCATCTCTCTCTCTATCTAACCTTCACTTAGGGTTAGGGTTAACATCATCCTCAAAGGATGTGCTAGGTCTCTACTTTAATGGACATATCTATCTCCAAGGCTCACTTTCTCTACTCATCCTCCTGACAAGAAGGTCTAGCCTCAGGTCTCTCCTGAGGGAAATGACAACTTATGTCATACGACCTAAGCATGTATCTGTTCTTTAGTTTGCGCTTAATCTATTAAGCTTATGTCCATGACATCTTATTTACATGCTTTTCATTAATTTGGTGGAGGATCCCTTAATCCTTATCAACCTTACCCATACCTGAAGAGGGCGAGGAGAAGAGAGGAAACCCTAATCCTTAAGGTCCTTAACAGAATTTGTTTTGAGAAGGGATGAACAAGATGAGAGGATCCTAAAGGTATAATATTTCGATTCATACCCTATGACTTTGGCCAGGCAGTCACACAGATCTAGGAGTCCTCGTATTTCGACTAGCGGTGCGGAGAAAAATATTTCCAGCCCGCAGTCGTGATCCTTTTCTAAACACCTCTGTCTTTCGGATAATCCTCTAATAACTCCCTTGGGTTCTATAGAATTTGTAAAATTTAATAATTATTAAAGATTACTTGAGGAACCTATGCTCTGATACCAATTGTAACGACCCCACCTCCAGGTAACCCCCAATTAAGGGAGACCGAAAGGTCGGTGCCGTTATCCGATTAACTGGATCAAAGGTTCGACAAATAATCAATAACAATTACGAAATTCTACTAACTAACTGGAATTTGGTATAAAATTAAAACTTTTCTTACCTTTGAAAACTTAGAAATCTATCTATCCAAAGCTTGAATTATTCTATCTAATACTCCTTGCACTTTATTTATTATTTCCACGATGTGTCACTTTACTGTTTGTTCTTTCAATTGTTTTTCCTAAAACGCCGGAAAAAAAATGTCGGTCAGTATATCAAAATATACTGGTATGTGGGAACAACCAAAATCTTACAAATATGGCTAACAATTTAATAATCACAATTAAATTAATTAACAAGCCATTTTACACTTTTTTCAGTATGCCATTCTCCACTGCTTTTTCCCTAACCCTGGCATACCCACCTTAGGGTTCCCTTTGTCAATGACTTAAGGCCACCTTCTCAATCCCGAGATTGGTGCTTGTGGGTCACTACTCATGGTGCCCACTAGTCATGCAATATCATAGGCCACCTTCTCATTCCCAAGCTTGGTGCCTGGGGTCACCACTCAAGGTGTCCATTGGTCTACCCATCTGGGCCTGACCTTTGGCATAATCCATCATGGTGGCATGTAGGTGTGAGAATACATACTTCTATTTTTTTATGTGATAATCATAGTGACTTTATGATTTGCAAGTATGAACATCCAAACAGATAATTTGCATTAAATGTGATTAATCATCCAGAAAATCCTCGAGAAACTAAGGCGGTTATCCATAATTAACCACATACCTAATCCAGAGAAACTTGTTTGTCCAAGAAATAAGGATAAAGAATCAATCAACAAGCAATCAACAATATCTTGAAATTAATGCATACGATCCAAGTGTTATAGTTTATCCAGAACATTCTAAAGCTAGACTTGGATTCCACCTTAGGCTTTCTAGACCACATTAGGGTTTTTGCCTCCATAACGCTTTTATCATATTAAATGATCCCTTAGTTCATAAACCCTAATTTCAACATCATAAGCCCAATTAAAGTCGATTATTTCTCTTTGATACCAAAACTACCTTCTTTACGCATTTATCATCAATTCATAGTCCATTATGATCCAAAACACATAAGAACTCGATTTGCCATTGATTCCACCTTTTATTCATGAGAAAACCCTAATTTCTATATTAAGGTTATTTATCCACAAATTAGGGACTTTAATGCTCAAAATAACATATTCCAACTTTAATCATGAAATTAATCAATTAAAGCCATTAATAGTCGAATTAATCAACATTAGGGTTTCAAGGCCCATTAAAGTATTTTCATTTATATAAAACTCGAAATTAACTAATTTTATGCAAAGTTCATCCTTTTTCTTCCTAATATTCCTTTTTATCATTAACAGGCTAATATCCACTTTAATCAGCTATTAAACCCTTTAATCATATCAAAATATGGTTTCTTTAAACATTAAAGTACTAAAGTTGACATATTTTATATATTTTCGAATTGCAAGAGAAATCAGGCTTCCATTATATTTTTAATGGATTCCTCGTATTTTTCTGAGCAAGTTTCATATTTTAATCTTATTCATCCGAGCATCCTTGCAGAAGTTATGATTTTTGCAAACTAATTCATTTCTCGGGATTATTAGTCATTTTTAGAAAAATCGTTGACCATCTGATCCATGGTCCAGAGGACCACACGAAATCCAATGGCCCTGAGAAATCTTCCTAACATGTGATTTAAGGGGACAAAAGACAGCGTTGCCCTTACCTTCATTTACCGGTGCCAGGGACAAGGAGGTCTTTTCCTCCTATCTTCTTCAACCTCCGTGCGCGCCGCTGCGATCCAGGTTCTTGGCACTAGTCAACTGGGTAGTTGACTTCGAGACTCGACCCTTCCCAACATCCGAGAAGGTCACCACAACCTCCTCCCGGCTTCCCCGAACTGGGCTAGGGTTCAAATTCCTCCGGTTCATGCTCAAGTTGCTCGCACGGTGGAACTCTTCTCCGGTGAGGCCAACTGCTTAAACGAGGGGGGGAGAACAAAGCCAATCGTCGAATTGAAGATGCCAAAATGAACATCGTTGCACCTCAATCTCGAGGGAAGAAGAAGAGGGATGGCTCGCGACGCCCTAGGCTATCCCTATATATAGGGTCGGCCACAAGTGTTAGTCGAGTTGGGAAATCCTTCCATCGGTGACCAAACCCCTGACAAATAGGGTTGGTTCTCATCAGAATCATCTCCCGAAGACAACAGGCTCCTTCTCGAAATCAAAGGAGCTTTCCTTTGAGAGAAAGTGTCCAAACTTGGATCTCGCCAAGCCTGCTCTGTGCCAGACTCCCCTTGCCACTGGGATTTAACCCCAGTCATTGGATCGATGATCAAATGGTCATCATTAATCTAAAAATTGGGATTATATTTCCAATCCAACTGTGACATGCGATTATTATGCAATTAAGGTCCACACTATAGGATAGCTTCTAAATTTCATATCTTGAAATCCGTGCATCATTTTGCAACCAAATTTTGAGGGAAACTTCCCCTGGGCTTTATCTACTCTCATACCAAAATTGGGTCCCAAATTCCAAAGGAAAATGACTTTTTCTTCAAAAGTTCATTATTCTTTAGTAAGACTTCTTTAATTGATATTTCCTCTTTCTTATTTTCTTATTTCTCATTATCTCTTTTTATTGTAATCCAAGAAAGCAAGTGGGGTTCGAATTTTTACTCATCATGACCAAACTCTCACTTCTCTCTTTATTTCTTACATTATCTTGTTTATTTCTTATTAAAATATCTCTTTTGAGGATTTCTCTTTTATTTTCCTCATTGCTATACATTTTAATGTTAGGAATTCTTGGGATACGAAAATCCACCAAGGATAACTCAATTATTCCTCTTTTCACATCTTTTCCACATTTTATCACTAATTTCAATTTCTTTCTTAATAAGGAAATACTTAATTGGTCTTTTCTTTTCTTTTTGCGTTATCTTTGCAACTTTCGACTCCTTGGGACCCAAGGAACCCATGTGGCACGAAATCCATCTTTGGGTTAAGTTATTTTGCCTTCTAGAGGTTTCCACACCTTTCTTTTCTCAAAAACTCAATTATTCATTCATTAATTGGATTTCCTTGTTATTGGGCCCAATAGCCAGTAAAGCCCACAACACAATCATCAAGGCTATTGTAAACAAAATTCATTTATTCAAAACAAATTATATCTTTATTTGTTGAAATATCTTTTATGTGAGAAATTACATTTCTCACCCAAATGAATCCAAAATTGGGGTTGTAACATTATCTCTATTGACATCATGTCAAAACTTTTCAAGTTAGGTTTGAACTTGATTACTATACTGATTTTTGTTATCAATATCAATAATATTGTATGAAACAATCATGTAAGGAGTATTTGTTTTGAATGAACCTTACAATTTAAATCAAGAGAGAGAAATATCTTGTTTATATATGCTTGAATTTTTCCTTTGTTTGTTTTATCTGAAAATAACTGTACTAGTAACAATGTATAGCCCTTTCTAACCTCATCTAGAGTTTCGAGGATGTCACCTAAAAAATAACTTGTCAATATAAATGATTTAGTTATTGCAAACATGGAATGGGTACAATCATAATGTATTGGTAGTTGATAGGTATATGAAAAACGTAGTATCATGTTCTTACCCTTTGATTTATATTTTAATTGTTGCAGATTTACAGTTGGTTACCTATGGATTCAATCCTTAGGACTTGTTTCTTCATGAGATCCATAGTTATAAGTGTCAGGTTTTTTAATTACTATTTTCCATATCCAAGCTAGTTCTCAAACACCTTGAATGATGTTGTCTAAAGTTTCAATTATTGGTGGGGAAGGATCGATTGACTTTTGTTCATTGAGAAGGTTGTATTGTTGGTTCCCGTATTACATTATTTTTACACAACATGTCATATACTACTTATACTAGTCTCGATAAGAAAACTGCTCCCCACAAACAATGCCTCTAACTTCTTACATATGCTTTGATTGAAGGGAAGTAATTATCCAAGATATTAGATATTTCCAAGGTTGGACCAGGTTCATTTATAATCTCAATTTTTATTTTATTCTATAGCATGCCAGAATAATTGATGCCTAAATGAAAACTTCCGCAATATCAAATGCAAACTATATAAGACAAACATATGAAAACCATTACACACTTCTAAGAAGACAATAATCATGTTTATATTCTCGATTATCAATTGTTGTCTGGCTAGTATATATTAACAACAAAAATGTGATTTAAAAATAAGGGTATATGTATATGATATGGTTGGAATCGAGATTTTAGAAGATTATTACGATCGTAAGGTATTGTAATTTTTTGTTTGCATCTTTTAGTTCTTATCACCAAAAAATGGTATACTTCAAATTTAGTTTCATGCTTAGAGAAGTACTTGGAACAAACAAAGATGCATATGCTTTAGGTTGTAAAGTATGGGAGTAAGAGAGGCATTCTCTCCCCCTCTCCCACACTTGTGATAGACCCAAGTGCCCGAGAGGGTGGTAAATTAAGGCCTCAACTGGGATTCAAACTCAGGTCCCTTTGTTAGGGGACACCGTGCTTGACCACTTGAGACATTCCTTGTCAGCTCTTTAGGATGTAAAGTAGAATCAATACAAACTTGATAAAAATAGCTGACTCTAGTAATATTGGGTGGATAATTATCTATACACAATTGAAACCATCTAATGTTCAATGTGTACATGATATGTTTTTTAGATCATTTTCTCCCTTATACAATGTATTTTTGTTCACCTTTTCTATGGATAAGAAGTATTAACAAATATTTTGAGCATTAATAAGGAAATATGGAAAGGTCCTATAAACTAGCTCTCCCATTATAAATAATAAGCAAATGATGGCAATAGTTTATGTTGCATATAATCAACTATTTATAACATGGATAATACTTTGAGCATGATTTCATAACATATTGAATTCTAGATATTATTCTAAGTGTATCTAGCATTCATAATTGTTCCTAACTTGAGTCCATTTTACAAAATGGTCGTTCACTCCAAGTTCCATCTGATTATCCTATCCAAAAATTAGATCATTTGATACAAATTTAGTCACAAAGAAAGATTTCTTTTTCTTGAATAAGCTATTGTGCCTTTTTGAACAATATTTACAATCTAGCTCCTCATTTTAATATCATTTATCACACTTTGGGGTCAATTATTCTTATTTAACATTTTTGTGCAAATTACTTTTATAATACCTCGAGCTCAAAAAGTACTCTCAATTTGACAACTACTGGATTTGGAAGTTAAAAAAATATTCATCATATTTATAGAAATTAGTATTTGTTGACTTGAGAGTTATACATTGCCCATATTTTGATAATGACTTAACCATTCCATTGTTATGTATCTAATATGTTTGTTCAAGATTGATTTCATGATTTATGTAACAACCCACCTCCCGGTAACCCCCAATTAAGGGAGACCAAAATGTCAAAGTCGTTAACCAATAACCCGGATCAAAGGTTCGACAAATAATCAATAACAATTAATAAACTTTACCAACTAAGCTGAAAACTGGTATAAAATAAAACTTTGCTTCCCTTTTAAAAACTGGGATTTCTAAACTTCTATCCATGAAGATACTAAGCTAACTAATCCTCCTGTGCACGTTATTTCTCATTTAATTCCACATATGCCACTTTACTGTTGGTTCTTTTCATTTGTACCTAAAATGCCGACAAACAAAATGTCAGTCAGCAAGAAGCTGGTATGTGGGGGAAACAATAATTATGCAACTATATTAACAATGTAGTCATTCAAATATCCTTTAACATCCAAAATTACGTTTTAAGCGATACTACTCAATCCTTTCCTATCCCCTATCTTTGTGTTGTCCCTGCAGTAGACATGGTTACTACCTCTCTCATGTGGTAGATCCTTACCCCCATGGCCCTACCACACAGGTAGCCAATTCTTAGGGTTATGGAGTCGCATGGCCCTACCCAAAGGTAGACCAATCCCTGACTCATGATGAGTTGATGGTCCTACCCCATTGATAGCCATTTATTAAGTCATTTAATGACATGATGGACCTACCCCATTGGTAGCCATTTACTAGGTCAATCTATAAAGCTACAGAGCGGACTAGTATCTGAGCTAGTAGGAACATCTCTTATGTGATAGTCATATTCACATTGTAATTTGCATGAATTAAATGCAACCAACAGTTTAATTCAAGTCATCGATAAAACCTCGAAAATCCTCGAGAAACTAATTCGGGATATTCATAGGCGTAACCGCATACCTGTCAAGTTGATGTGAGACAGAAATATTCCAATCAACCAATAGGAAATCAAGCATTCAATAAGATCCTGAAACAATTATACAATTTCCTTTTATTACTCATGTCATTAAGATGTATTAAATCTAGCTTGCTTCCTAGGGTTTCTAGTCCACTTTTAGGGTTTCCATTGCAATTAGGGTTTCCCTTCATCTTTTACTATTTTAAACCCTAATTTAACACAATTGATCACAAACCCTAATTATCTCAACATTTAATCCTCAGTTTCAGATTTAAGGCATAATTAACCATTAACTAAGTCCATTAAGCCTCTTTTACATTAAAGATACAATTTTCATCCTTTTAATATATAACAAGATCATTATGCTCATTTATCGTCAATTCATAGTTCATTATGATTGAATTCACATGCGAACTCTAATTGTCATTAATTACATCTTTATTCATTCAAAAACCCTAATTTCTATATCAAGGTTATTTATCCACAGTTTAGGAACTTTAATGCTCGAAATAGCCTAGGATCATTATGTCTCATCTTTATTCACCACTTTGAATAGTTAAAGCTATTAAGAGTTGAATTTACCAACATTAGGGTTTCAAGGCCCATTAAAGTGTTATTCATGCTCATGAAACTCGAAATTAAACTAAATACATGCAAAATTCATCCTTTTTGTTCCTAAGGTTCCCTTTCATCATTAACAGGTTAATACCAACTCTAATCATCCATTATACCCTACTAATCACATTAATCATATTAAAATAGGGTTTCTTAATCTTTCATTCACTAAAGTTGATAAGTTCTATTACTTTTCAAATTGAAAGAAGAATTATCTTCTAACTATATTTTATTGGATTCTACTCGTTTTTTTGAGCAAAATGCATATATTATTCGTACCCATCCGAGCTACCGATTATAAGATATGATTTTTGCAAATTAACTTACCTTGGACCAATGGGAGGCTGCCACGTAGGCCCGTTCCCATGCAAGGAGATCGTGGGTTTGGGAAACATTTCGAAAGATCGTAATTGCCCTTGGTTAAATTTTTGGCTCTTCAATTCCCAGAGGGGCATAACTGTCCAATCATCTAGACCTCCTTCTTCCTCGCGAGTTTCCCTGATGCCGCCGACCTGTAGCAGCTCGGGGGATCTTTCCTCCTCCAACCTTGGACTCCAGGGCGCTGGGGATGGTCCCTTAGCCTCTGCCTCCCTCTGCTATGTTCCCACACACCTAATGGTGCCCTAATCTCGCAGCCATAGTAGCTGGCCAACGTTGGTCGGGCCTGCCATCCGCGACCGGCCTGGCAGCCATGCTGCAGGTTTCGCATGAGGGTGGCGGGCAAGGAAGGATGGCCAACCACTCCATATTGTCATGGCCGCTTCTTTCATCCATTGAGATCCCTCCAAAGCTGCTAGTTGTCACCGAGGTAGATCCATGTGTCCTTGGTTAGGGTTTCAAACTCAAAGAAATAAGAAGAAGATGAGGAAGAGAGAGAGAGAGGTGGGATCATTCTTCACTCAACCCATGGGCATACCCCTTATATAGGGGAGTGTACCCACATCCAGATACGTTGCTCCAAGAGAAACCGAGTCCCACTCTTTAAAGGAAACATGTTCCTTCAAGGAGAAGCAAGCTTTCTCTCTCCTCACTATCCCTTTGATTTTTCTTATTTCTTGGATAAATAGAATTATGAAAATCCTCTTCCTTATTTTCTTTATTCCTGCCTTTTACTCTGTTGGCCATGAAAATATATTTCCATTAAGTAGAAAATACTTCCTTCTTTACAATACCACATAATCCGTTAATTATGTATCATATTAATTTCCTATTTGACATTAATGGTATTTTCTCTTTCCTCTTTCTTCATTGGGACTCCTTGGATCCCAAGAAACGCTATTATTTCGAAATCCTTTTTATTGGATACTCATTATCCTTCTAGATGCATCTATATGCATTATTATTCATTATCTTGTTTTATTTCTTATTAAAATATTTCCTTTTGTGTATTTCTATTTATTTCTCTTTTATTTTCCTCATTGGTATTCCTTTTATCATTAGGAATCCTTGGAATACGAAATTCCACTAAGGATAACTCAATTACACCTCTTTCCACTTATTTTCCACATTTTATCATTATTTTCAATTTCTTTCTTAATAAAGAAATACTTAATTGATCTTTTCTTTTCTAATTGTACTCTTTATGAAACTTTGGACT
This sequence comes from Alisma plantago-aquatica, assembly GCA_963693085.1. Taxonomy (NCBI): domain Eukaryota; kingdom Viridiplantae; phylum Streptophyta; class Magnoliopsida; order Alismatales; family Alismataceae; genus Alisma; species Alisma plantago-aquatica. The sequence goes on along the minus strand of OY856414.1, from coordinate 225,678,131 downwards.
CCTTGGAACCCAAGGAACCCAAGAGGCACGAAATCCCTCTTTGGATTTTCCTTCTAGAGGTTACCACATTTTTCTTTTCTCAAATATTCAATTATTCATTCCCTAATTGAATTTTCTTGTTATTTGGGCCCAATAACCAATAAAGCCCACAAAACAAACATCAAGGCTATTGTAAACAAAATCCATTTATTCGAACCAAATTATATCATTATTTGTTCAAATATTACATTTCTCACCAAATAAACCCAAAAATTGGGGTTGTAACACTTTAGGTACATGAAAATGATCAAATTATACAAGCCCTAGCTTGATCAAGTTCAAATCAAATGCAATGCAAGTGTGCAATTTGGGAAATCATTCCATGTGACCTTAGATAATTTTTTTCATCACTTGTATTGATGATATGACTTGTAACTAAGATGAGAAAAAAACAAGGACACTTAATTCCATGGTTTAATCACTCAAATGTAGGTTTAGAAAATTTGTCATAGGTTGTTCATCTGTCTAGTGGGAAAATCCACCGATCCTATGATGGACTTTTTGAAGATAATCCATCAGCTGAGTTGTACACTCATAGAAATTGACTGACCGACTCATTGAGAAAACCTGATTTTAGCTCATCGGTCGAGTTTCCCAGAATAAAATCGACTGATAGTTTGAAAATTGGCTTTGTCATTTAGTGGATCAGTTGAGCTACCTTTATTGAAACTTGACTGAATTTATTGTATGAAAAATACAGAAAAAGTGATTATAACCATTGGGAAGTTGTTTGGGCAAAAATAGATCTGTTACATCTTCAAAAATGACTATATCTCGACCCTAAGTGATACTAAACTCAAGGGAACACCCCCAGATATAAATAGGACCCCTTAGAGTTCATTCCAAGTTTTCTCTTTCATGCTATTCTAAGTCCTTACTATAGTTGAGTGTTTTGCAACTGCTTGAGCCCCTTTCTCTCTCTAGTTTACACTTCATTTTGTGATTGTGAGTGAGATAGGATTGTTGTAAGGGAGGTACTTCCTTGTGCTTGTAAATCTCTCATCCATTCCATCTTCCCTAGACCTTTCCTGCATGAAGCAAAGGTGAAGCAAGATACTTCGAGTGAAGGTGGAGCTGTTGTAGTTCTTCTTCAAGGTTGAAGAAGAGGTGAAGATCTTTTTGAGGTGAAGGAGAAGGCAATAGATCAAAATCCAAGAAGAGTGGGTAAACCCTTGAAGGCGGAAGACTTGTGCAAGTGTAGGTAAGACCTTGAAAGTAGGTTGAAGACTCTTGACATAGTGGGTAAGTCCTTGGTAAGGTGGAAGGCTCTTTGTGCTTCGATTTGTGTTGTAAATCTTTGGTTAATATATAGAGAAAAGCAATTGTAAAGTTCTAGAGGTTGACCTCTCTAGGTAGTGAACTGACTCTCTCCTAGTTTGGAGAGTGGAACCACTCTACATGACCTTGTTAAGTGCTAGCTATCAATTTCTCTCATCCTTAATTATGCTTGTTAGTTAGGACTTCAAATTGCAATTAAGCTATTGGTTTTATTTTATCTAATTTGAAGGTCTAATCTATCTTGTGAGAATTTTTGAGGCTCTATTCACCCCTCCCCCCAGAGAGCCATAGATCGAACAAGTGGTATCAAAACTAAGGATCTTCTCCAATAATACCCCATGAGATGAGAAGATGGGAGACAACCTACTTGGTTCTCTCAACCTAGAGGGAGGCTTCTCCAAGCGTCCTCTAGTCTTTGATGGAACCAACTTACTCTATTGGAATAGGAATATGAAATTCTACATGCAAGGCATGAACTTTGACATGTGGAAGGTGATGGTCACACCTTACAAGGAGCCAACTGGAGCTGTTGTAATGGAGTAAAGCTACACTCAATGAAGCCCAACTCAATCCAAAGCCATAAGCATCCTTTATGCAGCCCTTACACCAATGGAGTTCAACTAGATATCATCTTGGAACACCACCTATGAGATTTGGGACAAATTGTGCATCACCTATGAAGGCACAAAGCAAGTCAAGGAGGCTAAGATTTACATGTTGAACAACCTTCTAGAGAACTTCAAGATGGGTAATAAAGAAGGGATTGCGGAGATGTACTCAAGACTCAATGTCATCATCAATGGGTTGGCTGCATTGGGAAACACTTTGGATTGAGGTGTAATCAACTCCAAGATCTTGAGGACTCTACCAAAGGGATGGGAGTCAAAGGTAACCTCCATTGAAGAAGTGAGGATCCTTGGTGACATTCCAACCGAAGAACTCATTGGAAACCTCCAAGCACATGACCCAATGCTTGACAGACAAGAAGAAGAAGCCAAGCAAGAAGAGAAGGAAGCCAAGAAGATTAAAGATAGTGAATACAAAGCACAAGTGGAGGCGATCACCCTTCAACAACAACTTGCTTGCCAGACTTCTCCCTCCTCCTCTAGTGAAGATGATGGCCCAAGTGAGTATGAAGCCAACTACATCAAGGGAAAACACTTCAAGGGAAAGCAATCCCCCTCCTCCTCTACTCCTAGATGCTACAAGTGAGGACAAAAGGGGCACTACAAGAGTGAATGTCCCAAGTCAAGAAAGTCACACCCCAAGGGAAACTCAAAGAAAGAAGAGGAGTACAAGGAGGAGAGAAAGTAAAAGAGGAAGGACAAGAAGGACAACATACACAAGGATGCCGCTCATGCAGCTTGGTAAGCTTCATCTTCAAGCAGCTTAAGCTCAGAAGAAGATGGAGAGTGCCACCTTGGACTCATGGACTCTACTAGTGAAGAAATTGGTGAGGTAAGTGAGGTAAGCTTGCATGATTTATCTAAGGAAGCTATCATTGACATGCTTATTTCTACCCATTCATCTTTTGCTAAATGTAAATTTAAAATAAAATGGTTAGGAAAAAGTATTGATGATTTATATGCTAAAATTGAAATTCTTGAGTTGAATGAGAAAACTCATCTTGAGAGTATTGATAGCTTGCAAGGGAAATATCTTGATCTTGAGCTCCAATACAATGGAGTTGAAGTTGAGAATGGTATCTAGCCTAAGAACATCGAAACTCTTAAGGAAGAAAACCAAAATTGCCTGAAGGAGCTTGAAATAGTTAAAACTGAAAATGTTGAATTTACGCTTCTTGTTGATGCTCGTAGAGATGAAAGAGATTTCTATCTTAAAGAAATCCAAATGCTTAAATATGAAAATTCTAGGTTGATTTGTCAAGTTAATGATTTATCTTCTAGACCTATCTTGCCTAGTAATGATGTTGCTTCCATTTTCCTTGAGAAGGATTCATATTTGATAGAATCCCTCTATCTTGATGTTGATCATGTCCATGCTAGAGATGACATTGCTATCTTATCTTCTACTATTAATTCTAGAAATGATGATACTCATAGATTAAGAGCACCTCTATAGAAATTCCTCAAAGAAAAAAACTTCGTAAATGAAATCCATGACCATTCTACCAAACAAAGTGTTACTAATGGTTTAGGATTTGTAGGGGGAGCACCAAAAGGCAAGAGCAAAGCTAAAGGTAAGAAAAAGAGCAAGGAGAACTTTTTATTGTAGGAGAGTCTTTCAGTGCTATGAATCATATGGTTTGTTCTTATTGTAAATGTGATGATCATTACTCTACTTAGTGTCCTTACAAGCCTAAGGGGACCAACCCAAAGATGAAATGGGTTCCCAAGCTAACTCTGGATCCCAGAGTTTGAGTTGGGAATCAACATTCTCCTTTCTTGTACGAAAAATGGAGATGGTTTGTTGATAGTGGCTTCACTAAGCATGTGACAGGTGATATAAACCATTTCAACAACTTCACAAAAAGGAAAGGAGGTTCGGTCACCATTGGGGACAATAAGAAAGGTAAAGTCAAAGGTGAGGGTGATGTAGGTGAATCCTTGTCTATCAAGAATATTCTTTTTGTGGATGGCCTACATCACAATTTAATTAGTGTTAGTCAATTATGTGACAATAGTTACCTTGTATTATTTACTTCCTTTGAATGCTTGATTCTAGATTCCCTCACCTACCAAGTCATATATAAGGGAACTAGAAGGGGTAATTTTTATGTTATTGTTCTTGAATCTATTAATCCTGTTGGTAGATGCCTAGTAGTCAACTTGAATGATATTTCTATTTGGAATCATTGACTTGGTCATGTAAATATGCATCAATTGAAGATGCTGAGCAAAAAGGACTTCGTCAAGGGACTTCCCAAATTGGATTTTGAAAAGGATGACGAATGCCAACCTTATACCCAAGGAAAGCAAACCAAGTCCTCCTTGAAATCCAAAGGAGTCCTTAGTACCAAGAGAGCTCTTGAGCTTCTTTACATTGATCTCTTTGGACCAATGAGAACTCAATCACTTTGTGGTTACAAGTATTGCCTTGTTATTGTCGATGATTTCTCTAGATATACTTGGACCTTCTTTCTCGTTTCTAAGAGTAATACACTTGATATTTTCTCGAGCTTTTGTAAATGAGTTGAGAATGAAGCATCTTTCTGCATCATTTCTATTTGTAGTGATCATGTTGTAGAATTTGAAAATGAGCTTTTTGAATGTTTTTGTGGAGAATCTAGTTATGCACACAACTTCTCTTCACCTCGAACACCTCAACAAAATAAGGTTGTAGAGAGGAAGAATAGATCTTTACAGGAGATGGCCAGGACCATGCTTCTAGAGTATCATACTCGAAAGAAGTTTTGGGCTGAAGCTGTCAGTACTTCATGTTTTGTGCAAAATCAGGTTTTATGCATTCCTCTCTATAGCTTAGGAGCTATAACATTTATGAATTAAATCAAGATCTGTCTTAATATATTGAATATTTGTATTATTGTGGTCATTATGAGAAGAGAAACACATGTTCATATTTTAAAATAATGACAATGATGTTGGGGGTGACATATGACAAGGAGACCATATTTCCCCTCCCCACTCAACAAGATCGTCTTTGTCCTAAGTGTAGTTCATCCTTGCCAAGTAGACCATTCCAACATGTACATTAAACAAACTAAATAAACATTTGAAGATAGAGTGAGTCAAAGAGAAAGAAAGAGAGAGAGAGCCACTATCATTATATTTACAACCTGAATAAAGCAACCCAATTTGACAATAAAACATCAGACATTTAATCTACTTCAATTACATATACTTCAATTCACATCTTCTCCCCATTATCCACAATACCAAACACTAATATAAACACTAGAGACCATTTTACCTTATATAAAAAGTCCTACATATCAACAAAGAAGCCACTGATTTTGATGACAAACTAGCAAATCAGCTAACAACCTGCACCATAATATGAATCCAACATTGCTAAGACCTCTAATGCCACACCCTACTAGAAGTTCAAGAAGCCTCCCTGAATCCCTAGAACTCCTACCTCATCTTATATAAATAACCCACAACCATTCAAACACAACAACACAAACCTTCTTATTTCCACCATGCTGCAACTAGCTCGCCATTCGTTGTAAAAATACCACGTCTCTGTCAATTCCTTTGCATCTAAGTGGGCTCTAGAAAACTCAGGTAAAAAGAATCCTCTGACCTTATTGAGGCCAATAATTTCATACTTTTACTTGAAGGCTTTAATACCATGTCCACAATCATAGATTAAAATACTTTACAAAATGTATATGACTTTGCATTTCTCAAAACCATCATAACTCTGTAGAACTTCACCTTTAGTGAACCAATCTCCTCCCTAACCCATAAGTGAAGAACACTATGACCCATTCCATGTCAAACCCAGATTGAACTAAAGACTGAAGTTATGTCTATAAAAACCTTTGAAGTTGTAGCAGTACAACTATAGGAGAATCTGCATCATCTCTGAGGCCTACTTTGTACCAACTATAACATCAGCTAGCTAGTAAATCAATCTATTACCGAAAATTCTCTCCATGATTACAATCATTACTTACAATAAGATCCACAAGTTAAAGGATTCAGACCTTTCTTCCTTGACACCATCAACATAATTGAAATCATAATAATCTCTCTCAATCTATAACGGATGAATCCACTCACAACCTACTTTTTAATTACTTCCATAACCCATGACCACTCATTCTTATCTTACCTTCGCAACTGGAGTCACAACTCCAATATTGTGATGATACAGGATGCACTTAGGATGCATGCTTCCATGTCTATGAGGAAATTGACTACATGGTAAGTCTTCAATTAGGGCAAAGGAAACCTGATAGTGAGTTATAAACTCAAGAACTATTCAAGAATTAAGGCAACATCATCTGACGACCGTTAAGTTAATTGATGGGTCCTAAATTCCCAAATTTTGAGATAATTTATAAGAGATGAGTCTCAAGATGATGGAAATTTAAACAAGGTTCTAAAATCTAGTGATCAGATAATATTATTGAATGGTCAACCTTAAAATATACACCATATTGTGCATAAATGCAAATTTGTAAGTTAATATTACTATTATAATATTTAAGGAGAATTATAATTGTTAAGTTGTGAATCTTAGGATATTATAATTAGAAAGTAATAGGCCTTCTACTATACAATTCCATGAAAGTAGTTGAAACATATGTATCAATGACAATATTAAATAACTAAGAGAACATTATAGTTGTAAGTGTGGTCGTGATAATAACCTTGACTAGTTGATCTATTAGATCAATATTCATCACAGTAGTATTAAAATATATCTATAATATAGGTTGAGAAAAACATAGGTTATCAATTTGTAACTATTATGAAAACTATGTTATTGTTATATATCAAAACCTAGAAATATACATCATAAAGTTGTAATGCCCTAGGATTTGAGGACTCGAACAAAATTATCATAAAAGGAATGATTGGACTACCCAAATCACCAAGGTGTACCTTCTTTTTTGAAGCCCAACACAAATGAACTCGTGGTTAAGCGTGCTCAATCCTAGGGTGTACTAGGATGGGTGACCAGTTAGGAAGTTTATCATGTCTTGCATGTGAGTGAGGAAAAAGCGTGCAATTAAGGCTAGTGGTGATTTGTGGGGAAATCATCATTCCTGAAACTCTACTAGAGCCTTGTGTGGTGGGCCCAAGTGTTGCAAATGGTATCAGAGCCATAATCCCTCCAGTACGTGGGCCCACATGGGCATGTGGCATGCCAGTCTTGAGTTATATGATCCATGTATGTTAGGAAGGGTTCTCCATGGTGATGTAGCCACCCTTGCACTGATATTCCATGATCAGGAGAAATATTATGAGGCCATATAGTTGAGACTTGATGAGGAAGTCATGAGTCTAAGTGGAGAGATTGCAACATCCAAAGATTTGAGGCCTCGAATAAAATGATCTTAAAAGAAATGATTGAAATACCCATACCAATAAGGTGCACCTTCTTTTCAGGGACCCCATCATGAGATAACTTTGTGGTTAAGCATGGTGAGCCCAGAGTAGTAGTAGGATGGGTGACTAATCAGAACATTTATGATGGCTTGCATGTGAGGGAGGACAAAATGTGTAGTTAAGGCTAGTGGTGATCTATGAAGATAGTCGTCATTCCTGAAATTCTACTAGAGCCTTGGGTGGTGGACCCAAGCATTACAAACATATAGTTGGGCATACAATTTTGACTTATGAAACCACTTATTACCTCATAATTAAGGTATAACATAAAACTATAAGGTACCTAATATATCTTGATCCATTTACATTTTGATAATCTTTGTATGTTTGAACTTAATGGAAATTATGAGGTATAGGAGAACCTCCATATAAATTAAGGGAATGAATGATAATCTTTCACGTAATATCATTATATTAGTCATCCCAAGCAAATCCTAACCAAATTGTAATAAATTCAATATCTATATTTATCAACTCTTAGAGATCTTTGAACTTTGATCATGAAAACATTAGACTCTTTCTTGAGATTAATGTAACAATTTTTCTATTTCGATTATTATGCTACTTTATCCCTCTAAAATGTCATTCACAGAAAGTTGTCAAGCAGTGAACCCAATTTGTTTATTGACTATGTGCTTTCTATTTGAAGGTCACCATAACTATTTTGCATCTTGAATATTGTTGAATGTTGAATAAATTGGATTCTTTTAGTGGCAAAAAAATTGAATCTTGGCTAGAGATATGACTTCATGATTCACCTAATCACATCCCCCAACCTTACAGATTGGTAGTATGCATAGAGGTTCCACAATATCGGTCAACCTATAAGAGAATGTGTTGTGCTCTCATAGATTGAAGAACACTAGGCACCTATCCCCAGGGAAAACAATATATTAGATATCATGTGCCATTCGATAAATCATTAGATTTTGAATACTCTAATATCTTAACATTTGTAATTATTAATAATTTTGATTACATTGTGTTCGGTAAAATTGTTCGCAAATTTGGTGTTCCAATACTTTTTTGTTTTCTATCTTACAAAAACTACATCTTGAAATCCTTACATTTTTGACCTTGGTAAAGAAGATGGGCCTTACCCAATTCATAAAGGCATTGAATATCCTCTTTTTACATTTATTTTAATTATCTTAATATTAAAGATTAACTACCAAAATTGATGACCCAAACCTTTCTTTTGATCCATGTGTTTATTTATTCTCTATGGGAATTCATGGACACATGATACATAGATGACATAGAAGATACATGTAGGTGATGTCCTTTGTGTATTGAGGAGTACATATCATTTGTGTATATTTTGAGTTTTAGTACTTATGTATGGGATTCTATGAATTCAATATAAAGTATGAATGTAAAAATTATTTATATATTCTAAATTATTTTCTACAAATTTAATTGTAAAGTTAAGGTCTTTAGATAATTTGAATGTAATTTTTATAGCATTCTAGTATAATAGAGAATACATTGTCCTAAATATCATTTTGTTAATCCTTGAAGGTTGTATATGTTTAAAATCCATGAATATATAGCCTGTTGATGAAAACTAAAAGTGAAAAAATGTAAAAATTATTACTCCTAAATATATACAATTAACCTATAAAATTGTCACCTTGACGCACATTTTGGTGTGTGTTACATCAATATTGATTAAATTAAGTCCCACACCAAGTATTGTTAGTAGAGAAACTTGATTAGAAGGTTGCATGACTTGAATGCTTCATGAGCTAGAAGAAGTTGGAGTTCCAATCACATGTCATGAGTTGTATCTCTTCAGAGTAAGGAATATCCACCTACATGTCAAATATAGCAATATCTAAAGTTAATGTATTTCCCTACTTATGCGTCATAGTCTATTACGTTTGGCTTCTGTTCTACTCTTTAAAATGGGTTTTCAAGCATTATTGTAACTAGTTTTACTTACGTATCCTTTAGTGTTGAGTGTTATCTGTGGCTTTACTAATGGGGTTTCAATGATAACTCTAAGACTAATTCTAGGACCCAAAAAAAAGAATGGTTATTCAAGGGTTTCAATCGAGAGCCATGATTGGCTTCTCTTCCCCTACCTATATGGTGAGGGACAACATGAATACAAAAAACAAGAGTAAGGTAACTGGAAAGGATAGATGCCTCGATGGTTCTCCCAGATGAATTGGAAGAAATTTAGTAGCTTATAAAGCATGTATAATATAATTCACCAACTACATGATGTTAATTTTTGCATTACTATTACTTTTAAAAAATAAAAATAATAACAAAGTACCTAGAAAATAAAAACTTGCAAGTCTTAGCATTGAAGTGGGGTCATAAATTCAAATACTAGTTTACACATTATCATTGACGACACATAACTTCATGACTTCATTCAATATCAAGTTAATCCCAATTGTAACTTGTGATTTTTCTTATGCCTCAAAGCCAAGTTTGTTGACTAAATTGGACATTACCATACCCATTGTTATGATGATGACAAACATTTCATACCTGTGGATCTAACGTGCTATTTGAGAATTTCAGGGTTCAAGAAAATGATGAGATCATACGAAGTGGATTGTTGAAGATCAATGTGCTAAAATGTTTAATATTGTCATGATTGTACTCAATATAATAACTTGTACAAGTTTACAATGTACAAGCACTTAGATATCATGTAAAGCAAGCTTTAGATCTTTCCTATCAACCCAAAAACCTATCTTACACTCACATGAAGACTTTAGGGTTGATAGGTTTCATATGACTCATCGACAAGACCTCACATACATTGAAAATCCTTGCAAAAAATCCTTGTCGATCGAAAAAATTCTCGAACAAGAATCACTCGGTCAAAGACTTGGACAATCCAAAAATAACTTTGCAAATCTTTAGTTCTGAGTCAAATTCATTCAAAACTATTGTCGACTGAGACATAGCTGTTGTAATAGGTTTAAATAAGAGAGAAATAGACATATAGCCATTATAGCTAGCTGATCCCAGATAGTCATCCAGTCGACAATATTGTGGACCGAGAGCCATCTGGTTGACAATATTATCGACCAAGAAAACTTTTGGAAACTTCACATTTAACAAACATTTTTCACTGTTCCAACCCAACTACTTTTTATATAACGACTAGTTAAGCACTAAGAACACTCTAGAGATTCCCTAAAATGTCCCTAAACACTTCCAAAGCATTCCTATAAATAGAAAAGGCCTTAGGAAACCCAAAACACACAAGCTACACTTGAGCATCCAATCTATAGAGCAACAAAGTTGAGAATCACTTGCTATCTTCTTCCTTCTGCTCCAAAGTTGTATCGTATAGTTACTATCTCCTAGACACCACATCACAACGTTCCTCTTAAGTTGATAGGAAGTCTAAACTCATGATATAGTAATCAAGGTGTTGTACTTTATTGGTTAAGTATTCCTTTCTTCCAATCTATTTCTTTTGTATTGCACTTTGTTCTCCTTAACTACGCCTAGGGTTGGAGGATGTTTCAAGGAGGTTGCTTGGAGCTACTTCACGGAGGTGAAGGCAACTTAAAGGTGTGCTTGAGGTTATTTCAAGAAGGCTGCTTCAAAGGATGTTGGAGCTACTTCTTGGTGAAGGCTATCTCAAGGTGGTGAAACTACTTCTAAGAAGTGAAGGCTGCTCCAAGGTTGCTTGAGGTTACTTCAAGAAGGATGATTCAAGGAGGTTGTGGCTACTTCAAGTGGAAGCTGATTGTATTTTATCGTAGCATCCTTGTGAGGTAAATACAATAAATCATTTTCAAAATACCAATTGGAAACAATTGGGTAGTAGATTGTTAACGTTTGATTCAAAAGTTGGAACCACTCTAAATTGAAGTGTCTTCCATGTTTCCTCCACCTTCTTTGCCTTAAGTTTTTTATTAAATTTCAAAAGTACCAAAATATCTATTTGTTACAACCCCAATTTTTGGGTTCTTTTGGTTGGAAATGCAATTTCCCCCAATAAATTTATGATTTTGTAATTTGTATGATTTAAGTAATTTAGTGGATTACTTTGATAAATAGCCTTGTATGTTTGATTTCGTGTGCCTTGTTGGCTATTGGGCCCAATCACAAGAAAATGTAAATAATAAGGAAAAGGAATCAATTAATAAAAGAATAACTAAGGTAATGAGTACAGAAAGATGTGGAAGCATCTAGAAGGATCAGAATTATCCTTCAAGAAGGAGTTTTATATCTTTAAGATTTCTTGGATTCCAAGGAGTCCAAGTTGCAAAGATAATAGGAGAAGAAAAGATAAAATCAAATAAAGCATTATTAAGAAGGAAAAATTGAGATAATAATGAAAATATGAAAAATATGTGGAAATATGGATAATGGAATCATTATGAATGATATTTTGACTCCACATGGTTTCTGATGGTAAAATGAATCAAAATAAAGAAAATAATAGATTAAGAGAGACAAAATATGCTTAAAATATGCCTTATTAAGAGATAACTTACATATGAAGAAAAGTCCCTCATACTTTCGTCTTTGAGTCCAAAATTTGGTACACACGTGGATTAAGTCATTATGGACTTTTCCCTAAAATTTGTATTTAAAAGGATAAGCGGTTTGGGAGATATGAATTTTGTAAGTTACCTAAAGTGTAAAGGATAACATTAAATGTCACAATTTATGCTCTAATACGAGGCTCGATAGCCGTTGGATCCTTGATCCAATGGTGGCTTCTCTTTGAGTACGATAAAGAAAAGGGGAACAATATATGGAAACTTCACAATCAATTTTATTTACACTCGATCCATGAACGAATCTAGAGTTTTCTACATTGCATTCAGGGCGAGAAACCAGACCCATGCATCTCTAGAAGTCCATGTTTCAGTGGGAATTAGGGTCTTTTCCCAATTTGCATGGAGGAGAGAACTCCATGGCTTGAGGGATTCCTTGGATCCATGTCTATATAAGACTCCAAATACTCCCATGAGTTTGGAACCAACACCCCAAAGGTTGTGAGGGTCGAAGCATATCGTTTCCCACCTTTCCCTGTGTGCACTATTTGCAAGAAGGATGAAGGGCGACATGCCTATGCTTCTTCTCCTACCACTTCCAGCTGAGGTAGGGATCAATGTAGGATAAGAGGATCAGGGCGTGTGAGGAGGGTGGTCAATTCCTATCTTCTGCAGCCTCGTGAGATAATAGGTTGGGCTAGGGAGGGCGCCACCTAGGAGGAGGCAGTGGACCCCTATTCTTTGCTAAAACAAAGCAACATCATGCTGGTTCCATGAAGAAGAAGATGGGAGCTGGATCAGGTATCTAGTTAAATGGATCCGGAGGAAGATCCATGAGCTAGGAGAAGAATAGAAGGAAAAAGAAAAGAAACGGATGACGTGTCAATTTTCAATTGACCGATTAAAGATAATTTCACAATAATTTGTACAAACTATATGTAGCTTCGATGAAAACATGTAATATATGAATTTTGATCAGGAGAAATCAAAGAATCCACTAAATATAGGTTTAGAGCTTGAATCTTAGCATATCTCAAAAAGTGCTTAAATATATCACTACTAATGGTGTTATTAACGAAAAACCCTAAGTTTTGAGGATTCTATGAAATTGAGATAAGTACTGTGGATAATCTATGAGCATATTAACATGTTGTTCATAAAAAGATGTTTTGAATGTTTAAGTAGATAATCCATGGGCTAAAAAGCTTAAATTTAGGGTTTTATATGTTGAATATGCATTAATGGGCTTTGAAACCCTAATTTTGGTGTTAATAGCTTCTAATGATATATAATTCAAAATTTAATGAATGAAAGTGATATTAGGGTGATCCTAAGCCTATTAGATGATAATAAGGAGTTAATGTGATTAAGTTGAACAACTAGGGTTTTGCATCTACATATGTTGTTTTAGGGTTTTCTGTACATGAAAGAGAAAAGTTGTAAATAGATCTAAAAGAACCCTAATGAAACCCTAAAATGGATTAGGAAACCCTAGGAAGCAATTTCACGTCAATAAAGTGATTCTTGATAAGTATGTAGTAAATAGGTTACATATGCTTTTCAGGATTCTATGATTGTGTGATTGAATTTCTTTCTTGGATGGGATTTCTTGATTGGAATTTCTTATTTTTTATAAAATATGCAAATCAGGTATGTGTTTAAATTATGAATACCCACATTATGTTTCCCGATGTTTCTTAAGGATTTATCGATTGCAATGCAATTAAACTGCTTGGATGTTTCATTACTGCAATTATTAAAGTGAATATGATTATCACAAATTATATATGTGTGTGACTCGCTTGAACCTACATACCCCGCTGGATGTAAGATACTGGACCAAGCTCTAGAGGGAAGGTTAAGTTGGTCAAGCCCCAGAAGGAAGACCATAGGGCACCCAGAGAGTTGACCCTAGGTATAAAGCTCAGGATGGAGAAGGTAGCCTTAAAGTCACTTGCAAGGACTTAAACCTAGAGAGGGTATCCCAGAGGTGGTAAAAGAGGTTGAGGAGTCATATTAAAAATGTAATCTTGCATTGTTAACAACTATTTGATGTTATTATATTGTTAGAACTTATGTGCAGTGTTTTGGTTGTCAGCACATACTGGCATATTCATTTATGCTGACCGACGTTTTGTTTTTCAACATTTTAGGAATTATCTGAAATTGGACAAATAGTAAAGCGAAATATGTGAAGATAAAATTAAGTAATCCAAAGGAGGATTAGATAGATAGATTTCATCTGCGAAAAGAAGTCTTAGATCCAAATTTTACAAGGTATGCAAAAGTTTTATTTTATTCCAACTTTTCAGTAGTATTAGTAGAATTTGATAATTATTTTTGATTAAATGTCAAACCATGGTTCTTGAAATATTGGGATAGTGCCTCTGACCTCTTGGTCTCCATTGATTGGGGGTTAACAGGAGGCGGGGCCATTACATTTGGTATTAGAGCCAATGGTTTCTCATTTAATCATTAATAATTATTAAATTCTACAAATCTATAGAACCCAAGGGAGTTATTAGAGGATTTTCCGATGATAGAGGTATCTATAAAAGGATCACGGTTTGGGGGCTGGCAATATTTTACTCCACCTTGCTAGTCAGTCACGATGACTCCCGGATGCAGTGTGATTGCCTGGCAAAAGTCTGAGGTCTTGACTCAGAATAAGATACCATTAGGACTCTCTCATCTATTTCGTCCCTTATCAACCCTAATTCAAGTAAGGTTCTAACGTTTAAGGTTTTCTCTCTTTTCCCCACCATCTTGAGGTCAGGGTAAGTACGATAAGGATTAAGGAATCCTCCGCCAAATCAATTAAAAGCATGTAAACAAGTTGTCATGGACATAAGTTTCATAGTTTAAGCATAAACTAAGGATTAGTTACATGCTTAAGGTTGCATGGCATGTGTTTTTGTGCCCTCAGAAGAGATCTAAGGATTGACCTTCTTATCTGTAGGTTGAGGAGAGAGTTAGCTCCAGGAAGAGGTAGAGACATGATGCAACCTCTGAGGATGATGCTAACCCTAACCCTACGTAGTTGTTAGAAAGAGGGATGACAAGATGAGTTGGATATCACAGTTGATGATGCATGTATGTACGTGGGTTGACATGCATATTTGTTTTGAGTACTTGTGAGAAGCATGAGCTATGTATAGTTGTTTGACCTAGTGCCTTTTGGCGACCCAACCTTGGAAGGGTCATACCTGTTAAGATGAAGGATAACTCCTTCATTGACAAGGATAGTGGTGACCATATAGAAACCCTGATGGGCATTTATGAGCATAGAAGAGCATGCACCTATGTAGGAGAGAATGTCAACAATGTTGGCAGGAGGTTGAGGCTTAGGTCAGAAGGGTTATGCTTGACATGTTAGGAGATGAACATGCAAAGCTTCAGATAATCTTGATCAAATATAGGTTTGGATCGTATGTTTCACCCATGTCAGTGTATGTATGTATCCTTAAGAGCTTGATCCACCTTCTTAGAATCTATAGTGGTATGTTCGGTTGTAGGGTTAGCTCTAGAGATAGGGCAAGACCTAAGAAAGAAGGTTGGAAGCTTAGACTCTGAGATAGGAGGAATCATGGGAGGTTGGGTATGTTATAACCTATTTTAGAAGACCCTCCCGAGTAGATAGTTATGGTTGCTCATGCACGATCCTTAAATGCTTTTCGTACCTTGGTTGAATTTAGAGGAACTAAATCCTAGAAAGAGAAAGAGGCTCCTTGAACTGATGTATGGAAGTTGTAGGTACCTACCTAACCTTATAGGGATAGAAAGGAGAGTTCCTTAGGCCCTGGGTAGGTATGGTAACAAGTTATGAGGTCTCACACCGAGTTGGTTGTCCTTGTGTAGGACTCTAAGGTATTTTTCACATGGAAGGATAGTAGGAAGTGCATGCTATCTCTTGTACATGTTTGGTTCATGGTTGGACACCTGATGCATAAGGAGTGAATCTTGGGTTCCTAGACCTAAGAGGCAAAGTAGCAATACCTGGTGCGCCTGATGCTCACAAAGATGCTTGAGTTCTTACGAAGTTGAGCAATTCACCCCTCAAGATTAGCGGAAAAGGAAACCCCTTGTCTAGGGTATATGTTTGACAAACCTCTCACACATAGATTGGTGACATATGAATGTATGTTGTTGGTCCAATGTTGAGGAATAAGGAACAAGTATGACATACCAAGGAAACCTAGCATGGTTTAGTAGGTGGTCTTCTTGCTAGTTGAGTGCCTTAGTGGCTTGATAAGGTTAAGCATTCACATAATGATGTAAACCATTTACATTGGGATGTTTGTGACCTTTGTTGCTACCAAGAGATAGTTTTGTCCCATCCTGGGGAAGGACCCTTCTATATGCTGAGTATCAACTTCTGTTAGGTTCAAAGTAACCTAAAGAGGTCATTTTTAGGAGTTTGATGAGCTAAGTGGAGAGAAAATGGTATGACCACGAATCCATAGACCCATGTGTGACCATCTCTAAGGGGCATGAGGTTATGTTGACATGGAGGTAACATGTATGGGGACAGACCAAGTTAGGTAGGTTGCCATGATCCCTATGAAAGTATGTAAGTTTGACCGTGTATGCCCAGAGAGATGATGGAGTTTTGGGTAGGGATTCAAGTTTGAGATGTACCATGATAGAATCCTAAGTATATACTATGGTCAGGTGGGGATAAGACCCATGGGAGTAGGAGTTGCCTAATTCCCTAGTTGCACAAGACCATAGGGTCGGGAGGTAACAACTATCATTATTTGAGGACCATGGGTTAGGAGATTGATCACCTTCGTGAGCTCATGGGACCCAATGGGAAAACGAGGTAGACACTCCCTGGTTGCACAAGGGAAAGGGATGACTCCAAAAGTATCGGCACCCTACATACCTTGAGGAGATGACTAAGTATTATGTGATGACCCAAGAGTGTTTGGGAACAACCTTTCCATGGATGTAAACATAGATTGGACATGTTCACGATGTGGACACATGTGATGCACATTTCAACTTAGATTGGTATGTGTGCTGGTGATGTGTGATGCACCATCTCTACTCTTGGAACAGTATGAACTATGTATTTGGACTGTAGCCAAATGTTTATTTCCTCTCATTATGAGTGTGAGAGATAGGGCAAAATGCATGCCATACACTAAAGATAAAGATGATGTGAGTTGAAATGTTTCTATGATGTTTGATGATAGAGAAAGTACCACACCTTTTAAAGAGTATGTTGAATGGATGGTTTACAAGAAATGAAGAGAACTAATATAGTCATCATATGAGGATGTTCTTATGAAGAGCAGTATGGAATTTATGAGTTACATAATTTTGAGTTTGATAACCAAGACGATGAGCCTAAAGTTTTCTTGTCTCAATTAGACCTAAATCCGAGATGAGAATGATAAGTGGAGTATATGAAGGTCTATGTCTTCACCCTTATCTAGCACATAAGGATGTAAGGTGGTAATGGATGCTCTTTCTCGAGACGCAACAATCTAGTTTAGCTAGTAGAGTGGCTAGAAGAGGTGGTTGGGTGAACCCTAAGTTTGTGAGACATGTATGGCTAACACTCAGATACAACTAGACCCATTGGTCGAGTTGGTGGTTGCTTAGTTAGCCAGCCTAAAGTTTGATGAGAGAGAAGGAAGGTTGTAAGAACCTCATATACACCTCTTTGGAAAAAAAGGTGGTGAAATCTTCTACAAGAGTGTTTTAGGGTTTCTGAGGAGTCACCCTTGAGGAATCATGTCTTGCCAAAAGATCATGGTTTTAAGTACACTATACACTGTGGTACTACCAAGATGGTTAAGGTTTGTATGTGATTCTTGAGTACCTGGGATGAAGAAGGATATAGTGTTGCATGTGCCGATTGATGTACATGCTAGAAGGTGAAGGCCAAACACTAGTAACCCAATGAGTTGCTACAGATAATAAAGAGTCCCTGAGAGGGAATGAGAGTGGATCACCATGGACATTGTGGTGAGTCTCCCCTGGACCAAGAGAGGTCATGATGCAATATGGGTTATGGTAGATCGCCTTACTAAGTTGACCTAATCCCTTGCTTAAGAGAGAGAAACTTTTAGTGTTATAGATTTGGTTGAACTATATATGAGATAGAGATAGTTCATCTACTATGTGATCTGAGTTTGATATCATGAGTATGACCTAAAGTTCACTTCCATGTTGTGGAAGTAAGTACAAGAAGAACTTGATGCTACTTTGAAGTTGAGTACAACATATCACCCCTGACTGATGGACAGTCAAGAGAGTATGATCTAGACATTAGAGGGTCTGATGAGAGCATGTGTGCTCATTTAGGAGAGTATGATTTAGACCAAATGATAATGAGACTTTAATTTGAAATAAGAGAGAAAAACCTCTTAATTACTACACAGGTCAGTAAGGAGGGACACATAATAATTTTTAAAGGTTCAGTCAATTAGTCTTGTGATCTATCCACCCCACTATTTTCATACTCCACTTTAAGAATTGGAAGTACATTACGATTTTAATCTCTTTGATTGCATTCCATGTAGATAGGTCTTGCATTGCAACTATTTTCACATAATTTGCATGAAAATAAAAAAATATAGATAAGTTATACATGCACATTATCCTTAGATGTGTGTCATTTAGTTGCATAATCATCATTTTGTAGATGCATTCACATTTTTGTGCATATAGTACACCATACATCTTATTTCTTCTGAAACATTAAGGGTGATGAAAAATAAGGGCTTGAAGAAAAAGAATAAGAGAAAGAAAAAAAAGAGAAGAAAAAAAAACAAAGAGAATTGAGAAGTAAGTAGTAATGAAAGGGAGAAAGGAACATGTTCTCACTACATACTAAGAAGAATCGGTACATGATGTAGTTCTATTAGATATTCTGTCTCACCTTGAGATGGAATGAAAGTGCATGCATCATTCCACCCAAATGTAGGCATTAGGGCATTTACACTTGCCTATGCATCATTTAGGTCATTTTTGCGTTGTGCATGTTGAAATCGTATAATGCTTCCATTTCTTCCATGAGCCACCCATTTCATCCACCCGTTGCTTGAATTGGTAGGACACCGTGATTTTCTCCTCACTCATTAATACCAGGAGAATTGCTTCCATGTAGATGGTAGTTAGGGCGAGCAACATAGAATAGAAGATCACAAGATGCACCGAGTCTGGACTGGAGAATTTTATTATCTTAACTGCCTTATGTGATAGTGTTCATTATTTTTGAGGTAAATATCTTTTATGGATGATTACTATCGCCTTTAGGGTAATTATCATTCTGTGGTTAGTGAGGGCCGGTATGTGAATGTCCAGCGGGGATCATGTGGTGATGTTTGTTGTGACAATCTGTTCTTTAGTTGACCCTCGCAATTTTATTCTAAAGTTTAGTTGCTCGAGGGCGAGCAATGTTCAAGCTTAGGGGAGTTTGATGCGATGATTTTGAGTCGCATTTATAGACTTGTTTCACTCGCGTTTTATGCATTTATTGGTCATTTTGGTGGTTAATATTGCATAATTCACTTACTTTAGTCTATGATCCTTTTCAGCATCAATTCTCCCTTATTTTATTGTTTTAAGCATACATGATTACAATAATATGTTTTATTTCGGCTTATGTGGTTTTATGTTGCAATTTCAGGAAAAATGCATATCTGCAGCTGTCGATACCATCGACATATGTCCATACTATCGACACAGCCACAGGTTGCCAGCCGCAAGGAGCAGCACAGAGTTGATACCATCGATAGGGAAGTCGATGGTAGCGACATTCCATTAGGTTGTTGGTGAGTAGATAGTCGATACTATCGAGCCTAAAGTCGATACTATCGACACCTAAAGATTCAGCAACGGAAAAGGGATAAAAATGACGCCTAAGAGTGGTGATACCATCAACCCTTGTTGATGGTATCGAGTCAGCATCAGGCGCAATGAAGAAAAGAAAAGAAGACTTGCCAATACCGCGCAGTGTCGATACCATCGACCCGCGTCGATGGTGTCAACACCGTCAGATGCAAGTTTGTTTCAGATTGATCTAAATCTGATGACTGTGATATTTTTGCAACCTAACTCAGTGATTATACCTAATGACGGCGGCCAAGAGCCAGGGGTCACGTCATTAGCCGCAGTATACGTCCCGAGAAGGTGTGGAGAGAAGAACAAAGCCTAGAAGCACGCCTCAGCCGTTCCGCAAGCCGAAGAAGACGTTTTCCACCGCCAAAAGGCTGTAGATCGCGTATTGTACGCCGAGGAATGCTTGGATCTTCTCCATTCAAGGGTTTCATTACTTATTCACATTTTTCTCCATGTTTCCCCTTTTCTCAACCGTGTCTTGCTCTGAGATGAACATGCGGGGCTAATCCCCTTTATCTTTAGGACCGGGAATAGCCCGGGGAAGCATTGTATGACATTTTTATCATAGTAATTCATCATTTATCTCTTAAATCTGTGGTATGATTTTGTTTTCTCAATTATATTGTTATGTTTTATCACCATAATGATAATCTAATACCTTTAATTACTTTGAAAGAAGAATTAACGGTTGAAAAGAGACAAAATTCACATTAATTAACAAATCCCTTGAATAAGGTGATGTATAGTTAATGGTGGAAACCCAGAGGTCGATGCTAATGCACCTAGTTTAGGGTATAGGTTACTACGACGGTGGAACAGACCTAGACATAGGTAGTGAATTGTACCACGACAGTGGGAAATTCTGACTACAGGCCACTACCCGGATTGAGAGATGAACCTGAACTATTATATGGAAATTCATACAATGAAAACCCACAGTGAAACTGCAATCCTAAAGATATCCACTTGAATTGATTAAACTAAACCCTTAATCGATTGCTTTGTTTTGTTTTATTTTCTTTTTGTTTTCACAACAACTCTCAAACTCTTTTAATCGGTTTAGCTGATCGCAAACAGTTAGTAGTAGTCTACCGATAATTCAGTTTCCCCGAGTTCGACTCGGGCCTCACAAGGGCCTATACTACATTGACGCGTGCACTTGCATTTTACGCACGGAAAAATCGTGTCAAGGTTTTGGCGCCGTTGCCGGGGACACGGCAATTGTCGGCACTATGAGTGCTGCAAGCGGCCACTCTAGGCCACATTTTTATTTTATTATTTTATATTCAATTTTGTTTAAATTCATAGTTTATCTTTCACATTTTGTAATTGTCTAGCACGGTACTGAACTGAAATTACCATTTTGCAGGTACTGGTGCATGGTGAGGACACGTAGCACTGACTACATGTAGCAATCACTAGAGGTTCCACTGCCGAGATCAGACGACGAGGAGAACAACATTCAGCCCCATCTGGAAGATATAGATTCCGACTCAAAACAAGAAGCCATGGTAGAAGAGCAGACGATATGGGAGAAGATAAATGCTTCTTCCTCATCCGCTTCAAAGGGTCCAATTAAGAAGCAGGCGATCAACATTCCGAATTATAAGATTGATCCTGCATTAATCAACTTGGTCAAGTCAAATGCATTTGATGGGTTAAAGAACGAAGACCCGATGACTCACATAAGTCAATTCATGGAGAACTGCTATATGATCAAGATAGACAAGTTCCCACAGGAGACACTGTACCTGAAGCTGTTTCCGAGCTCTCTGGCAGGAAATGCACGAGAATGGTTGCATAATCTTGACGATGAGTATGTCGAATCATGGAACCACATGGTGGAAGTATTCTTTGAAAGGTTATTTCCGCCTGAGAAGACAAATGTCATGATCAGGAAAATCCATAATTTCAGCCAAAAGGCAGGAGAGACTTACTCTGAGACCTGGGAACAGTTTCAGTTCATGCTTAGGAGGAGCCCGCATCTTGGGCTTGACAAGGAGACGCAGGTCAAAATCTTCTATTTTTGTCTCTCTGAGCGTGATAGAAGTAACCTAGATTCCACAGGTTCAGGGTTCTTCTTAAACAACACAGACACGAGGTGTTGGGAAATTCTAAAAAACATGGCCAACAAGCAATCCTAGGGCGACAGAGACGCCGTAGAGCATGTTCGAGCTGCGGGAGAGTCAAAGGCCATCAAAGAGCTAAATGAGAAGATGGACCTTCTTGCAAAGAAACTACTTGCAAAAGAAGATACCAAATCTGAGGATGAAGCTCAAGTCAAATTCATGCGCCAGCAGTAGGGGTACAGAAACAATGATTACTCATGGAGGAAGGACAAGAAATTCTCCTGGAAGGATCCAAATAATTTCTTGCAGGACCCTGACGCAAAGCCCCAACCGATGACAGAGGATAAGAGCACGTAATTGCTCAACCAAGTGATCAAGAAAAATAAAGAACTAATGAGCATGTTTGGTCAGCAGATCAAGCAACAAGAGGAATTCATGAACCAATTTGGGAAGACCTTACAAAGTCACAATGCTCAAATGAGGACTATAGAAACATCATTGGCGCAAATGGAAGCTGAGATAGCAAACTTGAAGAAGCCAGTGCAACAAGGCTTTCCAGGGAACACAAACATTCTAGGAGGAAACCAGCAGGCGAAGGCAATCTTGCTACAGAGTTGTAAGAAGATTTTAAACCCAGGGCCGATGAACCAAGAAAACCCCAGTCAGAAATCATAGGTGAGGCCACAGATGAGGTTCTGATTCCAACCACAGAGTCGGTCGAGGATATAGCAGAGGATGTCACAGCGGAACCTGTTCATGTTGAGGAGGAGACCCAGAAGAGGACGCCATATGTGCCGCCACACCAAAGGGCGCAGGCTATCCCAATCTCGTATCCAAATAGCGTGAAAGCAAAGAAAGTGGATGCCCAGTTCAAGAAGTTTCTGGACAGCTTTAGAAAACTTTCTGTCAACATTCCACTATTAGAGGCAATAGAGAAAATTACCTCCTACGGTAAATTTCTGAAAGACATCATTACAAAGAAGAGGAAGATCCCTGACACTGAGGTTGTGGTTCTCAAGGAGCAGGTGAGTACTTTCATCATGGGCACATTGCCACCTAAAAGGCAGGATCTGGGCTACTTCAATATTTCATGCTATATTGGGAAAGTGAAATTTGGCAAAGCACTATGTGATACTGGGGCAAGCATAAACCTGATGCCCCTCTCTACATTTAAGAAATTAGGATTGAAAGAATCAAGGCCAAGCAATATGACAATACAGTTGGCGGATAATTAAGTGGTGAAGCCATTTGGTATTTGTGAAGATGTTTTGGTGAAAGTTGATCGGTTTGTATTTCCAGCAGACTTTGTTGTAATGGAAATGCAAGATGAACAAGGTAATGAGTTACTCCTTGGACGACCTTTCCAAGCCACTACTGACATGATACTTGAAATGGGAAGAGGTCGGTTAACTTTGGGTATCGATGACGATCAGTTCGAGATGGTCATGCCTTCCAGCACCACACAATCGAAAGCCAAGGAGCAATGCCGCTTGATGAAGCACTTTGATAAGAATATCTCTTTATGTCTAGGGAAGCCATTTTTAGATATGGCTCATGTAATGACTAAAGTGGAGAAGGGTACACTGGTGGTAGACTTCATGGAGCAGACCAAGGTTGTGTCTCTTAGCAAGGTTGTGGGTTTTCCCAATGATGAAGAGGAGGACATCCCTCACTCTACTGAAGATGAGGCCATAGCGAGTTTTGTTTTCAATGCATATCCAGAATTACCACTTGAAGCCTGCCTGGTTAATGTAACACATGATTGGATGAGAAGCAAGTCACTACAAGAGTGTGCCAAGATGCTTTAGGTGCTTCCATGCTTTTATGCTAGGTACTATGAAGACCTTGGAGAACTCTTACCACCACTTCAGTCATCCTTGTTCAGCCCGCCAGATTTAGAATTGAAGCCATTGCCACCGCACTTCAAATATGCATTTCTAGCTGAGGGTGAGAAGCTGCCTGTGATCATTTCGGCATATCTGAGTGCCGAGGAGGAGGATCAATTGTTGATCGTGGTGAAGAACCACCGAGGTGCATTCGGGTGGTCGGTAGCGGACATCAAGGGGATCTCCCCTACATTTTTCCAACACAAGATCCGACTCGTGGAGGGAGCCAAACCAGTAATTCAGCCACAATGTCGACTGAATCCTAGCATGATGGAGGTCTTCAAGAAGGAGGTGATCAAACTCCTTTCTGTAGGTATCATCTATGCTATATCTGACTCGACGTGGGTGAGTCCTACATAGGTAGTCCCTAAAAAGGGGGGAATTACTATTACACATAATTTGTTAAATAAACTTGTCACGACCCGTCTGGTAAACGGGTCGCGTGTATGTATAGATTACCATAGATTGAATGCTGCTACACTTAAGGATCATTTTCCTCTCTCATTCATTGATCAGATTTTAGAGCGATTAGCAGGTCGATCTCATTTTTGTTTTCTCGATGGTTATTCGGAGTACAATAAAATTTCCATTGATCCGAAGGACCAAGAGAAGTCCACCTTCACTTGTCCTTACAGAACATTTGCATACCGCCGTATGCCATTTGGTCTGTGTAACGCACCGACAACCTTTCAGTGTTGCATGCTTGCCATTTTCTCCGATATGGTTGAATGATGTTTGGAGGTTTTTATGGATGATTTCTCCGTCTATGGTACGTCCTTTGACGAATGTTTATACAATTTGGATAAGGTTTTGCAACGATGTGAGGATACGCATTTGGTCCTCAATTGGGAGAAATGCCACATGATGGTCAGCGAAGGGATCGTGCTTGGAAACAAAGTGTCTAGAAAAGGGTTGGAGGTAGACCCGGTGAAGATCGAAGTTATTTTGCAAATTGCCCCCACCAAATTTGGTTAAAGGGGTACGGAGTTTTCTAGGTCACACCGGTTTTTATCGCTGCTTTATAAAAGATTTCTCAAAAATTGCCAAACCATTATTTGAGTTGCTGGAGAAGGATGATGTGTTTGATTTTAATGAAAAATGTTTACATGCTTTTAATGTAATTAAAGAGAAATTGATTTCTTCTCCGGTTGTGCAAACACCGGATTGGACAAAGCCGTTCGAACTGATGTGTGATGCATCAGATTTCACAGTGGGGGAAGTTTTGGGACAACGTGTGGACAATAAACCCGTTGTGATTTTCTATCCGTCCAAAACCTGAAATGAAGCACAATTGAATTACACGACAACCGAAAAAGAACTTCTCGCCGTTGTTTTTTCTTTTGAAAAATTTCGGCAATATCTTGTAGGATCTAAAGTCGTGGTATGGACGGACCACGCCGCCATTAAGTACTTGATGGAGAAAAAGGATGCCAAACCTAGACTGATTAGGTGGATCTTACTTTTACAAGAATTTGATATTGAAATCAAAGATAAGGCGGGAATAGAAAATGTGGTTGCGGACCATTTGTCTCGGTTGGAAAGGGTAGATGAGGAGGACGTGCACATACCCATTACCGAGACGTTTCCTGATGAACAACTTTTATCTGTGAAATCAAAATATCCTTGGTTTTCTTACATTGTTAATTATCTCACCTGCAAAATTATCCCGGATGATTGGACATTCCAAGAGAAAAAGAAAAATTTTCATTCTTTGCGTTATTATTTCTGGGATGACCCTATTCTGTTGAGGTAGTGCAGGGATGGTGTATTGTGCAGGTGTGTACCAGAGGTGGAATATGAAAGTGTCCTTCGTCATTGCCACACTCTACCGACGGGTGGCCATCATGCTAGTTCTCGAATGGCAGCCAAGGTACTTGAGAGTGGCCTTTACTGGCCTACTTTGTTCAGGGACGCATATGACTATGTGCGGCAATGTGATTCCTTCCAACGGGCAGGTAACATTTCAAAAAGATAGGAGATGCCCCTCAATGTATTTTAAGAGGTCGGGGTGTTCGATCTGTGGGGTATTGATTTTATGGGACCAATTGTGTCCTCCAATTCTAACTTGTACATTCTATTAGCTGTTGACTATGTATCGAAGTGGGTAGAGGCAATACCCACTAGGACTAATGATGCGACTGTAGTGTGCATGTTTGTCAAAGAATACATTTTCTACAGGTTTGGGGTACCAAGAATGATAATTAGTGATGGGGTACACATTTACAAAATCATAAGTTTGCCGCATTGCTAAGAAAGTATGGGGTAAAGCACAACATTGGTACCCCGTACCACCCGCAGACACAGGGGCAAGTGGAAGTCTCCAATAGGGAAATTAAGAAGATCTTCGAGTGCACTGTGGCTTCCACGAGAAAGAACTGGAGTACCCTGCTACCGGACGCTTTGTGGGCGTATAGGACAGCATATAAGACACCTATAGGCACTACACCTTTTAGGTTGGCTTACGGTCGGGCCTGCCATTTGCCGGTGGAATTGGAGCATAAGGCGCACTGGGCGCTGAGGAAGTTGAATTTGAGCTATGATGAAGCAGGAAAGAAACGGATGTTAGAGCTAAATGAACTTGATGAGCTGAGGATGAATGCCTATGAAAGCTCGCGGATCTACAAGGAGCGAACAAAGATGATTCACGATCGACATATTCAGATGCGCGTCTTCAAGAAGGGAGATCGTGTACTCTTGTTCAACTCCTGGTTGAAGATGCATCCTGGGAAATTGAAATCCTGATGGAGTGGACCGTTCACAGTAGAAGAGGTCAGGACACATGGCGCAATCATGGTGCGTGATGGCGAGACAACATTCTTGGTTAATGGACAACGATTGAAGTTATATTTCGGTGAGGATTACACAAGGAAAATGCATGAGGTCAAACTCATGGCGCTTTTGGATGCATGAGGAGCTTGATTTCGTCTAGCCTAAGATGTTAAATAAGGGCACTTGTTGGGAGGCGACCCAGCCATCAGTAGTTTCATTAAGTTTCTTTCATTTTTTATACATTAGTTTGATTCGATTCTATTTTTAGTGTAAACAAGATACCTTGATCGTTTTATCAATGTGCAGGACTGAGGCAGGGTTGATACCATCGACCCTTGTATCGATGGTATCGAGATAGGCACAGGTAGGTAGCTGTAGAAATTTCTCTGAGTCGATACTATCGATGGCCTCGTCGATGGTATCGACCCACCATCAGGTTGCTCGCCAGAAGGAGGTCGATAGTATCGACATGGATGTCGATACTCGTGAGATCTCTAGAGATATTCAGACAAAAAGTGTCTCAGTGAAGTCGATACCATCGGCGGTCCTGTCGATGGTATCGACCTGGTTACAGACAGGAAGCGGCGGCCGGGCCTCGCGAGCGTGTTTGCCCTGAGCAGAAGTCGATACTATCGACCCACTTCGATAGTATCGACGTGACATGTCACCGATCCGTGAGAGGAAATCAACGACAATCGCAACATCACGAGAGTCGATCTGTGGGATGGGTCGATACCATTGACCCACGTCGATGGTATCGACATGTCATCGATCCAGGCCCCCACATTGGGCTATCGACAACCATCAATACTAGCGGAAGACCGGATTGTGCTACATGTGTCGATATCATCGACCCGCGTCGATGGTATCGACGGACACACAGTAGTTCCGGCCACGGTTATAAAAGGGATGGATTTACATCATATGACATCACACCTTCAGAGTTTTCCTCCTCCACTTGTGCCACGCATCTTTGTGTGCAATCGGAGACTGGCTATGAGTATCTACGGAGCACGTTCTTCCCTGAGCATCCACTGAGCAGAGATTGTCTTCTCCGATCTTCACCGAGCTCCGTCTTCTTTTCCTTCTTTCTCAGCGACGATGGTGTGTATAGCCGATGCTTCTTCTTCACATGCGACTCCAATGGAGATCCCTGAGTTCATCCCTCTGCCTACCGCATCTATTCCTCACCCGTAGATTGTTCATCCTTCCGTGGAGGTCAAGAAGGTCTACGAGGAACTGATGAAGTGCAAGATTCAACCGACCCGCTACATCGACCGGGACATGATCTGCAATCTGGGGTTCGAGGCCAATCTTGCCTACATTCTCAAAGGGCAGGAAAGGGATACAAGAAGGAGGCCCGATGAGATGGAATTCCATGCTGACGGCCATCCATTCTTTGGTGAATGGCCCACAAACAAGGAGTTAGTGGCGGAGTTCATGGCGTCGCTGGATATATGCGTCGTGCCAAACGACGTCATCGCCACTGATCGGGAATGGATCAAAGGCCAGATTTCTTTCCGGCTGTACAAAAATGATTACACTCTCACCCTCAGGCAGTTCAATTCCATCTACAACTGGAATCATGGGAGAGATCAGTACTGGAGGCCAGACAATCGGATTGACTATGATGCTATTTTCTCCGAGTTAGTGATTGTGCCTCCGAGCAAATCTGTCAGCTACCATAATGCGGCACTTGCAGATTTTGAGCATCCATTTGTGTGGGTCCTTTATCGCATGCTCTGCACCACCTTGTTCGCTCGTGGTGACCTGTCTCTCAGCAAGTTTCAAGAGACATATTTGTTTTTCCTGCACAAGTTGCTGAAGCGAGAAGAGTGTAATTGGGGCGTGTTCTTCTTAACGCGCATGTTGGCTGTTAAGAGGAGTACGCGGAAGGCTCCAATCCACTTTGGAGGACTCATCACACCGTTGGACGCTTATCTTGGGTTAAATTTCTCCCAACTTACTCCCCTCTCCAACAGGAGCAAGGTCAACTTGCAGCATCTGCACCGCTCCAACCTCATCTTGCTTCGTGATGGCTTGGCATATGCACACTGCCATGTCAATCAAGCATATCAAGAATGTTCACTTCCAGACCCCGTCTTCCACATCGCAGGCGCTCAACATTTCGAATGGCCTATCATAGCCATTGAAGATTCAGATGAAGATGGTGGCAATGATGACAATGACAACGACGGTGACGATCCTGAAGAGGAGAAGAGGAGGCTTTCACCCCTCTTCGCACACGAGTGGCACCTAGGAAGCGTCCCCACATGCATCCGGGTGCATCTTCTTCTTCGCAACCTCCGCCACCACATCCCTCTTATCTAGAAGAGGATGCCTACTCTATGCAAGGGATGTATACAATGTTGTAGGAGATTCATCAGACACAACAACAACATACATCTTCATACGCCGGTATTCAGGATACGACGAACCGACTGTTAGATAATTAGAGGGCCATTTTTGAAAATGAGCGCCTCCTCCTCGACAACCAACAACACATCCACGACAGGTTGCATAGGATGGACATGCAACAGCAGCCTTTCTACGATCATTACTGGAGCCAGAATTACTTTGGGGGGTATCCACAACCTCCGCCCATGCCCTAGTATGATACGAGCTTTAAGGGGCAATACCCATCTTGGGACCCCACAGACCCGCAATACCCGCCTCCTCCTAAAGATTGATTGGTATCTCTGTTCCACCTTTTAAGGTTGTTTTTGACTATGAGGCCATAGTCGAATTCAAGCTTGGGGGGGAGTTGGAACAACTCTATCCTTTAGTTTTCTCAGTTTTTAAGTTTTTATTGTTTTGTATTTTTGTCATTTATTTCTTGTAGTTCTTAGTTGTTTGTAGGATCCACACTCTATCTAGTGTAATTGTGGATGTTTTAAGTCATGTGTCATCTTGTTGCTTGTACTTGGGAATTAGGGGAAAATTTGAAAATTTTTAGTGTTTTTGCAAGCTTGTGTTGTTTAACTTTGAGCACATAACTTAAGGAAATAATTGGGTTTGTCAACTCTAAAATGGAAAATCACAACTATACATTCTTATGGTTCATCCAAAGTGGACAGAATTGGTTGTTTGAGCCTAAACTGACCAAATGATAATGAGACTTTAATTTGAAATAAGAGAGAAAAACGTCTTAATTACTACACAGGTCAGTAAGGAGGGACACATAATAATTTTTAAAGGTTCAGTCAATTAGTCTTGTGATCTATCCACCCCACTATTTTCATACTCCACTTCAAAAATTGGAAGTACATTATAGTTTTAATCTCTTTGATTGCATTCCATGTAGATAGGTCTTGCATTGCAACTATTTTCACATAATTTGCATGAAAATAAAAAAAATATAGATAAGTTATACATGCACATTATCCTTAGGTGTGTGCCATTTAGTTGCATAATCATCATTTTGTAGCTGCATTCACATTTTTGTGCATATAGTCCATCATGCATCTTATTTCTTCTGAAACATTAAGGGTGATGAACTTGTTCCATACCATCTGAATGCTTCAAATGTATAAGTTATGCAGTAATAAGTGAGCCCAACAAACAATTCGTTGTCAGCTGTAAAAATAAGGGCTTGAAGAAAAAGAATAAGAGAAAGAAAAAAAAGAGAAGAACAAAAAAGAAAGAGAATTCAGAAGTAAGTAGTAATGAGTGGGAGAAAGGAACATGTTCTCACTACATACTAAGAAGAATGGGTACATGATGTAGTTCTCTTAGATATTCCATCTCACCTTGAGATGGAATGAAAGTGCATGCATCATTCCACCCAAATGTAGGCATTAGGGAATTTTACACTTGCATATGCATCATTTAGGTCATTTTTGCTTTGTGCATGTTGAAATCGTATAATGCTTCCATTTCTTCCATGAACCACCCATTTCATCCACCCGTTGCTTGAATTGGTAGGCCACCATGATTTTCTCCTCACTCATTAATACCAGGAGAACTGCTTCCATGTAGATGGTAGTTAGGGCGAGCAACGTAGAATAGAAGATCACAAGATGCACTGAGTCTGGACTAGAGAATTTTATTATGTTAACTGCCTTATGTGATAGTGTTCATTATTTTTGAGGTAAATATCTTTTATGGATGATTACTATCGCCTTTAGGGTAATTATCATTCCTTGGTTAGTGAGGGCCGGTATATGAATGTCCAACAGGGATCATGTGGTGATGTTTGTTGTGACGATATGTTCTTTAGTTGACCCTCACAATTTTATTCTAAAGTTTAGTTATTCGAGGGCGAGCAATGTTCAAGCTTAGGGGAGTTTGATGCGATGATTTTGAGTCGTATTTATAGACTTGTTTCACTCGCGTTTTATGCGTTTATTGGTCATTTTGGTGGTTAATATTGCATAATTCACTTACTTTAGTCTATGATCCTTTTCAACATCAATTCTCCCTTATTTTATTGTTTTAAGCATAAATGATTACAATAATATGTTTTATTTCGGCTTATGTGGTTTTATGTTGCAATTTCAGGAAAAACGCATATCTGCAGCTGTCGATACCATCGACAGCTGTCGATACTATCGACACAGCCGCATGTTGCCAGCCGCAAGGAGCAGCACAGAGTCGATACCATCGACAGGGAAGTCGATGGTAGCGACATTCCATTAGGTTGTTGGCGAGTAGATAGTCGATACTATCGACCCTAAAGTCGATACTAACGACACCTGAAGATTCATCGACAAAAAAGGGATAAAACCGACGCCTAAGAGTGTCGATACCATCGACCCTCATTGATGGTATCAAGTCAGCATCAGGCGCAAAGAAGAAACGAAAAGAAGACATGCCGATATCGCGCAGTGTCGATACCATCGACCCGCGTCGATGGTATTGACACCGTCATATGCAAATTTGTTTCAGATTGATCTAAATCCAATGGCTGTAATATTTTTGCAACCTAACTCAGTGATTATACCTAATGACGGCGGCCAAGAGCCAGTGATCATGTCATTAGCTGCGACACACGTCCCGAGAAGGTGTGGAGAGAAGAACGGAACCTAGAAGCACGCCCCAGCCATTCCGGAAGCCGAAGAAGACGTTTTCCACCGTCGAAAGGCTGTATATCACACATTCCACACCGAGGAATGCTTGGATCTTCTCTGTTCAGGGGTTTCATTACTTATTCACATTTTTCTCCATGTTTCCCCTTTTCTCAACCTTGTCTTGCTCTGAGATGAACATGCAGGGCTAATCCCCTTTATCTTTAGAACCGGGAGTAGTCTGGGGAAGCATTGTATGACATTTTTATCATAGTAATTCATCAGTTATCTCTTCAATCTGTGGTATGATTTCATTTTCTCAATTATATTGTTATGCTTGATCACCATAATGATAATCTAATACCTTTAATTACTTTGAAAGAAGAATTAATGGTTGAAAAGAGATGAAATTCACATTAATTAACAAATCCCTTAAACAAGGTGATGTACGATTAATGGTGGACACCCAGAGGTCGATGCTAATGCACCTAGTTTAGGGTATAGGTTACTATGACGGTGGAACCGACCTAGACATAGGTAGTGAATTGTACAATGACAGCGGGCAATTCTGACTACATGCCACTACCCAGATTGAGAGATGAACCTGAACTATTATATGGAAATTCATACAATGAAAACCCGCGGTGAAACCACAATCCTAAAGATATCAACTTGAATTGATTAAACTAAACCCTTAATCGATTGCTTTGTTTTGTTTTATTTCCTTTTTGTTTTTACAACAACTCTCAAACTCTTTTGATCAGTTTAGCTGATCGCAAACAGTTAGTAGTAGTCTACCGATAATTCAGTGTCCCTGAGTTCGACTCGGGCCTCATAAGGGCCCATACTACATTGACGCGTGCACTTGCGTTTTACGCACAGAAAAATCATGTCAAGTGGGGGAGATGTTTATGATTAGCCATACTCCTCAGGATAACATAATGTATGGTGTGCCATGAGTCCAATCTAGAGGGCTATGTGATGAACCTGAACCATGTTATGAGCCATGAACCTATTGAGCTTCTTAGGAGGCTGAAATATTCTAAGTCACCTACGAGGGTACATGATACCAAGGTGAGAGAGAACTCAGATGTAATATAAGATGATAAAGGTTCTTTGGAAGAACCATGGAGAGAATGAGGCCACATGGGAGCCAATGATTGATAGGGGAAAGTTTTATCCTGAATTATTTGTATGCTTGGTGGAATTTTGAGGGAAAAATTCCCATAAGAAGGGAATGATGTTACAACCCCAATTTTTGGGTTCTTTTGGTTGGAAATGCAATTTCCCCCCAAAAATGTATGATTTTTTAATTTGTATGATTTAAGTAATTAAATGGATTACTTTCATAAATAGCCTTGTATATTTGATTTCGTGGGCCTTGTTGGCTATTGGGCCCAATAACAAGAAAAAGGAAATAAAAAGGAATCAATTAATAAATGAATAACTAAGGTAATGAAAAAAGAAAAATGTGGAAGCATCTAGAATGATAAGAGTTATCCTTCAAGAAGGGATTTCATATCTTCAGGATTTATTGGGTTCCAAGGAGTCCAAGTTGCAAAGATAATATGAGAAGAAAGAGATAAAATCAAATAAAAAATTATTCAGAAGAAAAATTTGAGGTAATAATGAAAATGTGAGAAATATGTGGAAATATGGATAATGGAATAATTATGAATGAGATTTTGACTCCACATGGTTTCTTATGGTAAAAGGAATCAAAATAAATAAAATGAAAGATTAAGAGAGAGAAAATATGCTTAAAATATGCCTTATTAAAAGATAACTTGCATATGAATAAAAGTCCCTCATACTTTTGAGTTTGAGATCCAAATTTGGTACACGCGTGGATTAAGTTATTATGAACATTTCCCTAAAATTTGGATTTAAAAGGATAAACAGTTTGGGAGATATGTATTTTGTAAGTTACCTAAAGTGTAAAGGATAACATTAAATGTCACAATTTATGTTCTAATATGAGGCTCGATAGCTGTTGGATCCTTGATCCAACAATGGCTTCTCTTTGAGTCAGATTAGGAAAGGGGAAACAATAGATGGAAACTTCACAATCATTTTTCTTTACACTTGATCCATGAACGAATCTGGAGTTTTCTCCATTGCATTAAGTGTGAGAAACCGGACCCAGGCATCTCTAGAAGTCCATGTTTCAGTGGGAATCAGGGACTTTCCCCAATTTGCGTGGAGGAGTAGACTCCATGGTTTGAGGGATTCCTTGGATCCATGTCTATATAGACCCCAGATACTCCCATGAGTTTGGAACCAACACACCAAAGGGTGTGAGGGCCAAAGTGTATCGTCTCCCTCCTTTCCCTGTGTGTGCTATTTGCAAGAAGGCTGAAGGGTGACAGGCATGTGCTTCTGCTCCTACCACTTCCAACCGAGGTAGGGATCAGTGTAGGCTGGGAGGATCATGGCACATGAGGAGGGTTGTTGATTCCTATCTTCTGCATCCTCGCAAGACAAATGGTTGGGCCAGGGAGGATGCTGCCGAGGAGGAGGAAGCGAACCCCTATTCTGCCACTAAAATATAACAACATCGCGTTGGTTCCACGAAGAAGAAGACGGGAGCCAGACCGGGTATTTGGTTAAATGGATCCGAGGAAGATCCGTGAGCTAGGAGAAGAATAGAAGGAAAAAGAAAAGAAATAGATGATGTGTCACTTTTCAGTTGGCCTATTAAAGGTAATTTGACAATAATTTGTACAAATTATCTGTAGCTCCGATGAAAAGATGTATATGAATTTTGATCAGGAGAACTCAAAGAATCCATTAAAATTAGTTTTAGAGCTTGAATTTGATCATAGCTTGAGAAGTACTTAAAGATGTCACTGCTAATGTTGTTATTAATGGAAAACACGAAGTTGTGATGATTCTATGAAATTGAGATAAGTAATATGGATAATCTACGAGCATATTAACCTATTGTTAATAAAAAGATGTTGTGAATGTTTAAGTAGATAATCCATGGGTTAAATAGCTTAAATTTAGGGTTTTATATGTTTAATATGCATTAATGGGCTTTGAAACCCTAATCTTGGTGTTAATAGCTTCTAATGAGATATACTATGAAATTTAATGAATGAAATTGATATTAGGGTGATCCTAAGACTATTAGATGATAATAAGGAGTTAATGTGATTAAGTTGAACAACTAGGGTTTTGCATCTACATATGTTGTTTTAGGGTTTTTTGAACATGAAAGAGAAAAGTTGTAAATAGATCTAAAAGAACTCTAATGAAACCCAAAAATGGATTAGGAAATCCTAGGAAGCAATTTCAAGTCAATAAAGTAGATTCTTGATTAGTATGTAGTAAATAGGTTACATATGCTTTTCAGAATTATGTGATTGTGTGATTGAATTGCTTGCTTGGATGGGATTGCTTGATTGGAATTTCTTATTGCTTGTAAAATATGCAAATCAGGTATGTGATTAATTTATGAATACCCACATTATGTTTCCCGATGTTTCTTGAGAATTTATCAATTGCAATGCAATTAAACTACTTGGATGTTTCATTACTACAATGCTTAAAGTGAATATGATTATCACAAATTATATATGTGGGTGACTCGCTCAAACCTACATACCCCTCTGGATGTAAGATAATGGAACAAGACTTGAAGGGAAGGTCAAGGTGGTCAAGCCCCAGAGGGAAGACCACAGGGCACCCAGACAGGTGACCCTAGGTACCAAGGCCAGGATGAAAAAGGTAGCCTTAAAGTCACTTGCAAGGACTTATCCCTAGAGAGGGTATCTCAGAGGTGGTAAAAGTGGTTGAGGAGTCATATTAAAAATGTAATCTTGCATTGTTAACAACTATTTGATGTTATTATGTTGTTAGAACTTATGTGTAATATTTTGGTTGTCACCATATACCCACATATTCATTTATGCTGACTGACATTTTGTTTGTCAGCGTTTTAGGAATCATCTTAAATTGGATAAATAGTAAATTGGAATATGTGAAGATAAAGTTAAGTAATCCAAAGGAGAATTAGATAGAGAGATTTTGTCTGCAGATAGAAGTCTTAGATCCTAATTTGACAAGGTATGCAAAAGTTTTATTTTATTCCAACTTTTCAGTTTATTATTAGTAGAATATGATTATTATTTTTGATTAAATGTCAAACCATGGATCTTGAAATATTGGGATAGCGCCTCTGACCTCTTGGTCACCCTTGATTGGGGGTTACCGGGAGGCGTGTTCATTAAACTATTCACTCCCCCATCTAGATCATTAAATGGTACTAGAGAAGGTATAGAAGGAGCCTTAACCGGTCTTGAATGGGGGACGATGTACTTCACAACCTCAACCTTGAAGGAACTTGTGTGAGCCGGCCACCACCTTTTGATAGAAGAAACTATACTTATTGGAAAAGAAGGATGCAATTTTAAATCCAAGGGATCAACTTGTAACTTTGTAGGATGGTGTCTTTGTCCTATAAGCTTCCTAGAACATAGTTTGCAACATGGAATGCTGAAACAGTAAAGCAAGTTCAATTGAATGTAAAAGCGGTATGCGTTTTATTTGTTCTATTTCCATTAGTGAGTTTAATAGGATATCCTCATGTGAAAGTTCTTATGAAATATGACATAAACTTTCAATTACACAGGAAGGTTCAACTCAAGTTAAGAATACCAAGATTAACATGCTTAAATAAAAGTTTGAACTGTTTTGTATGCAACCTAATGAGTCTATTAGTGAAATGTATGCAAGGTTTTCTTCTATTATGAACAACTTGAATGCCTTGGGTATGTATACAAGTGAGGAAGATCAAGTTTCCAAGATTCTTAGATCCTTGCCTCCAAAGTACAAGCCAAAGGTGACAACCATTGAAGAAGCGAATGACCTTACCACATTGAAGATGGAGCAACTTATCAGCAATCTAGAGACTCATTATGTTACACTTGATGAAGAAGAAAGATTGGTAGCTAAACACAAAAAGGAGAAAAAGATGGACATTGCATTTATGGCGGCAAATAAAGTTATCACTCAAGAAAGTGCATAAATAAGTGAAGAACATGGTGAAGAGGATGCACTCACTTTAAATGGTAAATAATATAGAATATTTAAACCTAACAAATATTCTAGTGTTTCTTCCTCTTCTTCCCTTAGGTGATCTGAATGTAGCAAGAAGGGACATTTAAAGAATGAGTGTGCTAAAGTCAAGAAGGGAAAGAAATCCTCTCTCAAGAGAAAATAAAAAGCCTACAAAGAATCTTGGGATGAGTCAAGCGATGATAGTGAGAGTGGAGAAGAAGAAGTAGAATGTCTCATGGCTAAAGAAGACAAGGTAAGATGTTTCATACAACAATCGATGAAGAAGAAAATGAGGTAAGCCTTCTTGATTTATCTAAAGAAGAGCTAGTCACTAGTCTTGAAGAACTACATGATAAATATATATATATATATATATTTGGATAAGGTAAAATATTACTAGATCATCAAAAGGGGTAAACCACCCCGTATACTATACATGGTCACTTAAGACCCCACCTCAAAATAACCTCAGGATTAACCTTCAACAGGCACCCCGGGTTCGCTTTACAATGCCAAGCTATCCTATTAACAAAAGCATCAAACACAGGGTATTTATCACTCCCACTCTTACCGTGAGTTCTAGTGTTCCTCTCATGCCATATATGGAGCATGAGGTCGGTCCACACCAGGCCGGAAAACCTCCTTTGATGTATGTCCCCTGTGGACGTACTATGCATCCAGGACAAGCTGTTATTGACACCCATGGGGGGTTGCCACCCCACATGAGCTTGAGAGAGGATCGGGTCCAAAGATACTTGGTGAAGTCACACTCAAAAAAGAGGTGTTGCTGCGTTTCGTCGACCTGATGGCACAATGGGCAAGCGCTCACGCTTATATTGAACCATCTACTGGTTCTGTCACTGGTGGGGAGCCGCCCCAAAATCACCTTGTAAGCACAGAAGCTCCATTTGGGGCAGTGGAAGCTACCCCAAAGCATCTGGTACCAAGGAACTTGAGGTTGATTGCGGTTGATCTTCCAAGGCAATCCGCCCGCAATAACACTCCAGTTCCCGTACGCATCATCATAATTCGTCTTGCAAAAATTCCACGCATCACACATTCTGCTCCAAGCTCTAGAAGAGCCAGCAATGTCAGCACCAGTATCAAGGCACCCACCATAACGAGCTCTCATCAACACACTCCAGGTAGAACTAGGATTAACAAGAAAAATGTGGATCCTTCTCACAGTAGCTTCCAGCATGATATCTGAGGGATCGATTAAACCCAGCCCTCCTCCCTGTCTCAGTTGAGCAACCTCCTCCCACACAACTGCATGATGCTTCCCGCTCCACAAAAAACCACATAAAATCGATCTCATTTTCCCCAAGATGAACTCGGGTATCACCGCGAGCCTACACCAGTATCAGATCATACTAGTCAGAACAGAATTGATCAACACCGCTCTCCCGGATAAGGAAACCTTCAAACTGCTCCACTTTTCAACCCTTGCACGCAATCTATCCAAGCAAACCTGATAATCGACCCCTTTCCCAACACCACCCGACAGAGGAACACCTAGGTATTTGGTCAGAAAACACCCGGTCTCCAAGTGAATGGCCTCTTTTAATCTTCCTCTCCTCGAATCACAAGATTTTGACAAAAACACCTGTGATTTAATATCGCTGATATGTAAGCAAGTAATATCAGCAAACTTCTCAAAAATATGTCTCACTCCACGAAACACCTTAGCATGGGCCGCCACAGAGAACATGACGTCGTCTGCGAATATCAAGTGTAACATGACTTTAGTGCCTTGGACTTTGTACGTTTTTATAAAACCATCATCTTCAGCTTTGGCTATGAGATGAGATAAGTTCTCTATAATCAGAGTGAACAGTAGGGGTGATAAAGGATCACCCTGTCTCAACCCATTCGAGGCTTGGAACATACCTTTTGGGACTCCATTAACCAGAACCGAGAAGGAAGTTGTTTGAATTCATTGTTTAATGATGTTGCTAAATCTCTCCAAGAAGCCGAGAGCTTCCATCGTACTCCACAAACCATGCCAAGAGACATGATCAAAAGATTTAGCTATGTCCACTTTGATACAGGCCTGCTTGGTTCTCCCCTTAACTTGGAAATCTCTCAAGAATTCAGAAGCCAAAAGAACATTATCAGCAATATCACGCCCTTTCACGAACGTCGTTTGGTTGGGTGAAATAATATCCGACAGAATACACTTCTACCTTCCTGCCAGCAACTTTGCAATAATCTTGTAGACAACCGAACAACAAGCAATAGGGCGGAAGTCACTCATGGCAGCCGAGCCAACTTTTTTAGGAATAAGTCTGATAAAAGCATGATTAACCTGTCAGACCATCCTCCCCCCCACAAGGAACCACCTCACTACATTACACACTTCCCTCCCAACTATATTTTAGCAGCTATGGAAGAACTTTGCATTGAACCCATCGGGGCCCGGTGCTTTGGAAGCACCAATGGAGAAAGCCGCATGTTTAATCTCTATGTCAGTAGCTAACTTCAGCAGCCCGGTATTCATACTATCACTGACTTTTCTTTCAAGAACAGAAGCACGCCTATCACTATTTCTATCCTCACTGTTGTACAGCTCGGTGAAGAAATTCACAGCCATCTCTTCAACCAAAGCTTCCTCATCAACAAGCTCCCCCTTGATATTCATCAGATTATGTATATGGTCCTTCATGTTATTTATTTTGATAGCCGCATGGTAGATTTTAGAATTGTTTTTACCATCTTTAAGCCATTTGAGTCTACTTCTTTGCTACCCATAGATTTCATAGGCTTTTTCCAGCTGTCCCAACCTTTTGCAAGCATCAATCTCCTCCATCATGATTGTGTGATCATTCGGTTGCATTCTTAACTTCTCAGAAGCAATGTTATATCTCTCCTTGGCATTTTTTATGAGGTTAGGAATGTCAATAAGATTTTTGGACCAAGCCTTCAGAGCCACCTTGACCTTCTTCAGTTTTTCAGCCACCACCAAGAGAGGATTGCCAATAACCCTCACATTCCAAGACTTGCTAATCACACCCTCAAAGGAAGGCCAATTTAACCAATGGTTAAGGAATCTGAACGATCATTTCTTGATCTTTTTATCAGTATGATGAACTTCTAACCAGGCGTGGTCACTATTAGGATGAGCACCCAGTCTGATAGAGGCCTCCGGAAAAACCTCAAGCCACACTTCATTGACCAAGCCCCGATCAATATTACTAGAGATCCTTCTAGTCGATGATCTTTTATCATGCCACATGATTAAGCCACCACTCATGTTTAGCTCAAAAATCCCCACCGCATCCACAGCCTCATTGAATCTCCTGAGAATCGGTTCGGGTATGGGCAACCCACCCCATTTCTCTCTAGCTTTTCTGACCTGGTTCAAATCACCCACAACAATATGCGGTAGAGCCTGTTGCGTAGACTCCACCATAAATTCCCAGAGCTTCCTTCTTTCAACCTCTGAGTTGGAGCCATAAACATCAGAGAGCACACAATGGAAACCACCAGTATTCATGCAGCTCAACGTGACTAACTGGTCACTTTCAAAGATCATTTGGACATCCCAAATCAAAGGATTCCAGCCTACCACGATTTTCCCACCTTCAATGTTGTTCAGATTGCAGCAACAAATCCAACCACCAGGAAACAACCCATTAACTCTATCATCAACTTCTCTCCGTATTCTCGTCTCCAGGCACACCACTAAAGAGGCTTGCCTCTCCGTGATGATATGTCTGAGGGTCCTTTGCTTACCCGGAAGGGAAGCGCCCCTCACATTCAACACAAGGACATTCATTGAGAAGGTATGACCCCCTCCCCTGTCAAAGGGAAGTGATCATGCCCACCTTTCCTGCCTCTTCCTCTTCTTCTAGGTGTCCTGTCGACACCATTTCTGTTTCGGGTACTCACCCTTCGGTTGGACTGAACTAGCACTTCATCATGCTCCTGGTCTTCAAGAATCTGGAAAGGATTCGACGTGCTTTCAAAAACCTCCCGGACCTATTCGACATCATCAGCAACATCAACATCAGTTGGTCCATCCAGAACCAGGTCCATCATAGACTTATCAGCATCCACGATCAGTTGAGTCCCAGAATCCACAAGCGGCCTGGCGATCTCCAAAACATGAGTAGCCTCATCGTTAGTTGTGGAAGTCACCTCAGCAGTAACAGCAGCAGCAACCACTGTCATCACCTGTTCCAGGTTAGTCGTCGCAGTAGGCTGAGGAGCAGCGGAGATGTTGGCGCCACTCTTCTTGCTGGTCCTCTTGGGGGGGGGTCGGGATTTTGATTTGCCTCTGATCACCGTCGGATCCGCAAAGGCTTTCCTCGCACCCGGGCATCTCTGGGGCTGATGCCTGAATACCTTGTAGGTGTAGCAACAGTCTGGCAAGGCATCGTAGATGATCTTTATTTCCAGTTCTTCTCCATTAGGCATCTCCAACATAACCACCGTGGAAGGCACTCTATCAGCTGTGATCTCGATGCAGAGGTGTGGAGCGCCCACGTGTCTCCCTTCCATCCAGAAATCCATGACTTTGGGTGTGCCCAGAGCATACCTGATGATGGTAAGGGATCTTCTCATCCAGTGTCGCCCCAGGTCTGGAAGTGTGATCCAAACCGGGGCGGTGGTGAGCGCCGCATGCCTGACGTCCGCCTCCAGAGTCCACTTCCTTGTCAAAACCAACTTATTGTCAAAGAACCAAGGGCCTCTTTCAAGCGCCGACTTCATGTCCTCTGTCGAGGCAAAACGAACAAGAATGAGCCCCTCCTTCAGTTGTGACGCCTGGAGCTCACCTTTAGGCCTCCACGTTCTGAGCATCCAACCATGAAATTGCTGGATGTTTGGGGTTCGCCCAAGGACCTGGACCATGACAGAGTAACGGTGGAACTCCT
The DNA here is from genome assembly GCA_963693085.1 of Alisma plantago-aquatica. Lineage (NCBI taxonomy): Eukaryota > Viridiplantae > Streptophyta > Magnoliopsida > Alismatales > Alismataceae > Alisma > Alisma plantago-aquatica. The sequence goes on along the minus strand of OY856414.1, from coordinate 225,636,761 downwards.
CCAGTTCAGCCGCCACCGCACCCGACACCTTCATCCAAGGCTCGTTGTCTTCATTGCGGAAGAAGGGCGATTTAGGATCATCCTTCAGAACCTCCGGTCTGCAATTTCTTTGGACCTCCAGTGGCCTCACCACCATGTCCGCCCAGCATCTTCCGGTCATAACATCGACCCGTGGATCCGCCCAAGGCAGATCCTTCTCGCCATCGTTAGCAACAACCTCCACTGATTTAGCAACCGACTCCACCTCGCCAGAGATAGAGCCCACCTCCACCGAGACAGCAGCAGTGCCAAGCGGAGAAGCCGGGCCAGCGCCCGCCATGGGAAACCCCCAATCTAGAGATGGAACGGAGCCATCACCTAGAGAGAGAACGAGATACCCCAATAAGAATCTATGTTTCAATGTGTGTTTACATGATAAATATATTGATTGTGAAAGGAAATTGAAGAAGCTTACCAAAACTAATGACGATTTGCATGATAAATTATATGATCTTACTTCTGAAAATGAAAGTCTTATGTCTGAAAAAGATGCATTGAATTCATCTATCAATGATTACAATATCAAGTTGCTTGCTATGGAAACCAATAATAATCTTCTTTCTCAAGAAAACATTGAAATGCTTACGTAAATAATTTTGAAAGTCAACCCGTTCTATGTACTCATTTAAAATATGATATCATTGTTAGAGAAAGAGGTTCCTTGATTTCAAGTTTAGATCAAGAAAAACTAGATATTGCAAAGCAAATTGATGAAATGTCTAAGTTACAAAAATATGTTGATAGTCTAAAGAGTAATGATATTATGGGTAAAAAATTTGAAAAATCTTTTAGACAAGTTGGAAGAAGAGGTCTAGGCTATGTACCTAAACAAAAATTCTATCAAATTCCTACAACTAGAAAAACACAAAAACCCAATACCAATGTCATGTTTGTGCCTAAAGACAATCTATTTCACGATGATAATACTAAGAAGAGAAATGAAGTTGATTTTTTTAGTTATCACTATTGTCAACGTCTTGGGCACTATTCATTCTCTTGTCCATACAAGAAAAATAAAGATGTTGACTTGGCTTGGGTTCCAAAACCCCCAACTTTAAACTATTGGACATATTAGTTGATATTTGACCAAAAACTTCATTTTCAAATTAATAATGTCTTATCTCAACTAAAATCAGCTTTAAGTTTTATATTCTTGTATGTTTTGATTGCTTAATTGTGTTATCCAAAAATAATATCCTGATTGGTTTACAATAGAAATGTTGAATTTACTGAAAATGTACATAATTTCATCTCAGTCGAAAAAGAGCTTGACCGAGATCTCTTTCGGTCAAAGAAATGTTTGATTGATGATAGTTGTGTCAAAATTATTTTTATTAGAAAATCTTCCTTGTAGACAAATAGATTGATCGAGAATTCTTCCGGTCGAAGAAAAGTTCAATCGAAGATAGTTCTGCCGGAACCGTTTATTGAAAATAAAATCATGTAATTGAAATTAACTTTGGTTGCAAAAATCTATAATGGACTCTTCATATTATATTGTTATAAATATTTGAATATCCTAACAAGAAGCACAACTATATGGGGACCAAAACTTTCATACTTCATAGGTTTGGATGGTCTACATAAATTTCTCTAACAAACATATGATCGGAAATAAGAAGATTTTCATAAACTAGGAGAAAACAAAAAATTGTTGGTTACATTTGGAGAAATTCTCAATGGTAAAATGATTAGCATAGGTGATGTTGGTAAAAATGTTTAAATGTGCTATTTGTAAAAGAACTACATCATATGTACTATGAAAATAGTTATCATTCAGAGGAAAATATCAAAAGGAAAAATGAGTGTAAACCTCTTAACTCTATGGATACTATTTATAAGCAATGTATTGTTTATGACATAAAAATATTATTCATACAAGGAACTTTCTTAGAATATAATCATAACCTAAATTTTTGTGATAAATCTGAGATTTATGTATTGTAGGTAAGCAAAAGTAAGATGTATTTTCAAAAACTATAACTTTTCTCACTAGAACTCATTCACAAAAATGTCTTTTGGCTCTATGTGAATTCTATCTTTAACAAAAGATGGTAAAGACAAATTTGATCCTAAGTCACAAAAAGACCTTATCCTAGAATATTTAACAACTAGAAAAGCATCTAGGACTTATAACTCTACATAAATGATGATTATACACAACACGACTTAGTCATATCCTAAAAGAGTTGATTATTGGACAATTGCTATATGAGCTTACCAAGAACAATGAATAAAATTCAGTTCCTAGACCTAAAATCAAAACATTCATTGGAACTATATGGCCATGATGAAATAATGTTTGAATATAATGAGAAGAAATATATTTTGATATGATTTATGCATTAATGGATAAGACTTGAGGTCATTTAACTCTAGCCAATCATAAAGACACCATACTCTTCAAATGGATGTAACAATTATTTCCAAAATAGAATCATAAGAGAAGATATCTACGTTGCTTAAACCCATGTCTTGAAACATAATTCAATATGTATAAAGGTGACAGGTCAATTATGCTAATATAGACGAAAATGTTATATCTTTATCATACTATATAAACAACATAAATGGGAAATATGTAGAACTACCACTTGGTCGACAAATAGTTCAATCGAGCGGCGCCACGGTCAAAGTCATGGTCGACTGAAAATAAGCCTGAAAAAATGCTTATTTGTAAATCAAATCATTCATTTGCACCCAACATTGGTATATCAAATTTTAATTTTCTCATCATGTTATATACTTAGAATGCGAGAAACTTCTAAATGAAAATAGTGCAACAAATAAGATTGCTTAAAGATCATAAAAATTGACTCACAAAATTCTTGGATATAATGTGCATATCTTTTTTATCTTTCTCTTAATTGCATTCTCTATACAAATATGGTCTTAACATTATTTATATTTTGTTAAATATATATTTATTGATCCCTCTATTAGCCTAAAGGAATCTCATATGATTTTAGTGCTTAAGATGCATTTCAAATGGTTGAGAAATTCATATTGGTTTTAAAATGTTTACTAAATTTGACATTCTTTTTGAAGTAAACAATTAATGGGGAGTCGTATTGGTTTATACATATGATTATCTTTTTTAAATGACAAAGGGGAAGAAATAAAAATAAAGTAAAATATTTTCATGATCTCTTGGCTTGACACTAATTAGTGCTAAATTTCCTTAAGAGACAGATATTATGTTTTATATCTATTTAGGTATATTAGCACATATTTTATAATATTAAAAGAACCTATACATCTTAGGCATATCAAATGTATGAAACTCATTTATTTCAAATATTTTGCTTATATTTTAGAAATGTTTGTCACCTTCAAAAAGGGGGAGATTGTTGGCTAAATTGGACATTAGCATACCCTTTGTTTTGATGATGGCAAACATTTCATTCTTGTGAATATAACATGCTATTTGCGTATCTCAGGGTTAAAAAATATGATGACATCATACTAAGTGGATAGTTGAAGATCTGTTACAACCCTAGTTTTGGGTTCTTTTGGTGAGAAATGTAATTTCTCATATTGAAGATATTGGAACAAATAATGATATATTTTGTTTTGAATAAATGAGTTTCTTTTACAATAGCCTTGATGTTGTGTTGTGGGCTTTATTGTCTATTGGGCCCAATAACAAGGAAATTCAATTAATAAATGAATAATTGAGTTTTTGAGAAAAGAGAGATGTGGAAATCTCTGGAAGGCAAAGGAATGTGATCCAAGGATGGATTTCATGCCTCATGGGTTCCTTGTGTCCCAAGGAGTCCAAAGTTGCAAAGAAAAGCAATAAGAAAAGAAAAGATTAATTAAGTATTTCTTTATTAAGAAAGAATTGAAAACAATGGTAAAATGTGGAAAACAAGTAAAAAGAGGTACAGTTGAGTTATCCTTAGTGGAATTTCGTATTCCAAGGATCCCTAATGATAAAAGGAATACTAATGAGGAAAATAAAAGAGAAATAAAGAGAAATCCTCAAAAAGAAATATTCTAATAAGAAATAAACAAGATAATGAAGAATGATGCATTTAGATGCATCTAGAAGGATAATGAGTATCCAATAAAAAGGATTTCAAAATAATAGAGTTTCTTGGGATCCAAGGAGTCCCAATAAAGAGGAAAGAAAGAGAAAATACCAAAATTGCAAAATAAAGGACCAACGAGAATACATAATTAATGAATTATGAGGTATTGTTAAAAATAAGTTTTGTTTCAACAAAAGGAAATATAATTTTGGGGTTAGTGGATTAAAATGCAAGGACTATGATAATAAGAGAAAGGATTTTCGAAATCCTAACATCAAAGGAAGAAGGAATAATAAAGAAATATGAGAGAGAGAGAAACTTTCTTATTAGTGAAGGAATATAATTCCTATTATGATTAGGCTTTTTCCTTCGTAGGTAAGCATGTTGGGGCATGACTACCCTCCTCTATAAAAGGGTATACCCTTTGGACGAGCGCAAGCAGTTCCCTTGCGTCTCTCTCTCCTCTCCGTCTTCTTCTTCATCAAAACCCTAACCTTGAAGGTAAGGTCTTATCCTTGGAGCGATGAGGGGTGTTCATGGTCTTGCTTGAGGCTGGAAACATCCACGACCAACTGCGGAAGGTCGGCCATCCTTCCCGGCCTCCAACCCATGCACGAACACCTGCAGCAGTAGCTACACGGCTGCAACACGGCCATGGGTTGTAGCTCTTCCCAAGACCGAACCAGCCACTCTGGTTGTGAGATAAGTGGCACCCCAAGCACAGAGGAGGGAGGCGGAGCCAGGGGTATGGTCGACAACAACCCGCGAGCCCCCAGGCAGGGGGGGCGGACCCCCAAAGTTCCGCAACAGCAACCTGATCGGCGGACGACGCGATGCTTCTCAAGGTAGAAGATGATATACACAAATGATGCTTCTGCCCCTCCGCGTGTTGAAGGATGGGTCACTTAAGTGGGGGTATAATTGTAACTCCGTTATATTTTCGCAAAGCAACGATTGCATGGGAAAGAGGCTATGTGGCGCCTACCTATTGGCCCAAGTAAGGTATTTCTTCCAAAAATCATAACTCCTAATTGGTAGCTCCGATGAGAACATATAATACATGAATTTTGCTCAGAAAAATGAGAGGAATCCATTAAAAATATAAATGAAGCCAGATTGCTTTCTCAATTCGAAAAGTAATAGAAGATATCAACTTTAATGTATTAATGTTTAAAGAACCCTATTTTGATATGAATAATATATTTATAAGGGTTTAATAGATGATTAAAGTTGATATTAGCCTGTTAATGATAAAAAGGAACATTAGGAAGAAAAAGGATGAACTTTGCATATAATTAGTTAATTTAGAGTTTCATATGCATGAATATACTTTAATGGGCCTTGAAACCCTAATGTTGATTAATTCGACTATTAATGGCTTTAATTGATTAATTTCATGATTAAAGTTGGAATATGTTGAATCTAAGCTATTTCGAGCTTTAAAGTTCCTAATTGTGGTTAAATACCCTAAATGTAGTAATTAGGGTTTTCTAATGAATAAAAGATAGAATTAATGGTAAATCAAGTTCATATGCGAATTAGATAATAATGAACTTTGAATTTATGATAAATGCATATAATGATCTTGCCATGGATTAAAAGTATAAAAAAATAGTAGCTTTAATGTAAAAGAGGATTAATGAACATAATTAATGATTAAGTTATGCCTTAAATCCAAAATTGAAGATTAGATGTTGAGATGATTAGGGTTTGTGATCAATTGTGTTAAATTAGGGTTTAAAATAGTAAACGATGAAGGAAAACCCTAAATGCAATAGAAATCCTAAAAGTGGACTAGAAACCCTAGGAAGGGAGTTATATTTAATAGATCTTAATGACATGAATAATAAAAGGGGAATTGTATAATTGTTTCAGGATCTTATTGAATGCTTGCATGCTCATTGTTGTTTGGATTATTCCTGCACCTGAATCTACATGTGCATGTATGTGGTTACGCCTATGAATATCCCAAATTAGTTTCTCGAGGATTTTTAAGGTTTTATCGATGAATTGAATTAAACTGTTGGTTGCATTTAATTCATGCAAATTATAATGTGAATATGACTATCACATAAGTGATGTGCCTACTAGCTCAGATCCTAGTCCCCTCTTTAGCTTTATAGATTGACCTAGTAAATGGCTACCAATGGGGTAGGTCCATCAGGTCATTAAATGACTTAGTAAATGGCTACCAACGGGGTAGGACCATCAAGTCATCATGTGTCAGGGATTGGGCTACCTTTGGGTAGGGCCATGCGACTCCATAACCCTAAGAATTGGCTACCTGTGTGGTAGGGCCATGGGGGTAAGGATCTACCACATCAGAGAGGTAGTATCCATGTCCACTACAGGGACAACACAGAGATAGGGGATAGGAAAGGATTGAGTAGTATTGCTTAAAACGTAATCTTGGATGTTAAATGATATCTTTGGTTGACTACATCGTTATTATAGTTGCACGATTATTGTTTCCCCCACATACCAGCTTCTTGCTGACTGACGTTTTGTTTGTCGGCGTTTTAGGTACAAATGAAAAGAACAAACAGTAAAGTGGCATACATGGAATTAAATGAAAAATAACGTGCACAGGAGGATTAGTTAGATTAGCTTCTTCATGGATAGAAGTTTAGAAATCCCAATTTTTCCAAGGTAAGAAAAGTTTTATTTTATATAATTTTCAGTTTAGTTGGTATAGTTTATTAATTGTTATTGATTATTTGTCGAACCTTTGATCCTGTTAGTTGAATAATGGCTCTGACCTTCAGTCTCCCTAAATTGGGGGTTGTCGGGAGTCGGGGTCGTTACAAGATCAATGCGCTTAAATGTTTAATATTTTCATGATTTTACTCAATGTTAAAACTTGTACACATATATAATGTACAAGTACTTAGATATCATGTAAATTAAGCATTAGATCTTCCATATCCACCAAAAACCCTATCTTTATCTTAAAGTTTCATATACTTATCCCTAAGAACCCAAACGAGCCATTTTCTCTCCACCACTTCCATCCTTCTACAAACCTCATTCTACCTCTATGCTACTACGAATTCCCTATCTAAGGAAGAACAACGTAGGGATCTTCTTGGAAAAAGAATCTAGGGTTGCAATTGACTTCCTTTAAGGGTTTGAAAAGCTTCCTTCTAGTGATCTTGACCTAAAAGAGTAAGAATCCACTTCTTTCCTCTATTTATTTCTTTGTTATCCTTCCTCCTACCTTTATCCAGGTCAGAACCTTGTTGTTCCACTGTAGAAATTGCTCTAAAGCTCGAAAATCCTATATGTCTTTCTCCTTATGCTTTGGGTTTACTCATTTGATGAAGAAAGGTGCTAGATGGACGAGTTCATAGCTAATCCTTGGATTTTCTACCCTACCTGCTCAAGTTTTCTTCTATTTGGGATTTCATCTTCTCATTAGAGGCGAGTTTTATAACTTTCTCCACATTTATTGCTTACCATAAGCTTTCTAGCTCATGTTCTTGCTTGAAAATGATGATCCATGCACTAAAAAGCTATGCTTGAGTTGGATTTTGATTTTTATAATATTCCCTATTCTGATTTAGTCCTTGATGAACCTATGATCATGTGTACATTATTCCTAAGGTATAATATGACTTGGGTAGGTTGGTTTGACAACCTATGGTGCTAAGCACCTGTCAACCAATGGTCAATTTTAGGATTTTAAGTTGATTTTTTCTATAAACCCATGACCCGATGATGGTACCATTGCAACAACCCTATGGTGTTGTCTTCATGACAAATGATAATGGTTACCAAGGGTGTCAACTAACGTTCACCTCTTAGGTCATGTTTTGGCCTAATTATAAACTTAATGATCAACAACTAAGTACCATACTGATGCTATCAATCAATGGTGACATTAGCTAGATATTCAATGGTGATTAATAAATATTGTGTTGATATAACAACCTTTGGTGACTTAATGGTCACTACTGATGGTGGATCAGGTATCCAGAACCTATGGTTAGTTAAGCATGTAGATGTATCATCAATTAAGCCTTAAACCAATGGTTTCTTAGGTCATTTGATGCAATGGTCGGACCTATACTCCAATTGATGGTTTTAATATATGAACTTGACCTAATGGTTAAGATCTAATGTTTGTACACCCAATAAATTGGAATTATGATTAAATATAATATGTTGGTCCTAATAAAGTGATTTAAATGGTTTCCTTTATGAGATCAACTTAAGAAGCTCATTTGCTGACAACTTGTTTTAAGTAAATAATCACTTGTGGGTTTTACCCTACTCTCAATGGAACTTTTAATGTTGTTAATCAAGGGATGTCTAGGGTTAGATGGTGACTATTACTAGACAAAAAATCAAGGACTCCATAGGTGGTATATACAAGGTGTTTACTGATGTAAACAACCAATGGTCTTACCTTTTAAACATCCAATGGTTCTGGGTGATATTGTGGTATGGGGATATGGGTTGAATGATGATGGAACAAATGAAGGGTTACCCTTAATAAGGTAGTCTTACCTATTCACTCATATGAATAGAAGGGATGATAACCATATTATGTTGATATATAATCCTAATGAGGTAAAGCTTGTTATACCTAGCTTTAATATAACTAAATGATGGTAATTGGATATGAATAGTCCTTGAATGATTAATGCAATCATGGAGTAATTTCTTATTGTTATTGAAACCCTATTATGCTATAACCTGATGGCTACACCTTGATTTATGTGTGGATTCACACTTGAGAATAGTATGCAATGTGATGGTGATGCTTCACCCTATGCATCCATGATCCAATGGGGATGTTGTGAGTTAGGGTTTGGGTATGAGTGTTAATTAGTAACATTAATATACTTAATCTTGTTGAACCTAACTCTAATGCAAATAGATAAAAATGAGTATCCATTTTTAACCTTATTATATGATGGCATGATGGTCAAATAGCCTCCTTAATATGATCATAACCTTAATGTGTTATTTGGTGGTTATCATAGCCACATGGTTGATACTTTCTTATGCTAAACATGTGCATTGTGATTATGATGAGGGTTAATCATATCTAGATTCCTTGCATGTTGATGTGATAAAGTGTTCTTAATGTTAATATAACACTGGTATGATTGTTTATGAATATCTTCGAGCTTATTAATGCAATATTATGCTGATATGGTGTATTATATGAAAGTGATGTTGTTGAGCCTTGCTACAAGGCATGGAAACATGATGATGATATTGCAGGTAATAGTGTGATGGTCTTAATTACATTTGGGCATGGTTGAGCCTTGAATGAGGTGTAATCCTCTTGTGTTGATAAGCGTTGATACACTGTGATATTGTCAAAAGAATTTATATCTTGTGATAGTATGATGATAATGCAGCCTCATGAATGGCAAATGAATAGTACCATGTGATGATGAGATGAGAAATTATATTTCACACATTTTATATCTTTTGAGGTTGTGATATTTATATGCTTGCTAGAAGTGAATTAGCATTTGTATGTCCACTTGTTTGATGCAGCCTTAATTCACCCAATTGGCATAACTAATCAAGTGAAACTTTAAGCATGTAGTGCCATGTGCCATAGATCCATCTGAGTGTCACAACTTTCCATATGGTAAAATGAGTACTCATAAGGGAAACTTGGAGTGCATACTATTGAGTATGTGGGGTGGCAAGTTGAGGAAATATCATTGTCATCCATACTGCATGTTGTGGAGGATGGCTATGGTCATGCCTCATACATTTGATATGATTGATAACGACTGTGATCGTGTCTCAATGATTATATATTTGACAAGATTGGAGGACAACTGTGGTTGTACCTTGGATGGTAGGCTATGCATACCCACCTCTTTTCACTAGTGTCATAACCTGTACCAAGGACAGACTAGGCTATAGCAGCTTAACCTTATGTATCGCTATGGTGGACCCGTACTGAATGGGGGAAGAGAAGATCTTAGGAGTCTGGCTCTTCCTAGATCTTGTATGGCACTGATTTCGACTTAGCAGTGGTCAGTTGGATTTTGAGCGGTATCCTCAATTTCCTCAGGGCATAATAAAAGATGTAAGATAGTCATGTAGCATATTTGTTTAGGGTTATACACAATGCTTCACATTTGATGAAAACATTGCTTTCTTTTCACTGAGATCATGTATATTACAATAAAAGATAATAGATATCCTTATGTTGTAGTTATGTTCATGTTGTAAACATGCTTATGTTATCAAATATACTGACGTTGATGGTTAAGATGTCGCTTCTAGCTATGTTTAATATTTCTAGCAATGCCTATGTAATTAGAAATGTTGAAACTGCTAATCATGTCGATGTAGTTCATTATGTTATGATGTTAGTTCTACTTATGATATAGATTTGTTCCCTTTATTTGAGATGCCAATATTGATAGCCATGTTTTGTTACTAGACACATTCATGATGTCAGGGATGCTTATGCTACTAGAGTACTTGTACTATTAGCAAGGAATGTGATGATAGTCATGTTAATGATAATGATTGTTATTAGATGCAATTTGATGATATTTGAGTAGACAATCAGATGCAATTTGATGATATTTGAGTAGATATCTATCCTAAGAAATGGATTTATATGTTATCTATATATGCATTGATGATCATACTTGTTGCTAAGATGATTTGCTTAATCTGTTCAGTATACTTGAACTGTTCAATATGTTCAATTGATTATTAAATACTCCAACTTCTTAGTTATCTACTATTTAATATGTTGTAATCAATAAGCATTGTTGGAGGTTATATCTCTTGTTGGGACATGGGTCTCACCCTTGTGGTTTGCCACATTTTTTAGGTAATTGGAAGTGACAAAAACAAACATGTGGCATAAAAAAGGAGATATAGTAATGAATCTTTGAGAAAGTTGATTAGATGTCTAGTTTATCCTAGAGTCTTCCTTGTACTCTCAGGTTCAGGAAGGAAAATATTGTATATGGTGTTTCAAACGAATCATACTTTTATTAGCATATTAATGCTTGTTTGTGTGTCATATATGAATATTGTTCTCCTATGTATATATGTTGTGGCTAAGGTGATAGAGTAATTTGTATCAAATTCTTGGCATAGTATGGATACAAGAACATGTTGGGCTCTTATGTAAATATTTTTGAGCGGGTGTTGATGTTGAAATCATTTTTAATATACCCTATTTTTGGGTATGTGGTTAATTGGTGATTGATTGTGTTTTATGTTTTGAGTAATCTCATTTATTGTAATGGGTTCGCACATAAAACTCAACCCTATATGGTTCAGACTTGTAATTTGGATACATCAATAACATGAATCTCTAAAACATTCATAACTAAAAGATGTGTGGGTAGCCCTAAATGTTGTTTAGTTTAACTTGTTAGGTTAAACCTTTTAAGTGGTGGAGAATAGTTGTTTGTTGATGTTCAGATCAATAGATTTTGAGGATGCAATCCTTTTTAAGGGGTGGAGGGATGTAACATACTAGATCATGGACCCGACCTTAGAACTTTGACCTTATGGACTTTTCCAAATAAGGTTGACGTTAGATAGAAAAGATGTTTAATATAACCCTAATGAGATAATGCATGTATAAATCACCCTAATGTAACCTAATGTTCTCACATTAGTCTTAGGTCGATAATGGACACATAAAGTATGTCACATGAGGTAATACTGGATTATATTAAGTTCCATGCAATTAATCACACATAACTCTTTCAGTGATAATATTAAGTTATGGAACATAGTTGGATGAATAACAATGATAGTAGTGAAATAATATGATAACCCAAGTATTAATGGCTACAAATATTTAATTATGATATAACTCAATAAAATAAATCTCAAATGTGGAGTCTAAGTTAAGAATCATGTTCCTTGGGTCCCAATTAGCTTGGGAGTCAAGTTTCACATGCTTCACATATTAATAATTAAATTAATTCAATTTGGAAAGAAAAGATCTGAGTTTTCCCCAAAATAGCAAATAAAACATTCAATGACTTCAAAAGAGGAAAATAATCTTAGATTTGTAGTCTACACAATAAATATACCCTTTGGGTGAATTGTCATTCAATTCAAAAGATGTTTGATTAAAAGATGAAATAGGAGAGAGAGAGAGTGTCTAGAATCTTTAACTTATTAAATAAATGTACAAACAACTCCAACATGTAAAATTTATGGAAAATTCGTACCCAACACATTAAGTATGACTTGAGGGTGAAGTTTCATCAAAATTGGAGAATCTTAAAGTCATTAATGCTTTAGGAAAGAGAAAATAGTATTTGGTTTATTTAACATATCAAAAGTTTTCAAAATGCAAATCTAATTACATAATAAAAATCTACATGCTTTAATTAGCCTCTACACAAAATTTCATTCAATTTGGGATTCATTTGCACCTTCAAAAGAGGAGAGAGAACAATTTAAATAATCAAAATAATCACTTTATTCCGAACAAGATTTGAAATGACATTAAATGTCACACATGTATCAGATTCACATGCAATGCTAGCTGTCAAATTCCCGGTCAGACAGTTCCTGATCATCTCCTAACTTGTGTTCACACGGAGCAGTACTCGAAGCCATATGGTCCAATTGTTTTGGGGTTTTCTCGATCATATCTCGATGAAATCATATGATTTCTTTGCCATTAGCTTCGCAATAGGATTCCACCCAGTTTGATCCTTTATTTGCATTGATTTGACAAATATTCACAAAACCCCCAATCCTTGCCACTCAACTCAACCAAGTCGGAAAACCCTAATATCCTACCCCCATCTATTAAAACATTTGCCCAATGCTTTCCTAGCTCCTTTGCAACTTTCCTCTCTTCGCAATTTGATCATTGATGGCATTTTTGACCCCGATGAGTGAGATTTCCCTTTGAGCTTGTGGATCCTTCTACTCTCTCTCCTCACCGCCTTCGACCAAATTCATGTATGGTTGAGTTTGGTTTGGTCTTGGCTTTCTTTCGGTACCCTTAGTTTTGAGTTTGGTTGTGATTTGTGAAATCACCTAATTTGGAGCTAAGCTCCTCAGCACCATGGCTGCGACTGAACTAGGAGACAATCCCCTTGGTGCTTTTACCTAGTTTTCCCTTGCCCTTCTCCTATTTTTCTCTCTATTCGTGCGAAGGGGTATTTTGGTCATTATCTTTTGTTTTGTGCCTCCAACTGAAGCCACGTGGGCATCACGAGGCGATGACTTGGTGATTTGGACGTCTCCTAGTGGGCCAAGTCACCAGTCGTCCCCCTCTCCCTCTCTCTTTGCTTATTTTGATCGGGTTGATGATGAGGCAATTTCCTATTGGTCAGAATTCAAAAAATCATAACTAGTTCTTTGAGTATCTAAAAATTACAAATAAATAGTTGTTGGATTTAGAAAATAGGAACTATCTATTAGTACAGGTTATGTCGCCTTAGTCTATTGTTATAAAAAGGTGATTTTAACAAATTTACTTAAATAGATGATAATTTGTAAAATTCATGAATAAATATATATAAGTCACAAAATATAATAAAATATGTTTTGGACTTAGAAAAAGGTAACTGAAACTATGGCATGGTTTTGATAACCTAAAATTCATGTGAAGAAAATGCTGATTTTAGGGTTTGAATGGTCAATATGAAATTGAACTAAAATCTACATATATGCTTAATAGGTTCTTTGGAGACCAAGACTTGGACCTAGACTTGACTTTGGATAGAGTAGACTCTAAAGTGAGGTATGTTTGCATACCTGATTACTCTTGTCGAGCAATTACCCTACTTTCTTCTTTCTCTTGCTCCTATGGACATTAGCCAATACAATATCTTGTTCTTTTAAAAATTATGGTTCATGTGAACTACTTTATTTGTTACTAATCTTGTGTCATACTTGGACATTCTTTTGGTCTCTTTATTATGCATTATTCATGTTGGAACACTATTTGATGATATGTCATATCTTTTGCCACTTGTATGGTGAATGTTTATGTTGTCCATTAGTATAATGACAACTTTCATATATTCTGACTATACTTTCTACTTGGCTCTACGTTAAACATGTTATGTGATTTAGTAGCAGAAGAGTAGTGTAACTGCATTGCGTTTTAGGCAGATGTGTATTTCCTTCTCAGGGCAGTATGCACTTGTTATTTTTTGGATGGAGGTGGCCCCATACCCGAGTTTCAAATTTATGAGGTTTGGCCCAAATTTTATATATTTTGGGAGTTTAGGAGTATGCTATTCTTTATCAAATTTCAAGTTTGTGAGGTTTGTCTGACTTTGTTTTTATATTGTTCTAGAGAAATGTTTATCTAACATGCAGTCATGTTATTATTATGGGTTTTGTTCCCGAGAATTTATGTCCTTATGTGGCACAACCTTATTGTTTTATTATTTGAAAGTATTACCTATGTTATCTCTTATTTGCAAATCAATTTATTTTATGCCCTCTTTGGGTAGTCCTTTTGTTTTTCATGGGAAGCCTTTTATCTTTGTTGTCATTTATTCCATATATTGCTCAATTTCCTTTTTAATATGTAAATACCAGCCTTTGTTGATGTCTTCTATTTTTCTCCTCTTCTTAGGGTATGCTTCCAACCCTAGGTGAAGGACATGGAGTGTTACACCAACATCCCAAAATTACCATTAATCACGAGATTAGGGCATAAATTGAGGATTTAACGTAATACAAAGATCACCCTTAACTTTTTCTTCTTTTTCAAACTCTTTGTTTTCTCGCATTGAACCACATAAACTAACTTTACAAGGGAATCTAGACATTGATTTCTTTAATATGATCCAACATAAATAATACACATCCATACATTCGTTCTCAGGTACATACGACATGATAATCAGATACATTCTCTCTTATTAAGGAAACAAAGATACAAAACATTACTCACAACACTCTCACATCTATACTAGGACCTAGAGTGACAGGGACTGACTGAACTAATCTCATACTTAACTTATGTGGTAGATATACTATGATGCTTTTTCCTTCTTCAAGTCCATGTGATTTCCCTAAAAATTGTGAGTAGAGGGGTGAGCCTACTCGCTCAGTGAATGAGTACTTCAAAGAAACAGTCTAAAGCACTAATATAATTACAGATATACTTTAGAGAAACTTATATCAATTATAACAGAACTAAGCTTTAAAGAGATTGATCATTGACAATCAAAAATATGGCAGGATACTCTAGATAGCAATAAGAGTAAATCAATATATGAGCATGCTTGATTAATTTCAACGAGAACTAATAATTCATAAACATATAAAGAATAATTTCTGGGAAATTGTACTCGAATCCTTCTTAGCCTTTCTTACTTATAAGAAACTCTTTAAACCTATATGAACATATTTTAGCTTATGCATTGATCATATGCAGTGTACTCTACATATGAAGACTCGTAGCGAACTATGATCTCACCATACAAGACTTAGCGGACACATCCATGAATGCTAAGTTTGACTACTCTTTGGTCTGTAATAGGAAAATGCCTATCTAGCCTCGACACATCTATTATGTTGTAAAAACTGGACTCCTCCTCTAACCTGAGCACACAAGTGGAGAGTCAAGCCACCTATTGGCTTTTTCTGTACTCTAGTGCCGCCAGGATCTCTGGTTGATGTTGGACACTACATTCTATAACTTAAGGAGACTTCCACTAGGGCTTCATCCCCCGTACCACCTATTGGTACATTCTGACCCCCATATACTGGACACACCGCCAGGGTTAGGTCGTTTCATCCCTTAAGGCGCATACCTCTCATAGGGATTCTACAATGTTTAGGGCTCTTAAGTCTATTATTTTATTATTCCTAGAAGCTCTTTCTACATTATACCTTTCTCTTACTTCACTAGTACATAACCGGCCTTTAGTGTCAGTTATTTAAGGCCTTCAGTGTTAGTTTTTAAATGAAACCTATGTGGGCGCAGCTAAAAGCCCAACAGTTATGTGCCAGTTCTCAAACCGATGCCACAACCCTTCACGCACCACCAAAAATGTGCCAACAGGGGGGTATAGGCGTCGATTATTAGCTTTGAAACTGACGCCATATACCTTCGCGCCACAAAAAGGGCGCCATCTGGGCACTATCGACGTCAGTTTATTAGTGATAACCGACACCATCTCACCCACTTCCACGACCGTGCTGGCCAGCATGACCGTGGTGTCCGGCCTGCTGCCACGACCGTGCTGGCCAGAACGACCGTGGTGGCTGGCCTCATTAGGGAAATTGATGTCGGCTACTAGTAGGGCAACCGACACTATAACCATTTGTCGTCGGTTTGTTACAAATAACCGACGCCTATTTTATGTTTTTTTTCTGTCAGTCTGCAGACCTGCTGTTGTTGGTCGTAGGATGAGAAACCTGCAGTTCAGTTATGAACTATAGGTTTTACAACATCCATTGATATCAGCCAACAACAAGCTACAAACCTGCAAAATTAACAACATAAATGTTCACACATTTAGCAACCTACAGTTCCATTCGATTTTCACACATGTAGAAACATTCATGTAGCAATCTATAGTTCCATTCATTTTCACATTCACACATGTAGAAACATTCATATAGCAACCAACAGTTTCATTCATTTTCACTCAGACACATATAGAAACATTCAAACATGTAGAAACATTCACACATATTATAATTCAGAAATTCATTTACAAAATATCATTCTTTAGTCATTATTTGCTATCAACATCCCAATTATATGTTAAAACCCCCACTACTTGTATGGTTGTTTCCCATTCTTCTCTTACATCATTTAATTCTTCCATCATATAGGGAGAATGTACATTTGGTAAGGCTTTTCCTATATTGTGATCCGTTTTAAACACCTGCAAAGAGAATGATGTATAAATATAATTAATAATATATAAATAAGAGTGATATATTTCATATTATCTAATGAGACTACATATAATACCTCAGGAATGGTATCGATGTCCACTGCGGCATATTTGATAATCATGTGCATAAATCGCATCACATAGTATGCACATGCCCATCTGTTGTCTTGTGTAGCACACTATAAATTGAAACATAAAAAATATTAAAAAATACAACTAATTAATCATTGTTCGCATAAATAATATATACATTGTAGTTGGGAACTTACTTCCACGTTTGTCCAAATTATTTGCTGGTTCTTTTTCCTGGGGACCTTTCCTCCAGCCTTTTTGAACTCATCTAAACCCCTACATGTTAATGTAAGATAGTACATTGCATAAGTAAATAGTAATGTAATAACATTTGTTAACGAATATGAAAATGAAATATTTCTCACCGGAATAATGCCATTTTCATTTTGTGTCCATATTTTGAATTCAATTTAGTACCATTAGGATCTAGATAATAGATAGTGAACGTCTAGGGGACTATAACTAGTAACTCCCAATGCATCCCACTAGAGGTAAAAAAGTTAAAAATTAATAACTCAAAATCCACAATAAAAATGTAATTTTCTTAAGTCCAAATTATAAGCAAAATAAACTTACTCCACATTGAATGGAGCTACTATCAACATCTTCTTATTTTGAGCAAAACTTGTAAAAGCATCACAGTAGTATTGTTGAACTGACAAAGGGTCTTTAGCTACTAGACTAATCAAAGATGGAATAAAAAATGCTACATGTTTGAATGAAAAATCTACACATATCTTGTCTAAGTAGCTGCAAAACATGTATTACGTATGCATTAATAAATATAAAACTAGATCACCATATCCTACACAAGGTATATGGATGTATAAAGAAGATCTCACCTTATTCATAGCTCTATCACAGATGTATTCAACCAATCATATCGAAACAACTCCAAAATATCTTGTATAAATAGGTTGCTTTTGTATGATTAACCTGCAACATCTGCATCTATAGAAATAGTTATAGGGAAATTTATATCATGTTCGCCTAACCATATTGCCATACCCCTACAATCAGGACCTAACAGGATAGGTAGGTCCTGTGGAACCCAACTTGGTAATGTAGGAGGTGGAGGTAGAGGTGGAAGCCTAGATGTTGTGGTTGACTTCTTTTTAACCTGTATATATATATATAATTTCAGATCAACTGACATCATATACACACACTAAGAATTTAACGTAATGTAAATTTACCATACAATTTCAGTATAGAGGACAACCACTTTTGGCCACAATATCACTCCGCCTTCTGCCTCACCAAGAGTTTCACAATCTGGGTGGGCATATGGCAATGGAAGATCCATCCAGTTGGGAAATATACATAGAGGGCTCACACGAACCCAACCAGCTGGTAATGGAGACCCATGAAACATTCCCCTGGTAGGGATGGGTAAGACGACGTCTCTGCAATGACAAATGCTTTACTTTTTCGATGGCATGGCTTCAACCCCTACAAATTTTTGTTTAAAGAATGTTATATACATATATAGATATCATCTTGAAAACATATCATCTTGAAAAAACTAGTTATTATGTCATAAAAATACTTACATTGGATGTGCTAGGTGGTGGGTCTATAGGATTACTCCCAACCTCTGTAGTAGGAGTAGAGCGGGACGCCATAGGTACTGTCTGCTGAGTGGCCGTCTGAGATGCCTGCCACTTGCTCAGTGCTTCTTCGAGTTTCCTATCAACTAGCTTATCTACCTATACATGGATAAAAGAAACGTTAGCTTCTGATTATTGAATTCTCTTTTAAAATAACATTATAAAGAAACAATTGGTTGCCTCTTCTTGTGAAAGTCCCACTTTTGGGACATGTTTGCGCTGGGATGGCCCAAAGAACGCTTTGATGCCCACACCAGTGCCTGCAGCCCTAACACGTCCAGGATGCTCTGGGTAACCCAGAGCAACTGTCAATTCATCCCTTGTGCCCTTAGGGATGAACTTTCCTTATTTCCTCAGCTCGTGCAGCTC
This sequence comes from Alisma plantago-aquatica, assembly GCA_963693085.1. Classification (NCBI taxonomy): domain Eukaryota; kingdom Viridiplantae; phylum Streptophyta; class Magnoliopsida; order Alismatales; family Alismataceae; genus Alisma; species Alisma plantago-aquatica. The sequence continues at coordinate 225,617,789 of OY856414.1, read as the reverse complement.
CCTCTAATCACCAAAACAAAAATTTGTAATTAAGTAAACACCACAAAAAATCAATATTTGAACGATTGCTATAAGAGTTGTATTTTACCATTTTTGCATCCGCCTAAGCAGTTGCGGGCTTCCTTATTTCTCCCTTCTTATGGCGAGGAAGAGGTGTTTTACATATAGTAGAGGACTCCTGAGTAGCAGCAAACTGAGTAGTAGCCTCAGACAATAGTATTTGGCAAATGCCTGCATACCCCTTTGGACCCATTATGTGGTCATGCACATTCAGTGCACGCCTTGCTTTTTGCGCCTCACTGAGGGCCTAGTTAGTATGTTCATTAATGATTTGGGTAGTAACACTAAATGTTAATCTTGAATAGGTGAATACAACGTATATTAATTAAATAGAGGGTGACACCTAATACCTTGAATTCATCAGTTTGTCTTGAAGCAACAATTGCATCCCATTCTTCTTGGTCTAGGAAGTTCCACTATTCTGTGGCTGTCTTCTTCCTCTTATCACCTTCTTTTATGTATTCTCAAGTGAGATTTGTCCTATACTTCCTTAGGACTCTCCCACAACATTGCATCACACATTTATGATGCAACTTTTCATCCAATTCAAATATACTCTGCAAAATGGAATTGCTATTAACTAGTATCCAAAAAATTAATAACCTAACAAATAGAATTGCAAATTAGTAATGACTCGTGCATAAATCCTTCCATATTACGTCTTTCTTCCCCTCAGGAACTTTATGCCAAGAATCTATCTTACAACCGCAATGGCTACGAGTAACATACCCAAGATATGAAACAAACAAATTGCGATTCACTCCAATTGCATTTCCTGCATTATCAAAATCCACAACAAGTTTGGGTCCATTGCCCCTTTGTTCTATTAACTTCTTCATCATAGTGATGCCCCTTCTCTTGTCAACTTTTGGTGCTGCTCATCAAGTGCCTCAAGTTCTTCAGAGGGTACATTTGCGTCATCAACCTAAAATTTGACAAAATAAACACACTTACAAGATATAACTAGAAATGGACATATAGATATAAATATATGATATATATTTTTCAAACAGACATTGTGAGGTAGCATATTGATGTCCTCACCATCACGGTAATCATCAGCACAATCATCAGGAGAATTCTCAGCCATCTAAAAGTTCGCATTCACATTGTAAAGTTCACATTGTAAAGTAATTCATATTGTAAAGTTCACATTGTAAAGCTCACATTCACATTGTAAAGTAATTCACATTATAAAGTTCACATTCACATTGTAAAGTAATTAACATTGTAAAGTTCACATTGTAAAGTAATTCACATTGTAAATCTCACATTGTAAAGTTCACATTCACATTGTAAAGTAATTCACATTGTAAAGTTCACATTTAGAAAAATAAAACATATAAAAAATATAAACATGCCTCTAATATTGCAATTTTTTATCAATTAACAATCCTTCATTGTGATCTCCGTGCACATACAAGGCATCATTAGCTTCAATATTTACTAGTGTTGGAAACCCAACTGAGAATGGATTGGAGTCATCATACTTATCATAGTACTCTTCTTCATCTATAGGATCTTCAATGAACTGTCTTTTACCATGAAGAACAACTGACCATTTATCATTTGTAGGATCATCGATATAAAATACTTGTTTGGCCTGTGATGCAAATATGAATGGTTCACCCTTCTCGCCAATCTTTTCAAGGTTCACTAAAGTGAAACCCAATTCATCCACTATAACTCCTTTGGTGTTATCAACCCAATTACATTTGAAGAACGAAATTATGAAATCTATGTAGTCAAACTCACATATGTCTTCAATGACACCGTAATATGACATTTTAGCTTCACGTGGACTCTTATCCTTTGCACTTGCAAAAAACATAGTCGACGCTTGAAGGGTGACCCCACTGTTTTGGACGACACTCTTATCATCTTGGCACTTTGTGTAATATGTGAATCCATTAATGTCATACCCTTCATAAGACATAACATTCAATTTTGGTTTAAAGGCAAGCCATTTGATAGTTTCAGTAATATCATCTGATGTTTGAGATAGTTGATGTAAGACTTTATCTTCGAACCACTTAATAAATGTCTTGTTATGCTCTCTAGCAAGCCACATTGTATTGGCTCGAGGATATTGTCTCTTGATGAAATTGGTATGTTCCTCGATATAAACACTCATTTCGTCCATTTTGTTTGTGTAAAATATACAAGTGACCTTGTTCCAACTGCTCACGACTGATTACTTTCACCTGTGATCCCAAAATTCCTTTGCCAAATTGCTCCTCAATATTCTTGTCATTACCAAGAGTGTCATTACCACTGAGAAAGTCATTGCAAAAATCCATAACCTCTCTCGCCACATAACCCTCAATAATAATCCCTTCAGGCCGATAACAGTTTTGAACATCACTGTTAAAATCGCTCATGTATCGTTCAAAGGAATACATCCAATGCAAGAAAACTGGTCCCAACATTTTCACTTCCCTAGTCAAGTGGACAACAAGATGTACCATGATATCAAAGAATGAAAGAGGAAAATACATCTCAAGCTGACATAGGGTAACAACTACTTCTCTTTGCAAATTATCGAGAGTATCAGGGTCAATAACTTTGTTGCATAGACTTTTGAAAAAGAAACAAATTCTGGTGATTGCAAACCTTGCATGCTTCGGCAATATAGATCTAATTTCCACAGGCAATATTTGTTGCATTAGAGTGTGACAATCATGAGATTTAAGACCTATCAACTTCAAATCTTTCATTGATACCAATCTACGAATGTTGGATGCGTAACCCTATGGCACCTTAACATTGACCAAACATTCACAAAAAGCTTTCTTCTCCTTTCTAGACAATGTGTAACAAGTGGGAGGTAAGTATGTTCTCCGATTTCCCATTTCATGAAATTCTGTTAATTCTGACCTTATTCCCATTTCACATAGGTCCAGTCTAGATTTTATCCCATCTTTAGTCTTACCTGGTATATTCAACGAAGTACTAATGACACTATGAAAAACATTTTTGTCAACGTGCATGACATCGATACAAAGTATGACTGTCAAAGAACTCCAATAAGGAAGATCCCAAAATATTGACTTCTTCTTGAATAAAGATTTGTCACTCCGTGTGGCCATAGTACATTGTGATCTCTTACCAAATTCATTGACAAAGTCTTTTACTCTTTCATAAACAACCTCCCCTGTTATAGGTTTAGGTGCACTCCGTTCCTCATTCAATCTATTGAATGCTTTGCACTTCCTACGATACGGAAGAAATTTTGTAAGAAACCTTCGATGACCGAGATATACAGTCTTACCGCCATGTTTTAGTCTTGTTGAATCAGTGTTCTCTTCACATATATGACACACTTTAGCTCCTTTGACACTATATCCAGACAAATTCCCATATGCTGGAAAGTCATTAATAGTGCAAACCAACATAGCATGCAAACGAAATGTCTCTCTTCGTGAAGCATCATAGGTCATCACACCTTCACCCCAGAGTTTCTTTAAGTCATCAATCAGAGGTTCAAGATAAACATCGATACCATTTCCAGGTTGTTTAGGGCCCGATATCAACAACGACATCATTACATACTTATTTTTCATACACAACCAGGGAGGAAGATTGTATATAACAAGCATGACTGGCCAAGTGCTATGTTGGCTGCTCCATGTCCCATACAGATTCATCCCATATGTACAAAACCCAAGTCTTAGATTCCTGACTTCTTCACCAAATTCAAGGTACAATAGATCAATCTTCTTCCACTGTGGGGAATCAAATGCAGGTCGTAGGATTCCATCATTATTTTTCTTAATATATGTATGTCACCTCGAATTCTTCGCATCTATCAGATTGGCAAACAAGCATTGAAACTGTGATATTATATGTAGATACCACATCACCTTGGTAGGAGAACCAGTTTTGGACTCCCCCGAAGTCGTCAATTTATACCGTGACGCACCACATTTTGGACAATCTTTCAAATCCACATAGTCCTTTTGAAATAATACACAATCATTCAAGCATGCGTGTATCTTCTTGGCATCCATTACCATTGGGCACAACAATTTCTTTACCTGGTATGTTGAGATTGGCAGCTCGTTTCCTTCAAGAAGCATTTCTTTCAACAAAGACAACAATGACATGAAGCTTTTGTCACTCCATCTATTGTTAGCTTTCATCTTATACAATCTCGACACAACGCTAAGCTTCGTAAACTTAGTACAACCTGTGTATAATGATATCTCAGCATCATGCACAATGTGTCTAAAAATGGGAGGTGGATCGGTGTGTTCTACCCCACAACTATCTAGAATCGCATCAACGATGTCTACTGGAACTGGTTCATTCACATCGATGTCATCGGAGGCAATTTCTTCTTCCACACAAGCACTGCTATTGACATCCACTGGTTTCGAGTTTGAAATCTCTCCATGCCAGTGCCATTTTGTATAGCCTTGTATAATCACGTTGCACATGACATGACTTTTGATTTCGTCACCAGTGCTGACTTTCAAGTTGTTACCGCAATGCCTACATGGACAGTAGAACCTATCTCCAGGTTGTTTCCTATGTTCCTCGACAAATCTAATAAACTAGTCAAGACCAGATATAAACATGGGGGTGTTGTGATTGTGAATGGACATCCATGATCTATCCATTCTATGATCAAATAGAAAACAAGCATATATTACAACAAGATTAGGGTCTAGGGTTAACAGATTAGAGTTTTTGCATGGTTAAAACTTTAGGCCAACAAATACATGTGTTCTCGTTCTTATATATAATAAATGTGTAGCACCTATCCCATTCACTACTAAATAAAAGCCTATAAGCGTAAGTTATTTAAGCTCTTTAGTGTCGGTTTCAAAGCGACACCCAAGTGGGCGCCGCTAAAGGGGGACACCTTCGGCGTCGGATCCCAACCGACACCAAAACCGTTTTCTCCACCGAAAAAGCGCTAGCAAAGGGACTATATGCGTTGGTTGTTTAGTAAAAACTGACGCCCAAACTCGTCCCACCACCAAAAATGCGCCAGCAAAGGGACTATAGGCGTCAGTTGTTTACTAAACAACCGCCACCAAAACTCTTCCCACCATCAAAACACGCCAGCAAAGGGATTATAGGCGTCCATTTTCTAAGAGAAACCAACGCCACATCATCTGAACCGACATCAGTTTTGTGATAATAACCGACGCCCTATCCCCTGTCTGCCAGCACGACCGTGGTACATGGTCACATAGACGTCAATTTTAGGTGGAAAATCGTCACTGTATATCATAGGTGTTGGTTTTGTTCAAATAACCGACACCTATGTTTATATTTTTATTTTTCTATCAGTTTGCAGACCTACAGTGGCTGGTCGCAGGATGATAAACCTGCAGTTCAATTATGAACTGCAGGTTTTACAACATCCATTGATATCAGCCAACAATAGGCCACAAACCTGCAAAATTAACTTGATGGACAATATTATATATATGTGATTCACACTCATGTATAAGAACATTTAATTCATATTTTGTTTTCATCACATGCATGTAGAAACCAGTAGCAACCTACAGTTCCATTTATTTCATCTCTTTTCACATTCAGACACATGTAGAAACATTCATGTATTGATGATTTTCACACACATATGACAATTCATAAAAAATCATTCACATTCACACAAAATTAATTCTGAGAACAAAGTTATTCTTTATTCATCATTGTCATCATTGTCATCATTGTTAACAAAATCATATTGAAGAGCCATGAAACAACAAAAGAAGCCACAATGAAGAGAAGCATGATACATATACAATACATAAAGTGCAGCATGCACAAGTGTTTCAGATTCATATAACAACATGACAGACTAACACATATATAGTGCATAACAACAACAGCGCCAAATTTACATACAACATTAGCTTAGTACATATATAGTGGGACTAAGGTGACAATTCCACCTGCTAAAATAAGTTACTGACAACTACATGTTACGACTGGGAGGTCGTGATTCAGCAACCGTATGCATTAGCAGGAGGACAAATAGATTTCACCACGAGTTAACATTGAAGAAGGTCTACTAACCTACACTGAGCTAAAAAAGTTTATCAGTACTAGTCTAAGGCACAAGTACCGTTCATCGGGACAATGACAATCGTGGAAGCTTAGCGGTCACTGGCCAGTTGAACGTGTAGTGTCCACTAAGCTTCCATGACCGTCATTGTCTCGACGAACGGTACTTGTGCCTTAGGCTAGTACTGATAAACTTGTTTAGCTTAGTGTAGGTTAGTAGACCTTCTTCAATGTTATCTCGTGGTGAAATCTATTTGTCCTCCTGCTAATGCATACTGTTGTTGAATCACGACCTCCCAGTCGTAACATGTAGTTGTCGGTAACCTCTTTTAGTAGGTGGGATTTTCACCTTAGTCCCACTATATATCTATATAACCTTAGTGTGGGATGCTTGCTTTCTCTCCGACTGTTGCGCTTTGGATTTACAAAGCAATGTCGATGGCCTTCATAGCTATGTCATGGCCGTCCTGCATAGCCTGTAGTCTTTGGCAAATGCCTGCAAATTAAATAGAATTGCTATTAACTAGTATCCTAAAATTTGATAAAAAAACACACTTACATAATATAATTATAAATGAACATATAGATAGAAACCTCAGGGATATATTCTTAAAACTTACATTGTCAGGCGGTGCAAGCACGTCCTCACCCTCACGGTGATCATCAGCACGGTCATCATGGGAACATAATAAAAATATAAACATCCTTGCCTCTAATATTGTGATCTTTTATCAATTAACAATCCTTCATTATGATCCCCACGAACATACAAGTCATTGTGATCCCCAGCTTCAATGTTTGGTGGTGTTGGCAACCCAATTGAGAATGGATTGGAGTCATCATACTTATCATAGTACTCTTCTTCATCTATAGGATCTTCAATGAACTGTCTTTTACCATGAAGAACAACCGACCATTTATCATTTGTAGGATCATCGATATAAAATACTTGTTTTGCCTATGATGCCAATATGACTGGTTCACCCTTCTCGCCAATCTTATCAAAGTACACTAACGTGAAACCCAATTCATCAACTATAGATCATTTGTTGTTATCAACCCAATTACATTTAAAGAGTGGAATTCTGAAATCTACATAGTCAAACTCCCATATGTCTTCAATGACACCGTAATATGACATTTTAACTTCACGTGGACTTTTATCCGTTGCACTTGCAAAAAACAATGAAGACGCTTGAAGGGTGACCCCGCTGTTTTGGATGACACTCTTATCATCTTGACGCTTTGTGTAATATGAGAAACCATTTATGTCAAACCCTTCATAAGACTTAACATTCAATTTTGGTTTAAAGGCGAGGCATTTTATGGTTTCAGTAACATTATCTGGTGTTTGAGATAGTTGATGTAAGACTTTGTCTTCAAACCACTAAAAAAATGTCTTGTTATGCTCTCTAGCAAGCCACATTGAATTGGATCGAGGATATTGTCTCTTGATGAAATTGGTATGTTCCTCGATATAAACACTGACTTCATCGATGTTGTGTAAAATATACAAGTGACCTTGCTCCAACTGCTCACGGCTGATTACTTTCACTCGTGATCCCAAAACTCCTTTTCCAAAATGCTCCTCAATATTGTTGTCATTCACCGGAGCGTCATTACCACTCAGAAAGTCATTGCAAAAATCCATAACACTCTCGCCACATAACCCTCAATAATACTCCCTTCAGGCCGATAACGGTTTCAAACATCACCTTTAAAAACGCTCATGTATCATTCAAAGGGATACATCCAATGCAAGAAAATTGGTCCCCACATTTTCACTTCCCTAGTCAAGTGGACAACAAGATCTAACTTGATATCAAAGAACGACGGAGGAAAATGCATCTCAAGCTGACATAGGGTAACAACCACTTCTCTTTGCAAATTATCGAGAGTATCAGGGTCAATAACTTTGCTGCACAGATTGTTGAAAAATAAACAAAGTCTGGTGATTGCAAACCTTACATGCCTCAGCAATATAGATCTAATTGCCACAGGCAATATTTGTTGCATTAGAATGTGACAATCATGAGATTTATGACCTATCAACTTCAGATCTTTCATTGATACCAATGTACGGATGTTGGATGAGTAACCCTGTGGCACCTTAACATTTACCAAGCATTCACAAAATGCTTTCTTCTCCTTTCTAGACAACATGTAACAAGCGGGAGGTAAGTATGTTCTCCTATCGCTACTAACTACTTGTGATGGAGTGGACTTTTCGAATCTATGAGTGTCCAATAACATTTTGGAATTCTTATGTCGAGTTATCTTGAGAGTTACGGTGCTTTGGTAAGGTTTGGATGGTGATGGATATTGATATCATGAGTGAGATCTTCTTTTTATGTCTTTTTGAGAAATTTAGTTGGATGATCTAACAGTTGAGTTTTGGCACCAAAATTTTATAGAATGTAGCTTGAGTGATTTTATGGTCTGAATTCTATAATGTTTTGATGCTACTTGAAAGAGATACATAGGGTTGAATATATTGACATAATGTGCCTATTAATGTATGGCACAATAAGGTTTTAATGCTTCGTTAAGCCTAATCCATGACATTTATGTATATGTCAAATGGTCGGCTCATTTAAATGAGCACCGTATCTGTGTTTCAGTAACCACAGATTAGGCTTTCAGGAGAAGTCATCCTAGACCCTTGGATGTGAGATCAAAGGCCTCTGAGTCTTCTCTGACCTTGCAGTTAGAGTCAGCTGAGGACCTGTTGAGGCAGCAGGTTGCCCGCCACCACTCTCCAGGACCGTGGGGCGAGAGGGAGGTCTTAACAAGTAGTTGAACTTGGCTCGCCTACACAAGCACTAAGACCCCTCATTTGAGGCATATAGAGAATAGATGAGGGAGTTCCAATTCCCCCTTTTTGCTACCTCTCCATTACCCGCCCACACAGGCCGAAGAGGAGGAGATAGAGAAGGGAACCAGAGGTTGAAGGGAGATCAGAGGAAGATGAGTAGGTGAGGAGGAAGGGCGAGTTCAGTTGATTTGTTGGAGGGCGCTTGCGATCCGTGTTGTAGAAGCGCCGACAGCTAATGTAGGCGCCTTTGTTGGAGAAGAAGAGGGAAACAAGGACGGAGCTTCAAGCCTTCCCATCCTCTTTGGATGATGTGGTCATGTTCCGGATGACCCGACACAACTTTTGGAGTATGTAACTTCAAATAGGAGGATGAGACCATTTTTTCTCTAGTTCACCACCACGGCGACGGCTACGGTCGGCGAGGTCATGGGTAGGGATCCCTGAGCTTGCCGTGAAGCACAGGTGGAGCTAAGGAGCTCCACATGACCACGATGGATCTCCTAGCTGCAGAAAGAGGTCATTCAGAGGAAGAAACACTTCCCAATTTCTCATCGGAGCCGAGCTATGCGGTGGCGCCCAAGCAAAGCAAGGGAGACATGCGAGTTCGTGAGACCGCGTTATGCGAGAAAGATGAGGGAGCGGGCGACTGCTTGGTTCACAGAAATATGTATATCTTAGATAAATCACAGTAATTAGTGTGATTATTAGAAAAATATAAATAAGGTACCAAAATGTTCATAAAAATGTGTAGAACAATATGAAACTGTAATATTAAGCTTTTGATGCACTAATAATAGTAATATCATGTAAGATGTATTATTCTTGTTTCTTGAGTAATAAATATCAAACAATGTTATAAAATTATGATAACATGTCAATAAGTCTATAATAATGCTTATAGTGCACCTGATGTCAGTGATGATCATGTTGATGCACGAAATTATATAATATGCTCAATATGGATAATTAGGGCTAATAACCCTAAAGAAAATGTAGAAAATACATTAATGATTAATAAATGATGAAATTCATAGAGTAAGCTCATATCAGTATCTGGAACCTCAAATTTAAATATTAGATCAGGATGATACACATAATCCATGTTATACGATGATGTTTTCTCTTAATGTGATATAAACCCTAATATGATTAATACCCGTAACATAGGGTTAACATGTGCACAAAAAAGGATATGGAACCTAATGTTTAGATGATGAACTTTGATAATGAGATGTAATCTGGAAAATGACATCAGTATGATAAATATAAGATAGGAATACAAGTAATGATGAGAATATCATAATGAGATAAGGTAAACCCTAAAATGAATATAATTAGGGTTAAGACGAGATGTAAGAAGATGAGAACCTGATGATAGTATATGATCTTGTTTTGATCAGGTTTAACATAGATATAGAGGACATTAGGAATATGCTTTAGAATGATCTATCTCTTTGGAAGGTACACCATTACCTCTTACTTGGCTTATTATACAATATGCTTGTGTTATATGGTAGTAAAGACGTTGCATATGGTATTGATTGAAATAATTGTTCTTGTATGATATGTTGCATGATTTTTCGTACTTATTTCTATGAACACATAAAACATAATATATCTATTCCATTATATTTAAGCACTTCAACTCTTTGGTAGTAAAGTGCTGGAAATAAGTACTCAACTCTTCGGTAGTAAAGTACTTGGAAGTGATCCAACTCTTTGGTAGTAGATCACATTGTGAAATGATCCAACTCTTTGGTAGTAGATCATAAAGGCCTGAATACATTCAACTCCCAGGTAGTAAATGCATGGATATATATTGGAAAATGTGCTTAAAATATGTGTTCCCTTCTGGTAACAAATATCTTTGTGCAACTATACACCTTTTCTTATATTTTTTTAATGCTGCCAAGTATTAGTTTTATCTTATTGCCAAGATATGATGAGAGGTATATAAAAGACACGTAGGCATACTCAGTACAATATTCTTGAATATTGTGATGACGTGTACCGCTTGTAATCTTTTTTTTACGTTGTGGTTTTGCTCTTGAAGTTCCAGGATAGTTGAGAGTTGTGTGGTGAGCTGATGTACAGGTGGACCTGTTGTCTTAAGATCCTGTAGTTTAGTAGTAGTTCATGTATATGTGTAATTTGTTGTTCAATATGTAATATCAAATGTTGTAACAATTGATGTTGTAATTATATGTTGAATGGTGAACATGTGTGTATGGTTTTATTATTGGTCATGTACATGTGCTACTGTGTTTCCTTCTGACTTCCTATGATTTTCTTATTCTTAGCCTAGTTTGGGGTGTTTAAATTGGTATTCTTGCTGAGGTGAGGGTTTCAATTTGGATGTCACACATCATATTAAGTTTTAAAAAATCCGGGGACGTCACAGGTGGTATTAGAGCATGAACAATAGCAAAGCCTAACATTTGCTCATTATGCAACTCAAACTAAAGAAAACCTTGAACTTAATAATCTTTACGGTTAGATTAGTCATCTTTTAGAGACTAGATCTGACCTAGCCTCTAGGTTAGCACCTAGGTGTCCGAGAACTAGGTCTAGACTGGTGCTTATTGAGTATAAAGTCCTTAGATGTCGTTCTTTCCTTGTAGTGTAGCGGTATGGGACGTTGCACTATTTGGAAATGATGTGCATCAAGGGAAGAGAAACCCTAGACATATGGCACTCATTGTCTAGAGTAGCTATGCTATTCTACACCATGTTCTCTCCCTTTTCACTAGTTTCCATGACACTGGACTCTCTACTATGTGTGGGACACTCATTTTCTGGATTTGGGTTTTTGATTCCAATCAGATCGAACCTTGGTAGTTTTCTCTGACGCTTGTTTTATCAAAGAAAAACTATATAATATTTTATTATATATATGTATTACAAAAATGTGTCCCCACACAAGTACGAGTAGGAGGTTGTCATGTAACCTAAGTGAAAGTGAATGACATCAGTCTAGAAGAGAGTAGTTCTAGATTAGATGTCTAGAACCTTGTTAGAATATATGATAGATGGAATAGATGAAATAAGCTATGATGCAAGTCTTATATAGATGATATAAGATGGTTTATGATGATCTGTGTTTGTCTTTGAGGACTTATGTTCAGTTTTGAGGATGCAAGATAAGTTTTGATGTTTCAAGTAAATGGACTTTTATGAGATAAGATATGCTAAGTTAAGACAAGGTTGTGAGTCAGCATGAGCCTCAAGCTCTTTTACAAAGGAGGACCTCTAGTGTTATGACCAGTTTTGGGGTTAGCTCAAGAGATAGCGAGATCCACAGGGAGAAGGTCAGAGAACCTCAACTCCAAGATATGAGAATTTTGAGATATGTGATATGATATGTCCTAAACTAGACTACTCCTGAGTGAATGAGTTGTGTTGCTTAATGTTGGTATGTATGCCCTGAGAGCCAATCATGGGATGATTGGTGGGATACATTAAGATTGATTTGATAAACATCAAAGGCAAGCTTCCAATTCTTTCTGGTTCAGTCATATGAGATAGTGACAGAATAGATTGAATGTCTAGAGAATGACAGTACTCAATGATGTATGCCTTCAGGTTCAGGACCTTAACGATGAGATCATACGAATGCTAAGAGTTTGTACATTCTTGTTATGTCCATGGTCAGATGTCATTGTGGAAGGAAGATAGACAACAATGACACACAAGACTAGATGGTGGTGTTGGTTGATGACAGAATATCATTAGTCATGATATAGAGATATCAAACCAAACACATATGTACTTGTTAGAGAACAAGTGTACCGAACAGACCCACCGTGAGTTTGACACATGGAACTATGACATGGTAGTCACAGTAAGTACTGACAGTGATGGTGATGAGTGTGATTCTTTGACCTAAAATCACTACACTCAACACATGTCATTGGGCACACTTTGACATCATCAAACGCAGTCCTAAAACATGGGTTGTTATAAAGGCGATGACTGGGTGGCTTTGACACATGGGGCTTTTGAGGGGTGAGTGATAGATATGGGATTTGTCCCTCCTGAGGGAGTTTGATATCCAAGGCCACTTGATGAGTACGATTGAAATAGGCATGCACACGCATGTGTGAATCGGTATGTGATATTGATGTCATACATATCTCTTCCAATCTACTCTGAGATCAAGAAAGTGAATGAACGTTGACAGGATGACTGTTCCATGCCTCGAGTTCATTCGGGATATCAGTGACAAAGGAATTATACATTTGCTGTAACACCATTCACAGATTGTAGGATTGAAAGTTGTTCTCCAACTTTCTACTTTCACTTGGGTAGTACTGATGTGTGACTAGGCACCGCTCTTTGCTTGTGAAGTCATATGTGTTATGGAATTTCACTGCCAACGTGAAATGGACCTACAGGGTCACACACATAGGATTTAACCTGGAAGAGGAGTTTTGTCCACAAACAATGTTTAGATTGATTACTAAAGGAGTTTAGTAGTTCAATTAAACACTCAATTGATTGATAGCTCAAAATCGTAGTGTTCAAGGTGTTGGACATATTGATTAGAGTATCAGATTGATTGAATTCACAATTGACTGATTCTGCACAATCTGCACTCCCAATCGATCAACTCATATGATGAACCGATCGACTGAGCTTGGTGAACCAATCGGCTCAAGTGTTGAGTTGATCGGCTCAAGGACATGGTGAATGATTACTTCAAGTGTTGAAATGATCAGTTCAGCTGTTGCGACCGGGCAAGTTGGGAAAGTAGGATTGGTGAGAATTGTCCTTTCGTTTCACTTTCCCAATTTGATTGGAACAAGGACTGGTATTTGATACCAATTAGAAACTAAAGTTGGAAGGTCAATCGGGAACTGGTCAGGACCACGAACCGACCGGTTCAGAAAGTGAACCGACCGGTTGATGGGTCTCAACCGATCGGTTGAGTGTCAACCGACCGGCTCAGAACCCCAACCGACCATTTCAGAAATGAAACGATCAGTTCAGCTTGCGAGTTGGTTGTTTTTAGTGGTAAATCTCAAACCCTTCTACTCCTGCTTTTAGTCGCATGACCCTCCTATATATATAGGGGTATTGGGGGCTTCTCAAAGAACAACTCAGTGCAACCAGTTGCTTTGCAAAGTTGTCATTCTCTCTGGTTTTGGTAACTGAGAGAGAGCCCGAGCAAGTGCTACCCGCAAAGGGAGGCGCAGCAAGAGAAAGACAACTGCAGTTGCAACTGGCAGCAGGAGAGTGTGTTGGAGACTAGTACATCAACAGGAGGGTGCAACTCCTTCCAACTCCTTGTGGGACAAGGAGTTTGTAGTTCCAGGTGGTCCGTGTGGACTACTTCATAGGCGGGAGGTTTCTGCCGCTCAGGAGGACAATTGTCAACCTGACAGTCCGGTGTGACCAGGAGTCGTCAGTCCCTGTGTGACCAGGAGCTGCACAGACACCGTCTAAGGCCGGAGTTGAAGACCGTGCAAGGCGTGAGGTATTGTCGCCGAGCAAGCCTCGGGACAAGGTATGATTCCACAAACCATCCCTTTCCTATTATATAGACGTTGACGCGTTTCCTTGTTCTGGGTTTGGGGGAGAATTTTTTTATTTCCGCTACCTTCTCTGCCTTCCCTAAAATCCAACAGTGGTATCAGAGCCAGGTCAACTGCTCTATATTTTAGGAATATTTATATGATCGATTTTGGTTTGTCGCCTTTATTTATTGCATACGATGCGAATAAAATTGGCTTTATGCATGTCCAATCCTAAATCCACAAATGCCTATTACATATATGATATGTATTATTAAGGCACTCGATACGCGTCGCCCTTAAACAAGTTTTGTGGTGGATATATAGCATGGTTATGGCCAATAAACCCTATCTATGTATGGTTGTTTGTGGTTTCTTGCATCTCGGTCTGCGCACCGATCTTCCTTCTCCTATTCCTGATGTAACTCGAAATAATTCGAGATTCTTTCCTACCTTTACTCCCCCCGAATGTAACTCGAGGTTTCCATTTTAAGCAATGTAAAATTAGGATAGATTTTATTTCTTGTTATGTCAAAGAACAGAGGGCATCTGACGACAGCTGAGACGATCGGTTCAAGGAGTGAATCGATCGGTTGACGTTCCAGACGATCAGTTCAAGGAGTGAGTCGATCGGTTGATGACCGGTTCGAGGAGCGAGACGAGTGGGTGGCGGCCAGAAGGAGATGCATGATGACCAGTTGAACTGATCGGTTGTAGGAGCCAACCGATCGGATGGTGGCACCCAGACGACCGCCCAGAGAGAGCAGATCATTCATATGATGAGTTGATCAACTCAGAAGGCAAGGCACAAACTTCATCTTGTACAGGTTGCATGTGATGTTGACCTAGATGATCGTGATTCCTCTTGGCTTGAGGAATCACATTAGGATGGCCATAATCATCGCTTTTATCATTTTGCATGTTTTCTATGGGATATAGCATGTATATGATATGTACTATATATTGTGGTGATTGGATATGTATATGTATATAAAAACCAAATCCCTCATTAAATATTAAGTTTTAGATGCCTTCCAAATGCGACACACGTGAAAAACTTGATCGATCAAGTGTGGGCACGCCCTAGCGTGGTGCACCATCTATCTCGTGGAAGTGTGAAAGATGAATGTGTGGGTCTGCCCTAGCAGGGTGCATATTCATCGTGTTGGCTTTGGGTCGGACTTAACAAGGTGAGCTAGATAGGATCTAGAACCTTGAGGCATGGAGATGATCATTGCAAGGAGTTGCATATGATGCAATTGGCAAGAGTTGCCTACCTGAGAGATCTAAGTTGTAGGTGACAGCACTAGCTGGTCCATGACTTAGAGGATTTCAGGATCTTGCCCACTAGAATGTTATATGCTGCAATCTTCCGAATTGATGGTGAGGGCTATCAATATGAATTAAAATAGTGGGAGCGATAATTAATTAAAGGCCTAATTATATCTTCAACTTTTCGAATCAATCAAATAAGTCAAAAATGAGTTTTGTACTAAAATTGCATATTTCCTTTTGTAGTTCAAATGGCAACAAACAACAATCACTTTTCTTTGCGATCGGTCCTTGAAAAGGACAAGCTAAATGGGATAAACTCCCATGACTGGCATTGGACATTGAGAATTGTTCTTACTCAAGAGCGTAAGCTCTATGTCCTGGATACTCCAATTCCAGAGGAACCCGCTCCTAATGCACCAAAGATAGAAAGGGATGCTTACAAGAAGCATTCTGATGATGCAAAATGTTTGATGTTATGTTCTATGAACCATGAGTTGCAGAGACAACATGAGAACATGGGTGTCATTGAGATGATTTAGCATCTCAGGAACATCTATGAAGATCAGGCACGGCAAGAGAGATACAATGTCTCAAGGGCACTGTTCAAGTGCGTCATGACAGAAGGAGATCCAGTTGGTCCTCACACACTCAAGATGATTGGGTATGTGGAGAACCTGCAGAGACTGGGATTTCCACTGAGCCAAGAGTTGGCTACTGACGTGATACTGCAATCATTGCCAGAATCCTACAGTCAGTTTGTGATGAACTACAACATAAAAAACTTTGATAGGCCACTGTCAGAGTTGTTGGGCATGTTGAGGAAAGCCGAGATACAAATGAAGAAGGACAAGCCCAAGCCTGTGATGGTGATCACAAGCAAGAAGGGCAAGGGCAAAGCTAAGAAAGGTTCTGATGCTAGCCAGGATCCCAAGTCAACTTCAGCTCTCAAGGCCAAGGGAGGCATGACCAAGAAAGGAAATTGCCACCATTGTCAAAAGCCAGGACATTGGAAAAGGAATTGTCCTCTCTATCTGGAAGAACAAAAAAAGAAGGAGGCAACTGAAGTCTCCACTTGAAGGTGTCATGAAAATAATCTTGTAACACTTTTGAGGTATATGATACCAAGATGTAAAGTGTAAAGCACTCATCATTGGGGCAAGCATTGCCACCATAGATAGGAGTACTTTAGTTTATTTTCAGCCTATAAGGCATGTAATACAGTTATGAACTGCTATTTCATATTTTCCAATAGATAGAAACACTTTATTTTTGCATATTGTATGACAATGATGGCAATCAATAAAGTTGATGTTTCAATCTTTTAAAGATATGATCTTTGTGGAAATGCCTTGTTTATCTAGTGGTATTTGATATGCATAAGATAAAATGATACCTAAAAGTTATAGATAACTCAAACAATCAATTAGCATCAATCATGAGAAATTCATTTCTAGTATCCATATGATGGATATATCTAGACTCTTTTTGGTTAGAGAACCAGTAAGAGACATGAATATCTTAGACATGATTAATCAATCTTCACTAATGGTAGTGGGAGAATGATTATCCTATTAGGTATGATACATATGATGTATTTACATACCTATTCGAGCAAATGCTAATACTTCAAATGGTGTTTAGAGAAATACCAATATGAAAATATTGAAGTGTTTAAGATTATCACAGATGAAGTACAAATTTGGTAAAGTGTTAATTATTGATGAGATCAATGAATGAAATACTTGGACTAAATGTTTGAGATCCTTATGAGTGATTATGATAGTGTATCATAGTGAACTCATGATTAAGGCATGGTGATGTTTAAATCAAGAAGGAATCATACTCTAAGGAGTTAGAGAATGATTATCAAATAACTGAATTCTTCTTAATAAAAGAGTACCCCACACTAATAAGGGATATTAAGAATCACAAGGAGTTGTGAGTTCTTATTTCCTTGACAGATACACCTCAATTATCTATGTGATGAGTTGTTCATGTGATGATTCAACTATCTAGATGAATATGAGGAACCAAATTTTGAGTTATGGTTTATGACCATTACATCCTAAATGAAATCCATGTGAACCATAAGGTATGACCTTGATGGTAGCACCCATTGGATGAAATCCATAAGTGCGAATAAGTCTTAAGTGTTAAGACACATGGATAACATTTTTGAGAAGGATAATGCTTGTTGATTTCAACTTAATGACTAAGACATTTGGCATATGGATACTAAAACCACATTCCTATGAGGAATAAAACAAGGATGTGTACGTGACACAACCTATACGGTTTATGAATCCACTAATGCAAATGAAGTCTATAAGTTACAATGGACTAATCAATGTGATTGATTGAGTACAAGCAACTCCTAATTGGATCTTTACTTTGATGATATAGTCAAAGGGTTTGACTGATATGTCAATGATAAAGAAGGGATTTGTGGTTTAGTGGGAGGATGTTCACATTCCACATGTTGATGTGAAATGGATATGTTCTAGAATGGAAATACAAAAGTGGAAATTATCTTTAAGGAAGATAGAGATGTTTCCTATGTGATAGGAATAGAGATCTATAGAGATAGTTCTCGAAAACCTCTTGACCTAAAAAGAAAAAGCATACATTAGCAATCTATACTGAAGGGTTTAGTGTACACAAATTTAGTGGGAGAAAACTTGTCCATGTTATATGGAGTTAGTATCCCAAGGCCAAGTGTCCAATTCTTATGAAGAATGAGAACACTAAGAATAGATATGGATCTATCATGTATGTAATAATCCCATTATCTTGCATGTATCGACATGGAGAAAAACAAAATGAATTCATCATCTTGTATGTAGGACATGGCAATATGATGTGCTCATCCTAATAACTCGTATGTGGGACATGATGAGTGGATGTCTGTCTATTTCCAATAAGGGTTACTGGAATACCATGAGAACTTGAGAAGTACTAGTTCTATGGAGATAAGGAAGAGTTCAATGTAAAGAGTTACATCGATGCGAACTTCCGAAAAGGACAGAAAATTAATCGCAAAATATATATAGGATATATAAAAGTGAAAGTTTGTTGATAATTGGAAGTTGTTCCAATAAAACCATTTAAAAGGGAAATGTCGAGTATCTATGTGTTGAAGAACATTAGTGGATACTATATGGATCTGGAAGTTCATGAGATGAATTTATTGATATTCCACTCATTGATGACAAGTATGGAATCCTTGATCATGCAATGTGGCTAAAGGTTAGCAAAGGAATACTAGATCGCATATTATGGAAACTGCATCTCATACGTGTGACGTACAGCGAAGAGATGTGAGACATGTAATTTATACTGACTTTGGCAAGGTGTTGCCATTACTCACTATGTTAGCACTAGAGCACAGTAACATGTGGGACATGTTTGAAGATCACTATGAATATGATTCAAGGGTGATTGGCTCGCAGTGCAAGTGGGAGTCTGTTGGTATGTATGCCTTGAGAGACAATCATGGGATGATTGGTGGGATACATTAAGATTGATTTCATAAACAACAAAGGCAAGCTTCCTATTCTTTCTGGTTCAGTCATATGAGATAGTGACAGAATAGATTGAATGTCTAGAGAATGACAGTACTCAATGACGTATGCCTTCAGGTTCTGGACCTGAACGATGAGATCATACAAATGCTAAGAGTTTGTACATTCTTGTTATGTCCCTGGTCGGATGTCATTGTGGAAGGTAGATAGACAAAAATGACACACAAGACTAGATTGTGGTGTTGGTTGATGACAGAATCTCATTAGTCATGATATAGAGATATCAAACCAAACACATAGGTACTTGTTAGAGAACAAGTGTACCAGACAAACCCACCATGAGTTTGACACATGGAACCATGACATGGTAGTTACAATCAATACTCACAGTGATGGTGGTGAGTGTGATTCTTTGCCATGAAATCACTACACTCAACACATGTTGTTGGGCACACTTTGACATCATCAAACGCAGTCCTGAAACATGGGTTGTTATAAAGGTGATGATTGGGTGGCTTTGACACATGGGGCTTTTGAGGGGTGAGTGATAGATATGGGATTTGTCCCTCCTGAGGGAGTTTGATATCCAAGGCCACTTGATGAGTAGGATTGAAATAGGCATGCACACTCATGTGTGAATCAGTATGTGATATTGATGTCATACATATCTCTTCCAATCTACTCTGAGATCAAGAAAGTGAATGAACGTTGACAGGATGATTGTTCCATGCCTTGAGTTCATTCGGGATATCAGTGATAAATGAATTATACATTCGCTGTAACACCATTCATAGATTGTAGGATTGAAAGGTGTTCTCCAACTTTCTACTTTCACTTGGGTAGCACTGATGTGTGACTAGGCACCACTCTTTGCTTGTGAAGTCATAAGTGTTATGGACTTTCACTGCCAACGTGAAATGGACCTGCAAGGTCACACACATAGGATTTAACCTGAAATAGGAGTTTTGTCCACAAACAATGTTTAGATTGATTACTAAAGGAGTTTAGTAGTTCAATTAAACACTCAATTGATTCATAGCTCAAAATCATAGTGTGCAATGTGTTGGACATGTTGATTAGAGTATCATATTGATTGAATTCACAATTGACTGATTATGCACAATCTGCACTCCCAACCGATCGGCTCATATGATGAACCGATCGGCTGAGCTTGGTGAACCGATCGGCTGAGCTTGGTGAACCGGTCGGCTCAAGTGTTGAGTCGATCGGCTCTAGGACAGGGTGAACAATTTCTTCAAGTGTTGAAACAATCGGTTCAACTGTTGCGACCGGGCAAGTAGGGAAAGTAGGATTGGTGTGAATTTTCCTTTCGTTTCACTTGCCCAATTTGATTGGAACAAGGATTGGTATTTGATACCAATTAGAAACAAAAGTTGGAAAGTCAATCAGGAACTGGTGAGGACCACGAACCGACTGGTTCAGAAAGTGAACCGACCGGCTGATGGGTCCCAACCGATCAGTTGAGTGTCAACCGAACAACTCAAATCCCCAACCTATCATTTCAGAAATGAAACGATCGGTTCAGCTTGTCAGTTGGTTGTTTTTTGTGGAAAATCTCGAACCCTTCTACTCCTGCTTTTAGTCCTGCATTGCCCGGGATGGAGAACCCTATCCCATGACCCTCCTATATATATAGGGGTATTGGGGGCTTCTCAAAGAACAACTCAGTGCAACTAGTTGCTCTGCAAAGTTGTCATTCTCCTTGGTTTTGGTAACCGAGAGAGAGCTTGAGCAAGTGCTACCCGCAAAGGGAGGCGCAACAAGGGAAAGACAACTACAGTTGCAACTGGAAGTAGGAGAGTGTGTTGGCGACTAGTACATCAACAAGAAGGTGTGACTCCTTCCAACTCCTTGTGGGACAAGGAGTGTGGAGTTCTAGGTGGTACGTGTGGACTACTTCAGAGGCGGGAGGTTTCTGCCACTTAGGAGGACAACTGTCAACCTGACAGTCTGGTGTGACCAGGAGTCGTCAGTCCCGGTGTGACTAGGAGCTGCATAGACACCGTCCAAGGCCAGAGTTGAAGACCGCACAAGGCGCGAGGTATTGTCACCGAGCAAGCCTCGGGACAAGGTATGATTCCACAAACCATCCATTTCCTATTATATAGACATTGACACGATTCCTTGTTCTGGGTTTTGGGGAGATTTTTTTTTGTTTCCACTGTCTTCTCTGCCTTCCCTAAAACCCAACACTTAGTGCATGATTCCTATAGTATTCTTGAACCCTAGATGTCCTTGGGAGGACTGAACCCTTGAGTCAGAGAGAGGTTGGTTATGTGTGCATAAGTGAATATGAATATGAGTGCCTACCATCTGGGTGAGGGAGAGAGCCCAAGACCCTGGAGGAGGTAGCTATGTTAGTTTCTGTGAAGCCTCATGCTCGGGTTGGTGGTTTCCCACATAAGAATCTAGTGGTGTATATAAGAGAGTTTTGGGTAAACATATCTCTTGGGTAAAGACCTATGAAGAGTATGCCGTATCATGTTTTGGTTTGTGCTTATGTGGCTAGAGCTTGTAAAGCTATCGCTAGTACCAATGAGGTAGTCCGAGAACCCTAAGCTAAGAGAGAAAAGATAAAGTATGTGATTTTGAGATACTCATAGAGTTGTTTTTGCTCAGAGAGACTGAGCATGGCACTTCCCTCATGATGCAGGTCAGGATAACCTCCGTTGGACCAGATAAAGTTTTGGTATATGTTTTAAGAAGCCACTTGTATATGTTTTTGTAGCACAAACATGATACATATATAATACTATGTTTTAATCTCGAGATGTGATACATAGACATGATATGATGGAAACCTAGAGATGGTTTAATAGATGGAAATGCATAAATGGTTAACCATGTACATGAATAATGATGACTAATGTGAAACTGTTGTTTAATCTTGTGATGAAATCATTAGTAAATGTTGTAATTGATTATGAGTAATGAAATAAGATCATATGAATGAAATATGTTACATGAGGTGTTAATCTTAGTGCTTAATAAAGATGAAAAATATAGTTTGATAGTTAGCACAACATAACATTTATGACACCTTGATGTATGAGTTAATCTTAGTTAACTCCTTTAGAACATGGAATATGATGTGAGGACCCTAATGCATGGATAAAGATAAGGATGCAACCTTGATATATGAGATATGTAATGACATAACTAGAGTTTCTAAACCCTAGTTTGAGCCTTCTATGATCGTGAGGTTCCCCCCTAGATGTTTTTGAAACCCCTAGTAGTGGTTTGGATATGAATACGGGGCCTTGTTTTTGGAAATGTTTCACCTATGTTAGTACCCTACAAGTGAAAGTAGACCTTTTGGTTTTTCCTTCAAGTAAGAAGATGACATAATTTTGAGGACGAAATTTCTTTTAAGATGTATGTGATGTGATGGACTGGATTTTTTCTCCTAATTTCGAGGATGAAATTTCTTTTAAGGTGTGTAGGATGTGATGGAGTGGACTTTTCGAATCTATAAGTGTCCAATAACATTTTGGAATTCTTATGTCGAGTTATCTTGAGAGTTACAATGCTTTGGTAAGGTTTGGATGGTGATGGATATTGATATCATGAGTGAGATCCCTTTTTTATGTCTTTTTGAGAAATTTAGTTGGATGATCTAACAGTGGAGTTTTGGCACCAAAATTTTATAGAATGTAGCTTGAGTGATTTTGGAGCTATGGTCTGAATTCTATTATGTTTTGATTCTCCTTGAAAGAGATACATAGGGTTGAATATATTGACATAATGTGCCTATTAATGTATGGTAGAGCAAGGTTTTAATGCTTCCTTAAGCCTAATATGTGACATTTATGTATATGTCACATGGTCAACTCATTTAAATGAGCATCGTATATGTGTTTCCGTAACCACAGATCAGGATTTCAAGAGAAGTCATCCTAGACCCTTGGATGTGAGATCAAAGGCCTCTGAGTCTTCTCTGACCTTACGGTTAGAGTCAGCTGAGGACCCGTTGAGGCAGTAGGTTCCCCGCCACCACTCTCAGGATCATGGGGCGAGAGGGAGGTCTTATCAAGTAGTTGATCTTGGATCGCCTAGACGAGCACTAAGACCCCTCGTTTGAGGCATATGGAGAATAGACGAGGGAGTTCCAATTCCCCCTTTTTGCTACCTCTCCATTACCCACCCACATAGGTCAAAGAGGAGGAGATAGAGAAGGGAACTAGAGGTTGAAGGGAGATCAGAGAAAGATGAGTAGGTGAGGAGGAAGGGTGAGTTCAGTTGATTTGCTGGAGGGTGCTTGTGATCCCTGTTTTAGCAGTGCCGACGGCTAATGTAGGCACCTTTACTGGAGAAGAAGAGGGAGACAGGGACGGAGCTTCAAGCCTTCCCATCCTCTTTGGATGATGTGGTCAAGTTCTAGATGACCCGATGCAACTTCTGGAGTATGTAACTTCAAATAGGAGGATGAGACCGTGTTTTCTCCAGTTCACCACCACGACAACGACTATGTCCGGCGAGGTCGTGGGTAGGGATCCCTAAGCTTGCATGAAGCACAGGTGGAACTGAGGAGCTCCACATGACCACAATGGATCTCCTAGCTACAGAAAGTGGTCATTTAGAGGAAGAAGCACTACCCGATTTCTCATCGGAGCTGAGCTATGCGGCGGTGCCCAAGCAAAGCAAGGGAGACATGTGAGTTCGTGAGACCGCGTTACATGAGAAAGATGAGGGAGCAGGCAACTCAGCTTGTTTAGTGACAAATTAGAGAAGAACTGGCCCAAATCCCAACTGAACCAGACAGTTCATTCAAGCTAGATTGTCCGGCTCACGCTCCCTACCAAGCACCAGCAAATGAGCAGCTGCAAGCCTTAGAGCCACGTGGAGGACTCCTATTGGCCAAAAAGGTATGAAACTCCCAGAAATATGTATATCTTAGATAAATCACAATAATTAGTGCGATTATCAGAAAAATATAAACAAGGTACCAAAATGTTCAGAAAAATGTGTAGTACAATATGAAACTATAATATCAGGCTTTTGATGCACTAATAATAGTAATATCATGTAAGATGTATTATTCTTGTTTCATGAGTAATAAATATCAAACGATGTTATAAAATTATGATAACATGTCAATAAGTCTATAATAATGCACATAGTGCACCTGATGTCAGTGATGATCATGTTGATGAATGAAATCATATAATATGCTCAATATGGATAATTAGGGCTAATAACCCTAAAGAAAATGTAGAAAATACATTAATGACTATTAAATGATGAAATTCACAGAGTAAGCTTATATCAGTATCTGGATACTCAGATTGAAATATTAGATCAGGATGATACACATAATCCATGTTATATGATGATGTTTTCTCTTAGTGTGATATAAACCCTAATATGATTAATACCCGTAACATATGGTTAACATGTGCACAAAAAAGGATATGGAACCTAATGTTCAGATGATGAACTTTGATAATGAGATGTAATATGGAAAATGACATCAATAAGATAAATATAAGATAGGAATACAAGTAATGATGAGAATATCATAATGAGATAAGGTAAACCCTAAAATGAATATAATTAGGGTTAATACGAGTGATAATACCAATTTGTGTGATGTTTTTGACCCTTATTTTATTATCAAAACTGCCCTTTTAACTGTTTTCCTCTTCTTTTATATGTACTTTTGCAATAATTGGCCAAACGACGCTCTTAATTCAATATTTCCATCTTTTGCAGAGATTTCTTCCATTTTGGACTCATTTATCATCAATAAGGCCGTTCTAGCCCACAAGCATGCTCCACCTGCATCGGCCTTCTAGTCGACCGATATTCTCACTTCCCGACAGGGTAGCACGACACATCGACGCGCGACTTGAGGATGCTATGCAAGAAGGAACCGTCGGACGACACACCTCTTTACCCGACAGGGAGCCGAGTTCCCCACGACATCTCAAATGTGTCGCATGATACTGGCCACCCACCTGCAGGCGCCACTCGCCACGATGCCCGATAGCCGACATCCTTGTGCCGGGCGATACTGATATCGGCCGACCACCCATTCCACGATGATAAGGAACACACGTGGTGCCCTGAGCACCATAACTTTCCCAACTGCTGCCTATAAATAGAGCTACAGGAAGCCGAAAAGATAGGTCGGAACCCTACGCAAGTCACCTCAGGAAAGCTGTAAAAAACTAGTGTATCGTGCCTCAGTGTTTGTGCTGGGTGATTCTAGGTGAGCATTTCCCCATCCCGAGAGGGAGGGAATGGTTCACTTAGGGTCACCCCGAGCAACACTCTAGGCCGATATCAGCCGATGAGGACCCCTGACATAAGTGATCGATACTAGGAGCATCGCTCTAGCCCAACACGATACTAAACCCTTATACGCATCGTGCGTCACGACGTGTCGCCTGAGAGGGTGCCACCCGACATGATCGTATCGGGCAAGGGTCCTCGCACGATGCAATCCGTCCGTCACGGCGTGTCGCCTGAGAGGGTGTGCCACCAGACACGGTTGTATCGGGCTAGGTTCCTGCCCGGTATCGGGCTAGAGGGTCAACTGTAGTCTGTCGTCCTTGTATATCAAGAAGGCGACATCTATCTCCATTTATGTCATTTATTTCTTTTACTTATGCAATGTAACGAGAACCTTATTTGTTTATGGAAATAGAAGAGATTAATTACCTGCTGCTTTATGTTTGGTACCTTTGTTGGATGATTGCTATGTTTAAAATCTGAACTCTAGCTTGCATGCTTGGATCGTGTTTCGATTAGCTACCGAATCGTGCTTTCCCGTCGCAACAACCTCGAGAGAGGTGTTGTGGCTCTAGTGTTTGGTCCGATTCTGGAGTACGAGAGTGCCCAGAATCGAAGTTGCTTTAGTAACCTTTCCACTCTAATTTAAGTCCAGCAACCTCAAGAGGTACAACAAATCCAGCAATATCTACACCGAAGAACTCCACGTCATGTGGCACATAATGGAGGGAAGAGTGATCAACCTTAGGCAGTTCTTGCTAAACAAGTTGCACCTGATAAAAGATGACACCAAGGAATACTGCATGGGTGGCATCATCAACCTGATCGTGGCAGGGCTAGGGTACCCAAAGGAGCCACGCAGCCTTTCAAGGACGAAGGGCGATGAGCTGATCGACATCAAATACCTGATGAGGGCCAGCATCATAAAGAATGAGGGAAGGGACTACTTCTACAAATTTACAAGAACAAACATACTCCTCCCGCTCCTTCGTCGCGCCACCTACGACGCAGAGAAGTTGGTCTTCACTGCTGTGGAGATTGAAGTTGTGGCAGTAGACGTAGCCTACACCGCCGCCACCAGAGTCCTGGAAAGGGCAATCCCAGAGCAACCGACGACAACTGTTAATAAAGTTGTCGTCGTTCTTACTATACCAACCACAACCACAACAACGACTATAGTGGCTGAAGAAGAACCAATCATCGTTGAGGTCAACTGTGGGAGCTGCCGCAGAAGAGACAGACGCAACCCCCGACATCCCCGTAAGGCCTGTAGAGGCAGAAGAAGCACCTCAGTCGGACGCCAGTAATGGGGTGTTCGACGAGATCCTAAGAATGGAGCTCGAAGGTGCACAGCTGACGCCGACACCACCGCCGGTATCTCCTGTTGCAGCGGCTGAGGGGATCTTCGACAATGTAGAGGTGGAGCAGCATCCGCCCACACCACGACCTTCTCCACACGACGAGAAGGCAAGGTGGTGACGGTTGAAAAAGCGTCCTCGCCTCGCCCGGCGACATCTGGATCACGAACAATTGAGATAGACTCTACCTCATATGGTAGGCCATCGCGTGAGCAAGGTGTCCTGAGGACAGAAGGGAGACCCACAAGAACCCCTCCGTTGCTTGGGAAGATGCTAGGGCACGAGCTCGACTACTTGCGGGAGGTAACGGATAACAACTCAACTACTTGTATTTCCTTAACCCGCAAGTTTGCATCTTTCCAAGATAGGCTGAATAGCCAAGAACGAGAGATGCTAACTCTACCTAGCCTTCCCGGTGGACTAGAGACTTTGACTGCGGTGCTTCAGCAAGTTCTCCAATGCCTTGACAAGATCTAGGAGAGGCTGGACAGGAGGGATGACCATCCGCTCCGAAGGCAGCCAAGAAGGTCGTCGTCGCCCCCTAGTCGTGGCTCTCCACCTTCTTCATCAATGTCCTCCTCGCGATCAGCGTCCTCCTCCCCCTCCAGTGGGAAATCCTCAACGCCTGAGGAGGGAACGCCACAAAGGTCAACCGATGGAGTTCCAGAACGATAGGAGAGTTCCTTAGGCCTGGCAGAAGAAAATCCCTCTGTCCTCCTGGATGAAATTGAAGGGGATAATAGAGATATCAACATCAGGGTACACTCTTCTGATGAATCTGAGGGAGAAAAGGGGGACGTTTATGCAGTCAATGAAAGACACCTCCCAAGAGGAAGATGCTCGATGGAGGATAGTTTTCGTGAGCCATCCTAGATACCCTCCTTTGAGATGGCCGACATCGACAGAAGGGCCATCGGATACCTAACGATCAGAGACTAAAATTTGCTGAACAAGGTCTTAAGATCGCAGGCAGATGAAGAAGACGTCGTCTGGAGCGATGACTACTTCTCCGTACGACGGGGAGATCTTCGAAGTATGTTCCGCTCCCCGGCCATCGTCAGAAAAAGACTGTTTAGGGTCCTTAAAAATGCGATAATAGAAAATATTGACAGTAGGACAGGTCGGAAGACAATATACAACGCCACCCCGACCTTGGCAAGAAGACTGATGATAGGAGTTC
Organism: Alisma plantago-aquatica; assembly: GCA_963693085.1. Classification (NCBI taxonomy): domain Eukaryota; kingdom Viridiplantae; phylum Streptophyta; class Magnoliopsida; order Alismatales; family Alismataceae; genus Alisma; species Alisma plantago-aquatica. The sequence continues at coordinate 225,589,785 of OY856414.1, read as the reverse complement.
CAGACTCCAATGCGGTGGTCGACATGCTGCACTACATCGAAAAGCATAGACCGAACATCGTGTTGGCCCTGTATAAGCACCACAACATGTGGTTCCTCTAAATTGCAGACCTCAGGAACCGCGACGTCCAGCTATTGAGCTGCAGCGATGACGAGGTGCCACACTCCGGGAATGTTTTCAGCCGCCCGGAGGACAAGAAATTGAGGCTCCTGCCACTGTGTCTCCTACGAGCTATCAAGCAAGGAAGCCAACATCACAAAGGCGTTTGGCACTTCTTTCCTATCCGAGACCTCCCCGCCCAGGCCGAAGGGGGAAGCGGAAACAGCGCCTTCGTCGTCTTAAGTGCCATAGAGGTGCTCAATATAATTGGAAACTTGGGGGCCCTTAGAGGAACATGCTTCTATCATCGCAGGAGCACATACACCATGCTACTGATTAAAGACGGATGCTATTTCCAAGACACAGGGGTACCAGAACACCTGATGGATAGCAATCAAGAAGAAGACTCTTCACAACCCAGCAACCCCTCAGAGAAAGAAGCGGAGATGGCAACTGACACCTATGGGGCATGCAAGCAGTTGGAGACCCTACGGAAAGTGCACGGGATGGAAGACACTGCTTCTCCTGAAACTACAGAAGGGTTGATCAAAACTTCCGACCGCTTCTCATGCGCTACTCTCACGCAGGAGCAGGTCAACGAAATCCTTCTGAAGTTGGCTGATTCCACCCCATCGGATGTCATCTATCAGGCAGGCGATGTCGTAGTCCCATTCGATGACTTAAGGGACATGGTAAAAGAAGGAGGATGTCTGGCTGTATCTGTGGCGGCCGCTTACATGCAAACAATACAGCCAAGGCTCGAACACACATACATAGCTCATCCTATGTTGTTCAATGACATTTGCCTCGCCAATGAAACAGGAGCGAAGCAAGCATTTCTGGAAGTGTTGGAGAGTGAGGTTTCATGCATGGTCTTCCTATCTGTCCTGCATTATAGCCATCGAACGCTCCTGACAATGTACACTCGGCAACGAGCAGGGATCTTCTACAACAGCTCGGACAGCAACAAAAACCATCCAGTGTGGTGTACATCATAGTTGTTGTCATTCTTCGAACGCTTAGTTCAAAAATACTATGATGAGGTGTCAAAGATGATCCAACCATTCCTGGACACGCAAGCAAGCAAATGGCACGAAATCCAGTTCTGCCATCGCAGTCCACAACAAATTCCTCTATCCAACGACTGTGGCATCTTCGTCCTGGAATGGATAGCAAATGAAGCAACGCCTGACCAGCTCCACCCCATCGATTATCACAACAAAAGAGGAGAATATGTGTGGTAGCTTCTATCTGGCATAGGCACGCTCACCAGCTAACCCTCACTGGGTTAACATTACCCTACCTTGTCTTCTTCACAACTCTGAGACAAAGTGTGGAGTAAGTTTGGGGGGTACCATGTACCAGTGAGGGAGGTACAAAAATTCAAAAAAATTTAGCTCCACCCCTTTTGTCCTTTTCGTTCTTTTTCTTCAATATGTGTACATACAAAAACTTTGCTACAAAAATTTTGAAAAATCGAAAAAAAAAATTCTGCGTATTTTGTCCCCCTGCATATGTACAAAGTTACTATATTAGTAAAAACCTGATGCTACTTCTTGCCAGTTTGTTTTCTATGTGCCTAAAAAGATGCAAGTTTTGTTATATCTTTCTGATAATGCTGCCTCAAACAATAAAAGACTATGACTTTCCACGCCAAAATTTTGAAAAAATAATCTCGCTACAGCTAAAAGACGAGTATGGAGAAGGAAAAAGTTGCCCAAATAGCAAAAATCTCTCTTGTTTCCCCTTACCCAACAAAAATCCCAAAAAGAGAAAGTATAGCCTTATGAGGGAGAATAAAAGCATGGGAGTTGTGCCCAATAAAAGAGAAAAAAAAGAGAAAAAAATATATACACACTTGTCGTCCAAAAGTACCCATCTTTAGGCATGGTAGATCTGGGGCAGTGGTACGTAGGATGTGAAATCACTGCTCTAAAGCCAACTGGCTTGGACTACATGGACCACTTGCCCGCTAAAGGACCCTTACCTGGATGGACTGATGGGAAACAAGAAAAACCCCAAAAAGCCTTAGCCTACCCTATACACAACTTTCTACCCCTAAAGCTATTTGGTGTGAAAGCTAACTTCGGAATCATACACCAAAGTCTCGCTGAAGCTCTATAGAAATTTTTTTATTGAAATAGTAAGGCAGGAAACGCAAGGTCTTTTGTTCGTAGTGGGGCAGCATTACCTCTAAAGGCATTGCGATTCTTGTTTTACCTCTTGAACTAAAAACTACATCGAGCAAGAAGAAGCATCACAAAATAAAATTGAAATATTGATTGAGGACAATCAAAAAGCTAAGTTTGGGGGAGTTGATAACACCAATTTTTGTGATGTTTTTGACCCTGATTTTGTTATCAAAACTGCCCTTTGAACTGTTTTCCTCTCCTTTTATATGTACTTTTGCAATAATTGGCCAAATGACGCTCTTAATTCAATATTTCCATCTTTTCCAGAGATTTCCTCCATTTTGGACTCATTTATCATCAATAAGGTCATTCCGGCCCACAAGCATGCTCCACCTGCATCGGCCTTCCAGGCGACTGATATTCTCACTGCTTGACAGGGTAGCACGACACATCGACGCACGACGTGAGGATGCCACACAAGAAGGAACCGTCAGACGACACGCCTCTTTACCCGACAGGGAGCGGAGCTTGCCACGACAACTCAAACGTGTCACGTGATACCGGCCATCCACCTACAGGCACCACTCACCACGATGCCCGACAACCGACATCCTTGTGCCGGGCGATACTGATATCGGCCGACCACCCATTCCACGATGATAAGGAAGACACATGGCGCCCTGAGCACCATAACTTCCCCAACCGCTGCCTATAAATAGCAGCTATACGAAACAGAAAAGATAGGTCGAAACCCTGCACAAGTCACATCAGGAAAGCTGTGAAGAGCTAGTGTATCGTGCCTCAGTGTTCGTGCCAGGCAATTCTAGGTGAGCATTTCCCCATCCTAAGAGGGAGGGAATGGTTCACTCAGGGTCACCCCGGGAAATACTGCAGGCCGATATCGGCCGACGAGGACCCCCGAAATAAGTGACCGATACTAGGAGCATCGCTCTAGCCCAACACGATACCGAACCCTGATACGCATCGCGCGTCACGGCATGTCGCCTGAGAGGGTGCCACCCGACATGATCGTATCGGGCAAGGGTCCTCGCACAATGCAATTCGTCCGTCACAGCGTTTCGCCTGAGAGGGTGTGCCGCCCGACACAGTTGTATCGGGCTAGGTTCCTGCCTGGTATCGGGCTGGAGGGTCAATTGTAGTATTTCGTCCTTCTATATCAAGAAGGTGACATCTATCTCCATTTCAATCATTTATTTCTTTTACATATGCAATGTAACCAGAACCTTATTTGTTTATGGAAATAGAAGAGATTAATTACCTGGTGCTTTATGTTTGGTACCTTTGTTGGATGATTGCTATGTTTAACATCTGAACTCTAGCTTGCATGCTTGGATCGCATTTCGATTAGCTACTGAATCGTGCTTTCCCATCGCAACAACCTCGAGAGAGGTGTTGTGGCTCTAGTGTTTGGTCCGATTCTGGAGTACGAGAGTGCCCGGAATTGGAGTTACTTTAGTAACCTTTCCACTCTAATTTAAGTCCAGCAACCTCAAGAGGGGGGTTGATACTTGATTAGAGGTACCCGCTCTGAGAGGAGGGGTACGGGAGGCTTCTGTTGCCGCTTGTTTTACCGAAGTTTTCTCCTTCGTACCTTGCTTTAGCTTTATTTTTATCTCTCTGTTTCTGTTGCATGAAAACCCCTAAAAACTGATAAATAGTTAAAACCTAAGTTTTCCTTGTAGCTCCAGTTGGAGATAGGGTTTTTTTTCATTTTATCGATCTTACCCTATTGTTCCCTTTGGGGAATTTTACTATCTCTTTTACCTCTTTGCCGGAGTGTAGAGTGTCGATTCCATGTTCTCAACACTACCAACCTTGTCCCTGTGTTCGACCCCGTATATCTACTTCGACCCCGTAAACAAAGTTGTGGGGGCCTAGAAGGTTTCGGTTTATAAATGTAAAAGCTCGACTACCTCAAATCCACCTCCAATTTTAGGACGCGCGATTTAGGCCAGTCAACGAGATGTAAGAAGATGAGAACCTGATGATAGTATATGATCTTGTCTTGATCAGGTTTAACATAGATATAGAGGACATCAAGAATATGCTTTACAATGATCTATCTCTTTGGAAGGTACGCCATTACCTCTTACTTGGCTTATTATACAATATGCTTGTGTTATATGGTAGTAAAGACTTGGCATATGGTATTGATTGAAATGATTGTTCTTGTATGATATGTTGCATGATTTTCCGTACTTATTGCTATGAACACATAAAACATAATATATATGCTCCATTATATTTAAGCACTTCAACTCTTTGGTAGTAAAGTGCTAGAAATAAGTACTTCAACTCTTTGGTAGTAAAGTACTTGGAAGTTATCCAACTCTTTGGTAGTAGATCACATTGTGAAATGATCCAACTCTTTGGTAGTAGATCATAAAGGCCTTAATGCATTGAACTCCCAGGTAGTAAATGCATGGATATATAATGGAAAATGTGCTTAAAATATGTTTTCTCTTCTGGTAACAAATATCTTTATGCAACTATACACCTTTTCTTATATTTTGTTTAATGCTACCAAGTATTCATTTTATCTTATTGCCAAGATATGATGAGAGGTTTATAAAAGACACGTAGGCGTACTCAGTACAATATTCTTGAATATTGTGCTGATGTGTAACGCTTGTAATCTTTTGTTTAGGTTGTGGTTTTGCTCTTGAAGATCCAGGATAGTTGAGAATTGTGTGGCGAGCTGATGTACAGGTGGACCTATTGTCTTAAGATCCTGTAGTTTAGTAGTAGTACATGTATATGTGTAAGTTGTTGTTTAATATGTAATATCAAATGTTGTAACAATTCATGTTGTAATTATATGTTGAATGGTGAACATCTGTGTATGGTTTTATTATTGTTCATGGACATGTGCTACTGTGTTTCCTTATGACTTCCTCTGATTTTCTTCTTCTTAGCCTAGTGTGGGGTGTTTAAATTGGGATTCTCGCTGAGGTGAGGGTTTCCATTTGGACGTCACACATCAGATTAAGTTTTAGAAAATCCGGGGACGTCACACTACTTCTGTTAATTCTGTCCTTATTCCCATTTCACATAGGTCCATTCTGGATTTTATCCCATCTTTAGTCTTATTGGTATATTCAACAGAGTACCGATGAAACTATCACATACATTTTTCTCAATGTGCATGACATCAATACAATGCCTGGCTGTCAAAGAACTCCAATAAGGAAGATCCCAAAATATCGACTTCTTTTTGAATAAAGACTTGTCACTCCCTGTGGCCATCGTACATTGTGATATTTTACCAAATTCATTGGCGATGTCTTTCACTCTTTCATAAACATCCTCCCCTGATATAGATTTAGGTGCACTATGTTGCTCATTCTGTCCATTGAATGCTTTGCGCAACCTATGATACAGATGAAATTTTTGAAGAAACCTTCGATGAGCAAGATATACAGTCTTGCCGCCGTGTTTTAGTCGTATTGAATCAATGTTATCTTCACATATAGGACACGCTTTAGATCCTTTGACACTATATCCAGACAAATTCCCATATGCTGGAAAGTCATCCACAGTGCAAAACAGCATAGCGTGCAAACAAAATGTCTCTCTTTGTGAAGCATCATAGGTCATCACAGCTTCACCCCAAAGTTTCTTTAAGTCATCAATCATAGGTTCAAGATAAACATTGATATTATTTCCAGGTTGTTTAGGACCCGATATCAACAACGATAGCATAACGTACTTATTTTTCATACACAACCAGGGAGGAAGATTGTATATAACAAGCATGACTGGACAAGTTCTATGTTGGATGCTAAATGTCCCGTACGAATTCATCCCATCTGTACAAAGCCCAAGTCTTAGATTCATGTCATCTTCACCGAATTTTGGGTACAATAAATCAATCTTCTTCCACTGTGGGGAATCAGACGCATGTCGTAGGATCCCATCATTATTTTTCTTAACATCTGCATGCCACCTCAAATTCTTCACATCTATAGGATTGGCAAACAAGAATTGAAACTGTGGTATTATAGGTGGATACCACATTACCTTGGCGGGAGAACCAGTTTTGGACTCCCCCGAAGTCGTCAATTTATACCATGACGCACCACATTTCGGACAATATTTCAAATCCACATAGTCCTTTTGAAATAATCCACAGTCATTCTTGCATGCGTGTATCTTCTTGGCCTCCATTCCCATTGGGCACAACAATTTCTTTAACCGGTATGTTGAGATCGGTAGCTCATTTCCTTTAGGAAGAATTTCTTTCAAAAAAGACAACAATGACGTGAAGCTTTTGTCGCTCCATTGATTGTTAGCTTTTAATTTATACAATCTCAACACAACGCTAAGCTTCATAAACTTACAACCCGTGTATAATGGTATCTCAGCATCATGCACAATGTTTCTAAACATGGGAGGTGGATCGGTGTGCTCTACCCCACAACTATGAAGCATCGCATCAATGATGTATACACATCTACATCATCGGAGGCAATTTCTTCTTCCACACAAGCACTGCTATCGACATCCACTAGTTTCAGGTTTGAAATCTCTCCATGCCAGTGCCATTCTGTATAGCCTTGTACAATCTCATTGCACATGACATGACTTATGATTTTGTCACTAGTACTGACTTTCAAGTTGTTACCGCAATGCCTACATGGATAGTAGAACCTATCTCCGGGTTGTTTCCTATGTTCCTCGACAAATCTAATAAATTGATCAAGACCAGAAATAAACTCTGGGGTGCAGCGATTGCGAATGGACATCCATGATCTATCCATTCTATGATCAAAGAGAAAATAAGTATATATTACAACAAGATTAGGGTCTAGGGTAAACAAATAGAGTTTATGGTTAAAACTTTAGGGTTTATACATGTGATGTCATTCTTATATATAATAAATGTGTACCACCTATCCCATTCTTGAACACCTAATCTTACTATAAGTGTATAATGTGTATTGGGTTTTCAAGAAAATTTTGGAAACATTCTCCGCAGTTCTCCAAGTACATATGAATATAGAGAACAAACAGGAAAATGATGCTGAAATTTTCTTGAAAACCCAATACACATTATACACTTACATCCTAAGTGAGATTAGGGTTTCAAGAACAGTCCCAAACTGGGGACTATCCAAGATTTACTCCTAATGAGTATATCTTGGACGGGTTTCTAGGCCAACAAATACAACACCAGTTCCTTGTTCACAACCCCATTCAACACATAATTTCTTATAAAAACACTTGTGGGCAACCATAGCAACATATCAATGCTTCCTAAATTAATCAACATTAATAGCTTATGAATGTTTAGATGCATTTATACTATCAATTCCTAGGGTTTACTAAATTAGGTCAAGCGTGAGGATTAGAAGCACAAATATATGCAAGCACAAGATTTATTCATATCCTAGGTTAATTTACAATAGCAACATCTAAATAAGTAAACTCAAAACATTAGATAAATAAATATAATTAGTAGATAAACGAATACAAAGTAATAGATAATAAAGTGCATCTTAGTTGGTAAACAAATATAAATCAAGAGATGATTGAATAATTTTAAAAAGTAGATGAATAAATATAAAACCCTAAATTTAAATAATGTGATGAATAAAAAATCATTAGATGAACGAATGAGTAGATAAGTAAATACAAATCAGTATTTAAGTAAATACAAATCAGATCATCTTGCTCTGGAGCTGGGAGAGAGGGTGAGACAGAGGGTTTTTGGGGATGTTTACCTTTGTTTGAGCCCAGTCAGGCGTCTTGCTCTGGAGCAGGGAGAGAGGGTGAGACGGATGGGTGCACGTGGAAGCCAAACAAGCAGGCCAAGCAGACAGGCGAGCGTGGAAGAGCGGTGAGCATGCAGCCAATGAGTGAGCAAGGAGGGAGAAGGGCGGCGATGAGCAGGCAGTAGGCGGTGAGCTCTGGAGTAGGAAGCCAATGAGTGGCGATCTCTGGAGCAGGTAGAAGGCCAGTGAGCTCTGGAGTAGGTGGTGAGCTTTGGAGTAGCTAGGCAGAAGGCCGGCGAGCTCCAGAACTGTAATGGAAGTGATCATTGAAAAAATACTAGATAATCATATTTTGTTTCATATATAATGTTCAATTTAAATAAACACTCCCTTAGAGGATCTAATATTAGGCACAAAGTCATGTCTTAAATACTCTGGAAAAATATATATTGATTCAAGATCACAACTCCCATGCAGGTAGACATCAAATCCACTCTTAACAATGTATTAAAGGACTAATCAAGTAAAAATGACACCAATACTAGAGTCGGGTCAGACAAGAACCCTATAGAAATCAACATTGGATACAATAAATGAAGATGGAGACCAGACTGTACGGTACTCCTAGTTGCAATAGCACACACATAGAAACCAGTGGATCAACCATAGTAGAAACAAAGATGGAGACCATACTATAAGGTACTCCTACAGGTCACACACATAGAACACACGTAGAAATGGAGATGGTTCCATTACCTTTGATTTGTCGGAGCAGCGGCGGAAACAATGGCGGCGGCGAAAGGCAACAGGAAGGCGGCGCCAGAGTTGGAGCAGTTAGAGAGCAGGCCACCAGAGTTGGCTGGAGCAGTAAGAGAGGAGGCCGTCAGAGGCATCGGAGCAGCACGAGAGCAGGCTGCCAGAGAGTAGGAGACCAGGCCGCTAGAGTAGCGAGCGACGGTGGAAGAGGAGCAGAGACTAGCAAGCGGCGAGCAGCAGGTGGCCGGCGGCGAGCAAGGAGAATGGTGGCGGTGGGCGGTGGCCCGGAGGGAGTCTGCTTGCTCACCAGAATCACCAGACCCTAAGCCGATTGCAACACAGAGAGAAAGGGGAAGATTCGGCCGGCTCACGTGTTATTAAGTTAACATTCAGTGTCGGTTATTCAACAAAATTGACACATAAAACTAAAGGTGTCGGTTAACCACAAAAACCGACACATGTTCTCAATGATAATCGTCGGTATTAGCTACAAAAAAACCGACGTCTATCTACATATTCTGATTAAAAATTTTGTTCTTGATTAATGACGATAGTCGTCGGTTTTATTAAAAATCTGACGCTCAAAGGGTGTGAAAAATTTCCCGCGAATAGTGTGGGAAAACCCATAAGTGTCAGTCATTGTTGTAAAACTGACGATCAAAATGTGCCCAATTTCTATTTCACGAATAACCTTTAGTCGTCGGTTTATTAGTTAATCACCGACGCCATATGTTAAATTTTAGAGGTAATCTTTTTCACTAGACATTTTGGATTTGGCGGTTAATTTTCGGCGTCGGTTTGTTATTAAGGAACCGATACCAAATAAAAGCGATACCCCTGTCTGGTCACCCTTCACAGATTGATGTCGGTTTATTTTATAAACCGATGCTTTATTGTTTAGGTGTCGGTGTATTTATGCAACCGACGCCTTTAAAAGTGACGTTATAAGCCATTTCTATAGTAGTGATTCTTGAACACCTAATCTCACTAGTAAGTGTATAATGTATATTGGGTTTTCAAGAAACTTTCAGCAACATTTCCCAGCTGTTCTCCAAGTACATATGTACTTAGAGAACAAATGAGGAAATGCTGCCAAAATTTTCATGAAAACCCAATACACATTATACACTTACATCCTAAGTGAGATTAGGTGTTCAAGAACAGTCCCAAACCGGGGACTATCTAAGATTTACTCCTAATGAGTAAATCTTGGACGGGTTTCTAGGCCAACAAATACATGTGCTATCATTGTTATATATAATAAATGTGTACCACCTATCCCATTCTTGAACACCTAATCTCACTAGTAAGTGTATAATGTGTATTGGGCTTTCAAGAAAATTTTGGCAGCATTTCCCCATTGTTCTCCAAGTACAGATGTACTTAGAGAACAAACGGGGAAATGCTATCGAAATTTTCTTGAAAACCAAATACAAATTATACACTTACATCCTAAGTGAGATTAGGTGTTCAAGAACAGTCCCAAATCGTCGAATATCCAAGATTTACTCATAATGAGTAAATCTTGGACGTGTTTCTAGGCCAACAAATACATGTGTTGTCATTCTATAACATTGATTTCAACATTTTGAGTGTCCATTCATGTTCATCATCAAGATAAAGATTTCACATAAATTAGTATGACCTATGGATGGAGAGATTCATAATTGATTTCAAAATTTCAAACTAGCTCATGCATTATCATCAATCTACATCATACAATAGGGATTCATGTAGATGTTAGGGTGACACATCACTACAAAATTAGAGATTTAACAATAGGGTTTTAATATCTTACACAGATTGATCACAAGATTTCAACTATATACTTAATTCAAGATTATGGTGAAATGTGTATTATGGTTTTAATATCTTAATTCAACATGCATCAAAATTTACAGAATTAGGTCAAGCATTAGTATTCAATTGCAAATGTATCTTCTTCTTCCTACTCCCTCCTTACCAAATGGATAAAAGCAAGGCCACGACCGTGTAGGCTGGCCATGACCGTGGTTGTGTTGGCCTACCACAGTCATGCTGTCCAGCACGGCCGTGGTCGGCCAACACAGCCACGGTCGTGGCCAGCCCACATGGTCGTGGCCTTGCTTTAATCCATTTGGTAAGGAGAGGGAGCAAGAAGAAGAAGAGGTGGAGGAAGAAGAAGAGGTGGAGGCCCACACGGTCGTGACCTCCTCATATTGCTTCCAGGCAGAGGATCGGGTAGTAGAATGGCAGGCCGATCAGGTGTTGAGCAAGCAAAAGAGAGGGAGAAAGCGAAGAGGGTACCTCCTCTATCGAGTGGCAGCGGGAGTGAGCTACAGGTGTTGAGCAGCAGCGAGAAGTGACAGTGGGTATCACACTATGACAGTGTCCAGCAGAGGCAGTGGCAGTAGAGGTGGCAGCCAGAGTGGTGACAGTGGCAGGCGTGGAGGTAGTGGCAGCGAGCAGCGGTAGAGGAGAAATACCAGACCAAACCCTGGAGTAGCGCAAGAACGAATGAAATGGAGAAAGGGGAAGTGTCAAGCTCGCACGGGTGCTGTTAAGTGAACAATAGGTATCGGTTCTTAAATAAAACGGATACATAAAACTAAAGGTGTCGGTTCTACAAACACACTGACACCTATTCTCAATGATAGTCGTCGGTTTTTACTAGAAAAAAACTAATGTCTATCTATATATGTCGATTAAAAACATTGTTCTCGATTAATGACCATCGTCGTCGGTTTCTTTCAAAAACCGACGCTCAAAGGGTGTGAAAAAATTCCCGGGAACAACGCGGGAAAACCCATAAACATCGGTCATTATAGCAAAACCGACGACCAAAATGTGCCTAATTTCTATTTCACGAATAACCTTTCGTCATCAGTTTAGTAGTTAATAACCGACACCATATGTTAAATTTTGGAGGTAATTTTTTTCACTGGAAATTTTGGATTTGGCGATTAATTTTAGGCTTCAGTTTATTATTAGGGAACCGACACTGAATAAAAGTGATACCCGTGTCTGGTCGCCCTTCACAAATAGATGTCAATTTTTTTATTAAACTGAGGCTTTAGGGTTTAGGTGTCGGTGTATTTATACAACTGATGCCTTTAAAAGTGACGTTATAAGCAATTTCTATAGTTGTGATGGACTGAAATTTTAGAATCTCTAAATACTTAATAAGACAAGTGAATCATGTATGTTTGGCTTACTTTGAGATTTGTAAGTGTTTCGTGAAGTTTGATGTTGATTTCAAGATTAATATCCCAAATTTTATGTCATTTTGAGGTATTTAATTGACAAGTCAAATAGTTGGTTTTTGGCACCAAATTTTAGTATGATGTAGATTGAGTGATGATTAAGTTATGGTTAAATTTAGTTGCAATTGGTTTTTCCTAGAAGATGATATATAGGGTTAAATATGGTGAAATAATTGGTATTTTGATGGTATATTGACTAAGAATAAATATATGAGTTAACCTATGTTTTGGGTGACATGCTTGTTACACGCCCCTTAGCAACCAAGGTGCCCACGGATCGTCCTGGTGAGGGATCTGTTCCTACCCATTGGATGCATTAGACGGTTGTGAAAACTGTCTCCTTCATAGCAGTTACAGTCAGCCTTAGAGCAACAAGTTCCCATGATGCCCAACACCCTCATCGTGGGATGAGAGGGAGGTCTTAGTAAGTAGTTGATCTCGGCCCACCTAGATGAGCAATAAGACCCCTCACTTGTGATTAGTGAGGAAGCGCCGACAGAGAACTGACCTCAAGCCCCCTTCCTGTCTCCATTCCAGCGCATAGAGCAGAAAGAGGAGAAGCATGAAGGTATAGAAGAAGGAACTGCTAGTGGCGAGCATAAGAGGATGGTAGCGCATTAGGTGGTCGAGTGAATCTCCTAGTCTTAGTAGGTCTTGATGAGGAGGAGAGTTTGGTGTCTTTTGCTCATCTGGGTAGAGCCCAGCGGCAGCGCCTCCACAAGGAAGAGTAGGCGGGCTCGTGAGAACACGACGAACAGGGGAGCCGCACAGTCAGGCTTCCTCCATAGCGTGGGAGACAGATCGAGCAGGAGAGAAAGAAAGAAGGAGCCAGCAGTAAGGCTCAAGGTCGATGATGCTCACATAGACAGAGGGAGAGAGACGGCGTAGACCTTGGCAGCGAGCCACAATGAGAAGGAGCCTCGGTGGAGTCCATGAAAAAATTGTAGATGAAGGGGAGCGGAGTAGCACTAAACCTTCGCTGAGTTCCAACCTGGGGGCGGCGACGCTCAAGGTACAACTGGAAAGGCGAGTGACCCCATCTCAGCACGAGGAGGTGGAGGTCCATGCCGGTAGCCAAGAGTGCGCCTCGCGCTGGGGCAGCGCCGGAGAACAAGCAAGTGGCTTCGTGCAGAAGAATAGAAAGCCCAGAACTGGAGACCCAGCCGTGGCGGTGGCCTGTGCAAGGGAGAGAGAGAGAGAGACGATAGCCAGGCCCTGCGCTCACGGCGGCGGCCGTGAGAATGAGTCTCGTGACTCATATGCTCGTTTGAGCACGCGAGAGAGAAAGGCAAGCGAACTGGACCCAAACCAAGGCAGAACCGGTCCAGGTTCCCTTGAACCAGCCGGCTCCACCAGCAAGTAGGAGCAAGGAGCCGCACCCCCAATATGGACACATGGCGGCCTCTGATTCGTCAAAAAAGGTAAATCTGCAGTTAATATGTAGATCTTCCAAAATTCATAGAAACTAGCCCGCTTATCAGAAAATTACAAATAAGGTACTGTTCTTCTCAAAAAAATGTGTAGAGCACAATAGAACTATAATATCAAGCTTTTGATGATTAAATCTTAGTGATATCATGTAAGATATGTAATTCTTAGTTTGTGGATAATAAATATTAAATGATGACATAAAATTATGGAAAAATGTCAGTAAGTCAATAATCATGTTTATAATGTATATGATGTCATATATGGTCATGTTGATGCACGAAAGTATATAATTTGATTAATATGGATAATTATGGCTAATAATACTAAAGATAATGCAATAAATGCATACATGCTCAATAAGTGATGAAAATCATAGAGCACCCTTAATATAGGTGAGGTAACCCTAATATGGTTAATGAAGTGACATATTGTTAAATATGTTCACATAATAATGTGACACATGAGTATATCCAGTTGATGAACTATAATTTGTAATATAAGATCAATAAAATAATCCTAAGGCAACAATACAAGTAATCATGAGAATATCCAAATGAGTAAGCAAACCCTAAAATGAACACGATTAGGGTTAAGATGAGATGTATGATGATGGGAATCTGATGATAGTACATGATCTTATCTTAATCAGGGTTGACCAAGGATATAGTTGATATCAGGAATATGTGATTAGGATGTCTCTATGGAAGGTACGCCATTACCTATTACTTGGCTTATTATACAATATGCTTGTGTTATATGTGTACTAGAATACATGGCATATGATATTGGATGAGTGATTGTTTTTGTATGATATCTTTCTTGATTTTTTCCATATTTATGGCTATGAACACATGAAACATAATATATATGTTCCATTATATGAAAGCACTATATCTCTTTGGTAAGCATAGTGCTAGTGAGTGATCAATCTCTTTGGTAAGGAGATCACATGTACAATGATCTATCTCTTTGGTAAGTAGATCATGAGGCCTGGATGCATCTATCCCATTGGTAGGCAGATGCACAAGCATATAATGGAAAATGAGCTTAAAATATGTGTTCTCTTTTGTTAATGGATATCTTTTGCAAGTATATGCTTTTCTTACATTTGTTTAATGTTGCCAAGTATTACTTTTATCTTATTGCCAAGATATGATGAGAGGTATATAAAAGACATGTAGGCGTACTCAGTACAATATTCTTAAATATTGTGTTGACGTGTACCACATGTAATCTTTTGTTTAGGTTGTGCTTATGATCTTGAAGATCTAGGATAGTTGAGAGTTGTGTAGCGAGCTGATGTACAGGTGGACCTGTTGTCTTAAGATCATGTTGTTTTAGAATGTAGTACATGTATATGTTTAAGTTTGCTATTCAATATGTAATATTAAATGTTGTAACAATTCATGTTGTAATTATATGTTGAATGGTGAACATGTGTGTATGGTTTTATTATTGTTCATGTACATGTGCTACTGTGTTTCCTTCTTACTCTCTTGATTTTCTTCTTCTTAGCCTAGTATGTGGGGTTCAAATTGGGATTCTCGCTGAGGTGAGGGTTTCAATTTGGACGTTACACATCAGATTAAGCTTTAGAAAATCTGGGGACGTCACAATAGTAGTGCTTATACTTGACTCTGGTATGTCTATGGTGTCACGTCTACTTATTTGAAGTTATAATACAACATGTATATCATCCTTAACTTGGAAGAGAAATATATTCAAACACTGTAATATACTGAGAAATCAACATACTATACATGCAGGCAGATTGAAATACTTAAATAAACATAATGCATGTCCATTTGGCACTTATATACTAGAATCATGCAATTAAACATCTTAATATATTGATAAGAGATAATTACTTGGCATAGGAGTAATCGTCATTTGCACCCATAAATCATTTGCACTTTCTTGGAAAATGTGCACATCAACCCAAATCTTGGGTTGTGCATCTCATACTAAGAACATGGTAATCAAAATTCTTAATTCATTGAACACCCTATCGTTAGGGTTTCATTTACCTCATTCACTTATCACATGGATCTCATAAGGATTTAATGTGTCATAAACATCCACCAAATACAAATTGCTTTAAACAAGTCATATACAATCAACATATGTATGAAATCCTCAAATTGAGATAAATTAGGGTTTTCCATGCCATTCATTGAGATATTATGAATAAAGAATAACATTGCATAAATAGATTCTATGATGCCAAGAAAAACACTTCAAATGGATTTCACCATATTTATTCACAAATTTCCAACTTTCCACTAATATAGGGCTTCACCCTCTTTATGAAGATATCAAGCAAACACTATTCACATCACATAAAATCCAAAATAGTATCTAACATATAAGTACTACACATTTAGATAAGCAATCATTCATAACCAAGGGGATCCAGATAAACAAATTTCTCTATTTAATTATACAACAATTTTAGTCACACACAAATTCCCTATATTTCAGTTTACTCTTATAGCCTTTTCAAATACTTAGGGAATTCTCATTAGGATATACTGTATACATTTCTAATATGAATTTATCATCTGAAATTCAAACAAACATAGGAAGAATCCATTTCATATCATTTTGCAACAACTTAGATCAAAAAGAGAATTCAGGGTTTGTAGTCACATAGTAAGCAATTAAAGATTATGGATGATTTTAACCCATTTTTGTGCAATATACTATTTAAAGGAAGTTCCCACTCACCCTAAGGTGTGAAAACACCTTAAAAATGCAGCTCATCCCTGAAAATCTTTATCTCATATCAAATCCCTAGTAATTCACCCGATTCTTCTTCCTTTCAACTCGGAAACCCTAGAAATGAGGGATTATCAAGAAAGAGTGAGAAAAAGACTTGATTTGATATGATTTCAAATCCAATAAGGGCAGGGACGGAATCTTGACATCTGAGAGAAGATTCACCATGAAACTATATCCAAAGAGACTAAACTTACATGATTTCATCATTCCTCGAACCGCAAAACCCTAGGTCAACATCTCCATCACTTTGTCCTCTCAAACTGTAAGTCTCCCACTCGCTCTAGGATTTCATTTCTCTGAATTTAATCATGTATTATGAGAGCTCCTTGTGTGTTAGGTTGACCATATAGAGCAATTGAGCTGCTTGGGTCAATTGCACATTGACCCCTCACTATACTTTTTCTTATTTCAGTTGAATTTTTTGTCATAAAAATATTACTCTAATTTGTCTATTAATAAGGTCTAAATGCATCCAAAAATTATGAAAATTTTACATATTATTTATGATTCATTTTCAGATATCCAGTTAAAATTTCATATCATTTGGAGTTACCAATAAACAAGTAAAAAAAAAAACTACACTGCTAAAAAGCATTATGTCAGCATTTTGGTCGATGTATAGTTTGACCAAAAAACACATTCAAAGAACCCTCAAATATTCTGAAATTTTTCTCCAATATGCATGTTTGAGTTATCCATATCATATCCAAAATTAAATTAAATAAAAAATTTGTAGAAAATATGAAAAATCATTTACCACACTGCTATCCTGATCAAATTCCATATTCATGTGCTCTCAAAACCCTAATTTTTGCCAATTAGGGTTTACATTTCTCAAACCCTAATTCTTCAAACTAAAAATCATAGTTAGAGTTTCTTCTTAGGTTTGAAACATCACAATTGATCTACTATCACTAATCTAGTCTAAACGATGTTCAATCTAATCAAACATGTAATCATTCAGGTAAACCCTAGTTTACCAATTACGCACAAATGTGGTCATTACAATTCTCACTCCCTTAAAAAGTTTTATCCCTAAAATATAAATGTGCAAACAAAGTATATTCAAAGTTTATTTTAAGCTTCTGAAATCTTACTTGTCATTACATTCTTGTATTTCATACTAGAATGCAGTTTTCAACATTAAGTCCTTCATTTCTTTTCTAATCACAACATGTTAAAACATTTCTCAATTATAACAATCAAATTCTCTACGCCACAATTAGTCATAGGATAGAGAAGGAAACAACCATTTCAATATTTTCATACTCTTAAGGTGTTACCACAACATTGATAATCCTATCCAACTATCTCAATTCATACGACTCAATATGTACTATTGTTATGTATTACCTCTAAGTCACAAAAGAGAGTTCACCATGTTCTTTTGAATTTTACTATTGTGCTACTCAAATAGAAAATCAATCATGAGTTGGAAGACTAGATTCAACAACAATTGTACAATACTACTCATGACATCCCCATTGCATCATGGATGCATAAGGTGAAGCATTACCATCACATTCCATATTATTCTCAAGTATGAACCCACACATAATTCAAGGTGTAACCATCGGGTTATAGCATACTAGGGTTTCAAAAATAGTAAAAAAGTACTCCATGATTGTATTAGTCATTCAAGTATTATTCATACACAATTACCATCACTTAGTTATATTAAAGCTAGGTATAACAAGCTATACCTCATTAGGGTTACATATCAATACAATATGGTTATCATCACTTCTATTCATATGAGTGAATAGATAAGACTACCTTATTCAGGGTAACCCTCCATTTGTTATATCATCATTCAAACCATATCACCATACCACAATTGTACAATACTAAGATGGATTACTGGTATGAATGACTACAACTATCAGACACCTTTAATTAACATATTGCTTGCACATGTACAACTAAAATCATATGTAAAACAAATTTACATCCCTTAGTACACCTTCAACAAATTATACTTCTAAAAACAAATTCACATATTACTAAAATCCATTGTTATCTCTTACCTCTCTCCTCATTCACTACTACTTACTTTTTTCTACTTATCCTTCTCATTTTAATGATGTAGATTAAGCATTCTTAAAATTGAAACATACAAGGTACAAATAGATTATTCATCATTCTTGCTATCACTGCAAGAATTTATCTCATATCGCACTTCACTTATATTGTATTTCTCCTTTTGTTCAAAACACACTTGTTACATTTCAAATTTATATCTTACTTTTTTCTCCAAATCATTTCCATAATGTTTATCTACCTTTCAGATTAGCTACCTTTGAACCCTAGATTACTATCAGTGCTAGTTTACTTCTCATAGTGCAAATCTCATGATCTTGTTTTATAGAGATGCTAGTATTCAAGGCCGACATCCCTTAAACTACTACAACTCTAAACATTCTAGGGTTTGGTCCTTATCAGTAGCATGACGTTATTGTGATGTGACATTTCTCCCTTAATTTGACATTCAAACTTTGGATCTCACAAGTTTTACTAAAGTCTTCTTTATCTTATCGATTGAATTTCCTTTCTCTTACTTGGCCATTCAGATAGATTACATTCTCAATTATGATGCTAGGGTTTCATCATCATATTGTGTGTCATTATTACATTCTCTAGATGTCTCTACCACGGTGGTTATGCATCATATATGATTCATTTTCCTATTACTTCATTCCCACATTGCTCTTATTAAGGAAGATACGAAAGAGAAGATGATTCTGTGACTTTAGAATTCTTATCTTCAAACATTCAATAATACATTTCTCATATGTAGGTTTAATTATTTATCAACAAGGATACTTGACTAATTAGCACTTTCTTAAATCTCACAACCTCTTTCTTTTATAATCTATATTACTCCATTATGTTTTAAACCCTTCTTTACTTTCCATAATCCCCTTATTATATACTACTATTCCACATGTCATGTTTAACTTCTAGTTTTCTCTTATGATCATGTTGCTTCTTTTATGTGTATGATCATGTATACCATGTTACATATATTTCCTTTTATCCCTTTACTAATGTGAAGTTGAAATTCTAAATCAATAATCTCTCTACTAGTATCACCTCATGTTTAATACATTACATATCCTTCATTTTAAATCAAACGGCTAATGCATGGGTGAAACATAGTTTCTCTTTCAATCAAGTTTTTCCTTCTTGAATATAGTCAACCTTTGTATGACTTATTCATTTATTTAGCTACACTTTTGTTCCTATTTTAGAAATTAGTTTTTTGTTCTATAGAGACTTAGAATCTAAAGGCGGTAATGATGAATGTATTAAACTTATTAATAAAGGTATACATTCCATGCTCTCAATTATATGATAACCCTCATTCCTTAATCAAGCTCATTATTTCCAACATTTTTTTTTGTTTCAACTAAGTTTCTTATCCTAGTTTTATGATTTACATGCTCATCTAGTTCTCTTCACTTTGACTCTTATGAAGACTCTTCACTTCTATGTACTTATTGTATACTTAGCTCTTTTCTTCTATTTTCCCTTTGCTTTGGAGTACATAAAAACATTATACTCGGTTATATAATCCATTCCTCATGATTGATTCTTACTATCTTGGCCCCTTACATACTTTTCTCATATCTTTTCCATATTTCATATTTAGAGTTCATATAATACTAATAATTAAACTTAATCTGAATCTTATGTTGTGTTCCTTTATTCCCAATTAAGGGTTTCTCATATGAGGCCCCAAAGTTGGATCTCAAATATCAGTTTCAACTGATTCTTAATTATCCCAGTCTTTCCCTTATACTTCAAAAACTTAGAGTATATACATTCATACTATAATTTGGATCTAATCTATCCTGAATTCACTCTTGTTATGTTACTAATAGGAGTCATTAAATCCCATTAATGCATCCTTCCAGCTAGACCAGGCCGAACCTACAGTCCTAAAGCCAGAGCTACTTAGGATTACTCAACTCCTATTCATATCAAATGTGTGGAGGAATACTTATCCACTTAGGAAAGCTCATTCAAAGATCACTTCTAGTCTACTTGATACAAAGAATGTAATCAATAAATGCTACAACTGGATAATGTACAACAAATCTTAAATACCCAAATATATTTCAAAATACTGAATATATGAATTCAAACATATAAGAGCTTTTCTATTCATCTCCAATAAAACAACAATATAAAATGAAAGTTCTATCTCATTTTATATTTATTCTCTTAATTCATTTTACTTATCTTGTTTCTAACCCTAATATTTCTAGGGTTCCTCTCTAGAACATCCTTCCACTGTATACCTGGCCAAGGTATACATCAAAGAATTGACAAAGTAGCTTGATATTGGTTGATCCAAGTACTCAGATACCAGGCCAGGATATCCAAATACTCAAATCCCCAGAGTGAACATCATAACATCTCCTATCTTCCACACTTATAACTCTAACTTACTAACTTAATGGTCCCTGACAACTCATCCTAAGCTCTGATACCAAGTTGTTACACCCACATCCCACAATGACCATTAATCATGAGATTAGGGCATAAATTGAGGATTTAACGTAATACAAAGATCACCCTTAACTTTTTCTTCTTTTTCAAACTCTTTGTTTTCTCACATTGAACCACATAAACTAACTTTACAAGGTAATCTAAACATTGATTTCTTTAATATGATCTCAACATAAATGATATGCATCCATATATTCATTCTCAGGTACATACGACATGATAATCAAATACATTCTCTCTTATTAAGGAAACAAAGATACAAAATATTACTTACAACACTCTCACATCTATACTAGGACCTAGAGTGACAGGGACCGACTGAACTTAACTATTCTCATACTTAACTCATGTGGTAGATCTACTTTGATGCTTTGACCTTCTTCAAGTCCACATAGTTTCCCTAAAAATTGTGAGTAGAGGGGTGAGCCTACTCGCTCAGTGAAAGAAACAGTCTAAAGCACTGATATAATTATAGATATAATTTTGAGCAATTGATATCAATTATAACAAAAGTAAGCTTTAGAGAGATTGATCATTGACAATCATAAATATGGTAGGATACTTTAGATATCAATAAGAGAAAATCAATATATGACCATGCTTGATTCATTTCAATGAGAACTAATAATCCATAAACATACAAAGAATAATTGTTGGGAAACTATACTCGAATCTTTCTTAGTCTTTCTTACTTATAAGAAACTCTTTAAACCTATATGAACATATTCTAGCTTATACCTTGATCATATGCAGTGTACTCTACATATGAAGACTCATAGCAAACTATGATCTCACCGTACAAGACATAGCAGACACACCCGGGAATGCTAAGTCTGACTACTCTTTGGTATGCAACAGGAAAATGGCTCTCTGTCCTCGACACATCTATTATTCCATAAAAACCAGACTCCTCCTCTAACCTGAGCACATAGGCAGAGAGTCAAGTCACCTATTGGCTTTTTCTGTACTCTAGTGCCACCAGGATCTCTGGTTGATGTTGGACACTACATTCTATAATTTAAGGAGACTTCCACTAGGGATTCATCCCCCGTACCACCTATTGGTACGTTTTGACCCATGTATACTAAATGCACAACCAGGGTTAGGTTGTTTCATCCCTAAGGCGCAGACCTCTCATAGGGATTCTACGGTGTTCAAGGCTCTTAAGTCTATTATTTTATTATTCCTAGAAGTTCTTTCTACATTGTACCTTTCACTTACTTATACTTGACTCTAGTATCTTTATGGTGTCACATCTACTTATTTGAAGTTATAATACAACATGTATATTATCCTTAACTTGGCAGAACATTATATTCAAAAACTGTAATATACTAAGAAATCAACATACTATACATGCAGGCAGACTGAAATGCTTAAATAAACATAATGCATATCCATTTGGCACTTATACACTAGAATCATGCAATTAAACATCTTAATATACTGATAAGAGCTAATTACTTGGCATAGGAGTAATCGTCATTTGCACCCATCAATTATTTGCATTTTCTTGGAAAACGTGCACATCGACCCAAATCATGGGTTGTGCATCTCATACTGAGAACATGGTAATAAAAATGCTTAATTCATTGAACACCCTATCCTTAGGGTTTCATTTACGTCATTCACTTATCACATGGCTCTCATAAGGATTTAATATGTCATAAACATCCACTAAATACGGATTTCTTTAAACAAGTCATATACAATGAACATATGTATGAAATCCCCAAATTGAGCTAAATTAGGATTTTCCATGCCATTCATTGAGATATTATGAATCAAGAATAACATTTCATAAATAGAGTCTATGATGCCAAGAAAAATACTTCAAATGGATTTCACCATATTTATTCACAAATTTCCAACTTTCTAGTCATATAGGCGTCACCCCCTTTATGATGATATCAAGAAAACACTCTTCACGTCACATGAAATCCTAAATAGTATCTGACATATATGTACTATGCATTTAGATAAACAATCATTCATAACTAAGGGGATCCAGATAAACAAATTTCTCTATTTAATTATACAACAATTTCAGTCACAGACAAATTCCCTATATTTTAGTTTACTCTTATAGCCTTTGCAAATACTTTGGGAATTCTCATTAGGATATATTGTATACATTTCTAATATGAATTTATCATCTGAAATTCAAACAAATAGAGGAAGAATCGATTTCATATCATTTTGTAACAACTTAGATCAAACAGACAATTCAGGGTTTGTAGTCGCATACTAAGCAATTAAATATTATGGATGATTTAACCAATTTTCGTGCAATATACTATTTAAAGGAAGTTCCTAGCCACCCTAAGGTGTGAAAACACCTTAAAAACGCAGCTCATCCCTAAAAATCTCAATCTCATATCAAATCCCTATAAATTCACCCGATTCTTCTTCCTTTCAACTCAGAAACCCTAGAAATGAGGGATTATGAAAAAAGAGTGAGAAAAGGATTTGATATTATATGATTTCAAATACAATCAGGGCAGAGACGGAATCTTGACATCTGAGAGAAGATTCACCATGAAACTATATCCAAAGAGGCTAAACTTACATGATTTCATCATTCCTCAGACCGCAAAACCATAAGTCAGCATCTCCATCACTTTCTCTTCTCAAACCCTAACTCTCCCTCTCTCTCTAGGATTTCGTTTCTCTAGTTTGAATCATGAATTATGAGAGCTCCTTGTGTGTTAGGTTGACCATATAGAGCAATTGATCTGCTTGGGTCAATTGCACATTGACGTCTCACTATACTTTTTGTTATTTCAGCTGAATTTTCTGTCATAAAAATATTACTGTAATTTGTCTATTGATAAGGTCTAAATGCATCCAAAAATTATGAAAATTTACTTGTTGTTTATGATTGATTTTCAGACCTCCAGTTAAAATTTTAGATCTTTTGGAGTTACTAATTAATAACTAAAAATAAAACACTACACTTGTGAAAAGCACTCTGTCAACATTTTGGTCAAAGTATAGTTTGACTGAGAATCACATTCAAAGAAAACTCAAATATTCTGAAACTTTTCTCCAATATGTATGATTGAGTTATCCATATCATACACAAAATTCAATTAAATACAAAATTTTTAGAAAATTCGAAAAATCATTTACCACACTGCTATCCTAATCAAATTCCATATTCATGTACTATCAAAACCCTAATTTTTGCCGATTAGGGTTTACATTTCTCAAAATTATTCAAACTAAAAATCATAGTTAGAGTTTCTTCTTGGTTTGAAACATCACAATTGATCTAATATCAATAATCAAGTCTAAATGATGTTCAATCTAATCAAGCATGTAATCATTCAGGTAAACCCTAGTTTACCAATTAATCTCAAATGTGGTCATTACATGGAGGACATGGCATAAAATTATGGACATAGCTTAAGAAGTTAAAGCTTGGTGATTTAGTTGTTATGGTTTGGATTTCCCTCTAGCTGGATTCTTATGTTGTGTCATGTAAACCCTTTGTGGGAGATTCATATGTTCTTTTATAACCTTATAAGAAATTTAATATAGTCAATACTTTACTTCCACTGCTATACTTTGGTTGTTTTGAATACCATTCATAAGATTTAAAAATTTTACACCCACTCTAACATATCTTTTGGGTGTGTTTGGACTAGAGGTTTTATTCTTCAAATTTTTATTAGGGAGTGGATCCCCTCTGGGTCCCACTCCTTACAGATTTCAAAGTGGTATATTTTGGTGTGCACACCATGTGTATATACATTGATTGACACAAATGAATATCAGAGATTATTATTTTTCCTAGTTTATCTAACATGGTGTTATAGTGATAGAGCCTTATCCAATTATCTTCTGCTACCTTCATTTAGAAAGGAAGTCATTTAAGAGATGGAGAAAAGCAACATCGCGATGTTACATTCTTTTAGCTTTGTGTTTTAAATCTTCCTTTTGTATCTCTAATTATATTATTATTCTCTTTCCTTTTCTTTACAATAACATTGACATTCACACCATTAGTTCATGTAAAGAAACAAGAAAAGAGAAATATCTATAATTTCATTTTCATTTTCATTCTCTGAGACAATATTTATGTATAGAATTCCACACATTTTGGTGCATGAAGATCAACATGAGAATGGAGTTCTCATTATAATTACCAATTTTTAAGGACAAAATGTCATTAGACAATACTAGTCGAGCTTCCATGAATAACTACCTTTTTGTCTTTTGTTTTGTCATTCCATCGTCCATTCCAATTTGGTTGTTACACGCATAAGCATTTTTTTTGGTTTTATGCCCTGAGAGACATCAAATGATGATTGTAATAGGGATATTATGTTCTTGATTTGATTTTTCATAAAAGTTATTTCCACTTATTATTTCTATTTCAATAATGAGATGATTAATAAACATAATAATGTCCTAGGAATGTTTAAAGTCAATGACATATGGTTTGGGTTGTGGACCTAATCATGAGATCATATGTAACGATACTAATTCTTATTTTTTCCCTAGATAGTTATTATTGTAGATAGTATTAGACAAAAATGTTACATAAGACTAGAATGTATTGGGTGTGATGAGCATGGTTATTTAGTCATGAAATTGTATATCAATTCAGATGCATGGGTACTAGTTAGAAAATAAATTGTATTTTATATACCTACCTTGAGATTTACACATTGAAGTCATGTAATGACATGTCAAAGTCATATCTCAATGTGATCTCGGTGGATTTCATCCTTACATTTGAAGTCACTATAGTAATCACAAGTCATTTTATATGCTTTAACCAGTACCTCAACATGCTCTGAATAAGAGTTGCCAAAAAGTTAGTGATCAAGTGTATCATGACACTTGGGGATATGGAATTCGTTCCTCCTTTGGAGTGATATCTTGGCAACTTTATAAGAAAGAGTATGAAATGTATGGCCATTCAATTCAATATCATATAGAGCTTGCAATATATCAAATAGTCTACTCTAGTTCAAGGAATATAGATTGAATGTCAAGTTGATGACATTTCATGCCTCAATTTCAAGTTAGAAATCAGTGACAAAGGAATTATACGATCATGGAAAAATTGATCACTTTATAAGTTATAGTTGTTCTCGAGCTCATTCTTATAACCTGGGTGGTAAAGATGTGTGTTTAGAAACCAATCATTTCTTGTATTCTTTTTATCATCACTACCAACATAATTAGAACCAACTAGGTCACATTGCATAATGAGGCATAAGAAAATTGAAGTTCATTATTAGGCAAATGATTAGAATAGTTATGATTCATAGATAGGTTGATTTCCTATCTGATCAGGAGACTAGAATGATTGATCACAAGTTTGGATTGCTCGGATCTATGATCAATACATTATCAACTAATCGATTGAGTTTTCCAAAGGACTAGCATGGTCGTCCGGTCTGGCAATTTGATTGGACGTACAAAAATAAATTGGGATAGTCTCAAATTAGACATCA
Organism: Alisma plantago-aquatica; assembly: GCA_963693085.1. Lineage (NCBI taxonomy): Eukaryota > Viridiplantae > Streptophyta > Magnoliopsida > Alismatales > Alismataceae > Alisma > Alisma plantago-aquatica. The sequence goes on along the minus strand of OY856414.1, from coordinate 225,563,623 downwards.
GTTCAAATTTAGAAGTTGAAATAACATAGTCGGTCAATAAACCAACATATCATTTGATTGGCATAGTTTTTGGATCCTGATCAGCCGATCAGCTAACTTGGTCGTAGATACATGTTCATGTTAGATTTTTAGTACTAGAAAATTTTTTGAGAAAGAGATGCTCAAAATCACATTGCAAAGAGTTAAATGGTTAGAGATTGAGACAAGACGAGGAATAAAAAACAACACAAGAACTACCTAAATCATAGACTTCTGATTGGTCGACCAAAAAACTTTAATGGGTTGCTTTAGGATTGCATTTAGATTTGAATCTATTAGTTCCTTTTCTACAACACTTGTTGGCTCAATCTTTTTACTTTCTGTCATATCTTTGTTTATTTCATGTGGTAAGTGTTATCATATATGATAAATATAATAATATATATGTGATAGTGATTGGATACATATGGATATATAAATAAACCCTAATATAATATAAATTTTGAAGATTCATTGCAAGTTTGATCCACATGAAAACCTTGTTCGGATTATTGGTATTCTCACCATGGTGCACCATCAACATCGCTGATGTTTGATAATAAGTATGTGGATCTGCTCAACAAGGTGCATATCTTATTGAATTGGCCTTGGGTTGGACTCTAGGTGATCTTAATAGGGATTAAGCAACTAGAGGATTGTGATGGAATATAGTTCATATCATGAATTATTGACACAGAGTTGTGAAACCATTTCTCCACAAATTGCACATGATTCTATTAGTAACTGTCAACTACCACAAAAAATAATTTGTGAGAGGTCAACCATAGTTCACTCATGGCTTAATGTATTTTGGATCTTGGCTCACAAAAGATTTTTCATTGTAATACTTTGAACTAATATCAAGGGATATTATTTTGAATAAAACTCTAGGAGTGTATTTGATTAAGTCCAAGTTAATTTTTTCAAATACACTTTTCAAATATAAAATATATTTAGATCAATTTTTTGACTCATTCAAAATATCATGTATGTAGATCAATGACAAATAGTAGAAACAATCAACTTCCATTGTGATAAGTCCTTAAGATAGAGAAACTTAATGGTAATAACTTCAACAACTAGTTCTGGATATTGAAGATTATTCTCACACATGAGTGTAAGTTGTATGTCCTGGACACACCAATATCCAATCAACTGACTCCAAATGTACCTAGAGCCAAAAGGGAAGCTCAAAAGAAGCACTCTGCTGAAGCTAGAGACATCAAATTCCCCATGCTATGCTCCATGGATCATGAGCTTCTTCTACAGTAAGAGAACATTGATGTTACTGAAAATGATAACATATCTCATGGACATGTATCAAGAACAAGTAGGGAAAGAAAGGTATGATGTCTCTATGGTGTTGTATAACTACAAGATGGTAGAGGGTGAACCATATGAACCCCATGTACTCAAGCTAATAAGGTAGGTGACAAGTGTTGTATGATATGGATTTCCTTTGGTCAATGGTTGGTCAAAAATGTAATCCTACAATCATTTTTAGGTCCATGCAAGAAAAATGTTAGGAATAAGAACATGAAAAATATTGATAAGTGATTGATAGTGCTACTTGGAATCATGAGAACAACTAAGGGGAAAATGAAAGACAACCCCAATTCAGTGATAATGGTCAACAAAGGAAAAATAAAGTCCAAGGGCATATGCAAATCAAAGAAAGGTTCAAAATCTAGCTAAAAATCTTTTGCACTAAAGGCAAAAGGATGAGTGAGGTAAGGGAGGTAGTTTGTCACCATAGTCACCAGGCTAGGAATTGAAATAAATATCCCTCTCTTCCTTGAGGAACTGAAAAACAAGACTCAGGGGATAAAGATATTCACTTCGGGTATATATCTTACTGAAATAAATATATCTACTTGTTCATCATATGCATTATATATCAAAAGTATATCTCACACATTCTCAAATATGCAAGACCTAAAGGGAAGCATACCCTTTAACAAAGGGGAGGTGGAACTACTCATTGCAAATGGATCAAGAGTTGTTACCACTACATTACACACCTACTATTTATCTCTGTCCAATGCGAATTTAGTAGAGAACAACTACTATGTACCTACCATAAATGGAAACATTATTTTTTATCTTGTTTGTAAAAAAATGGATTTGAGTTTCTAATAAATAACGATTGTATTTCCATTTCCAAAGATGAAATATTTATGGAAGTGTTCCTACATCTTATGCTCTTTGTTTATTAGATATTGAGATGCATGTATATAACATAAATACAAGAAGTTAAAAATCGATGACTCAAACACAACTTATCATTGACACTACTGATTAGGGGACATAATTGAGAAGTGCATTTGTAGACTCTATAAAGATGGTTATTTGAACTCTTTTGGTTTTTAAGTAAATAGAGACATGTGAATTTGTACTATTGCGCAGGATGACAATATCACCTTTCACTAGAAACAATGAGAGAGTGAGTGACTCATTAGGACTCATAAGTACTGATGTATGTGGACCATTTAGCACAAGTTCTATAGGTAGATATCAATGCTTCAACACTTTTACTAATGACTTAGGAAGATTTTTATATGTGCATATAAAGAAATACAACTCAAAATCCTTTCAAAAGTTCAAGGAATTCATGATTGAAGTGCATCATAAACTTGGCCAAAGAATTATATCACTTCGATCATATAAAGGGGGGGGTAATTATATGGTGAGTTTGAGGACCTTTTGAGGGACTATGGTACTATATCACAATGGATTCCATGAGGAAATACACAACATAATGGTGACTAAAAAAGGAATCACACCTTTTTAGACATGCTACAATCATTGACGAGTTTATCTAATCTTACAATTTCCTATTGTGGACATGCTCATAGAATTGTCGTGTTTACACTTAATTGAGTACCTTTAAAATCCATTAAAAAGACAACATACAAGGTATGGAATGAGAAACATACAAATATTCCTTTCATACAAATTTGGAGATATGAATCTTATGTCATGACACTATTTTGTGAAAAGCATGGTCCCAAATCTAATAAATGTTTCTTTGTTGGATACCCTAAAAAATTAAGGGTTACAATTTCTATTATACACCTCACAACAAAGTGTTTGTTTCCAGAACTTCTGTATTCATTGAAAAACAATTAATTTTGAAAGGAAATACTGGGAAGAAAATAGGACATTAAGAAGTTCAAAACCAATAGGGTAACATTCAACCTATGGAGGTAGACAATGAACTAGAAGAATCATAAGATTCTGTAGAATATCAAGTTCTTATAACATAAGAATCTCGAAGTCTAGTCAGGAACATCTTGAGTAAGAGATATATGAATTGCTCGTGATTCAAGAAGATGATGTGTTAGTCATTGAGTATGATTATACAATAACCTACTATGAGGTTATTGAGGAACTAATGTCTAAGAAATGGCTTGAAGCGATGAGATCTGAGATGGAATCCATGTATACCAATGAGGTATAAACTCAAGCGGAACCACTTGAAGGGGTAAAGCCCATAGGATGCATATGGTTTGTCAAGTAGAAGACTGACATCGATGGTAATTTAGAAACCTACAAATGTGTATTGGTAGAAAAAGGCTTCAAATAAGTTCAAGGTGTTAAATATGATGAAACATTTTCACCAGTTAACATGTTTAAATTCATCACAATCTGCTTGCCATTACATCTTATGATGATTATGAGATTTGGCAAATGGACGTTAAAACTTCATCCTTAAGGGAATATTCTTGAGGATGTGTACATGACACAACCTAAAGGTTTTATATCTTAAAATGATGTCAATAAAGTTTGTAAGCTACAAAGGTCAATGTATGGATTAAATAAAGCATCTCAAAATGAGAATCTTCATTTTGATGGGACTATTAAATATTTTGGCTTTATTGAAAATAAGATGAATCGTGTGTTTACAATAAGGTTAGTGGTATCATGATTCTATTTCTCATATTGTATGTAGATGGAATACTATTAATGGGAAATGACATACCAACTATACAATTTGTTAATAACTAGTTGGAATCAAGATCTATAGAGTTAAATCTAGAAAGATTCTTGGCCTATGTCAAAGTAAATACATTGACAAAGTGGTAAATAGACCATCCACCTTTTAATTGTTACAATATTGAGATAAAGATCTAATTTAGAGCTAGGGAGACATGATATGGTGATATTCATCAAGTTTTAATCATGCAAGATCAAATCCAATCACATTAGGTCAAAAATCATGCAATAGGGCCATACTTCCAAGTCAATGAAGCATAAGGGAATAGGATAGATCAAGTTAAGATTGTAGGTCTATATCATGATAAAACACTGACTTGAAAACATTGAGATAGCATATTTCACATTCGAGTATGATCTAGCAAGGTTAGATCCTAAACAAGCAACATATGCATTTAAGTCATACTAGGTGCTACATGTAGTCAAAAGAATATATGAATGTATTACTTAGAATTTAGTGTCACAAAACATATTGAGGTTGATATAGAAGTGACTCATAGGGATATGATTAAAAAGGGCCTAATTTATTACAAGAATTAATATCTAATCACGTAAGTACATGAACATCACATGTAGGGCATAGCATGGTTCAAAAGTGAATCTTTAGGGTCATAGTGGTTTCATCAAGGAAATGTGGCTTAGGTTCATTGGTCAATCATGTCACAAAATAACACATAGTCTACGGATTTTGAATTGGGATTACCATATGTTAACAAAGTAGATCAAGGTTCCATCTTTGATTAATTCATTTCAAGCATGTACATTAAAGAGTCATTTTAGGTTCAAAGGTAAACATTTAGGATACATCCATAAGATTCAAAGCATAAAACAAGATCCAAGTGGATTTATGTTTCTTATTTGGAGGTTCAAAACAACATGAGGTCATTAGAGACCCAAGGGACATATAAAAGGGCATAAAGTTTGTTAATCAAGCATTAAAGTAACATTCTTAGGCAAAACAAGATAATCATGAGTAAATTTAAGCTTGATACAATTGTTAGTGGATAGGGCTTGATTTTTTGAACAATTTTGTATAAAGAAGTCTATTTTTGGACATAGGATCGATTTACCACGATATTTGCAATAAAATACTCTTTTCGTGAATTTTGAGAGAGAGTGAGCGAGAGATGAGACCTTGTGGGAGTTGAAGTGGCGTGCTCCGGTTGGGTCACATGTGTGCTGGCGTGGCGCGGGTCCATCTGCCTGGGGTCAACCGAGGGGCCACTGGCTTGGTATGGCACACACAAGGACGCAGGGTCAGGAAAATATCCATCCGTCCACCTCGAGGACCATTGAGATCCAAAAATGATATGTGGGCATCTACTCCTCATCCTACCTGAGACCCAATCTGCCAACCTACGCAGCATGGCGGTGACGCACTTGCATTTTGGCAGCGATAGTAGGGGGTTTCGAACACCACGTTGCTCGCGAAGATGCCACCCGACCTCCAAGGGGGCGTGGAGTTGCATCCATGGTTGATGGTCAGCGAGGAGGACTAATGGAGAAAGCCCCAAAAGCATGCTCATGACAGTGCCAGTGAGAGGGGAAGGGAAGGATGATGGGAGAGAGAGTTAGGGCTTGCAAAAACCCTCAAAAAAGGTCTAGATGAGAGGGGGAGGGTGTTAAATAGGCCAAAGGAGTGGATATTTGGCGGTAAATGGTGCAAAAAGGAGGCATCGAAAATGGGGAGTAGGTGGTTGACAACATCATTCATGCTGGAGTATATACAGAGGTTGGGGAAAGGTTGGTAGCCGTTGGATAGAGGTTGAATCCATGGCAATAAGATCTACTTGTTGTGATCCACGACCCATTAAATTAGGGTGTGTGATTGGTCAAGAAGGCATGAGTCAGATGGCCGTGTAGGGGAAGATAGCAGACCGCACTGCAATTGGGCCCAAAATGGGCTAAAGAAAAGAATTAAATTAAGGTCAAATGAAAGACCAAAAAGTAATATTTGATTGACCATATATTGGGCTATAAGAGTCTGATTGATGCAATTTTTTCACCGTTGGATTGCTAATTGAATCCTCTACAAGATGATTTATATTTTTTTAGCAAGGAGAGTTTATTTAATGGGTTCAACTTTGATTACAAGTGGATGCTATATAACAATCAAGTTCTTACTTAAAAACCCCAAATTAGAGTCACATATAGGTACAAAGTGATATTTAAACCAAAACCAATCTGTCAATTGAGCATAAAGTGACTTAAAGTCATAAAAGTGAAGGTGAGGGAGGTTTTTGATTATCACAGGGTATCTAATGAAAGGAAGAGAAAAACTAGGTTATCAGAACTATATAATATGTATTGAAGTTGACTACTATGAGACATAATATGATCACTTCTTTCGTCGATAGATAGAAGAACAAGAACAAGTAATATCTTTGTTCACTGCCAAATTTTCCTTATATGGTGAATTATTGTATAATTTATAGTTTTTTCTTTAAGCTAAGTAGGCTGAATGGGTAATGTGTTCTTAAGCTCATGAAAGATTTTTCTTTTAGTGAGAAACCTCATCATTGTTGTTTTGTTTGTTACCTGAGTAAGAGGCATTACATTCAGAGTCTTCTATTAATATTATGTAATACCTAGATAAGCCCTAAAGCTTCACATGTTTAATGTATTGTAGGGTCCCTTCTAGTTACTGTAACATCCAAAGATTTGAGGCCTTGGATAATATGATCTTAAAAGGAATGATTGGACTACCCATATCACCAAGGTGCACCTCCTTTTCTGGGAGCCCATCACTAAAGAACTCCATAGTTAAGTGTTCTTAGCTTGGAGTAGTACTAGGATGGGTGACCAGTCGAGAAGTTGATCGTGACTTGTGCGTGAGTGATGATAATGTGTGCAGTTAAGGCTAGCAATAGTCTGTGGGGCCAGTCATAATTCCTGAAACTCTACTAGAACCTTGGGCAATGGGCCCAGGTGTTACAATTGGTATTAGGGCCATAACCCCTCCAGTAGGTGGGGCCCACATGGGCCAGTGACATGCTAGTCTTTTAGCCATGCGGTCCAGGCTATCCGTGGTGATGGAGCTACCCTTGCGCTGGTAGCCGTAGTCGGGAGCTGGATGTACATGGCCATGTTGGGTCTTCACTGAAATGGAGAAATATTATGAGGCTACATAGTTGAGCCTTAACGAGGACGTCAATTGTTACAATCTAATTTTCAGATTCTTTTGGGTGAGAACTGTAATTTCTCCTATTAAAGTTATTTGAACAAATAATGATATAGTTTGTTTTGAATAAAAAGGATTTCATTACAATAGATTTGTTGGTTGTTTTGTGGGATTTATTGGCTATTGGGCCCAATGACAAGGAAAAGACAAAGGAAACTCCATTATCAAATGAGTAAATAAGAAATGGTGAAAAGAAAGATGTAGAAACCTCTAGAAGTCACGGGAATGTTATTCAAAGGAGGATTTCGTACCTCTTGGGTTCCGTGGGTCCCAAGGAGTCCAAAGTTGCAAAGATAATGCCACAAGAAAAGAAAAGATCAATTAAATATTTCTTTATTAAGAAAGAAATTGTAAACAATGATAAAATGTGGGAAATAAGTTGAAAGAGGTATGATTGAGTCATTTTTGGTGGTTTTTTGTATCCATAAAGTTTCTAATGTTAGAAGGAATTCCAATAAGGAAAATAAAAAGTGAGATAAAGATAAATCCTCAAAAAGAGATATTTTAATAAAGAAATAAGTAAAATAATGAGAAATAATGGATATAGATGCATCTAGAAGGATAATAAGTATCCACTAATAAGCATTTTGAAATATTAGAGTTTCTTGGGGTCCAATGATCCCCAAAGGAGAAAAAGTTAGACAAAATAGAAATAATACAAAATAAGAGGACAAAGTGATACATAATTAATGGCTTTTTGATATTATCAAAAAGAGGTATTGTTTACTAAAAGAAAGTGTAAATTCGTGCCAATGGATTAAAAGTCAAATATAAAGAGAATAAGAGAGAGGATTTTCAAATTCCTAAATATCTAATAAATATGGTTTATTAAGAAGATAATTAGGAGATAAAATATTTGTTCTCAGTGAAGGAATAGGTTTCCTTTGGGAGATGAACTTGTTCCTCGTGGATGAACATGTTACGGCATTGATACCCTCCCCTATATAAGGGGTAGCACCTATGTCTCGAGTTTAAGAAAATCCCACACAACCCTCTCTCTTCTCCTTGTTCTTTTTGTGCAAACCCTAGCCGTGAGAGGGTAGAGACACTCTGGAGCAAACAAGGGTCATGGAGGTGTCTTGTTGGAAGCTTGATGCTCCCACACCGTCGGAAGGAAGCTTGGAAGTCATCTCTTTGCTCTAGCCCAGATGCAACAACCACTAGATGGTGGCAAGCCAACCGCAAGTTGAATACCAAGAAGGCCCTAAACAGACACCCTAGCCATGACCCAAGGGCACCTCCATGTGTGAAGAGGCACGACGGAGGTAGGGGAACCACCCATGGTGGTCGTCGAGGTCCAGGTAGCAGCGGTAGGGCCGCACCTGACCCTTGCTGCAACAACAACACTAGGGCGAGCGAGGAAGAAGAACACGGAGGGCATTGGACCATTTTTCCCCTCTACGAGTTAAAGAACCAATAACTTACGCAAGGGTAGAATCATAAATCGGTTATGTTTCCAAATCGGGCGAGTATGTTGCATGGAAGAGGTGACGTGGCAGCCACCTATTGGTCCAAGTAAGTGAAATTTTGCAAAATTCATATATTTTTGTTGGTAGCTCAGATCGATACATGTAAAATATCAATTTTGCTCAAAAAATGTGAGGAATCCATTAAAAATATATTTTGAAGCTAATTCCTCTTTCAATTAGAAAAGTAGTGGAAGTTATCAACTTTAATGCATTAATGATCAAGAAACACTAATTTGAGATGATTAATGTATTGAGAAGGGTTATATGGATGATTAAAGTTGATATTAACCTATTTATTATAAAAAGACACATAAAGATCTAAAAGGATGAACATTACAAGTAATTGGATTAATTTAGGGTTCCATGTGCATAAATGAGCTTTAATGGGCCTTGAAACCCTAATGTTAGTAATTGTGACTCTTAATGGCTTTAATTGTTCAAATTCATTAATAAAGATGAGATATGATGATTCTAGATATTTTGAGTATAAAAGTTCCTAATGGTGGATAAATACCCTTAATATGGTAATTAGGATTTTCTAGTGGATAAATGTGGAATTATAAATAGAGTTCATGAAAGATAAGTCGCTAATTTGAAAAGAACCAAAGATGATAATTGGGCCTAATGATCGTGTTATGGCTTAAACGGGATAAAATGGTAGTTTTAATGTAAAAGAGGCATAATAGACTTAATGGACTTTTTATTGTGCCTATAATCCGAAATTAAGGTTATATGTTGTTAAAAGGTAACCTTAATATCTTTCGTGAAGAGTAGATGTGATAATTAGGGTTTGTGAGTTGTATAAAATTGGGGTTTAAAATAGTAAAAATGAAGTGAAACCCTAATTGCAATGGAAACCCTAAAAGTAGACTAGAAACCCTAGGAAGCAAGCTAGGTTTAATAGACCTTGATGGCCTGATCAATGATAGAAAATTGGATGCATGTTTCAGGATCATCTTGTGTGCTTGCTTGTTTACTGGATTTCTTGTTTAGTTGGATTATTTTTGCACTCAAGTCAGCCTGACAGGTATGTGGTTACGCTTGTGGTTAATCGCTTTAGTTTCACGGTGATTCCCGGATGTTTTATTGGTTGCTTGAAAATAAGTGCTTGGATGACTTTTATTTCATGCAACTACAAAGTGACTATGGTTATCACCATAAATATGTATGCATGACTAGATCAGATCATGGTCCTCCTCTGTGGCTTTGCTAATGATGAAAAGGGTAACCTGGTACAGGGGCTACTTGTTAAGTAGGACATCAAGTTGTTGTGAGTTAGAAATTGAGCTACCCATGAGTAGTGCCATGAGACTCTTTAGCACACCACTAGTTAAGGAGTGGGCTACCTATTGGTAGTGCCATGTGACTCAACCCTAGAAATTGATTCACCTGTTAGGTAGGATCATGAGGGGTTTAATTGGGATCTACCAAAAGGAAGGCAGCATCCAGGTCCACTACAGGAACAGCGCAGAGGCTACGATATGCATGGATTGAGCAGTTATGGTTCAAATGTAAAGTTGTTTGTTAAATCATAATTGAATGCAATATGTTGTTATAGTTAACTGCATGAGTATTGTTTCCCCCACATACCGGAATATACATTTATGATGACCGATGTTTTGTTTTTTGGCATTTTAGGTACAAAATCCCAAAAGGACAAACAATAAATTGGCATATTGTGAATACATGAGTTAAAGTGCAAGGAGGATTAGTAAGAATAGCTTTTGTATGTGGATAGAAGTTTAGAAATCCAAGTATTTCAAAAGGTATGCAAAATTTTATTTTATTACAGCTTTTCAGTATAGTCTAGTAGAATTTGATAATTATTATTGATTATTTATCAAACCTTTGATTAGGAAATTGGGATAACAACTCTGACCTCTTGGTATCCCTTAATTGGGGGTTACCGAGAGGTGGGGTCGTTACATTTGGTATCAGAGCATAGGTTCCTCATTTAATCTTTAATAATTATTAAATTTTACAAATTCCATAGAACCGAGGGAGTTATTAGAGGATTTTTTGAAAGACAAAGGTGTCTAGAAAAGGATCACGTTTGGGGGCTGGCAATATTTTCCTCCACACCGCTAGTCGGAATACAAGGACTCCCAGATCTGTGTGACTTCCTGGCCAATGTCTTAGGATCTGACTCGAAATAAGATACCTTTAGGACTCTCTCATCTATTTTCGTCCCTTCTCAATCCTAATTCTGTTAGGATTATAAGGATCATGGTTTTCTCTCTCTTCCTCACCCTCTTGAGGATAGGGTCTGCATGACAAGGTTAAGGAATCCTCCACCAAAATTAATAAAAAGCACGTAAATAATATGTCATGGACATAAGTTTAATAGTTTAATCGTAAACTAAAGAATAGTTGCATGCTTAGGTCGTATGACATATATTGTCATGCCCTTAGGAGAGACCCGAGGCTAGACCTTCTTATCAGGAGGATAAGTAGAGAGAGTTAGTCTTGGAGGTAGAGACCTCCATTATAAGTAGAGACCTGGCACATCATCTAAGGATGATGCTAACCCTAACCCTAAGCGAAAGTTAGAGAGAGAGATGACACGATGAGCTAGATGTCATGGTAGACCAGTTTTGTGGGTGGACATGCTTTAGGTTTGGATACCCATGGTGATATGAGCCATGTGAGGTTGGATGACCTAGTATCTTTGGCGACCCAACCCTGGGAAGGGTCGTGCATGGTAGAGTGAAGGATAGATCCTTCATTGATGAGGTTAGTGATGACCCTATAAAACCCTCTGGGGTGATATGAGCATGGCAAAGTATGCACCTTGAGTATGCCAGTAATGGTGGCAGTGGGTTAAAACCATGGCCTGAAAGGCATGTTGGATAGCTTATGAGATAAGCATAAAGAGCTATGGATAATCTTTAGCGAACATTGGTTTCACCCATGTAGGTGTATGCATATGAGCTTGATCCACCTTAGAGAGAGAACCTCTAGTAGTAAGGTTGTTTGTAGGGTTAGCTCTAGAGAGAGAGAGCAAGACCCAAGCAAGAAGGTTGGAAGCTTAGACTTCGAGACATGAGGATCCATTAGAAGTTGGATATGTTTTGACCTAGATGGTTGTGGTTTCCTTTAGAGGAACCAAACCCTAGAAAGGGAAAGAGACTTCTTGCACCAAGCTATGGATGTTTTTGGCTCCTACCTTAGCTTCTAGGGATAGGAATAAGAGTTCCTTAGACCATGAGGAGGTTTAGTAATGAGTTGTGAGGCCTTATACCTAGTCAGTTGTCCTTGAGGAGGACTCCACTCTGAAGTGTTGTTCGAGTAGAATGGTGTTAGGACGTGCATGCTAAACCTTGTACATGTTTGGTACATGGTTAAAAGGTTGAGCATGCAGTTGGACAACTGTCATATAAAGAGGTGAACCTAGGGTCCCTAGACCTAAGAGTGGAAGTAGTAGTTCCTGGTGCACCTGATGCTCATGACGGGATATGAGTATTTATAGATTCGAGCATGGCACTCCTCATGTTTTGAGGAAAAGGGGAAAACCCTTGGATTAAGGTGTATGTTTGATGAACCCCTCACATATAGGTGGTCACATATGTATGTATGATGATGGTCCAATGTTGAGGAATGAGAACAAGTATGACCTAGCATGGTCTAGTAGGTGGTCTGCTTGTGCCTTAGTAGCTTGCTAGGGTCAAGCATGCTCATGTGGATGTAAACCCTAGACATAATGACGTTTGTGACCTTTGAAGTTTCCTCCCATCTTGGGAGAGGGACCATTTTGTAGGTTGTATACCAGTTTTGTTGGTTTTGAGGTAACCTAAAGAGGTCTAATAGAATATTGAGAAGCTAAGTGTAGGGTACATGTTAAAAGAATGAGCATGTATACCCATAGATAACCATCTCTAAGTACATGTGGATGTGTTACCATGGAGGTAACCAGTATGGGTCCCGACCAAGGTAGTCAGGTCGCCATGACCCTTATGAAAGGATGAAATTCATCCCTTGAATGTAGAGAGACATGAAGGATACGTGGGTAAGGTTCTAAGTTGGACATGTACTATGTTAGAATCCTAAGTCTATCCTAGGGTTAGGTAGGGATAAGACTGATGGAAGTAGGAGTTGTCTGATTCCCTAGTTGCACATGACCATAGGGTCGGGAGGTAACAACTATTATTGTCTGAGGGCCATGGGTTAGGAGATTGATCACCTTCATGAACTCATGGGACCCAAAGGGCAGATGAGGAGGGCACTCTCTGGATGCATAAGGGAAGAGGGATGACCCTAAAAGTGTTAGTACCCTACAGACCTAGAGGAGATGAGCAAGGAATGTGTGTGGACCCAAGTAGGTTCGAGACCAGTTTTCCATGGAAGTAACTTTGATATCAAGATGATCGTGATGTAGCGACATATGTTGCACGTTTCAACTTAGATTTGAAGGTGTGCTGGCAAGCTGGGATGTAATATCTCTACTCTTGGAATGAGAAGAACTTTGTATTTGGACTGCAGCCAAATGCTTATTTCCTCTTATTATGGGAGTGATAGATAGGACAATATGCATGCCATAAACCATGGATAAAGATGATGTGACTTGGAAGGTTGCCATGAGGTATGAGGACATAGGTGATAACATACCCTTGTGGAGTGAACGATGCAGGGATGGTTTACAAATACTAAGAGAACTAAGGTAGTCATCTTGTAAGGATGTTTTTATCATGAGCTATGTGATATATAAGCTTGAGTTCGATAACCAAGAAGATGAGCTCTAAGTTTTCTTCTTCAAAGTAGACCTAAAGTCTGAGATGAGATGATAAGTGGAATACATGGAGGTGTATGCCTTCAACATTATCGTACACATAAGGATGTGAGTTGGTAATGGATGCTTTGGTTGAGATGCAACTGCCTAGTTTAACTAGAGGCTAGAAGAGGTTGTTAGGTTAGCCCTAAGTTTGAAAAAGAGATAAGTTTGGCTAACACTCAGATGTAACAATATGTGTTGATCAAGTTAGTGGTTGTTTGGTTAGCCAGCCTAGGCCTTGGTGTAATAAAAGGATGGTTGTAGAGCCTCAGATGCACTTCTCTGGGAAAGAAGGTGATGAAACCCCGATTATAGTGGTTTAGGGTTTCTGAGGAATCAATCTTGAGGAATCATGACATACATGAGATCATGATTTTAAGATCACCATACACCGAGGTACTACAAAGATAGTAAATGACATTAGTGCTTTAGAAGCTTAAGATAAAGTTGTGTGTCGCTTGTTGCCATGCATGTCAGGGGGTGAAGGACGAACACCAATAACCCATTGAGTTGATATCGAGAATAAGGGACCCCGAGGGGGAATGGAAGTTCATCACTATGGATGTTGTGTTAAGTCTCCCCTAGACCAAGAAGGGTTAGGATGCAATATGGTTTATGGTAGATTGTCTTACCTAGATGACATGATCTAAGAGAAAGAGAGAGTACTATCAACGGAAGGATCCAGTTGAACTACATATAAGAGAGAGAGATGGTTCAACTACACCATGATGCAAGTTCAAAGGTTCTTGAGTATGACCTAAAGATTTACTTCCATGAGATGGAAGTAGATACATGAAGAACTCAATGTTAGTACAGCTTATCACCCCTAACTGATGTTAGCATGATCCAGACTAGAGGGTCTGATGAGTGCATATGTGCTCGCTCAGGGTGATATATGGGGACAGTTCTCGTCCTATGAAAGTTGTGATGATAGCCACCATACCTAGTATCGGGATATAAGAAGCATTGTAAGAGAGATTGTGTCAGTTACCACTTCATTAAGATGATGTTGGCGAAGGGACCTCGCGAAGGTCGGAAAAGGACTACAGTGTGTGCAGGTGATGTCGCTTTGATTGTGCAATTGCTAAAAGAGAGCCCATGGGCGACATGAGTCATGAGCTAATGCAAAGTAGACTGACATGCAGTTCACTATGGGAGAATATGTGATAAGAAAATATGACCCCTCTGAGATAGAGTTGAGACAGATGAGTGTCCGATACATGGGTCCATTTGAGATGGATTGCTGGAGATGCTTGTGTATATCCTTACCCCTCAGGTTAATGTGATGTGTGATGAGTTCCATGTGTCCAATTTAGAGCACTATGTGAGGTACTCGATCCATGTGTTGAGCAATGAACCTAGTGAGCGCCAAGGGAGGCTGAAATGTCATGAGTCACCTATGAGATTATAGTTGCCAAGGTGAAAGAAACTCAGAGAAAGGAATATGTGATGATAAAGGTTCTTTGGAAGCTCCATGGATAGGGTAAAGAAACATAGGGGCCAATGATGGACAGGGAAAAGTCTTATCATGAATTGTTTGTATGCTTGATGGAGTTTTGAGGACAAAATTCTTATAAGAGGGGAAGGATGTTACAACCCCAATTTTCAGATTCTTTTGGGTGAGAAATGTAATTTCTCCTATTAAAGATATTTGAACAAATAATGATATAATTTGTTTTGAATAAAAAGGATTTCGTTACAATAGTCATGTTGGTTGTTTTGTGGGATTTATTGGCTATTGGGCCCAATAACAAGGAAAAGACAAAGGAAACACAATTATCAAATGAGTAAATAAGAAATGGAGAAAAGAAAGATGTAGAAACCTCTAGAAGGAAAGGTAATGTTATCCAAAGGAGGATTTCATGCCTCTTGGGTTCCTTGGGTCCCAAGGAGTCCAAAGTTGCAAAGATAATACAACTAGAAAATAAAAGATCAACTAAATATTTCTTTATTAAGAAAGAAAATGGAAACAATGATAAAATGTGAGAAATAAGTGGAAAGAGGTATGATTGAGTCTTTTTTGGTGGATTTTCATATCCATAAGGTTTCTAATATTAGAAGGAATTCCAATAAGGAAAATAAAAAGAGAGATAAAGAGAAATCCTCGAAAAGAGATATTTTAATAAAGAAATAAGTAAAATAATGAGAAATAATGCATATAGATGCATCTAGAAGGATAATAAGTATCCACTAAAAAGGATTTCGAAATATTAGAGTTTCTTGGGGTCTAAGGAGCCCCAAAGGAGAAAAAGAAAGAGAAAATACAAATAATACAAAATAAGAGGATAAAGTGATACATAATTAATGGCTTTTTTTTAGAGAAGTCAGGCGGTCATCTTATTCATCTTGCCCACCTCATGCAAGAGAAATTAAAAATGGCATTACAATTATTAGGAAACTGCAAAAATTGAAACATGGTAGTACTACTACCATTACATGGATGTGCTTGACCAGTGTCCAGCACACATCTAGGGGGGTTTTTAAAGTGGGTGTAACCAATGCTCTGTTTAGAGTGGTACTTAGCAAGAGCGTCACCCTGCCTGTTGTTCTGTCTTTCAGAGTATATGATCTTTGTATTCTCCCTCTTGATCAAGTGAATACCTCTAATGATGTTAGCGTAACGAGGATAGTTCCAATACTCATCCGCTAACATAATGGCAGCTTGCCGGCAATCAGTAATGATCATCACATTATGTGCAGCACTCCATTTAATAATTCTAGCAGCCAGCCCGATCGCCATCAGCTCCGCCTCCAGCGGACTCCTTGCCGTAACAAGCTGACCTACACCACTAAGCCAATTTCCATTGGGGTCAGTAATAACAACCGATATAGCACCCTTACCCTTCTTCCATGCAACATCTGTATTAAAGTGAATGAAGCCTGGTTTGAGAATATCTGCCCTACGTCTTCCAGCCTGCGTCATACTATTACCGGTTGTGGTCCAAGCTCTGCTGTTCATCATGATCTCATGAATGGTGAGGTTTATAGTATGTTGAAGATTGTGCTCTCTTCCTTCGAATATCCATAGATTGCACTGCTTCCACATGCTCCAGCAGACGATGAAGAAAAGATGTTTGTGTGTGTCGGACGCCTTGATGTTCATTTGTAGCCATTGGTCCATATTATCAACAGTCCAGAACCGATGAGTGTGCTCAAGTTTCAGAATAGAGTACCACACACTCTTCACCTTTGGGCAGTCCCAGAGAGTGTGGAGGATGGTTTCATCTTCTGCATTTTTGATATTATCAAAAAGAGGTATTATTTGCTAAAAGAAAGTGTAAATTTGTGTCAATGGATTAAAAGTCAAACATAAAGAGAATAAGAGAGAGGCTTTTCAAATTCCAAAATATCCAATAAATATGGTTTATTAAGAAGATAATTAGGAGAGAGAAGATTGCTTCTCAATGAAGGAATATGTTTCCTTTTAGGAGATGGACTTGTTCCACATTGATGAACATCTTAGGGCATTGTTACCCTCCCCTATATAAGGGGTTGCACCTTTAGCTTGAGTTTAAGAGAATCACACACAAACCTCTCTCTTCTCCTTGTTCTTTTCATGCAAACCCTAGCCGTGAGAGGGCAGAGACACTCTAGAGCAAACAAGGGTCATGGAATCACACACAAGAGACACTCTAACCAGAAGGAAGCTTCACGATCATCTCTTTGCTCTAGCCCAGACACAACAACCAATGGATGGCTGCAAGCCGGCCGCAAGTTGCAGACCAAGTGGGCCCAAAACGGATACCCTAGTTGTGACCCAAGGACACCTCCCTATGCGCAGAGGCACAGAAGAGGCAGGGTAACCACCCCTGGTGGCCATCGAGGTCTGGGAAGTAGCGATAGGGTCGTACCTGACCCTTGTTGCAACAACAACGCTAGGGCGGGCGAGGAAGAAGAAGACGGAGGGCATTGGACCATTTTGCTCCTCCGCGGGTTAAAGAACCAATAACGTATGCAAGGGCAGAATCGTAAATCGGTTATGTTTCCAAATCGAGCGAGTACGTTGCATGGAAGAGGTGACGTGGCAGCCTACTAGTGGTCCAAGTAAGTGAAATATTGCAAAATTCATATCTTTTTATTGGTAGCTCGGATCGATACATGTAAAATATCAATTTTGCTCAGAAAAATGTGAGGAATCCATTAAGAATATATTTAGAAGATAATTCCTCTTGAAATACGAAAAGTAGTGGAAGTTAACAACTTTAATGCATTAATGATTAAGAAACCATAATTTGAGATGATTAATGTATTGAGAAGGGTTATATGGATGATTAAAGTTGATATTAACTTGTTTATTATAAAAAGACACATAAAGATCTAAAAGGATGAACTTTACATGTAATTGGATTAATTTAGGGTTCCATGTGCATAAATGAGCTTTAATGGGCCTTGAAACCCAAATGTTAGTAATTGTGACTCTTAATGGCTTTAATTGTTCAAATTCATGAATAAAGCTGAGATATGATGATTCTAGCTATTTTGAGTATAAAAGTTCCTAATGGTGGATAAATACCCTTAATATGGTAATTATGATTTTCTAGTGGATAAATGTGTAATTAGTGATAAATAGAGTTCATGAAATATAAGTTGCTAATTTGAAAAGAACCAAAGATGATAATTGGGCCTAATGATTGTGTCATGACTTAAAAGGGATAAAAATGGTAGTTTTAATGTAAAATAGGCATAATAGACTTAATGGACTTTTTATTGTGCCTTTAATCCAAAATTAAGGTTATATGTTGTTAAAAGGTAACCTTAATATCTTTCTTGAAGAGTAGATGTGATAATGTGGGTTTGTGAATAATTGTATAAAATTGGGGTTTAAAATAGTAAAAATGAAGTGAAACCCTAATTGCAATGGAAACCCTAAAAGTAGACTAGAAACCCTAGGAAGCGAGCTAGGTTTAATAGACCTTGATGGCTTGATCAATGATAGGAAAATGGATGCATGTTTGAGGATCATCTTGTGTGCTTGCTTGTTTACTGGATTTCTTGCTTAGTTGGATTATTTCTTCACTCAAGTTAGCCTGACAGGTATGTGGTTACACTTATGGTTAATCGCTTTAGTTTCACGACAATTCCCAGATGTTTTATCGGTTGCTTGAAAATAATTGCTTGGATGACTTTTATTTCATGCAACTATAGAGTGACTATTATTATCACCATAAATATGTATGCATGACTAGCTTAGATCTTGGTCCTCCTCTATGGCTTTGCTAATGATGAAAAAGGTAACCTAGTATAAGACCTACTTAAGTAGGTCATCAGGTTACTATGAGTTATAAATTGGGCTACCCACGTGTAGTTCCATGAGAATCTTTAGCACACCATGAGTTAAGGAGTGGGCTACCTATGGGTAGTGCCATGTGACTGAACCCCAGAAATTGATTCACCTATTACGTAGGATCATGAGGGGTTTAATAGGGATCTACCACAAGGAATGTAGCATCCAGGTCCACTGCAGGGACATCGCAGAGGCTAGGATATGGATGGATTGAGTAGTTATGTTTAAAACGTAAAGTTGTTTGTTAAATCATAATTGATTGCAATATGTTGTTACAATTAATTGCATGAATATTGTTTCCCCCACATACCGACATATGCATTTATGTTGACCGACGTTTTGTTTGTCGGCATTTTAGGTACGCAATCCCAAAAGGGTAAATAGTATATTGGCATATTATGAATACATGAATTAAAGTGCAAGGAGGATTAGTTAGAATAGTTTCCATATGTGGATAGAATTTTAGAAATTCAAGTTTTTTAAAAGGTATGCAAAATTTTATTTTATTATAGTTTTTTAGTATAGTTTGGTAGAATTTGATAATTATTATTGATTATTTGTCAAACCTTTGATTCAGAAATTGGGATAGAGGCTCTGACCTCTTGGTCCCCCTTAATTTGGGGTTACCGGGAGGCGGGGTCATTACATCAAGAGTCTAAGTGGGGGAGATTGTAACATCCCAGGATTTGAGGCCTTAGATTGCATGATCTTAAAAGGAATGATTGGACTACCCATATCACCAAGGTGCACCTCCTTTTCTGGGAGCCCATCACAAAAGAACTCCATAGTTAAGCATTCTCAGCTTGGAGTAGTACTAGGATGGGTGGCCAGTCGGGAAGTTGATCCTGACTTGTGCGTGAGTGATGATAATGCATGCAGTTAAGGCTTGTGGTGGTTTTTGGGGCAAGTCGTCATTCCTAAAACTCTGCTAGAACCTTGGGCAGTGGGCCCGGGTGTTACAGTTACTAATCATGTTTACCATATTTGTAATCAAACCACTATGGACTACGAAGATATCCTAGTTCAAACTTTCGAAATTTGTATAAATCCACATGAGTCTATTTGTTTTAAATATTGCTAAAGTTCCTCAATGTAAAGTATTTTTGTAAATAAAAACCCAATTCATAAAGAAGCTTTTCTAGTCCATATTGAGTATAAGATCAAGATTTATCATATATCGGGTCATAACATCTACAAAAAGTTACTCCTAGAAAAAGAGATAAATGTCAAGGGTAGACGTAGATATTTAGTGTGCAACCTATCATTTGGTAGGTGTGAGATCACGTATAGAATTTGAATGATTTTATCAAAGGGAAGGGATTTTGAAAGAGGACTATAAATATATAAACTATAGAAGGTGATAGGAAGATATATAGAGACCAATCAACCTGAAACTATCTCACTAAATCTTGAACCAATAGATTGATGTTCAAAGATATTTTATATCCTAGGTACAAAACTCTAAGTTCCAACAATATAATTATATATACTAGATTGGTCATACAAGATTCATGGTAAAATACCATGCTAATGAACATTTAGAAGTAGGAACATTGTATGATGGGACAAACTAAGGTGTTTTCATTTAGATAGTATGTTGTGCCTACTATGACAGATCTAATACCATCTTGTAAAGATAGGGTTTTTGGGTTCCCTGACTTTTCTTTCATGCGATAAAGAACTAGAAGCCCACAATTTATTTTTCATTTATTTAATTTATTTATTGGATTAATTTAATCATATTAACCATTTGATCCTAAGGGATTCATAGAATTATGCAACACAAGGGTAAATGAGGTATCATATAAAATCCTTCAAAAACAAATAACGATATTACACAACATAAAATATATTTTATATCAAATGCATGGCATTCATAAAGCATATGATTGCACCAATCTTTGAAAATGATAGAGGACAACATATGATTGTTTCATCTAAGTCCAAACTAGAGTGTCCAGGGTATTCTCTCTTTCATCCCAACTAGAAGTTATGTAGTCCTTCAAATAACCCTAAAATGGCCATAAGAATATACCCAAGATACACAAGAAATAGAGATACATCAACAAATGTCGGTATGTATGGAAACTGTTCTTTGGGAGATGGGAAAAAATATTTGAATGTGAAGTTAAGATATGAGTGGTATATATTTTATATAAGAGACGACAAAGTATAATAAGAGATATAAAGTAGATTTATACAAAAATTAGATTCTAAGAAATTTCAAGAGGATTTCCATTATTTAATTGTTTTAACTTGCTAATAATTAAACTGCAACAATACATAAATATGAAACAAGCTATATAAACATGAACAACTTGGCTAGTCACATCTAATAGTGGTAGCTACACTACCACATACTTCCTATTTTGGAAACTAAAACCCAATGACTATGTGCAATCATGTCTAGATGCCCCTAATTTAGAGACTGTGCTCTAGGAGTGTGTGCCACTCATACCAAAAAACCCAAATTTATGGACTAAGAGTAATATGTGTGACTAAGGCCCATTAGCCCCTCATCTAGTGCATGTATTATATAGTTTTGGAAAGTTTAAATAAGTCATAGCATCAATAAGGGTGCAATAGAAGGAAGGAGTGAATTCTATGCACATTCAATGATATTTTCAAAAGATTACTTGATTTAAAATAATTCAAAGTTGATACCTCATTCAAGATGAAGAATTAAAAAGAAAAAGGGATATCAAGACGAGATAAACACTTAAATCAAAGTTGATACCTCATTCAAGATGAAGAATTAAAAAGAAAAAGGGATATCAAGAGGAGATAAACACCCAAATATCTTAAGTGATAATTACACACCATGTTTTCATGACTAACTCTATATCTGGGGGTATAAATTCAACATTAATCCTTCTCAACCGAAAAGTGTTTTGTAGACACATTAGTCCACAAAACCCCATTCATAATCAGGAGTAAATAAACTAGTATTGGTTACCTATTATCGAATTAGGGTTTAAGAATAATCATATGTGTATGTCATTAAAATGGAAGGTTGCATATTCATAGTTTCAAGTTATTCCTTGTTTGTAATTCATATTTGATATTCTTTACTTCCTTTAACATTGTTTATAAATAGTCACTTATCTAGATAAATAAGTTTTCTCCCATATCTCCTTATGCTCAACATAGGTCAAATCATATAGGCATATGTTCTAAATTTATTTTGTATTTCTTGATATATATATATATATATATATATATGTTTATAAATATGTTTTTTAATTGCATATGACAAACATTAAGATATTAAATAAAATAGGTTAGATTTCCATGCTTCACCTATCACATTATTTGGTTAAATGACTATTTTACATGACAATTCATATATCATATTATTATAAAATGAAGGGTTATGTCCAAGGGTAAGGTTTACCCATAGATACTCATTTCTTTCCAATCTAAATCAAATTTTCCAATTACTCTAACATCGTCATCATCTATTCACTTCAGGAAATATAGAATGGAATTTTCTATAGGAAGGTCAAAAGTGATCTATCAAGACCAGGCTTCTACCAACATTCATGGATCTACACTACATGTCACCAAATCATAGGATATTGGTTGATTATGAATCCAATACTTGGGTCCTCCTACCTATTATTGGAGTTCAATTTTTTTCTAGCGTATCAGTGAAACGTGAAGAGGTTGCAATAGCCTTCCTCACAATGTTGTTGACTAGTAGGGTTCAGGGTATCAAGTTCTCAATTTGCAAGTCTAATCATCAACCTTCATTGCTCTAGTTGCAATGAAGAATGTAGATGAAATAGTATAAGGGAGCACAAATTGATGAAAGAAAAAGAAATATATTTAAGGAGGAGGATGGCATACACTAATTTCTAATATTCATTTATGAAAGGGACATGTTGTGACACAGTTAGTAGCTATTGGGAGTTGTCTCTGGCCACTACAGATGCATATTACATAATGCTCAGTCTCTCTCTTGTCTTTTACATTGGAGGCTGAATGCTTGAAAGAAGAATTATGAAGGAAGGATACATCTAGGCACATTAGGGTGTGGAGAGGAAGGATGGGTAAAGGAAGAAGGAGAAATGGTGGTTGCATCCTGGTGAGAGGATACCCTATCAATCGTTACTATAGATCTTTCCAGCCAGAGTAGGTAAGATGCTACTTATCTTTCTCACCATAGCTTAGATGTAGACACAAGGTAAAATAAATATGTAGCCAGCCATCCTAGGTCTCGTGATGGTGGCAACACACATTGTGGTGGAGTATAGAGGAGGCATTGCCACTTTGGGCTCCAACAAGGCCTCTTTTGGCCACTATGGCATGCAACGACATTATCCCTACTACCATTGACATAGGGTGTCCGGGAGGAAAAACTTGGTGATTATGGGTCATAACTACATGTAGAAGAGAGGAAGTAAAGAGGGAAGAGAAGGAAACAACACAAGAGGAGAAGAGGGGAGAGAAGACCCATGTTAGTTATGTTGGCTAACATGCCATTTGCAAAACCAATCTAAGTGAAGGGTGTGCTCTTATGGCAGACATACTTCTATTTAGTAGAATGAGAAAGGAGGAATGAAGAGAAGATATATAGGAGAGAGAGAGAGAGATGAAGAGAAGAGGAGTGAAACTGCCAACATGCATAGTAATGAAATGACAGAGAAGGAAATGGCCCCTAGGGCAGCTCTTGCATTTCAGGCAACAGGGGAAAAACTCTATGTACCCACAGAGGGATATGTGCATGTGTTACATTGAGAAAGAATAACATTGAATGGCATTTAAATGTAAATATTATGAACTACAACAATAAATTTAAACCATTACTTAAACATGCAAATGAAGTTTGTTATGTATCAAATTATGGAGGATGATAGATCAGATCTAGGAGTACCAAAGAAATTGCTGACTTGTCACACAACCAATAGTCTTGAACATTATAATACATTTTATGTCTCTAATAGAGTATAATAGTCTAACCACTCTAGTTTAATATTGGAAGTTACAATTAATATGTAATAATTATATTTAATATTTTGAGAAATTTTAAGGACTTCGATTAACTAAATGCCATAATTTAATGAAAATTTTTAATTGACTCATTTAATACACTATTAAGTACATATTCATGTTTTGGCTACAAAATTGAGGAGAAATCATATTATACATGTCACATATATAGCACAATATATTGTGATTTATAATAATTGAAAAATTTTATTTTAATGTACATATGAATGACATTTAAGAAATAATTGAAGATGTAAATCAGTGTTATCTTCAAATATATGTTAAACACTAAATTATTACTTAAAAAGTTGGTCCTTTTGTTGATCATATCCATGAAAACATATATTTTTATATTAAAGAATATGATTTATTAATTTCAAGATAATAGTAATGAATTATTACTTATATTTTAATGGTACACTTCAACAAGACTAATAGGCTATCCCTTACTAGTTTTGATACCTTAGAACATATGATGGAGAGGACTCCCAGATGGTCACATCTTAAGTTTGTTACTATAGGTCACATGTGCAAGGCCATGTGTCAGCATGACTAGAATCGCCTTGTTTTTATTTGTCACATAACTAGTTTTCCAATTCCAAGGAACCAACCCGTACATTTTCTTGGGCTCTTTATGAAAATCTTAGCTTTCATGCATCTACTTTGAAATGGTTGGTTGTTATTAATATCTATAAAAATATTTCAAACACATTTGTTCCTTCCAAATATTCCCAGAACCCTACTTCCTTTGAGTAATTACAAATAAACCCCCTTTTCTATTTACTTAGGTTCAAATCACCTCATAAACTGGTACTTCACTTGTATCAAAGAATGTTCCTTTTTTAGTTAGTTAAGATGAAATCATTTTGTACTTTCCATTAGATCTTCTCTACCCTCCATTTCATGCTTTATTATATACATTATATTATATTATTAAGATGTAACATCTTATAATTATGATACTAATTCGCCATGGCAAGTTATTGTTGGCTCAACCAGTCACTAGGATATTATGTTAAATGAGATATGTTTGGTTGTACCATATCATTGATGAATTTAAGGAAGTAAAACCTTGTGATAGATGCACAGTCTGAGGGAAAGCCTTACAATGACATTTCATGTTATTGGTTACTCACATGGGAAATTTCCCACTACGTGTTTGGTCTTAAGATATCCTTTATTCTAAATGGTCTGTCTAGGAGAGGTTCCTTGACATAAAAACATTAGTGATTTAATATAAAATATCATTTTAGTAATTCCTTTTATTTAATAATTTAAATCTAGTTTCTAATAATTTCAAACAATTATTGCATCTTAGTTGGATACTTAATCAAAAGTTGAGGTTTATGGAAATTTCCAATACCTTATCTATTTCAAATTAGTTTTAAAATGGAGAATCATAAATATCGACATAAAATTTGTCTAACCTAAAACTAGCTATAAATAGTATTTTAAAATGTGTTGGTCTGGATATTATTCCTTAGGCTTATGTGACCAGTTTCATCTTAATCAACTCCAGACATATCAATAAATACACTCCTATGTTTGTCACATATGACATAATATGATCTAGGTCACTAATATTTTATTCTATATGGAATATGTATAAAACATTTACATAATGAATTAGTACATAATAGTAATTTAAAATGATGTGTACAATCCAAATTCAAGTTTTATAGGCTAGACCTAATTTGAAAATATTGGATCCATCTTGGTATCTAAGACCTAGTTTGAAGCTCGACATCCATTTTTCTATAAAATTTTCAAATATGAATGAAGATAGATGAATTTAGGAAAATACAAATACATGTCTAATTTTTTATTTGATAATTTTAAGTAGACTCGAATGCTTGTCCAACTTCAAAGTGACCCAAAATTGATTTTCCTAATATTGAAAACTTGTTTAAACACGAATTTTTAATTAAATATCCAACTGATATGCACAAAGGCTTCAAGAGTTATACTAAAATTATAAATATAATACATTACTAAAATAATAATTAGAAAAACTTTGTAATAGTTTTTGATGTTGTGAAACCTCTCTGAAGAAGGACAATATTGGACCCACCCAAACAGAGTAAACCCTGAGATGAAATCTATAGTGGCAAAACATCATCACAATATTTTCAATATCATGAAGTATCATACTAATTCAATTTATTTGTTGTTGCGATAAGCATGAGATTATTGGTCCTCAAGTCACCCCAAAGAGAACTCAAACCAAAATTTCTTGTTTAATGAAATGCCTATTTTCCAGGTGGCAAACACTACTTTGCAATGAATTATCAATATTATGAATAAAAGTATTATATCTTAATATTATGATTTATATGTGAAATTAAGTGTAAAATGATGAAAATAGAATTGTTTAAACCAAAAAAAAGCCTTACTAACTTTGAAGATAATAACTCCCATTTCTTTTCGTGATAGGAGAGAAACAAAAAGAGATTACATGGTTATTTGAAATTAAGCAAAAATTAAGGGAATTTATTTGAATTTAGTTAAATGGGGGGTTTTTAAGAATTTTGGAAAATGAAAAGGAGGTTGTGAACATCTGAAGGGTTCAATGGTGTTAGGGTTTGAAAGTAGAGAACATGTTCATATGGACAACAATGGTGTTAGGGGCTTGTAGCCAGTGAAACTTAACTAGTCAGTTGACTGGTCTGACCATGGAGTAGTTAATGACGAGGGGAGAAATGAAATATATTTAGAAACTTTGGTGAAATACAAATGATGGTCCCTACTAAACTCTTAATGGAAAGTCTGGGTAAAAATGAACACCGCCAAAAATATAGATATTCAAATGATTGGGGACCAATCTTAACTTCTCAAGAGGTAACATATAGAAATATCCTGAACACAGGAAACTTACTATGGTCCATCAATGGCCATCGACGATCATCACTGACAAGTGTTGAATTCCTGAACTTAACCAACATAAGTAGAAAAATAGAACCAGAGGGTAAAAACTGCACAATGGGGGTGTTTTAGACACATTGATTTTCTACGATGATGTTACTTATGTGGGAGACAAATATGCCAGACTTCCATTTCTAGGGATTGAAGACAGAGATATCAGGTCGATAAAAATTATATTCACACTAGAACTATGGATAGAACATTAATGTTCAACATTAGAGAGAATATTTACTAGGACCAAATGAAACTATGGAGCTATTCAATCATCGTCAAAGCCCTAAATGAGAAATCGGTTATGTAACCTTACACGACAAAATCAAGTCTACATGGAGACCCGTGGGCAATTTTTTGACTCGTTGACTTAGAAACCAACTTATTATTAGTCAAATTGACATGTGAAGACTATTATCTCAAGTCCTTAAATAGTGGTCCATCGATAATGTGGGATCATATTTAAGCATACAACCATGGGATCTAACATTTTCACCATCATCTGCAAACCTTAGAACGATAGTCGCCCAGGTTCATATTCAAAATATACCAATTGTTTTGTACTAGCAATAATTCTTATAGGAAGTGGGAGACATGAATAGAAAAATTTTAAGAATAAACATCAAAACTACTATAAAATGAAGAGTCAAATTTTCCCACATTATAGTAAAACTGGATATAAGAAATCTTATAATTCTTATGATGGTCATACATGGTGAGAGATGCAAACTTGAATATGAGGATATACATAGGGTATATGTGTATTGTGGGTTTATCAGTCATTCAAAGTCAGAAACCAAGGAGAAGGAAGAAGAATAAATTGGGAAAAGGCTCATCGAGAGGAACAAACCACAAAAACTCTAGTAGAACTTGAACCAATGGGTATTTCTCATAAACAATACATGCCCAACAATTTCAATGGATAACAAGGAAGCAACTTGAACATGATAACAAGAAGTTCTTATGACAAGGAACAAATTTAGAAATTTGAACCATGAAGGGGGTGGGGAATGTAATGAGATGGATCCTAAGATGGTGGATGAGAGGGTGATGTTCAATGACTGTAGGATAAGTAAAGGAATCAACAGTAAAGAAAACCAAACACAAATAAGTGGGAGAAACATCAACCTAAGTTAGGACAAATAAATTAAAAGACCAATAGAACTTAGAATGATGGAGGAAACACTAAATCAATTTTCAATACAGACCATGCCACTAAGATTGAAGACAATGACATTGTCTCTATCCTTTTACAAAATAAGTCTAATCCATAATTCCTTACATCGTAACATGGAAAATATACTTCACCAATGAGAAACAGGGATGAAACATCTACCTAGTAACAAATATTTGGTGTGAGTTTAAGTGTCCATCTACAAAATCAAAGATCTTGTCATCCAACTTGTTTGTATGTATGCCCGGAGAGCCAATCGTATGATGATTGTGATGGGATACTATGTAAATGATTTGATTAATAGTTAAAGGAAAGATTCCGATTTAATGTATTTTTATGAGATAATGAGGAAACATAATCAACCTACAAAGAATAGAATTGCTCAATGATATATGTCTTCATGTGTGTGACTTGTACAATGAGATCATACAAATGTTAAGAGTATGTACATTCTTGTTATGTACTAGTCAGATGTTATTCTGGAAGGTTGATAGATAACAATAACACATAAGACTAGAGTGTGTATTGGTTGATGACATAATCTCATCAGTCATGATATGTGATATCAAACCAAGCACAAAGATACGTGTTAGAGAACAATGTATCAAACAGAACCACCTTGAGATTGATACATGGAAACCATAATTGGTTGTCATTATCATCTCTCATAGTGAAAGTGGTGATGGTGATTGTTGAACCTAAAATCACTACAATCATCACATGTCGTTCGGTGTATTTTGACATTATCCACTGTGATAATGAATAAGGATTGTCATAATGGTGATGATCATATGCATTGTGATACATGGGCATGATTGTGAGTGATGTAGATGGGATTTATACCTCCTACAAGATTTTGGTAACTTGGCCAATTGATAAACAAGACTGATGAAATCATGCACATGCACATGTGAAAAAATATATGATGTTGAGGTCAAATATATCTCAGACAGTCTGCTCTAGTTCAAGGAACATGGATTGAACATTGAAAGGATGATGATTTCCTTGCTCATGTTCAATCCGAATATATGTGTCAAAGGAATTATACAATCACTATAACACATATCACCAATTGTAGGGTGAATTTATTCTCCAACTTTTCATTTACTTGGGTTGAAATGATGTGTGACTAGGTACTGCTTTTTGCATGTGATGTCATAAATGAGTTACAGACATTCACTGCCAACATAATATGGAACCTACAAGGTTACACATATAGGAATTCACTTGAAATAGGATTTTAATCATGAATGATAATTAAATTAATTACTAAAGTGTTTAGGTATTCAATTTAAGCAATGGATTAACTGATTGGACTCCCAACTAACTGGTTTCAGTGTCGAACCAACTGGTTGGTGTTACATCCTTGAAATTCATAGATTTCAAGCCTAAATGAAATTAGAAGAACATATAACAATCAAGTGATTGGAGGGATCTTTGTTGATAATTCCAAACCCAGAATCATAATAAATGTTCAATTTAAGTAATAATGCGCTTTTGAGCATATGCATTTATATGAGGCTAATATAATAAGCAATGATTATGAAAGCCTTAATTTGGTAATTAGGAATGTGTGTCATCTCATGGAGCCTTTGGAAGGCCCAAGATGTGGTTCATGGGCCTTAGGTCACTTTTGAGCCCAATTGTATAATCAAAGTGTACATATGGGCCCATGAGACATGATTTTAGATAATGTGGATACTCATGATCGTAATAGATATCCAAGATTCAGATAATTCATAGATAAGTTAAGACCTTATCTTCTTCTTAAGATTGGATAATATATATAGCGGGCTATTATCCCAGTTCTTGAGATAAATAGGGGTTATTGCATGGCTTTTAGGACTTTCGTTAGGAAGGGAGTCCATCTACCTTTGGGGAAGTAGTTAAGAGAGAAAGGTAAGAAATAGTTATATCTCGTGAGCATTATGTTTTGTGTTTCCTTAAGAAACCAACAAATTAATGATATTCATATGGTCAAGATAAAGAGAAGGGAATTGGTAAGTGTTTTTGGATTAGGAAAGGAACACAAAACTCGAAGAGGAGGGACCTGAAGGAAGGAGTCTGTACGCCTAGTATATATATGTAGGGTATGGGTTGTCATCCTCCTGATAGAAAACCCTTTCCCTTCTACATTATCATCCTCCTCCTAGACTTCAAGATTTTTCTTAGACCTTGTAAGGGGCTGCAACATCCCCATACCTACCTGGTTGACTGGATCCCTGGCCTACGTAGCCGAGGGGAGCTTAGTTCGAGATCGCCTAGGCCAATGATGTGTACTAGAGAAGAACAGCCAGGGACCCTCTTTACCAGTAGATCAAGAAGGCAAGTCTAGACCCCAGATCATGATGGGGGTCCATGAATTCCCAGGTTGGGCATAAGGCGACTCCGTGGAGAGGCCCATAAGAATTTGATGTTCTCTGTGAGGAAAGAGGGTGATTGTGGCCCTTGGTCATACCTCCGTTTGGCCGCAACTCTAGGTTGGAGCATAGCATTGTCCCACTAACCTGAGTCACCTTCGGCTAAGCCGAGACCATCTACAGGTCTGGCGGGATCCCACGGAAGTAGTCACAGGGTGGCTCAACCCTCATCCGACCAAGAGCATCGAGTCAGCAAATGGGTTGACGCAGGGGGGACCATCGCAAATTGCTGAGTCGCAAAGAGTGGCGAGTTTGTGCGAGGAGCGAGACGGGCGGTGTCGGTCTGTTCAGAATACCCTCCATGGCGTCAAGCATTGTCTCACAACAACATGAGGGTGCAAATCTTGGGGGTTGGGGTGCATCCAGCCACCCCATGATAGGGATCAGTGTAGACACAGGCGACAGTGTTGTTCGTTGAGTAGAAGGTGCCCACGTGCGAGAACACAGACGGTTGCAGGAGTTGGAGCTGAGGATAGGAGGCGAAGGAAACTGGTGGATCCGAGGAGATAGCAATGTGGGATGAAGAGCCGCTAGTGATGCAAGTCGCTATTCTGATGGGGGCAACACAACTTATGCGTGCAGGTTCCCAGTGGCGAGGAGAAACACAGAGTTCGGGAAACAATACACATGTCCCTGAGTTACTTCATGCCAGGTAAGGGTAGTATAGTCAATTTGTTATGTTTTTGAGTTACCAGACTTGTTGGTGTTGAGCTGAGATGGCCACTAGCCATTGGCTAAGCCTGGGCCCACTTGGCATATGAGGGTATAGCAAACATTGACATGTCAGCATGTAATTGGCCCAATAATGATGATTTTGCAAAAAAACTAGTAAATGATAGGTAACTCAAAATATATCAAAACTATATATCAAATTGATCAGGAGAATAAGAGGAATCTAAATAAAATACTATCAGAACTTGATCATCCTTCCTGTTCTAAACGTTTATGCAATTCATGTATAATGTGATTAGTATAATGGGAAAACCTAGGTTTTGCTTAATCTAATGCTCAATGGAATAGATTCATTCATGTTAGGCTAACACATGATCTTTCCATGTATAATGATTAAAACCTTGATAATGTTGAATAATGGACAATTCCATATTGGTAATCTTATTCATGTTGTTTTAGGGTTCAAAACCAATGTGAACATCTTGATATAATCTTAATGCTAGAAATGTGATTTAGGTGTCACGAATAGTTTAATATGCTTAAGATGCTAATCAAGGTTTAACTTAACATGGATGATTGAGTTCTAATCTTAGAATACTTAATATGATGTAATTAGGGTTTGTAATCCTGATCCCTAGTCCAAACATGAGATAGTCCTAAACGCTAGTTTACGAGCAGATCTAGGTAGGATTAATGTAGCATGAATACATGGTGACACATATGTAGTATGTATAATTCAGATTGAATGATTTGTTGCTTGTATGTTTGGATACACTCTTAAAGTACATGTGATATATTCTACATGGTTTTTGCATGGCAAAGGTACAGGGTTACACTTATGAATACATGTATCGAATTTTGAGATTGTCGATGTTTCTCGATGAGATTGAACGAAAAATAAATTGCTTGGTTGTTTATTTACTTCTTGTAAACTATAAAGTTCCTATGAGTATCATATAATTAAATAACAATATTCTGAACCTTGGGTTAGACTGATCTTAAGGGTAATGCACACGAGCCCCAGAGGGATAGTGATTACACCTGAGGTAGTAGACCAAATAAGGGTTGGAATATGAAAATGATTTTATGTTCTTATATTCAAGATAAAGATGTTTGCTTATATCTATACTTGTGATTATTATTTGAACCCATGTACCAGTATAGTAATATACTGACCGCGTATTTTTTGTCGGTGTTTTAGGTATCAGATATACTTGATTTGTGTACATGAGGGTATAGTTAAAGATGTTGAAGACACTACAGTTTACTCATGAAGGTTTAGTCTTAATGGTTTATCTCCACACATGTATAACTGATTCTGTTTAAAAGTTATGTAACTCCCTAGAGGATATTTTTATGCAAGCATGTAAATATTTGATCATTAATGGAAATTGTTTACTATTTTGTATTATTTCATGAATCTGATCCATGAAATTATGATTAATGATCTGTGACTTTAAGGTATTTTAGACACTCAAAGTGCGGGTCGTTACATTTGGTATCAGAGCACAGATTCATCAACTAATACTTAATAGTTTATAATTTCAAATTATCCTTAGAAATTTAGGAGAAACATTAGTAAAGCATAATGTGTCTTTTAGGCTCCTCATCTCACATTTTTATCTACTTCTCATCTCTTTGCTTAATAAGCCTTAAAAAGAAATTGTTAATTAGAGAAGTAAAATGTAAAAAGATGTAACCTTTTGTGTATGTCCCTCTAGAGAGGGTAGACACTAGAAATATACATGTATGGGTAAGCCCTTTCATAGAGGAAGGAATTGGATTAGGGTAGGAAAACTCTAGAGAGACAAGGGATAGGAAAACTCTAAGAGGTAGAGTATAGTCCCTAACCCTAACCCTATCCCTAAAACCTTAATCCAAAGTAATCAACATGGTGTGGTGGTATGGGACACTACCCATGTGAAACTTGAAATTGGTAATGAACATGGTGTGGTGGTATGGGACACTGCCCATGTAAAACTTGAAACCATGAATAAGAAAGATAAGGGATGGTCTAGGTAAACCAAACTCCCATGCATGTGGGCATGAGGAGCATAAAACTTATGTGATAAGTATTAAGAGATATAGAAACCCAATAGTTATATATAAATACATGAAAATGAAAGGTTGAGTATAACTTCTCCAAACTCCTCATGTTGTCTCTAGAAGTTTAGTGATGGTGGCCAAGCCCTTGGATGGGAAGGCCGAGGTAGCACCAAGCCCTGGAGGGAAGGTGACCCAAGTTCATTGAATGGACAGAGACCATGAGGGGGTATTCCAGAGGTTGAGAAAACATGGGTTGATATGTTATAATGATAAAAGTTATACTTAATGAAAACAAAAAGGTATATATGAAACCTTTAGGGTTAGTGTGCCAACCTAGGGTGAGTCTACCCAAAGAGTGGGAAGATGAACTATGAGGGAGGCAAAACCTAGATCTTGGGATCAGGATATGGCTAGAGAGCCTAACCCTCTCCTATGAGCCAAGAAGGCACCCTAGGCTAGGATTTTCCCTTAAAGAGTAAGTGAATAAATGTATTTAAGTATTGAGATAACTTAATCCTCACCTAGAGGAGTGAAGAGTTAAGGATTAAAAAAAATACTTAAATTCTTTGAAGCTAAGGATGTCGACTCTGAGTGACACAACTTGTCAAGCCCAGGAAGGAAGACTAGTAAGGCACCAAACCCAGGAGGGAAGGTGGCCTAAGTGGACGACCAAGCCCAGGAGGGAAGGTCATGAAATGGTCAAGCCCAGGAGGGAAGACCAGGTAGGCACCAAGCCTAGGAGGAAAGGTGGCCTAAGTCCATAATGCAGTTGCTTAAGATTAAGCCCCTGGAGGGGAAGATCACAGAGGTCAAGCCCAGGAGGGAAGACCAACATGGAACCAAGCCTTGGAGGGAAGGTAGCCCGAGCCCAATGATGGGATGACATTGCATTATGTGTACTCAAAAGAGAGAGATGAAGGCAATCTAGGTTAAAGAATTAAATAAGAGAATAATGTGCTTAAAAGATGTGACATCTCAAAAGAAAACCTTAGGGAGGGTAGAGTCCTAATGCAATACTAGAGTCAAGTAGGGTGTATTAGAGGTACATAGGACCGATGGGTTGGGAGTTGATATGCCCTAAATGCACATGACCATGTGGTCGGGAGGTAACAACTAGGTTTATCCAAGGTACATGACTCAAGAGATTAGCTACCTCCATGAGGATCATGTAGCCTAATGGGTGAATATGAAAAGCACTCTCTTGATGCATAAGGATGAGATCACTCCAAAAGTAGCTATACCCCTAGAGACCTTGAGAATTTGTCTAAGGCTCATAATGATACATGAGATGTAAATACAAAAGAAGTCATGAAAACTTGAGGGAAGTTGTTCCCTAACTTAACAATAAGATAAGGGACACTTGATTCATGGGATATAAGAATGCTATAAAATCGAGAACAAGTATGTTTAGAGTCATATAGATTATGATTCAACTTAATATGTGAAATTAAAAGGTAATGTGTGGATGTACTATCTCTACTTTTGGAAACGAATGAACTTTGTGTTTGGGTTGTAGCCAAATGCTTATTTCATTTCATTATGAGGGAGGGAGATGGGGTAGACACGCATTATGCTTAAAATTGAGAATAAATATCTTAATATGCATGTGTAATGACTTGACCTAGGGTTAGAGGTGTCACGTCACCGTTGTGCAAAAATAATGAATAATAGGTTGAAAACCTAGGTGAAAAGAGAAATCATCAAGTGAAATTGATCACAGAATAAGAATAAAATCATCAAGGGGTGATAATATGTGTATACTATAGATGTGGATATACTTGAATTTCAATTCAAGTACCAATCCTAGTAATGAAGGGAGGAATCTACATATATATATAAGATATTAAGAATATCTAGCTTGGGTAGCTAACCCTAAGGCTTGAAACTAAGTTGAGATATCATTCACCTTAAAGCTTACTAGGTGTGAATTTTGGGGGCAAAATTCCTTTTAAGGAGGGGTGAATGTTACATCCGTGAAATTTGTAGATTTTAATCCTAAATGAAATTAGAAGAACATATAACAATCAAGTGATTGGAGGGATCTTTGTTGATGATTCCTGTAACATCCCATGATTTGAGGCCTCGGATAAAACACTCTTAAAAGGAATGATTGGACTACTCATATCACCATGGTGCACCTCCTTTTCCGCGAGCCCATCACTAAAGAACTCCATAGTTAAGCGTGCTCAGCTTGGAGTAGTACTAGGATGGGTGACCAGTCGGGAAGTTGACCCCGGCTTGCACGTGCATGAGGACAAAGCACACAGTTAAGGCTAGTGGTGGTCTGTGGGGCCAGTCGTCATTCCTAAAACCCTACTAGAGCCTTGGGCAGTGGGCCCGGGTGTTACAAATGGTATCCGAGCCATAACCCCTCCAGTAAGTGGGGCCCACATGGGCATGTGGCATGCTAGTCTTGAGCCGTGCAGTCCAGACAATTTGGAAAGGGTTATCCGTAGAGACAAGATGGAGCTGCCCTTATGCTGGTAGCCGTGGACGGGAGCTGGGTGTCCATGGGTCATTGTGGGTCTGCACTGAAACGGGGTCAGATTATGAGGCCATATAGTTGAGCCTTGACGAGGATGTCAAGAGTCTAAGTGGTGGAGATTGTAAAATCCCAGGATTTGAGGCCTCGGATAAAACACTCTTAAAAGGAATGATTGGACTACTCATATCACCAAGGTGCACCTCCTTTTCCGGGAGCCCATCACTAAAGAACTCCATAGTTAAGCGTGCTCAGCTTGGAGTAGTACTACTAGGATGGGTGACCAGTCGGGAAGTTGACCCCGGCTTGCACGTGCATGAGGACAAAGCATGCAGTTAAGGTAGTGGTGGTCTGTGGGGCCAGTCGTCATTCTTGAAACCCTACTAGAGCCTTGGGCAGTGGGCCCGAGTGTTACAATTCCAAACCCCAAACTCATAATAAATGTTCAATTTAAGTAATAATGTGCTTTTGAGCATATGCATTTATATGTGGCTAATATAAGAAATAATGATTATCAAAGCCTTAATTTGGTAATTAGGAATGTGTGTAAGCTCATGGAGCCTTTGGAAGTCCCAAGATGTGGTTCGCGGTCCTTAGGTCACTTTTGAGCCCAATTGGATAATCGAAGTGTACATATGGGCCCTTGAGACATGATTTTGGATAATGCGGATACTCGTGATCATAATAGATATCCAAGATTCAGATAATTCATAGATAAGTTAAGACCTTATCTTCTTATTAAGGTTGGATAATATATATAGTGGGTTATTATCCCAGTTCTTGAGATAAATAGGGGTTATTGCATGTCTTTTAGGATTCTCATTAGGAAGGGAGTCCATCTACCTTTGGGGAAGTAGTTAAGAGAGAAAGGTAAGAAATAGTTATATCTCGTGAGAATTATGTTTTGCCTTTCCTTAAGAAACCAAAAAATTAATGATATTCATATGGTGAAGATAAAGAGAAGGGAATTGGCAAGTGTTTTTGGATTAGGAAAGGAAAGTAAAACTCTAAGAGGAGGGACCCGAAGGAAGGAGTCTGTACGGCTAGTGTGTATATATATATATATATATATATATATATATATATATATATATATATATATATATATATATATATATATATATATATATGTAGGGTATGGGTTGTCATCCTCCTCCTAGACTTTAGGGTTTTGCTTAGACTTTGTAAGGGGCCGCAACATCCCCATACCTACCTGGTTGATTGGATCACTAGCCTACGTAGCTGAGGGGAGACTAGGATGAGATCGCCTAGGCATATAATGTGTACTAGAGAAGAACACCCAAGGACCCTCTTTACCAGTAGATCAAGAAGGAAAATTTAGACCCCAGATCATGATGGGGGTCCATGAACTCCCAGGCTGGGTAGAAGGTGGTTTTGTGGAGAGGCCCATAAGAATTCGATGTTCTCTATGAGGCGTGAGGGTGATCGTGGCCCTTGGTAATACCTTCGTTTGGTCGCAACTCTAGGTTGGAGAAGAGCACTGTCCCACCAACCTGGGTCACCTTCGGCTAAGCTGAGACCATCCACAGGTCCAGCGAGATCCCACAAAAGTATTCACAGGGCGGCTCAACCCTCGGTCGACCAGGAGCATCGAGTCAGCAAATGGGTTGACGCAGGGGGGACCATTGCCCATTGTTGAGTTGCAAAGAGTGGGAAGTTTGTGCGAGGAGGGAGACAGGATGTGTCGATCTGTTCAGAATACCCTCCATGGCATGAAGCGTTGTCTCACAACGACGTGATGGTGCAAATCTTGGGGGTTGGGGTGCCTCCAGCCACCCCATGATGGGGATCGGCGTAGACACAGGCGACAACATCGACCGCTGAGAAAAAGGTGCCCGCGTTCTAGAACACAGACGGTTGCAGGAGTTGGAGTTGCGGATGAGGAGGCGGAGGAAACGGGTGGATCTGAGGAGATAGAAATGTGGGATAAAGAGTTGCTAGTGACGCAAGTTGTTGTTGTGATGGGGGCAATGCAACCTATGCGTGTAGGTTCCTGATCGCGAGGAGAAAGACAGATTTCAGGGAAAATACACATGACCCTGAGTTACTTCATGCCAGGTAAGGGTAGTATAGTCAATGTGTTATGTTTTTGAGTTAATAGACTTGTTGGTGATGAGCTGAGATGGTCACTGGCCATTGGCTAAGCCTGGGTCCGCATGACATATGAGGGTATAGCAAACATTGACATGTTAGCGTGTAATTGGCCCAATAATGATGATTTTGCAAAAAACCTAGTAAATGATAGGTAACGCAGAATATATCAAATTGATCACGATAACAAGAGGAATATGAATAAAATACTATTAGAACATGATCATGCTTCCTATTCTAAAAATATATGCAATTCATGTGTTAATGTGATTAGTATAAAGGGAAAACCTAGATTTTGCTTAATCTAATGCTAAATTGAATAGATTCATTCATGTTAGGCTAACACCTGATCTTTCCATGTATAATGATTAAAACCTTGATAGTGTTGAATAATGGATGATTCCTTATTGGTAATCTTATTCATGTTGTTTTAGGGTTTGAAACCAATGTAAACATCTTGACATAATCTTAATGCTAGAAATGTGATTTAGGTGTCACAAATAGTTTAATATGCTTAATATGCTAATCAGGGTTTAACTTAACATGGATGATTGAGTTGTAATCTTAGAAACCTTAATATGATGTAATTAGGGTTTGTAATCTTGATCCCTAGTTCAAACATGAGATAGTCCTAAACCCTAGTTTAGGAGCAGATCTAGATAGGATTAATGTAGTGTGAATACATGGTGACACATATGTATTATGTATATTTTAGATTGAATGCTTTGTTGCTTGGATGTTTGGATACACTCTTAAAGTACATGTGATATATTCTACATGGTTTCTGCATGGAAAAGGTACAGGGTTATGCTTATGAATACATGTATCAAATTCCGAGATTGTTGATGTTTCTCGATGAGATTGAATGACAAATAAATTGCTTGGTTGTTTATTTACTTCTTGCAAACTATAAAGTTCCTATGAGTATCATATAAGTAAATAACAATATTCTGAACCTTGGGTTAGACTGATCTTAAGGGTAATGCACACGATCCCCAGAGGGACAGTGATTACACCTGAGGTAGTAGACCAGATAAGAGTTAGAATATG
Source organism: Alisma plantago-aquatica (assembly GCA_963693085.1). NCBI lineage: Eukaryota > Viridiplantae > Streptophyta > Magnoliopsida > Alismatales > Alismataceae > Alisma > Alisma plantago-aquatica. Next base: position 225,525,046 of record OY856414.1, on the reverse strand, counting down.
AAAATGAGTTTATGTTCTTATATTCATGATAAAGATGTTTACTTATATTTGTACTTATGATTATTGTTTGAACCCACGTACCAGTATAGTAATATACTAACCGCGTATTTATTTGTTGGCATTTTAGGTATAAGATATACTTGATTCATGGGCATGAGGGTACAGTTAAAGATGTTGAAGACACTACAGTTTAATCATGAAGGTTTAGTCTTAATGGTTTATATCCACACATGTATAATTGATTCTGTTTAAAAGTTATGTAACTCCCCAGAGGATCTTTTTATGCAAACATGTAAATATTTGATCATTGATGGAAATTGTTTACTATTCTGTATTATTTCATGAATCTAATCCTGGAAATTATGATTAACGATTTGAGACTTTAAAGTCTTTTAGACACTCAAAAGTGTAGGCTGTTACATTTGGAGTGTCAGGTTGATTAGAAATTACATTAATACTTGGAATTATCTAGAAAATGGCATTAATGGCTAAAATTGAGTAAAATTCATTTACATATGATTTTTGATAAAAGAAATATGAAAAGAGGGAAAAGGAAATGAAAGACAAAAGAGAAATCATTACAAAGAATAAGGAAATAAGTAAGATCATAAGAAAATGGATAAAAGAAAAGTGAAGGCAAATGAATATTTCCCCAAGAAGGGATTTCGTGCCTTTAGGGTTCCTTGAGATCCAAGGAATTCAAGATAATAATTTAATAGCAAAGGAAAGAGAAAATAGGTGAGAAATATACATAATTGAGTAATATCTTGCACCTAAGGAAAAGGCACATTTTCTTTTAGATAATGAGCCCAATTTTGGTAGAGAGGTAGATTAAGTCATTAATACGTTTCCCTCAAAATTTGGTATTGTTTGGACATGTGGTTTGACAAATATGATTTTTGCAAGATTCTCTAAAGTGAAAAGGAAATCCTTAAATGTCACATTCATCTTATTAATCCAAAAAATTTGTTCTTGGCTCTGAGACGAGGGTCGTTGGATTTAGGATCCAACGATAACTATTCTTCATGCTCTTGTTTTGGGAAAGAATAGGGAAACGAGTTTGTAGGAACGGATTTCTTAATGACCTCTATACGAGAGTTGTTGGGAAGAGTCCCTTTGAGATCAGGCGGGAAAGACAGACCCAATGTTCCCAAAAATCCTATCTTATTGACTGGGATTGGGAGCTTCACCAATCGATCTAGATTCCATGGGAACTATCATGTTGCCCACCTGTATATAAGGAGTAAAATTCCCCTTTGAGAACTCCCTCATACTCGCGTGACCCTGTGAGATCTTCTGAACATATCCCCTACCTTCGTTTTATAGTCGGTTCCCTAAGATCCCTCTGTTCTACCCCTGGTGTTGCTGCCAAGGAAGACTCTTCTCATCCCAGCCATCCTGTGCACCTGCGTAGGGTTTGGTCCCACCAATAGGTTCGGTCGGAGATGGCAAAGGGAAACGTTGCTTTTCGTAAGGGATCAGGCGGTGACATCGCAAAGTCAACACTGGATTTGAACAGGCATCGATGTTCCTATCTCATGCTGTGCAACATGGAGCTCGATTGCGAGGTTGAAGAAGAATAGGGAGAAAAGACACTCTTATCCCCGACACGCATGAAGGAGATCAAGGGCATAAGGGTGCATCCGCCAGATCAGGGACCATGTTCACGTGGGGCGTGTGGGGATGAGGTGGTGAAGCCTTATTCGTGGAAGACGATCCACATGGGAAAGGAAAGAAACCTCGATTAGATGACGTGGCGGCCATTGATTGGCCAGAAGGTAATTTCTTTGCAAAATTCATAGTTAAGTAATGGTAGCTCTGATGGAAACATGCAAAATATGAAAATTGATCAGGAGAACGCGGAGAATCCAATAAAAATACTTTTAAAGCCTGATTTCGTTCATATTTGCAAAAGTGTGCTAAGTTAATGAAAAGTACTTTGAAATTATGTTAGAAACCCTAATTAAAATTAATGGCTAGGTTCATGATGCTTAATTGGCGAAATTAAGTAATAGTAACCTGATGAAATGTTAATGATGAACTTGAACCTGATCTAGATGATTTACTACGTGATTTAGGGTTTTACACCAATTATGAATGATTAAGCACTTAGAAACCCTAATTTAGGGTAAAAGATGATAAGATCATATTTAATTCAAAAAATATGATAATATGTTGTTAAATATTGGTTCTAAGATATTTGGAATATAAAAAGTTCCTAATCATGGATAGATACCCTTAACATGATAATTAGGGTTTTCTAATGGATAAAGTTGGAATTAATGATAAATGGAATTCATAGGTGAATTAGACCATAATGAATTATGAGTTGTTAATCTGAAAGAAACTAAAGGTGATAATTGAGTCTAATGACCTTGAAATAACTTTAAAGGATAAAGATGGTAGTTTTGGTATAAAAGAGAAATAATCGACTTTAATTGGGCTTATGATGTTGAAATTGGGGTTTGCGAGCTAAGAGAGATTTAAATATGATAAAAGTATTATGGAGGAAAAAACCCTAATAAAACCCTAAAGTGGCCTAGAAAGCCTAAGGTGGAATCCAAGTCTAGCTTTACAATGTTCTGGATAAACTATAACACTTGGATCCCATGCATTAATTTCAGGATAGTGTTGATTGCTTGTTGCTTGTTCTTTATCCTTATTGCTTGGACAATCAAGTTGCTCTAGATCAGGTATGTGGTTAATTATGAATAACCGCCTTAGTTTCCCGAGGATGTTTTGGATGGTTAATCGCATTGAATGCAAATTATCAGTTTGGATGTTCATACTTGCAAATCATAAAGTCACTATGATTATCACATTAATAATAGAAGTATGTATTCTCGCACCTACATGCCAACCTGATGGATGATGCCAAAGGTCAGGCCCATATGGGTAGACCGATGGGCACCATGAGTGGTGACCCCAGGCACCAAGCTCGGGAATGAGAAGGTGGCCTATGATATTGAATGACTAACATTCACTATGAAGGGTGACCCCAGACACCAAGCTTGAGATTGAGAACGTGGCCTTAAGTCATTGGCAAAAGAAACCCTAAGGTGGGTATGCCAGGGTTAGGGAAAAAGCGGTGGAGAATGTCATACTGAAAAGCGTAAATTGGCTTGTTAATTAACTTAATTGTGATAATTAGATTGTTATCCATATGTGCAAACTTTTGGTTGTCCCCACATACCACTATATTTCGATATGCTGACCAACATTTTGTTTGTCGGCGTTTTAGGTACAAGTTTGAAAAGCACAAACAATAAAGTGACACATCGTGAAAATAAGAAGTAAAGTACAAGGAGGGTTAGATAGAATAATTCAAGTTGTAGATAGATAGTTTTCCAAAGTTTTCAAAAGGTATGCAAAGTTTTATTTTGTACCAGTTTTCAGTTTAGTTGGTAAAATTTGATAATTGTTATTGATTAATTGTCAAACCTTTGATCCTATTAATTGGGATAACGACAATGACCTTTTGGTCTCCCTTAATTGGGGGTTACCGAGAGGCGGGGTCGTAATAGTTTCGATGTACATTCTCCCTATACGGGAGATGAATTCGATGTTGTAAGAGAAGAATGGGAAAAAGCCCTACAAAGAGTGGGAATTTTTAGATATAATTTTATTGACAATGATGACAATGATGAATAAAGAATAACTTTGTTCTCATAATGATTTTGGTGTGAATGTGAATGAATTTTTATGAATTGTCATATGTGTGTGAAGATGATCAATACATAAATGTTTCTACATGTGTCTGAATGTGAAAAGAGATGAAATGAATGGAACTACAGGTTGCTACTGGTTTCTACATGTGTGTGATGTAAAAATAATATGAATGAAATGTGCTTATACATGTGTGTGAATCAAATATATATAATATTATCCATATTGTTAATTTTGCAGGTTTGTTGCCTATTGTTAGCTGATATCAATGGATGTTGTAAACCTACAGTTCAGAACTGAACTGTAGGTTCTCATCCGACTGACCAGCCATACAGCATGCCTGCAAACTGATAAGAAAAAAAAATTCTTAACATAAGCATCGGTTATTTTAAAAAAACTTATACCAAAGACATACAACGGTAGTTTTTGATAAAAAACTGACGTCTATGTAGCCAGGAACCAGATCCGTGTTGGGAAGAACAACCGTGGTGGAAGACATGGGATATGGCATCGGTTATTTACACAAAACCGATGTCGGTTCAGCTAATATGGCCAGGAACCATGGTCGTGCTGGGAAGCATGACCATGGTGGCAGGGGAGATGGCATCAATTATCTTACAAAATTGATGCCTATAGGCCCTTTGCTGGAACATTTTCGGTGGCGGGAAGCATTGTGACGTCGGTTCTTTTGATAACCGACGTATGTAACAATTCTATAGTGTTGGTTTTCTTAAAAAACTGACGCCTATAGTCCCTTTGCTGGCATGTTTTTGGTGGTAGGAAGCTTTTTGGCGTCGGTTGGGAACCGATATCGAAGGGGTCCACCTTTAGCGGCGCCCACTTGGGTGTCGCTTGGAAACTGACACTAAAGTCCTTAATTAACTGATGCTAAAGGCTTGTTCTGTAGTCATGATGATACATATGAAATGGGCCTTGTCAGCCATATGAAATACTTGTGCAATAAGGATAATGTATACCTGGTCTGTGTACCTAGAGGTAATAGTTACCTGATAAGAGGTGACAATGTTCAGTGATGAACTAAGTGTTTGAATACCCAGATCTAGCAATCATGATGATGATAATGTTAAGGGATGAGAATCCCTAGCAATGTGATAAGGGACTGAGATCCTGAGTGATATGTATTCTATGTGTTCTAAAGATTATGAAAGAACTTGATAAATGTATTACACATTTATTTGTAGCATCTATTATAATTCATGCTTGTAACTTGATTGATGCTAAAAGGCACCATAATACAGATAATTAATCAAGTGGAACCTTACCATGTAGTGCCCAGACCATAGACCATTTGGTGTCAGGATTTGTTGAATGGTGAAATGAGTTTAACTCAAAGAGCATATTTGTGAATATGTGGGGGTGATGGACGAACATATCCTTACATCTAGATGAGGATTGAGGTATTATCTACCCGATGAATGCCAGGGTTGTTGTGTGATTGCCCTGATGAAAAATGTACTGAGGATTGATGTGATATCTCCTCGAAGAGAGTGCATTTTACAGCTGCAGCTCTTTAGCAAAGATGTCCCTATTCCCCAGCAAGCTAGTTGAAGTTTGACATGTGGTCACTGCCAGTGGTCTCGTACAGATCGAGACGGGTGAGGTCATGGAAGCCGACTCTTCCATTGACCTTGTCTGTTACTGATGCTTTATGTAGCCATGGTCAGTTGGAGCATGAGAGGTATACCTCATCTCCTCTGGGCATAAGTGTGATTGTGAACATGTAATCAACTATGTAGCTTATTTTCTTAAGAATTGAATATGAAAACATTGGTTGATTCTCCATTACTTTCATACATCTTAAATTGGTAGATGTTATACATGTTCTTCATATTCCTTATCAAGAAAATAGATGATCTATAGCTCTATAATAGATAGTTAAATTTCTTAGACAATGCTCTTACTTTGCATTACAATTAAATAATTATTAAACATGAATATTTACATAAAAGATCACCTACTCAGTTTTATAATGTATACCTATGATAATAATATTTTTGGCAAAGAGTTATATCTCTAGCTGGGATAATTGTCTCACCCCGTGGGTTCCATAATTTTTAGGTGGATGCGGACGAGGAGCTAGAGACCGTACTATAAAGGAAGGAAAATAGCATTAGGGACAACAGTAACAACTCAGGTTGAGTGTGCTGACTATCGTGCCTTATAGATATAATTCCTATGTGTTATCTTTATACTCTCAGGTCCTTGGAAGTTAGTACGTAATGGTTTTATGAACCATCTGAGATTTTACCTTGTATGCCTTAAGGTTTTACTTTGCTTATGTATATGTTTGGGCAAAGCAACTAGAATATGATGTCCCTGAGATGGAATGGTATAATGTATGTACAATGTGAACCATGATGTATATATTGCATTAGTTCTTTCCTTAATAGTTTCCTGGAAATGGATCTCTTTGAAAAATGTTTTTAATTTTTAGTTATTTTTGTTAATTCACTGCTATTGGTTATTCCACGTAAATATTTGCATTGTCGTGGCTCGGGTCGTCGGGTCATCACAATGTTTTGGTATCAAAACCTAAGGTTCACTGAGTCTACAGAGACATATGATTAAGGTTGTTGAGTCTGTTCCAGTGTCCTCTAATTTATCTTATAGTGACTTCTGCTCATATAGGAGAAGAAGTAAAGCTAAAAGATGGCTGGAGAACATGAAGAACATGCTGTTGGGAGCAGTGTTGCTACACCGGGAGGAGGTGCAAGGGATCAAGCTAGAGAGGAACCAATGCCTAAGAATCCCCAACTTGATCAAGCCATGATAGAAAACCCAGCCGTTCATGCTCTTTTTGGGTAGTTCATGACCACAATGACGCATATGGCTGATCAAATGCCAACAAAAACACCTAGGGAACCAGTTCCCAATGAGGGACATGGATCGGGTCAGACCTTTGAGTGATTACTCTAGGCAGGAGCCACCAAATATGATAGTACAGCTGACCTAACAGAAACCGATTCATGGCTCACTGAGCCGGATAAGGCCTTTAGAATCCTTAGCATTCCAGAAATTGATAAAGTTAGGCATGCTATGTACCTTTTAAAAGGAAGTGATGGGTATTTGTGGGCCATTAAAGAGGAGAAAAGACCTGATGTTGAGGTTGGATGGTAGGAATTTTGACATGAGTTTGTCAGTAGATACTTTTCCAAGACTTATTTGGATAAGAAAATCTCACAGTTTGAGCAGATTAAACAAGGACCGATGAAGATTAGTGAGTATGAAGCTAAGTTTATGGAGCTTCTGTGGTTTTGTCCACACATGGCTGCTACAGAGGAGGAGAGGATTTGCCATTTTGAGAAGGGTCTGAATGTTGAGTTAACCACAGTTGTAGCTACTTTAGATAATATAGAGAGGTTTGCCACCTTTGTGGAGTCAGTTAAGAGGATAGAGAGGTTTGTGACTGAGAAATAAGAGGCAAACAATAGGAAAGTACATGCCCAGTTCTAGGGACAAAGGTTTGGCAGTTTTAAGAAACTGATATTTCCTACACCAGTAGCGCCATAGAGGTTCAATGCACAAACCCAGTGGACATCAAGCAAAGGTAGAGGCTATAGTTTTCTACCATGTGGAGCCCATAGAATGGCATCTATGTCCGTAACAAGACTATCTAGGCCGCAATGGGAGAACAAAGAGGGCTTCAAGTGTGGGCAGACATGTCATTTGATAAAGGATTGTCCAGTTAGAGACAGGGAGGTAACCCAACCACCGAGGTAGAGTTAACAAGGCTCTTAGAGGCAACAATTTAGTAGTGGCACACAAGGACGAGGACATGCATCCCAAACATATTCATCTGCACCAAACAACAAAGCACAGAATCGACAACATGTAACAATGAGATTCTATGTTATGAATCAACTAGAGGTAGTAGTCAATCCACGAGTCGTGACAGGTCAGAGGGACTTGTTTCATTCTGATATGTCTTCATCCAGCTTCATATTTGTTTTGATTCATCTGGGTGCTACACATTCCTTTATCACTCAAGAAGTGATTCATGACTGCAATATGATTTTCAGTCGTAGAACAGATAATCTGTTATTAGAAACTCAATTAGTCAGATCTGCAGTGTTGTGGGAGGTATGTCCTCCCAGTGTTCTTTCCTTTTCAGAACACAACATTTAGGTGGATATTATACCACTTGATATGCATAGGTTTGATGTAATTCTTGGGATGGATGATGGAGCTTCCACTCACGTGGAATTACGTGCACCACTAAAAATCCTAAAGATAGTAAGTCTTTAGGTTTAGCCTTGCTTATACTAGATCAAGAACTCCACACACATATGCCAAGATACATGGAAGTTTTATCGTAGTATAGTTTAGGGTCGAATCCACAGGACAACGGTCTTGTTGGGAGCAACAAGATGGAAAATGTTGGAATCTCACTTATTCTCGTAGTAGTTGGTATCTAGATCGAAAGGTTTGATTTGGTTGTTTTTAAACTAAGAGCAAGTAAAGTAAAGCAAGTAAGTAAATTTAAGGATGTTTAAACAATGATAAGGGGCCACTAGGATGTGATCGACTTTCACCGCCACTACCATGGATCAAAACATGCAACATAAAACATAACCTGCAATAATAGTCTAAACAGTTAGTATCTTTGTAGGTTTAGTTTCCTTTCGGAGAACTAACTACAAGAAGTGTGGGAATGTTGCAATGCCAGCCATCCCTGAATGAATGGTCACCTACTTTACATCATTCCCTTCACAAAGTGTGTTCCTCGACATACCAAGCTTGTGCTTTCATATGTCAACTGATTCCATTTCATAGTATGAAAGCACAACGATGGAAGTGAGTTTACTCCACTTCTTGAAAACACTCCTAGATATCGAAACAGATGCATGGTGGGTACATGCACCAAGAACCAACATTCAATCGAGATTCGAATCTAATAGTACAAACATAGACAATTCATACTAAAAGATAAAGGATAACACAAGTTGGTGATCAAGCAACAAGTATTCATTAAATGATTGATTTTGAACCGAAAAGAAAGCATCTCTATATTGCAAACTATGTATTATATTACATGAAATGAAAACATGGGTAGCGGGGCTACTCCCCGCACCCTAGTGAAAGAGACTACTCGCTCATAGCTAGGACAAAGATGGAGGCGAGAAGAGAGAGAGAGAATGTCATCCCCACAAAGGAGAGAGGAAAGTCAACCCCTTGGAAGAAGAGAGAGTGACGATATTCAAACTTCACAAGTTGCTCAATGAGGAGGTCTCCTCCTCCCACCTTCTTTGGCAAAGAGAGAGAAAGCAGCTTCAGGATGGGTGTGGATCTCAGACCGGCAGCCTTTGGGCGGAGGATGGAGGATGGAATAGCTCTAAAGAAGTAGAGGCAGCCTCTGGGCGTCTGAAACTTGATGTCTTTGGGAGGACCCCTTGGGTCTTATTTATAGGCCTTAAGTGAAGTCTAAACGATTTGGTCAGTTTTGGGTCCAAACAGTCTTGAAGACTGTTTGGACTCTGAGACCGTTTGGGCTCTGAGACCGTTTGGACTCTGAGACCGTTTGGACTCTGAGACCATTTGGACTCATGCGGTCTTGAGATAGTTTGACTCCATGCGGTCTTGGGACCGGTTGGCTTAATGCAGTCTTGAGATCATTTGACTCCATGCGGTCTTGGGACCGGTTGGCTTCGTGCGGTCTTGGGACCGTGTGAGTCCATGCGGTCTTGGGACCGGTTGGCTTCATGCGGTCTTGGGACCGTGTGAGTCCATGCGGTCTTGAGACCGGTTGGCTTCATGTGGTCTTGGGACCGTGTGAGTCCATGCGGTCTTGAGACCGGTTGGCTTCATACAGTCTTGGGACCGTGTGAGTCCATGCGGTCTTGGGACCGTATGAGTCTTTTGTGATTTTTTTGTGTCTTTTTCTATAAGTAAAAAGAAGAAAAGTTAATCTAACAATATATTTGCAATAAAATAGGATAGCTAGGGATTCTATCTAATTTATCTAAGAAAGAGTGTGGAAAATTGAAGAAAGAACACTAAGATAACATCACAAAATTGGAGGTTATCAATGGATACCCTAGAAAAGTATAATGTTGTCTTGGATTGTGATTCCAAGAAAGCTATGTTCATAGATAATGATGAGACATGGGTCTTTCAGGGGGACAGAAAGATTCTTCCAGCTCGTCTAGTGTCAGTAATGGTAACTGAGAGACTGATGCGACAAGGATGTGAAGCATTCTTGGCACATGTGGTAGATATAAAAGTAGAGAGTCCTAGTCTTTCTAAAATTCCTATTGTCAGGGAATTCAAGGATGTGTTTCCTGAAGAATTTCTAGGTATTCCTCCACCTTGAGAGATAGATTTTGAGATTAATCTAATTCCAGGTACACAAACCATAACTCAAACACCTTATAGCATGGCCCCTGATGAGATGGTAGAACTTAAGAAATAGTTATAGGAGTTGCTTGAGAATGGTTTCATTCGACCAAGTACTTCTCCATGGAGTGCTCTAGTTCTTTTTGTTAAAAAGAAGGATGGTTCTATGAGATTATGCATAGACTATAGACAATTTAGCAAGGTGACTATAAAGAACAAATATCCTATGCCAAGGATAAATGATCTGTTTGACCAGTTGTGTGGTGCAACAGTGTTCTCTAAGATAGATCTAAGGTTAGGATATCATCAATTACTTATCAAGGAGGATTACATACCTAAGTCAGCCTTTAGGACAATGTATGGTCATTATGATTTCGTAGTTATGTCATTTGGAGTAATTAATGCACCAGCTACATTCATGGAGCTAATGAATAGAATCTTTCAGCCATTCCTTGATCAGTTCATAGTGGTCTTCATAGACGACATATTGATATACATTAGAGATGGTCAACAACATGAACAACACCTTCAACAAGCCTTGACTCTATTGAAACAACACAAGCTATATGCTAATCTTAGCAAGTGTGAGTTCTGGTTGTCAAAAGTGTCTTTTCTAGGACACATTATATCTGGTTTAGGTATTCGTATTGATCTTAACAAAGTGGAGACTATTGTAGAGTGGGAACAACCCAAGAAACAAATAGAGATTCACAGTTCCCTAGGTTTGGTAGGTTACTACAGAAGGTTTATTAAAGACTTCAATTTTGTAGCATTACCCCTAATTAGGTAGACCAAGAAGGAGGTTCCTTTTTTCTGGAATGACAAGTGTCAAAGTTCTTTCCAATTGTTGAAAGAAAGGTTGACCATTGTACCTGTGTTGGCTTTACCTGAGCAGGAAAAGGGATACATTGTTTTATGTGATGCCTCTAAGAATGGTCTAGGATGTGTGCTGATGTAGAGTGATCATGTAGTTTCTTTTGCTTCCTGATAGCTTAAGAAACATGAGGAGAATTATCCGACACATGATCAAGAATTAGCTGCAATGGTTCACGCGTTGAAGATCTGGTGACAATATCTCTATGGAGAAACATGTCATATTTTCACAGACCATGAAAACTTAAAGTACATATTCTCACAACATGAGTTGAACATGAGACAACGTCGCTGGATAGAATTAATCAAGGACTACAATTGTATAATTGATTATCTTCCAGGAAAAGCTAATGTAGTAGCAGATGCACTAAGTAGAAAATCTTCATCTCCACCCATATATAAAGCACAGTTGAACTCTTTAATGTGCTTTAAGCGGGACATGTTTGTCTCTTTGAGACAAATGAATGTACAACTAGAAGTATCTTTGTTAGCGGGATTACTGGTCGAGATGCATGTGAAACCTACTATGAGACAACAAATTAAAGAGGCATAACAGGATGATACTGTGATTTAGCAGATCAGGTCAGAGTATGGTAGTGAGAAACGGGACAGTTTCCATGAGTTAGAGGATGAGGTAGTATGTTACCATGGTAGAATGATAGTACCTAATGCCAATGACTTAAGAAAGATATTTATGTAGGAAGTTCATCCATCTATGTATGCATTGCATCCAGGGAGTACTAAAATGTATCATAACTTAAAAGATATGTATTGGTGGCCTGGTTTGAAAAAGGATGTAGCTGAGTTTGTTATGTGGTATCCAATGTGTCAGCAACTTAAAATAGAACACCCAAAGCCTATAGGAACATTGCAACCCTTACCTATACCACAATGGAAATGGGATCAGGGGAACATGTGACAATGGACTTTGTGTTTGGTCTACCCAAAACAGCCAAAAGTCATGATTCCATTTGGGTGATAGTTGATAGGTTGACTAAGTCAGCACATTTTTGACCTATTAAAACAATATATATTGCTAAAAAAACTTGCATAGATCTACATAGATGAGATAGTGCGGTTGCCCAAAGTTCCAGCCACAATTGAATCTGATAGAGGTCCCCGATTTAAAAGTCATTTTTGGAAAGGACTACATAAGCTTTGGGTATGCAGTTACAGTTTAGCATAACTTTTAACCCGCAGATAGATGGACAATCTGAAAGGACTATACAGACTTTGGAGGACTTGCTTAGGGCATGTGTTCGTCAGTTTGTAGGAAGTTGGGACTTACACGAGCTTAATAGAGTTTGCCTACAACAATTGTTATCAAACTAGTATTGATATGGCACCATATGAAGCCTTATATGGTATACATTGTAGATCTCCATTATGCTGGTATGAGACAGGAGAATACAAACTTTTGGGTCTTGAATTAGTGCAACAGACAACTGAAAAGATTACAGTAATACAACAACAGTTAAAGGTTGTATATGATAGACAAAAGTCTTATGTTGATAAACGTCATAGATCTTTAGAATTCCAAGTTACAGACATAGTATATCTCAAGGTCTCTCCTTGGAAAGGTGTTATCACATTTGGGAAGAAGGGTAAGTTAGCTCCTAGATTTATGGGACCTTACCCAGTGACAACACATATGGGAAAGATAGATTATAGGTTGGAGTTGCCACCTGAGCTACATAGACTACATCCAGTGTTTCATATATCTATGCTGAGAAAGTGACATCCTGATACAGAATTGGTGTTGCAACCAATAGAGGTAGGATTGAATGAAGATGTATCCTATGTGGAAGGACCAATGATGATTCTTGATAGAAGAATCAAGAAGTTGAAAAAGAAATACATAGTTCTTGTAAAAGTTCTCTGGCATCACCATGGCGTTTAAGAAGCCACATGGGATCTGGAAGAAGAAATACAGAGGAAGTACCCTTCTCTTTTCTCTTGAGATTTCGGGGAAGAAATCCCTTTTAGGGGTTTATAATTGTAACATCCCTAACCTGGGTGATGCCATAACCTAGAAGTTTTGCTTAAGTAAGTTATATATATACTTGTTTTAATCTTTTGAAATGTAATTAAGACTCTCCTTGAGTTTAATTTTCAAGTTTGAGCTTATTTGTAAACTGTTTGTGCATTATATGATAGTTTGGGTGAAAATTGAAATTTACCAAAGATGAGTGGTTATATTGCAATATGTCACATTTTGAACGTGCCCAAAGTGTCTTAGCATCATAAGAGAGATAATGCTACTGAGGGGTGTCTTGTGGATAGCCTAAGCTTCGAGTTAGAGCTTGTTTGAATAATGCTTATTCCATGTGTACAAGTTTTGGTGCAAATTGCAATTTACAAAAAATATAGGGTTGATATGAAAATTACCACCTCTAGAGTGTCCCTACTCTCTCTTAGCATCATATAGATGAAAGATATAGAAGGAGGCACCATTTTTTAATCGTATTTGAGTGGTAGCATTCTTAGTGATGAAAAGACCAAGAAAATATGTATAGTTGAAGCCTTTATATTGGTTGTATAGAGTTGTAGAGCTTATGTGGGAGTGCCTATCGGCCAAGGATCCATAGAGGAGGTCCCATATCATTTTTTCAACTCTTGGAAAAGACAATGATGGGTTAATCACCTCAATAAGGTGATGTATATTGATTTACAACTTTCCTTAGAAAACGTGTATCGATTTGTGAATAAAGTGATGTTGAGTTGAAATATCTTGCTCAACAAGATAACTAAGGGCCGAAATATTATCCATAGATTATCCTCAAGAGTTTTTCATGTAAAGATAAATATAAATGCATGGACATGTGTCTACCATGCATGGACACGTGGCACCTAGTAGTGTAAAATGATGACACCTCTTATACACTCTCTCTCATGAACCTCAACTATATATACTACTCATTTCACCTACTAGTGAATCTTTTCAAACCTTATCACTCCATTTCTCTTATATATCATGCAAAGAAGTAAGGATAAAGGAGGACCTCGAGCCATTAAGATTAAGGTGAAGCCATGTCATCTTCAACCATGGATAAATCATGATCTCAGGTTGCGATTCTCCGTTTCTTTTCTTCTTCACGGAGTTCTTAACTATGGTGATTCATTGCATATAGAGGAGTTGTGAATGAGTCTTGGATCTGTGATAAGCTCATTTTCAACCTTGGGAACATGCATCTTTGGAGCTTGGCTCTTTAAATTTGTTCTTGAGGAGGGTTATATAACTTGAACCCAATCATGTTATTATTCACCATCAATCTTGCTATACTTGATGATTTACTTTCAAATTGAGTTTTCTTTAATAATTGATGAATCTATGAGTTTTAATAGTTGCATAGACCTATTTTTCATGAATTAGGATAGTAAGGACGAAGTTATTGATCTTGAAGATGATGACATCATGATGGCACAAACTGATATCGGTTAGAAGCACCTCTAACCCGATATACTAAACCCTAATTTTGATCAACCTGATAAAAGTGACACAAGTACCCACCTCATGCATGACATGGTGATGAGCATTCACCTCAAGAACGATATGAGTGACACACACACACCCCTTATGCATGATATGGTGTCAAACACACACCTTATGCACGATATAGTGTCAAGTATACACCTCTAACCCCATATGGTGATGAAATCCTAGATGGTTATATGAAACCCAATACACTTTGAACCCACACCCTATCAGTTTGTACTCCTTGTTTGGTTGAGACTAATTAGTTTTCTGGCCTATCACTTAACACATGGTGATGGTTAGGTCGATACCATGAAGGTTTGAAGAGGTATGAGTATAAGGGTTTAACCCGACATGCAAAAACCCTAATTTTGAACATCCGATATGAGTGACACATGCATACACCTCATACATGATATGGTGATCAAGGATACACCTCTTGGGTGATATGGGAAGCATACACACACCTCTTGGGCGATATGGAAGTAAGAACACACCTCATGCCTGATATGGTGGAAGCACCTCAATTCAATATACTTTATGGGTTTGAGCACTGCTTAAATAATGTTAGTCTAATTGTTTGACATGCGATGTTTAAGATTTTGATATTTTGTTGTGAGATTGTTTACTATAAGAAACCATCTTATTGTTTATTTTCTTTAATTGTTTCTCTTTGAGATCCATTTGGATGTTCTCTTTCCCTCTTTGATGAAAGTCTTAATAAACTCTGTTATTTTCCTTTTCGCTAATGATGCCAAATCTCTATTTATATGCTCATAGTAATAACTTTAGGCTGACAACTTCTACTTTATCTTCTTTTGTGGGATATGCTTCCAACCCCTTTGGTGAAGTACATGAGGATGAAGAAGGCTGAAATGAAGGCTCAAATTGAAGCTATTATGGGACAACCCTCTCCATCCTCTCATGTTGAAGAAGATGACATGTACTCCAAGGGTAGATTCTACAAAGGAAAGAATTCCTCCTCCATTTGGTGCCTCAAGTGTGGAAAGAAGGGTCACTTCAAGATAGATTGTCTATAAGGCAAGAAGACCCATCATCACAAGAAAAGAGAAGAAAAGTACAAGATGAAGGAGAATTAGCACTCAAGATCAAGTGACTCATCCAACTCAAGCTCAAGTGAAGAATCAAGTAGAGGATCTAGCTCAAGCTCTAATGAAGAAGGAGAATGTCATTTTGCTCTTATGGCTTCTATACACCATCCCTAAATGTGATTCAGAGTCCTTATTCATGTTTTCATTTTCATGTAACCATTGATTGCCTATGTTTCATATGTACATTCAAAACCCTTCACATGCATCATGCTCCATGTACATTCATCCATGGGAGAGTGGGTCACCTAAAATCATTTGGCTTTTTCCTATTCCCTTTACCCTAGTTAGGGTCCATATGGGTAGGGTTACTATTTCACCCACACTACTCCCATTTCCCAGGATTAAGGTTTTGGGTTCGGGTTAGGGACTACTCCATGTACCTTAGGGTTTTATAATTCCCTTGACCCACTAAGGGCTTTTCCAAACAAATCCTAGCTGCAACTAGGGTTTACCCTTGCAAGAAAAAACCCATAAAATATTTTTCTTTATTTTATCATTATTTCCACATTACATGTACATTAATTGGTGGAAGATGCCTTAATCCTACTTGTTCTCAAATACCCTAATCTTGAGATGAGGAGTAAAGTTCCTTTTAGGGTTTATTAATTAAGGAGTTGAGAAGTGGATGAAGTTAGAGATGAGACACTTATAAGAATCATTAATAGGTTCTATCCAGGAAAATATCACATTAACTATGGGAGTCCTCCTATACCAACTTAATGGTGTGGAAGAACATACTGCCAACCCCAAAGCCATGATCCTTTCTAGACACCATTACCATCCAGTCATGCCTTAATGATTTTAATTACTTATATTTATAAAGATTACTTGAAATTATCAACTACTAATATTATTTGAAAAATCTAGGGCTCTGATACCAAATGTAACGACCTCACTTTCTAGTGTCCTACAATTAAGGAAGAACCTTAAAATCAAGACCCATTACCTAAATTTACAAGGATCCATATTTAGAAAATAATATATAATAGAAAAAAAATTCTCCTTTTTCACAAATATTGTTTATAAGATGTATAATAATGATCCTTTAAGGAGTTACATGAACTTTTCATGAGAAACGAATACATATGGGTAGAGGAATCTAACTATTTATTGTTTACTTAGCTTTAATGTATTTACTTGATTTCATATGATTCAACATGTCTTGATATCTTTATGTATTGTAGTTTCCTAAAACATTGAAAATCAATATGTCGTTTGTTATATTGCTATACTGTATACATGGAGTGCATTAATGTGTGCATGTAATATAACAAACATATAATCAATCAATCGTTTGCAAATAAGAACTGACATTTTCGTTATATATTCTAACCCATACTTGATATGTTGTAACATCCTAGGATTTGAGGCCTTGGATAAGTTGATCTTAAAAGGAATGATTGGACTACCCATATCACCAAGGTGCACCTCCTTTTCTGAGAGCCCATCACTAAAGAACTGCATAGTTAAGCATGCTCGACTTAGAGTAGTACTAGGATGGGTGACCAGTCGGGAAGTTGATCCTCGCTTGCGTGTCAGTGTGGACAAAGTGTGCAGTTAAGACTAGTGGTGGTTTGTGGGGCCAATCGTCATTCCTGAAACTCTACTAGAGTCATGGGCAGTGGTCCCAGGCATTACAAATGGTATCAGAGCCATAACCCCTCCAGTAGGTGGGGCCCACATGGGCATGGCATGCCAGTCTTGATCCGTGCGGTCCAGGCATGTAGGTAAGGGTTGTCCATGGTTGACGTAGCCACCCTTGCGCTGGTATTCTGTGATCGGGAGTTGGGTGTCCATGGGCCATTGTGGGTCTGCACTAAAATGGGGTCAGATTATGAGGCTATATAGTTGAGCCTTGATGAGGACGTCAAGAGTCTAAGTGGGGGAGATTGTAACATCCCAGGATTTGAGGCCTTGGATTAGTTGATCTTAAAAGGAATGATTGGACTACCCATATCACCAAGGTGCACCTCCTTTTCCGGGAGCCCATCACTAAAGAACTCCATTGTTAAGCGTTCTCAGCTTAGAGTAGTACTAGGATGGGTGACCAGTCAGGAAGTTGATCCTGGCTTGCGCGTCAGTGTGGACAAAGTGCGCAGTTAAGGCTAGTGGTGGCTTGTGGGGCCAGTCATCATTCCTGAAACTCAACTAGAGTCGTGGGCAGTGGGCCCAGGCGTTACATATGCTATCTTGGGGTGTAATCACAGTCCCTCACAGGGCTCATGAGCAATACCCCTTGATACATGTCATCCTGGGGTTCAAAATATGATATCTTACTTTATTTGATACTCATAGTGGCATTATAATTAGACAAAATGTTAATAAACATCTGACCATTTATTTCATCAGTACTCAGGAAACCATCGACAATCTCCAGAAGTCAATACATGCAAGTATACATAATCATAACCACATTCCTCAATGTAGAAACATGCAGACCATGTTATGCATATCATCTAATCAAGCAAGAAAAGATGAATCCAAGCAATCAACATTTAATCTGCATGTATATATATCTGAAAGTGTCAACATCATATTATTCAGACAAAATCCTACTCAGGTCCTACTCTAGGGTTTAGGGTTGTCTCTGGTTTGGAAAAGGAATAAGGGTACAAACCTTAATTCTAGCTCACCATGATTGATTAGGTTTATAAATCCACATTAAACATTAGGTAAAACCCTAATTATGAGATCTATCATCCTTTAACTATGAATAGCAACATTAAATTAGGTGCATTAATTCATCATATGTATAATCATTACACCAGAAACCCTAATTATTTATCATCATTATCATCATCATCTTGAATTATTATTATATTAAGCATTATCAGATTATAACTTGAACCAAAATCATTTAATGCATTCAAAACTTTAATTATCAATTCTAGGATTTCCATGTGTTAATCATCCAATAATTGTATGTCTAATATACATTTTGAACTACAATGAGTATCAAACATCAATTATATTTTATGTGGATTCTACTTATTTTCCTGATCAATTTGATATAGAATTTGTCTATCATCTGATATATGGTTTAATCACTACATTAGTCGTAAGATTAATCCATTTATACCACTCAAAAAATGCCATGTCAGCAATATATCATTATCGATAAAATAAGTGGGGTCAGTTCTCATCTAATGTGCTAAAGCAACATCGACTGAGCACTTCCAACATGGATGCGGTATGATAACCGGTTAAAGGACCCGCTTACCCATGTACAATGAATTAATCATCACCCACACAACGGGTGTGTTTGTTCATTCAACCTTGGGATTGTTTTGTCTCCAAAGAAGCATGTCTGACGCGCAACTTGCCAGTTGACTCTACTCCGCTGGATTTGAGGCACCAAGGTAAGGGCATTGTCACCTCCACAAGGCTATGTCAAGTTTGAAAAGTTGTAGAGTGTGCCTTGTGGTGGTCTAAAGTCCAGAGTCGAGGTTGTAAGGTGTGGTGCGATACTTATGTAGGAAGAACTGGAAACAAGAGGCAAACTAGTTGTTACATGATACATGAGATCCATTGATGATGTCCACCTAGTGCCGTTAGAGGTTCCCCTCATTCGGTGAGGCCTAAGGGAGATTCTAGTACTAAGATCATGGTAAGGAGCTTCATGTCATCAAAGTCAAACATCATAGACCATCTTCTGTCTTCTCTGGGTTCCTCTGACCCTTGGAAACTACTTGTGGACTCCTCATAGTGCTCAGTGCAGCTGAGTCGGCCAGAACTACCCCCAGTTATTCTGACAGCTCCTGATTGTTGAGGAGGAAAAAGAAGGTGGGTGTAGAAGTCTAGGGGTTTCAGTTAGCAATTGACAAGGTAGAAGGGATCCAAAGGTCAAGGTGATGCTCCTAGCCATCTTATATAGGTCAGGATCTACACTAGGGTGGCAGCAAGGGCCCTGAGGGAATTGGGCATTTTTCAAATCTAACACAGCAATAACCATGTAATAGCTTTCTAAAATCATCTCTCTCACTTGGATCTAATCGAAGAAGAATCTAGAAAAATGGCGGGGTTTAAGGTGAGAATCGGGCAAGGGAAGATTGTGGGTGGTACAACTCTGCTTTCCCCTTCTATAGTGAGGTACGAGACACAATTTGGAGCATTGATTCCTGATCTAATGGTGGCCTTTGCATGACACATCAAAAGAGTGCGGGCTACTTAACACTGTAGTCGGGGGCATTTAATCGAATTCCTCAAATAGAAGCATATGTATTTTTTGCAATTAAGTCTGTCTCTCCTCTCAATTTCATATTTGTCACTAGGAGCTTCCTTTTTCTATGAAATTTGGAAGGACACTCATTAATACCTTTCCCAATATGGATATAATTTTTGGAATTTATAGGAATATCTTTTGTATATGAAACTTGTTCTTTAAGCATTTCTTTAAATTAATTACCCACTCCACATGGAAGGTCCTTTCCTTCTCAAATTCTTGAATTATCTTGTTTTCCTCATTATCTTTAAGTATTCCAAATGTCAGATAAAAATATCCTTATTCAGTGCCTACACGTTACATTGCATGCTAGGATTAGATAATTACTCATTAATTATCTAAAACATCACATATCTTAGAATCTTTTAGAAACTTATTATTCTATACTTTAATTATTTAACAATTCACATAGTAATTATTATTTATTTGTGCACAAAATATCTTATTTCTTAAACATTTATAAAATAAATAGTCTCATGAGCCTCACTTGAGCCATGGGTTAAGTACAAGCCACAAAGTGGATATCTTTATTATTCTATCACAATTATAATTAAAGAATTTACTTATTAAATCAAGTATTATATACATAAAATTCAAAATTTACCTAATTTTAGGATCCTATAGAGGTCCACTTTTGAGATAAGTTTGAAACAGACTTCAACAGTAGGAGTGTCAATGCTCACAGTGCTCTAATACCATGTTTAAAAGAAGAATCCATTAGATAAATTTGGACGTTATTGCTTAAGGAAGTAGTTGAACTATGTGTTATTTATATGCATGTTTGAATAATACATACCAATACATGTGGTTTGGCCTTCTCTTGGGCCTTATTGAAAAAAGTTAATTTGGAGAGGAAAAATGAGATTACATTAGTCTTTAAATACACAATAAATACCATTTTTGATGAATGCACTAAAAAAAATTTCTATCTGAATCCCATCTAGTATTTGAATTGGTGTACATTAAAACACCCAACCCGAAGAGGCGCACAACTATCTCTTAAAATATCAAATAGCACATAAGAAAGAAACAAAAGCATGAGGTTACCAAACTTAGCGAGGTGGCTGGCATGTGGGATGTTTATCCTGTGCTCCTCTTTGAGAAGCTCAGAGACGATACGTGGACTCAAGATGTAGACATGGTCCTTGATCCCCAGGGTAGGATGAATAAAATACGTCATGGTATTAAAAAAAAAAGTTACCTACAAATCCAGACAATTTAAGAGCGTTTCCGGCATGCGTACGTTGAGAAGCAAGACAATGATGTTCACCAGAACCAAGCTCCAGACTTAATTGGTCTACTTATTCTGGTTTTGTTAATAGTCAATCGAGTCCCATCCATAATGATTGTATTTCTTTGTTAGGCATATGTGAAGAGAGCATGATGGATAGATGACTTCCTGATTTCACTTAAAACCTAACACCATTTGACAACATATTAGAAAAAATAATAGATATCCTCTTTTAGAAAAAATAATGGAAGTCCCCCTGCTTAATGGCGTGGGTTACAAAAAGTGTGATGGGAGGGAGGGGGTTGTTTGGAACTTAGTGAAAGAAGTAAAGGGTTTCAGATATATTTGGAAAAGTCGAGGAAGATTTTGGGAAAAAAACTCTGAAACTTTCACATTTTGGTACCGTAGTACTGCTCTTAGGTAATTCTGCTTAATCAAAAATTGAACCACGGTTCGCTTACTAGGAAGTCCAGCCGTGTGCTACATCCTGAAAAAAAAACATACTTTTCTTGCGTTTTATATTTTCAGTGGAGCTAGATGTAATCAGTGTTATTGTTTACTTGGAATTCATTCATTCACTTGTAAGTTTGTGATTAATAACACGAGCATTAGATGTCCATCTAAAACAGCACGTTTTTTAATATGTCATTCTTACTCCGTAAAGGAAACTGGAATAAACCAGCTAATCCCATAAGGAATGGGTCTCAAACTTACTTTCGAGTTATATTCCTAAGGAGAAAAATGGGCACCTTCCTGTTAATCTCCGTATCTACAATTGCAAATATACACAGGATCGTATATAAAGGAATTCTCCATGGGCGCTATTTAAGCAATCACTACTTGTCTTCACTAGCAGTTAGCTGCAAAAGATTTTGTTGCAATACGAATAGAAGATGCCTCGCCTGATGTTCTAGCTTCAAGCCTCCTCTGCTGATTGACCTTGGCTATGAAGTCCGCTACCTTCCGGTTGAGCACTTCGGTGGACATAACATATTCGTCCTCTTCATCGTCTTCATCATCGTCACGGATCTGATCCGGCTCGTCTTCTGCCTTTTCGTTGTCTTCTCCTCCAGCCTCATTACTATCTTCTCCCTCTACCTCTACTGGCTTAACATTAATGGCACGATCCATCACGTTCTCCCCACCTTCAGGTTCGGAGTTCCTTTGGATCTCTGTGTACCGCTGCACGTACTCACCATAGGCATCTGGCACAACCACGCTCTGCTGAAGCCTGGACTCGCCTACGAGGAGCAGGACAATGATGTTGCAGACGACGAAGAGAAACTTGGGATGGAAGCAAACAGCGGTGGCAGCGGCAGCGCGGGCAGATAGGACCCGGGCAGCAGCGGTGGCGGCCTGGGGGACCCAAATTGGACCCGAACAGAATAATCCGAGGAAGAGGAGGGTGATGAGAAGTTGGAATAGGAGGCAAAGGATGTACACAGCGCTGCGTCTGTCATTAATCTTCTTCCAGCTCTCCATAGCTTGCAACTTCTCGACCTGGATGCTGTCCATGCTGAACTGTTCGAGAAGAAGATGGTAGACGCTCCAATTTGTCTACAACAAGATCTATGGTTACGCTCCAATTTGTATACAACGCGATCTATGGTTAGTTAGCTGGGTACCTGCATGGTTCCCAGGAGCGGGTTATGAGGACATGGATTGTATCGGTGAGAGCTAACTGAATGTTACTAGGGGCTCAGCTCACAGATGAAACGGTTAGGCTCCTGGTTATATATATGGACAAGAAAAAAGGATTTATTGTTGTTTATTCTGGAGATTATCATCACATGTTGATTTCGTCACAAGATGCGGCTTCTCTTTGATTTTGGAAATTTTGATTCTCCTTTGCGGAAAGCTTTTGGCATCCAATGCTTTTTGTCGTTGCGCCAGCACGGATTCTTCCAGGCGCAATATGATAATAAAATACAATTTCTTTGATCTCACTTAGGAAATCAAGGGACGGATTACGTGCACTGCATATATGAACATTGTGTGCCGAAAATGATTCAATCACGTCCGTTTGGCATAATAAAAGAGGAGTGTAGTAAAGAGAGAAAGAAAAAGAATAAAATATAATTAAATCAAAGAAGAGGGAAGTACGTAAAAAAGAGAATGGAAGAAAAATAAAAGAGAATGAAAGTATTGAGAGTTGAGGAGGAAGGGAGATGGAAAAAGGAGGAAAATGATGAGAGGAGGGAAGTGAAGAAAAAGAGGAGGAAAAAAAAATATATATATATATATAATATAATAAAAGAGGGAAGTACACAAGGAATAGTCCAGATTTTCTATTGCAACATGCTTTTGCGAGTGTGTTTCAATTAATCCGGTGTGTTGTCCTCCAGATATATTCCCCTCCAAGTTGCATGTGGCTGCGAAGCAGCAAACCTCGCCCATAGCATGGCTAACCATCCACGTACAGCTTACGTCTCCCACTGGAATCTCCTGGAATATCCTAAACCATGCGGAACTTCTACGACATGGCCACGCCACTTTTTTGGGAAAAAAAATAGAACATGGAAGAACCGGTATGAATCCACCTTCTGCGCGTGCCCGTCGATATATTCCCATCGAATATCTAGCTTAGCAAGTTCAGGGTTTGGAAACTTCGAAGGAGTTCGTGATGGAGGCATCCTGATGCATGAATCTGTTTACCCTTGGAGTGCGTAGCCCTAGCCCCACTTTTTGACAAAATGAAAGCATTCCATGATAGACATCTTTTGGTGTATTTAGACTGCAGTGTTTGGAGTGATCTGGAACTCGGAGTACATGTATTGAACACTGGTTATTGAGATTTATCGCCAGTCATGAGCGGGGTGCCGTCTATTTTCTAGACGCCGTCCAAGAGCCGACGGAATAAGGCATCTATGTAAGATGCAATCTGTTTCCTATAAAAGGTAGTTGGTTGTTGAGGATGGTAACATTTGATTCTACCTATACGCATGTATATTCCGCAAAGGATGCCAAAGATTTGAGTTGCCGACTTGGATTTGGTGTGTAAGGTTTCAGCATCTTTATCATATTCATATGGTGCCATACGAATCATATGCTGGAGCATAGAGAGCGAAACTATCGAGGACTTTCCATGCATATATACTAAGTGATGTCGTCGATACTCCCACCTTTTATTTTAACAACCCAGGAGTAATCTTTTACTCATCCTGGACTCATGACCGAGGCGTATTGGTACTACTATTGTCCAAGCCCAAGTCAGCTCTTACAAATTCGGTGACAAACTATGGGCATTGGCACCATCTACCATAATCTACTATTGTTTAACTCCGCACTTGGATATGGCATATGTGGCCTTATAACAATTTTTCCTAATAAAAATAACATCTACTACTGCTTCTCGAATTCTATCCCTCTCAATGTGCTTGCAGAGAGGTTTGTACTTTAGTGGAATCTGTACTCTTGGTGATAGCATCTTGTCAGCCTGTTGATTTTCAGTAGCCACTATTAATGCGCTATTATCATTGACACATGTAGCTAAGCCCTCAGATGACCTTCAGTTCACCCTCAAGTATGTACATTTTCCAGTTGTGAAACCAGCAATGATCCATTTTCCTCTGTGGTCCCTAATGATGAAGCTTGTGGCCGTCCTATTCTTTCTCATCGGGATTGACGCATCTACGTTAGGCAATATTGGACACCTATCGATGGTGGTGTCCACCCATTCTCTATTTTTATAGGCTACTCCTCACACAAAGGCTCTTGAATATTGTGACTGGTTGAAGAATTCATTCTCGTGATAGTGAAGAGATTAGTTGGGTTTACCTTTGCATTATAGAAGACCAATAGGCATCTCTTTTTCCAGATATACCACACACCAATCGTAAATTAGATTGTACATTCTTTTTGCTTCCCTCAATTCCAAATTTTTTGGATATTAACTCTGAGGCCATTGGTAGTATATCTAGAACATCTTGTGCATCATTTTGGATTATGTTTCATACTTGGTAAACTTCATTGCAATCACCCAATATTTGCATTACAATTTCTTCTCCTTCCAACATTCAAGATCCTAGGTGAATTTTCCTTGCATGTGGGATTTGTTTGTCATCAATCATCCATGATGTGTAATCCATAGCTTAGTTTTTATTGTATGGGGTATCTTCATCTTCTATATTGTTGACCACCTATATGGAGCCTTGATTGTTGCATTGTTTTGGAGTTATCTTCATCTTCTGGAATTGAAAATTCCTCTAGGATCATCAATGTAGATCATTTCATCATGTGATGGAGTGCACTTTTGGAATCCTTAAATATACAACGGTATAAGTGAAATCATATGATTGAGTTATTTTGAGAGTTACAAGTGCTTGCGATAACATTGAGTGTTGTTTGATGTTGATATTATGATTAAGATCCTTAACTTTATGTCTTTTGAGGTATTTAATCGGATGATCTAATAGTTGAGTTTTGTCACCAAATTTGTATAGAATGTAGCTCGAGAGATAGGGAAGCTATGGTTGAAATTTGGTGGCAATTGGATGTTCCTATAGGAAGTTATGAAGGTATGAAATTTGTGAAATAATGTGCATTATTGATGTTTCATTAGCCTAAGTGGTTGATTAAATGTGGCGTCACACACCCCTTGGTCTGGGTTGTGCTTGTGTGGGAGAATCTCAACCATACATATCTGATCTGGTGGTTGTGACCATTAACTTGAGTGATCCACGGATGTGCTTAAGTGGAGGACTGACTCAGGCCAATGGATCGAAGATCAAGGGTCCCAATGTTGCCCCTAACCTTGCGGTTACTTCCTTGACTGCATGCAGGGACCATGACTTCGTGGTGCTCACTGATCGTGGCTTAGGAGAAGACTACGTGTGAGGGTAATTGATCAGTTAGCTTCACATGGAGAGGACCTTCCCAGTGACCCTTTAACTGAGGTGTGAGACCACTCCGGTAGAGAGTTAGAGCCCTCCTTTGCCATTGGCTCTCCACCGCACTGAGCAGGTGGTGGCCGAAGGTGTAATACGGAGCTAGAGAGCTGATCAAAGGAAGATGAGGAAGGGAAACAGAAGTTGAAGGTCTGTGGAGATGAATGCGGGTATTTTTGTGGCATGTGATGGTGGTTTTGCGAGACGAGGAGGTGGACATCGCCGAAGGAGGGGGTAAAAGCTTAGAGGCCTGTGCGCGACGCTCCTCCCCAACAATGATGGAGGGGAGCACGTCTGTACAGTTCTTGAGAAGCTTTTGGAAGCTTCAGATTGACGTGAGGACCTGCAACCACTTCTTGCCCTTTCCTAGAGCCGTGGCAGCTGCCATGGCTGACGAGCTCCTGGTCATGGAGCTCCAGTGATGGAACACCAGAGTGGAGTAGCCATGGGAGGCTGGGAGAGACAGACAGAGGTGATGATGACATCTCTAGTGGCTAATGAGGAGAGTAGCAACACCTATTGCTCGTCGGAGGTCCCCTATGCGGTGGCGCCTACGTGAAACAGAGTCCCACAGACTCCCTGATCACACGAGGGAGAGAAGACTGGGGTGAACCGGGTTCAATCACACCCGACCCAGGTCAGGCCCCAGACCGGTCGGCTGGAAGCCAAACTGGGTCCAATCGTAGAATCGACCTACTCAACAGTTGAACCAGGCAGGTCCAGGAGTGCCATGTGGAAGCTCGTGATTGTCCGCAAACAGGTAATGATTTAATAAATTGTCAGATCTTTGATAAATCATAGAAATTAGTACATTTATCCAAAACTTACAAACAAGGTATCAAAATGTTTAGAAAAATAAGTAAAACAACATGGGATCATAACATCAGTCTTTTGTTGCACTAATAATAAGGATATCATGTAAGATGTGAAATGCTCATATGATGGATAGTAAATATCAAACGATGCCATAAAATTATGAGAAAATACCAATAAATCATAATTCATGTTTATAATGCATATGATGCCAGTTACGGTCATCTTGATGTACGAAATCATGTAATTTGCTCCATTTGTCTAATTAGGGATAATAACCCTAAAGAAAAGGTAATAAATACAGGCATGCTCAATAAATGGCAAAATTTACAGAGTAGGTTCATATCACTAATCTGAAGCTAAGATGTAAGTTAGATATCTATTAGATGCATAAAGTTCATGTTATATGAAGATGACCCATCATACATGTGATGAAACCCTAATTTGAGTAATACATGTAACTTAGGGTTAATATGTATAAATAATGATATGGAACATGATATTCAGATTATGTATCCTAATCTGGAACATAACATCAGTAACATAAATCCCACACAAGGATGAAGATAAGACAAGTAATAATGTATATAACATAATGATCTAAGTAAACCCTAAAATGAACATGACTAGGGTTAAGATGATGAGAATCTGATGCTAGTATATGATCTTGTCTTAATCAGGGGCTTGACCAAGATATAGTTGACATGAGAATATAGTTGACATTAGGAATGTGATTATTAGGTTTCTCTTGATCAAGGTAGGCCATTACCCTGTACTTGGCTTATTATACAATATGCTTGTGGTATATGTGTAGTAAAATACTTGTCATATGATATTGGATGAAATGATTGTTCTTGTATGATATGTTGCATGATTTTCCATACTTATTGCTATGAACACATGAAACATAATATATATGTTCCATTATATCTAAGCACTTCAACTATTTGGTAGTAAAGTGCTGGAAAATAAGTACTTCAACTCTTTGGTAGTAAAGTACTTGGAAGTGATCCAACTCTTTGGTAGTAGATCACATTGTGAAATGATCCAACTCTTTGGTAGTAGATCATAAAAGCCTTAATGCATTCAACTCTCAGGTAGTAAATGCATGGGTGATATAATGGAAAATATGCTTAAAATATGTGTTCTCTTTTGTTAATGAACATCTTTGTGCAAGTATATGATTTTCTTATATTTCTTTATAACTGCCAACTATTAATTTTATATTATTGCCAAGATATGATGAGAGGTATATAAAAGACATGTAGGCATACTCAGTATAATATTCTTGATATTGTACTGACGTGTACCACTTGTAATCTTTTGTATAGGTTATGGTTATTGTTACGACCCCACCTCCCGATAACCCCCAATTAAGGGAGACCGAGAGGTCGAAGCCGTACCCATACTTTTCGGATCAAAGGTTCGGCAATTAACCAAGAACAATTATTAAATTTTAACATACTAAATTGAAAAGTTGTAAGAAAATAAACTTTTGCATACCTTTTTGAAAACGTGGATCTCTAAATTTCTATCCACTTAAGGATTTAACTTTAACTAATCCTCCTTGTATTTTACTTCATGTATTTCACAATATGACGATTTACTATTTGTCCTTTTGGCTTGTACCTAAAACACCGACAAACAAAACGTCGGTCAACCAAAGCTGGTATGTGGGGGAAACAATAAACGTGCAAATATGATAATAACATAATCATTTAACAAACAAGATCACATTTTAGATATAACTCCACGATCCAAGAGTATCGTATCCTCTATGTTGTCCCCATTAAACCCCTCAGGATCCACCTATAAGTGAACAAATTTCTAGGGTTGAGTCACATGGCACTACTCGTAAGTAGCCCACTCCTTAACTCATGGAAGGCTAATGAGTCTCATGGCACTATACGTAGGTAGCCCAGTTTCTAACTCTCGGTAACCTAGACCTTGCTCTAGGATTACCCCTTTTTTGGCCTTTTCAAAGCAATAGAGGTGGACTCGGATCTAGTCAGTTATATACGCAGATTTATAGTGATAATCATAGTCACTTTATAGTTGCATGAAATAAATAAACATCCAACAGTTATTTTCAACCAACCGATTAAAACTTCGGGAATCACCATGAAACTAGAGAGATTATTCATAAGTGTAACCACATACCTGTATTGCAGGTTCAGATAGAAATCCCAATCAAGCAACCAATCATGCACAAAATCCTGAAATAAATATACCAATTTCCTTTTATTAATATTTATCCAATATCATCATATTCCTTAGGATTTGTATTCCAATTTTAGGGTTTCCCTGGAAATTAGGGTTTCACTTCATTTACTATTTTAAACCCTATTTCTATTCAATTACTTACAAACCCTAATTTCGGATTAAAGGCATACTTTAAACATTAATTAAACCCATTATGCCTCTTTTACATTAAAGCTACTATTCTTATCCTCTTAATCCATGACAAGATCATTATGAGCATTAATCATCAATTTCCAAGTTCATTAGGGTCTAATTAACATATGAACTCATTTGCCATAACTCTACCTTTTATTCATGAGAAAACCCTAATTTCTACATTTAGGGTTTTTATCCATATATAGGAAATTTTATATTCAAATTGGATTTAGAACAACATAACTCTGTCCTATTCATGGATTTGCACAATTAAAACCATTAAAAGGCATATTTTCCCAAATTAGGGTTTCTAAGCCCATTAATGTAAACATAGGCATATGAAACCCTAAATTAAGACAATTATGTACAAAGATCATTCTTTTAGATCTAAATAATCCTTTTATTATCACCAGGTTAATATTGGCTTGAATTATCCAAAGAACATCATTAAAGGTAATAACTTTATATACTTTTCAAATTTCAAGCATATTTATGCACATTATCTCTAAATTAACCTAATTACGTGCAAAGATCATCATTTTTCGATCTTAAAGTACCTTTTCACAATTAATAGGTTATTATCAACTTTAATCACCCATTGCACTCTACTAACTACAACAATCATCTCAAAGTAGAGTTTCTTAATCATTAAAGTATTAAAGATGATTACCTCCATTAATTTTCGGATTTCAATTAGAATCAGACTTCAACCATAATTTCTTTGGGTTCCTCTCATTGTGAGGATCAATTTTTATATAAAGCTTGTTTTAATCTGAGTTTCCTAGAATTAGTTATGGTTTTTGTAAGATTTTACTTACCAGAACCAACCAGAGGCTGACACATCACCTTTGTCCATGCAAACACGGCCCGATTGCGATTATAACCAAGTTACCGAAGTACCCATGGCACGGCTCCTTGTTCCTTTTTATTCCAGAGGGAAAAATGGTCCAATATGCTTTCGACTTCTTCAACCTCACACCTTCCTCCTTCTGCTGCCCTAGCGGCCACGGGAAAAGCTCCCCTTCCTCCCCCGGACCCCGATGGCCCTTGGGGACAAGTTCCCTTTCTCTGTCGGCCTCCCTTGCATGTATACAGGTGCTCCGTGCTCGACCAACACCGCTGGTTTGGGTAGGTCAGGCCTGCCATCCATGGCCGACCTTGCAGCCGTACAACATCTAGGGCACGTCGATGAGAGCATGGCGGCTCTATCTAAACCCTGCTTTGGCGTCGCCATGTGACTAGCTACCTTTGAAACCCCACCTGGGTTCCTCGTTGCTTCAGGATCACGTAGCTACCCGCGGTTTGGGTTTAGGGATGAAAACAAGGGAGAAGAAGATTGGGAAAAGAAAGGAAAATGTGGGTTTTCTCCTTTGAACTCGAACCAGGGGGTGCAACCCTTTTATAGGGGGGAAAATCCTCACCCTAAGATGCCCACCTAAGAGGAAACAAGTCCTCTCCTATTAGCAAAAGATCTTTCCTTCACTTAAGAAGCAAACTCCATAAATCCTTTAAACTTTATTTGAATTTTAGGAATTCGAAATTCCTCTTTCTTTTTCTTTGTTCTTTCCCTTTTTAATACATTGGCCACGGATTTCTATTTTCTTTTAATAAAAGATACCACCTTTTGAAAACAACACAAAATTCATTAATAATGTATCAAATTATCCTTTTATTTTGCAATTTTGGTATTTTCTCTTTCTTTCCTCTTTATTGGGACTCCTTTGATCCCAAGACACTCCATTATTTCGAAATTCTTTTTATTGGATACTTATTATCCTTCTAGATGCATCTTCATGCATTATTTCACATTATCTTGTTTAGTTCTCATTAAAATATCTCTTTTTGAGGATTTATCTTTATTTCTCTTCTATTTTCGTCATTGGTATTCCTTTTAATATTAGAAACCTCATGGATACGAAATTTCACCAAGAAATCTCATTTATGCCTCTTTCCACTCATTTCCAACATTTTAACATTATTTTCAATTTCTTTCTTACTAAAGAAATACTTAATTAAACTTTTCTATTCTTATTGCCTTTTCTTTGCAACTTTGGACTCCTTGGAACCCAAGGAACCTAAGAGGCACGAAATCCCTCTTTGGATTTGCCTTCTAGAGGTTTCCACCTTTTTCTTTTCTCAAATATTCAATTATTCATTTACTAATTGATTTTTCTTGTTATTTGGGCCCAATAGCCAATAAAGCCCACAACACAGACATCAAGTCTATTGTAAACGAAATCCATTTATTCCAAACAAATTATATCATTATTTGTTCAAATATCTTTAATATGAGAAATTGCATTTCTCACCAATTGAACCCAAAAATTGGAGTTGTAACAGTTATGCTCTTAAAGATCTAGGATAGTGAGATTTGTGTGGCGAGCTGATGTACAGGTGGACCTATTGTCTTAAGATCCCGTTGTTTATATGTAGTACATGTATATGTAGAAGTTTGTTGTTCAATATGTAATATCAAATGTTGTAACAATTCATTATGTAATTGTATGTTGAATGGGGAACATGTGTTGTATGGTTTTATTATTGTTCATGTGCATGTGCTAGTGATTGTTTCCTTTTGACTTCCTCTGATTTTCTCTTTCTTAGCCTAGTGTGTGATGTTTAAATTGGGATTCTCACTGATGTGAGGGTTTCAATTTGGACATCACACATCATATTAAGTTTTATAAAATCAGGGACGTCACACATCATCACCAATGTTCCTGGTTAGTGGAATCACCATAAGAATCACATGCCACCTTTTCATCTTCAAACCAATCTATTGGGAAGTTTCATTCCAACCATGATCGAGCTATACTAACAAACTTACTTTGAGATCTTCCAGTTCCAAAGGAAAGTATTTCTCCTACTATAGTTGTGGTCTAAACATTCCCACGACCCACTTCTCTTGCCATGCATTTGTTTTCTCCCCGGATAAGATTTCTTTCCTTGTTTTCCCTAACTTTGATTCACTATTCCTGGCAACAAACTTGCACAGTTGTGTTGTATTTGTGATGTCTTGGTTATTTTTGTGCACATATTTTGCTTTCATAGGATCACACCGATATATATCCCTCCTAGTTTTGTAGCTTTAATAGTTTCTTAGAAGTAATGCTTCATTATGTAACCTTTTTTATTTGAATTTGAGTCTTCCATATTTAGTGTTTGGAATTACTTTGTTCCAAGCAACCATGTGCATTCATTGTTCCCCTATGTGCCTTGTCACAGGAAACTCTACATCACTTGATCAATTTTGTCACAAACCAAGTACTGCTGGTGGGCAAATTGCATTGTGTATATTGGATTCATGTTTAATGTTGATTCGATCAGTATAGAGTGCCCAACAAGTGGCAACAATCTATTCACTAACAATGAGAGCTTTGGTTCAACTTTTGTAATTGTGTCTATATAGTGGTCTATATTAGATTTGGAGTGAATTATTGGAACTCCAACATGTCAGCCCAATTCTAGTTCTTCTATTGATTGATCTCCTTGGTTGTGTGATTTTGTTTCTGGAGAAGAAGATGGGTGATTTTTCCTTATCTAATGTTTGTCCTGAAACTTCCAAAAAACTATGAAAAAAAGTCATTGTTGTATTTTCTTGTTATAGTGTTGCCTCTCCAAACAAGATGAAGTTGTTAGAAAAGCACACATGAGATATGCTTGGTCACCTTCTAGCAGTATGGAAGGCTTGCCATCTTCCTTGTTGATCCTCCACTAAAATAGCTCAGATGAACCAATCTAGGAACAATGCAAATATTTATGGTGATAGAATATTACCCCTTCTGACCCCTCTTGGGGCCTTGAAAGGCTACAATGTCTCTCCATTCCAAGACAATGAAATTTCTCATTTCATGTTGATTTTGTTTATCAGCTTGTTGAGGTTGTCTGGGATTGGAGTTCTTTGTAGTGTGTCCATAATGAACGCCTAGTTCAACCGGTCATAGGCTTTAGGTGAGTCTACTATTAAATCCATCATCACCTTTCTACTAATCTTTGTACACATTTATTGGATGGTTTCTTGTGCCAGTATCATATTATCATTGTTACTACAATTGGAGTCTGTATTTATATTGGTGATATCATATGGATGATTTCTTGTACCAAAATGATATTATCAGTGATACAACAGTTGGATACAAGGCCACTTTATAGTGGTGATATTAAATCATGTAATATGGAATTGATGTGCTCGACCACTATCTTTGATATCAATATGAGCCTCACATTGTTGAGTGTGACTGGCCTAAAATCACTGTAGCTTTAGGGTGCTAGTGTTTTTCGGTATAAGAATAAAGGTTGAGTTCTCAATATTATCCTCAAATAGGATCCATCCAAAACATTTATGAATCATTTCATATAAAGATTGTTTAATTCAATGGCATTTCTTTTACATAAAACCTGAACCAAACCCATCTAGTTTGGGTGCTTTCACACCATTCATCATCATTAGCACCATCTCAACCTGCTCTTCTACTAGTAGTGTATAACATTTTGATATTTTCTATGTGACTAAAGGTAGAAAGATTCTATTATAACTATAGGCTACCTCCTCATATTAAGTGCCTCCTTCTTCCTAGAAAATATGTAGGAAATAACCTCTGATCATGATTTTCATATCAACATTGTCAATAATGCATCCCCCATTGGCGTATTTAATCATTTTGAAGGTTGTTCATATTTTTTTGATTTTGAAATTGACAAGAAATATTTGGTGTTGGCATCCCCAACTTGCATCCAGTCAAACCATTCTCTTTGTTTATATTTTTCTATATCTATATGCAATGCCTCTGCGTATTTTAATTCAAGTTCTACTTTTTTTTTTTTAAAATGTGTAACCCTAGCATAACTGATGTTGTCTTTGTTTGATTTCTTTTAGAATTTTGTCCTTGTGATTTCAATATATATGTCTATTTTTTATATCCCATTGCATGTTTTGTGTGTCATGTCATTCAGACCCATAGTAAAATCTGTGTTCTTATCCCATGCCTTGTCAAATTACTTCTTGAAGGATAATTATTTATTCCATGTGTTACTAGTTTTGATGTTTAGATTATTTTATGAGTTGTTGTTTCTTGTGTAGACCAATATTCGTGAGTGATATGAATATAGCTTGGGAATAATTCAATTGTTTGTTGGGTATGAGTTTTCATCCACTCATGACTTTCGATCTATGTGTTCTTGTATAACATAACTTGGAAGTCACCTTTGGTCCAACCATCCAGGATCTTCTAATCCAGCTTCTTTTAGCCCCATGCCAAATATCCTATAGCTGGTTAGGTGTATTTGCTCTACTCATATTTTCTACCAGTTGTGAGGATGATATTGAATTCCTCCAAGGTCAACCTCGGGAGGTTTGTTGCCTCATGCATTGTATCCAATTGAATCCATAAATATCTTTTTTTACATTGCAAGATGATTGCATATACGAAAGTGATGAGTTGTGTGTTGGTAATCATACACTGGGTGAATTGTTTTTGTATTGTGAGAGAATCCACCTAGCCAATCATGTCTTTTCGAATCACCCAAATTTTTTTCCAAAAAATCAATTGCTTCCATATTGTATGACGCATCAGGATCCAAGCTTTGGCTAATTGTATTAGCTCTTTGGCCACTCATCCTTGGTTCTATAATTGATGCCATATAAAACTTATATAACTTCATGAGATTTAAACTATTTTGAATATCTAAAATATAAGTACCTTGAACATTATAGGCCATAATAATTACTGAACACTTGATGATTGTAGCCATGGACATTCCCTATCATCACTCTCTCCACAAATCCCCTTCGTTGATCCTCTTCCTTGACCCATTTCTTATGATAAAGTTGTGTAGGGAAATATGGCAACAAAATAGGCAGTGGAAACAAAAACTTAACTGCTATATTCTACTAGAACCAATTTATTGCATCAATAACTATGTAATGAGAAGGATGGTTTATGAGGTAATACCTAGTCCTGGAGCAAGTCCAGTGACTATTCCCTCATTATGGTCATGTTCCCTTTCTTCAAGTCACACTCAAACAACGTATGTGTGGACCTCCTAGTTGGTCACCACTGTAACATCCCTGACCTGGGTTATGTTTAACCATAGATGTTTTGTTTAAGAAAGATAATTATCTGCTTGTTTGGACTAAAGTGCAAATTACCCAAGGTGAGAGGTTAAATTGAAAATTGTGCATGATAATGTGTTCCTCAAGTGTTGAAGCATCATGGGAATGAATATTATGTAGAGGCATGGCTAGTGAAAGCCTGAGTACCAAGAAAGAGCTGATAAAGCAATGTTTGAGCATTAAAACCTAGTTTTGGTGTAATGTGCAATTTATCCAAAAACCTAGGGTTCAATATGCAATTTACCACCTTCAATAAGGTCCTTAATATTATTGGCATCTTGTAGAGGCAATAAAATGAGAGGGCCATCTCATATCAGCTACTTTGAAGGAGAGAGAATCTTGATATTAAAATAATCAAGATTAAGCATAATTGAAATAATGCAAAAATAATTATATTAAATGGATTGCCCTTCAACCAAAATTGTGTTGGTTGAAACCCACATATATGGACGTCCTTGTGCCTTGCAAAGGCAAAAGAAAGATCTACGTGAGTGGAGAACCCACTTACATTAAGAAACTAAAAAGAATTATCCACTAACTTATGGATAATGATATTATAAAGGTTAAGGTGCTTAATTTCTTTTCCCTTAATTAATGGATAATGGAAGGGAGTTCGGTGGTGATAAAGATGCCTTTGCATGCAAGGAACCAAGGGGAAAGAGGTGGCAACAATTTCATAAATTAAAGGATTTGCATGAGGCATTTTCTCTCTCATTGTTTTTCTTATAAAAACATCCTTTACAACTCAAACCAAGGACTTTTTCGAATCGATTTCTTCTCTTTGCTTGCAAAAATGATCAAGGAAGCTAGGAGCAGCAGGAAGACGACCCCCAACCTATTGGTAAGCTTCTTGACCTTCGTTCATCCGGATGTCATGGTGGAAATCACAAATCAATGCATGATTTCTTCTTATCTCGATCCCATCTTCAATTCTAACCATTCCTTTTCACTCAAAAGATTGAGGAACGAACCTTGTGGTGTGAAAAAGCTCCTTCCACCATTGTTGATGTGAATCTACAAGCTTTGAAGCTCAATTGGAGGCGGGCTATATAACTTGAACCCTTATTCATTATTATTGAATTCAATTTCTCAATCAATTATGTTCAATTTCTCTTCTTTCAATTCCTTCGATTAGTTGATGCAATTACCATGATAATGGAAGTGGTTTTCGTTGTACTAAGGCTTGATGATGATAACATCATCTTAGGCACACATTCCAACATGTTTGCATTGCAAACGGTTTCAATAGCTTTGGTCTAAACAGTTTAACCAAACCGTTTGGAGACTAAACGGTTTGCAAACTGTTTGGAGGTTTGGATCCCAAACCCTTTAGAAGAGTTGACCATTTGGAAGGGTTGACCATTTGAGGTTAGGACGCTAGTAAATGTTGGATGATGATCCATTTGATCCAATTTATTAAATCAATATATGGACAATCCTCCAATTAGAAACCCTAATCGGTTAAGTGCTGAATTGCAACTGTTTGATTTAAAGTTTTAGGTTGATTAACCCAAACGGTCTCAAGACCATTTGGAGGTCACCCCAAATAGTTTCAAGACCATTTGGAGGTCAACCAAGACCATTTGGAGGTTTAGGGTTGAGTATGGTTGAGTAATTGAAGAGTTGGAGACATCAAATAGAAGTGCAATCAATAGTTAAATTGATGATCAATCCAATGATGTGAACCCTAATTGGATTTCACAAATTTTAATAAATGATGAGGCAAACAGTCTCAAGACCATTTAGAGGTCATCTAAATGACCTCAAGACCATTTGGATGTCATCCAAATTACCTCAATATCGTTTTAGGTCAGGTCATATCATAACTTGATGATGGTTCATTGATTTCAATTGGATTAGTTCCAAAATGATAATCCTTGAAGGTTCCTCAAATTCAAAACCCTAATTGATGGGTTCTTGATTATAAATCCTAGTTCAATTGGGTTCAAAACCCTAATTGATAGTCCAATTGAAGGATGATTCAATAGTTCAATTGATGAATGAATCAATGATTCAGTTGATAAGCGGTTCATTGATGAAAACCTTGAATTGGTTAAGTGTTGATAGACTTTTTGGACCATTCGGTTTAGAGAAGGTTTGGACCAAATGGTCTTAAGACCGTTTGGGTCCAAACGGTCTCAAGACCGTTTGGGTCCAAAAGGTCTCAAACTGTTTGGAGACCCAAGCCCAATCAATTTCAATACATTCTTTCTTAAACAGTTTCAAGGGAAATGTGCCCAAACGGTTTCAAACCGTTTGAATTTTGATAGACCAAGACCGTTTAGGGTCTAACTAACCAAAACCATTTATAGTTCAACATGGTTAATCCATTTGGATATCTAATGTAATTGAAGATTTAATTGGTCAATTCAATTGGATACCTCATGTAATTGAAGGTTCAATTGATCAAATCTTCTGGACATCCTAGAAGAGGATGAGAGAGAGAGAGATTCATACATGAAAAATAATCATGTAGAAATCAAGCCTAGCACATTCAAAATGAGTGCGGTATACAATCAAGGCATGATCCTTGAGGAAGAGATCATAAAACCCTAATTGAGTCAATTGATGAATTCAAACCCTAATTTAGGGAAATTCTGAGTGAAATCCTAATTTAGGAGGATAATGTGATATGAATTTAGGGTAATGACATGAGTAACCCTAATTCAGGGTATTTTAATGATAAACCCTAATTGGGATGAAAAGTAAACCGTAATTGTGGGTTATTGAATATAAACCCTAATTTAGGGTGATGTGATGTGAATAGTAAACCTTAATTCTAAATAGGGTGAAGATGTGTGAAACCCTAATTCTGGATTATGCTATATAGTGTGAAACCCTAATCTTGGACAATGAAAAGATGAATCATTGGTCCTAATTGAACAAAGGGGGTGAGTAACCCTAAATTAAATAAAATGGGAAACCCTAACCCTGGTAAGGGAATAGTGGTGTTACCCTTGAATAGCATGGAATTGAAATATGATTGATATATCTGTTATCATATGTGCTAACCATGCAGGTATTCTGAGATGATGAACATAGCCATGTATGAGCTATGTTGCTTAGTAAGAGGTAACAAGAGAGTTAAAGGGCTTCAAGTGCCAGATAAGATGCTTGTGTAGCAAGTGTCATGTGTACCTTGGTCAGATGACCTGAACATAATGGTTACCTGTAAAAGTGGTAACTGTGCTTAGTGATGAGTTAAGGGTTTGAATACCCAGAACCATATGTTTATAGCATTGAGTTTGGAATGAGGGACTGATATTCCAATATCTTATAAAGACTGAGAAGTAACTGATGAAAATAGTACATGTTTCTTTGTAGCATTTGTTATAATAAGTTATGTTTGAAAACTTGACTGATGCTAAAAGAATATGATAATGTACTTAATTAATCAAGTGAAAGCTATTCATGTAGTGCTCTAACCATAGATCCATCATTGTCAGTAGTTGGTGATGGTGAAATAGGTTTTCCTATGGGATCTCCTGGAGTTCGCATATTTTGAATATGTGGGGGTCAATGAGCGAAAATATCCTTACGTCCAAATGGGGGAATTGATGGAAGGTAAACATTAAACCTCTTAATCTTTCATTTTATGGTTCTAGGATGGATGTATCGCTAATCTCCCGATGATGTTAATGCCAGAATCGATGGAGGTAAACACAAAATCTCTCGATTTTGAAGAGAGTACAGCCGCCACTGTAGCTCTATAGTGAAGATGCCACTAAACCCTGCCAAGCTATGTAGCAGAGACACAAGATGTCCTGCATGTGATCTCATACTGACCAAGATGTGGGAAGTCATGGAAGCTGGCTCTTCCACTGACTTTGTATGGTACCGATTTCGATTTCGTAATGGTCGGTTGGATTATGAGCGGTATACCTCATCTCCTAAAAGCTTAACTATGTTTGAAAATTGTAATCAGCCGTGTAGCGTATTTACATAAGATTGAAATATAAGCACCATTGGTTGATGATTATCCTTCTTAGCATGTCTTAGATACATAAATGTTATTTATGATTCTTTAATTCCTTATTGAATAAGAGACATGCTGCCTTATCAAGTTCTAGCTGAAATACTTGACTAGGAATGTTGCTCTAATCTGCATAGATACTGATTTTCCTGCTAATGAAATATATTATCCCACTACTCAATTTATTTCTATTAAACTGCAATAATAATGTTTTGACGGAGAGGTATATCTCTCACTGGGGAAATTGTATAATTGTCTCACTCCCGTGGGATTCAACATTTTTGGGTAGACGTAGACAAAGAGTCAAAAACTCTATAGCAGGGGAAGAGCAGCAACAGCAACAACAGGGACAACAGTAATCCTACAGGTGGAAATACTGGTTGTCAAGCTATGTCAATAGATTCCTATGTGTCGTCTCTGTACTCTCAGGTCCTAGGAGTCAACAGATAGTGTTTTTATAATCGACTGGAGATTTTGGTTTGAATGCCTTGAGGATTTTGTTACTTGTGGTTTTATCAAGGCAAAGTGATGCATATATATGCCTCGAGAAGAGATGGTACATGGAATGTACAATGTGGACCAGTATGTTATTATAATACTTTGGTTCTTGTTTAAAGAGTTTTCCTAAGAATGGATCTCTTTGTAAATGGTTTTAATTTTTAGTTATTTTCAGTAATTCCGCTGTTAATAATACGCTTCCGCATTAGTTAATCTTGTTTTATTGGTTAAGACCGGTTTGTACATCACAAGTTTAGTGGTATAAGAGCTCTAGGTTCACTGAGTCTACAGAGACATAGGATTAAGGTCATTGAGTCTGTTCTAAGTGTTTTCCAGTTTATCTGATAGTGGCTTCTGCTCATATAGGAGAATAAGAACTTGAAGAAGTCTGGATCACATGATGAACATGCTGCTAAGAGGAGTGTTGCTACACCAGGAGGAGGTGCAAGAAACCAAGATAGAGAGGAGCTTGTACCTGAACAACCCCAGTTCAATCAAGTAGATATGGGGAACCCAACCTTCCAAGCCATGTTTGGACAGTTCATGGCAGCCATGACTCATATGA
Organism: Alisma plantago-aquatica; assembly: GCA_963693085.1. NCBI lineage: Eukaryota > Viridiplantae > Streptophyta > Magnoliopsida > Alismatales > Alismataceae > Alisma > Alisma plantago-aquatica. The sequence goes on along the minus strand of OY856414.1, from coordinate 225,484,869 downwards.
CTGATAGGATGCCACTACCTGCACCTAGGGCACCTATCCACCATGAAGGAAAGGGAGCTGGCAAGACCTTTGAAAGGCTTCGCCGGGTTGAAGCCACATAATATACTGTAACAGCTGACCCAACTGATGTAGATTTATGGTTGACAGAGCTAGAGAAAGCTTTTAGAATCCTCAAAATCCCAGAAGCTGAGAAGGTGAGGCATGTTGTATACATTCTGAAGGGGAGTGTCGGTCATTGGTGGACCATTGAGGAAGGCAAAAGATCAGGAGTTGAAGTCGGATGGGAAGAATTCCTACGTGAATTTGTCACTAGATACTTTCCTAAGACATATCTAGATGAGAAGATCTCTCAATTTGAGAGGCTGAGGCAAGGACAGATGAATATTAGTGAGTATGAAGCTAGATTAATGGAGCTTTTACGATTTTGTCTGCACATGGCAACTTCGGATGAGGAGAGGATTCGATGTTTCGAGAAGGGGTTGAACGCTGAATTGACCACTCATGTGTCTGCTCTGGAGAATAGGAAAAGATTTGCCACTTTTGTGGAATCTGTTAGGCAGATAGAGAGGTCTATGATCGAGAAGCGGCAGACCAGTAATAAGAAAATGTATCATCAGTTTCAAGGACAAGGGTTCAAGAGTTTCAAGAAGCTGAGATTCTCTGCACCACCACCACCAAGGTTTAATACCCCGGCGCAGTGGACGTCAAGTAGGGGTAGGGGCTGTAGTTTTCCTCCAAGTAGAGCCCCCAGTACAACATCAACATCAATAACAAGGCCACCCAGGCAGAGTTTGGGAAGTTACAACTACTTCCAGTGTGGGAGGTCAGGACACTTGAAGAGAGATTGTCCTGAGAAAGTTAGAACTGTAACTCAACCCTAGAGGAAGAGTCAACAATGCTCACAGTGGTGACAGTTCAGTAATAATGCTAGAGGAAGTGGACAAGCGTCCCAAGCTGGATCGTCAACACCAAACAACCAAGCATAGGGGCAACAACAAGAAACGACTAGATTCTATGCCATGAATCAGCCTGAAGTAGTAGTCAACCCTCGAGATGTGACAGGTTAGATGGAACTATTTTATTCTGATATGTCTTCATCCTGCTTCATATCTATGTTAATTGATCTAGGTGCTACACATTCCTTTATCACTCGAGAAGTGATCATGACTACAACACGATTGTCAGTCATAGAGAAGATAGTTTGATGCTAGAAACCCCTTTGCTGGGATCTGCAGTTTTACGGGAGGTGTGTACTCCCTGCACTCTTTCCTTTTCTGATCACCACATTCAAGTGGATCTTATACCACTTGAGATGCAGGGTTTTGATATAATCCTTGGGATGGACACCTTAGAGACGTATAAGGTTGTCTTGGATTGTGGTTCCAAGCAGGATGTGTTCACAGACAATGGTGACACATGTATCTTTTAGGGAGATAGAAAGATTCTTCCAACGTGTCTGGTGTCAGCTATAGTAGTTGAGAAGTTGATGAGATAGGTATGCCTTGCATTCTTGCCTCATGTGGCAGATACCACAATGGAGAGCCCTCATCCATCTGAAGTTTTAGTTGTTTGGGAGTTGGAAGATGTTTTCCCCGAAGAACTTCTAGGTGTTCCTCCATCCCGAGATATTGATTTCAAGATTAATCTAATCCTAGGTATGCAACCCATAGCACAAACGTCGTATAAGATGGCACCTGTTGAAATGGCAGAGCTCAAGAGATAACTATAAGAGTTGCTTGAGAAGGATTTTATTCGACCAAGTACTTCACCATGGGGTGCTCTGGTCCTCTTTGTTAAAAAGAAGGATGGGTTGATGCGGTTATGCATTGACTACAAACAGTTAAATAAAGTAACTATAAAGAACAAGTATCCTTTGCCAAGGATCGATGACTTGTTTGATCAGTTGTGTGGTGCAACTATCTTTTCTAAGATAGATTTGAGGTCGGGATACCATTAGTTGCGTATCAAGGAGGGTGATATACCTGAGTCTGCCTTTAGGACAAGGTATGGTCACTATGAGTTCACAGTTATGTCGTTTGGACTAACTAATGCACCAGCTTCATTCATGGAACTCATGAATAGAATCTTTCGACCTTTTCTTGATCAGTGTGTAGTAGTCTTCATAGATGACATCTTGATCTATAGTAGAGATGCTCAACAGCATGAGCAGCACCTTCGTCAGGCTTTGAATTTTCTAAGAGAGCATAGGCTATATGCTAAGTTTAGCAAATGTGAGTTCTGGTTACCAAAAGTTTTTTTCTAGGACATGTTATATCTGCTTCTGGTATTCGTGTTTATCCTAAGAAGGTAGAATTTGTCCTGCTATGGGAACAGCCAAAGACACCAACAGAAATATGCAGTTTCCTAGGGTTGGTAGGCTACTACAGGAGGTTCATTAAGAACTTCAGCTCTTTATCTATAGCCCTGACCAAGTTGACCAGGAAGGAGGTTCCTTTTGTCTGGAATGACAAGTGTCAACATTCTTTCCAGTTGCTGAAAGAATGGTTAACTAGTGCACCTGTGTTGGTGTTACCTGAGCAAGGAAAGGGGTATATAGTTTTCTGTGATGCATCCAAGAATGGTCTAGGATGTGTGTTGATGCAGGATAAACAAGTGATTTCTTTTTCTTCTCGATAGCTTAAGATACTCGAGGAGAATTATCTGACACACGATCTAGAGCTAGCTTCTGTGGTCCATGCTTTGAAGATCTGGAGACATTATCTCTATGGAGAAACATTCCAGATTTTCATAGATCATAAAAACATAAAGTATATCTTCTCACAACATGAGCTGAACATGAGACAGTGTCGCTGGATGGAATTAATCAAGGACTACGACTGTACAATTGATTATCATCCAGGGAAGGCTAATGTGGTAGTTGATGCACTAAGTAGAAAATCAGCAACACCATCCTTAGGTAAAGCACAGTTAAACTCCTTAGTGTTCTTTAAAAGAGATATGCTTATCTCCTTAAGGCAAGACAATATACAGTTTAAGGTATCATTGTTAGCTGGGCTGTTAGCTGAGATGCAAGTGAAACCTACTCTGAGACAGCAGATTAAAGAAGCACAGAAAACTGATACTGTGATTCAGTAGATTAGGTCAGAGTATGGTAGTGAAAAATAAATATGGCTTCCATAATTCAGATGATCAGGTAGTCTGTTACCATGGTAGGATGGTAGTACCTGATGCTGATAACTTAAGAAAGTTACTTCTGGAAGAAGGTCATTCTTCAATGTATGATATGCATCCAGGAAGCACCAAGATGTATCATAACTTAAAATATATGTACTGGTGGCCTGGATTGAAGAAATATGTAGCTGAGTTTGTTATGTGGTGTCCGATGTGTCAGCAGGTTAAAGCTGAACATCAGAAGCCCGCAGGAACAATGCAACATCTACCTATACCATAGTGGAAATGGGATCATGTAACCATGGACTTTGTGGTTGGCTTTCCTAGAATATCCAAAAGTCATGATTCCATTTGGGTGATAGTTGATATGTTGACAAAGACAACACATTTCTTACATGTCAAAACAACCTACACAGCTGAGAAGCTTGCACAGATATACATAGATGAGATAGTGCGTTTGCATGGGGTTCCCGCTACTATTGTTTCTGATAGAGGTCCCCAGTTTACAATTCATTTTTGGGAGCGACTCCATAAATCTTTGGGTACGTAGTTAAGGTTTAGTAAAACCTTTCACACTCAGACAAATGGACAATCTGAGAGGACCATACAAACCTTGGAGGACTTGCTTAGAGCATGTTCCCCTCAATTTGTAGGGAGTTGGGATCTACACCTGAGCTTGATAGAATTTGCTTATAATAATAGCTATCAGCACAATATTGATATGACACCATATGAGGCATTATGTGGTAGACGTTGTAGATCTGCTTTATGTTGGTATGAAACGGGAGAATACCAACTTTTCGGTCCTGAGCTAGTACAAAAAACAACTGAGAACATTAAAGTAATACAACAACAGTTGAAAGCTGCCCAGGATAGATAGAAATATTATGCTCATAAGCATCATAGACCCATATAATTCCAAGTTGGAGATAGAGTATACCTCAAAGTCTCACCTTGGAAAGGAATCGTGAGATTTGGAAAGAAGGGGAAGTTAGCACCTAGATTTATGGGGCCTTATCCGATCATTCAAAGGATGGGAAAGGTAGCCTATAAGCTGGAGTTACCACCTGAGTTGCATAGATTGCACCCAATGTTCCATATCTCTATGCTGAGGAAGTGTCATCTTGACACAGAGTTAGTTCTACAACCTATGGAGGTAGAACTAAATGATGATATATCTTGTGTTGAAGGACCTGTGTTGGTTCTTGATAGAAGGATTAAAAAGCTGAAAAAGAAAGACATTTGTCTTGTAAAAGTTCTTTGGCATCACAATGGAATTGAAGAAGCTACATGGGAGCTAGAGGAAGAGATGAGGAGGAAATACCCTACTCTTTTCTCTTAATGTTTTTGTTGATGATTTCGGGGATGAAATCCTTGTAAGGGGTGGGTAACTTGTAACATTCCTGACCTGGGTTATGCTTTAACCATATATGTTTTGTTTAAGAAAGATAATTATATGATTGATATTATCTTTTGAAAAGTAATTAAGACTCAAGAGGAGCTTATAATTCAATTTTAGTTCATTTTGAATAATGTTGAAAGTAATGTTTTACTTGTTTGGACTAAAGTGCAAATTACCCAAGGTGAGGGGTTAAATTGAAAAATATGCATGATAATGTGTTCCTCATGTGTTTAAGCATCATGGGAATGAAGATGATGCAGATGTATGGCTAGTGAAGGCCTGAGTACCAAGAAAGAGCTGATAAAGCAATGTTTGTGCATTAAAACCTAGCTTTGGTGTAATGTGCAATTTACCCAAAAACCTAGGGTTAAATATGCAATTTGCCAACATCAATAAGGTCCTTAATATTCTTGGCATCTTGTAGAGGCAATAAAATGAGAGGGGCATCTCGTTTGAGCTACTTTGAAGGAGAGAGAATCTTGATATTAAAATAATCAAGATTTAAGCATAATTGAAATAATGCAAAAATAATTATATTAAATGGATTGCCCTTCAACCAAAATTGTGTAGGTTTAAATCCACATATATGGACGTCCTTGTGACTTGCAAAGGCAAAGGAAAGATCTACGTGAGTGGAGAACCCACTCACATTAAGAAACTATAAAGAATTATCCACTAACTTATGGGTAATGATATTATAAAGGTTAAGGTCTTAATTTCTTTTCCCTTAATTCATGGATAATGGATGGGAGTTCGGTGGTGATAAATATGCCTTTGCATGCAAGGAACCAAGGGGGAAGAGGTGGCAACAATTTCGGAAATTAAAGGATTTGCATGTGGCATTTTCTCTCTCATTGTTTTTCTTATAAAAACACCCTTTACAACTCAAACCAAGGACTTTTTCAAATCCATTTCTTCTCTTTGTTTGCAAAAATGATCATGGAAGCTAGGAGAAGCAGGAAGACGACCCCGAACCTGTTGGTAGCTTCTTGACCTTCGTTCATCCTGATGTCATGGTGGAAATCACAAAACAATGCATGATTTCTTCTTATCTCTATCCCATCTTCAATTCTAACCATTCCTTTTCACTCAAAAGCTTGAGGAACGAACCTTGTGGTGTGAAAAAACTCCTTCCACCATTGTTGATGTGAAGCTCCATGCTTTGAAGCTCAATTGGAGGCAGATTACATAACTTGAACCCCTATTCATTGGTATTGAATTCAATTTCTCAATCAATTATGTTCAATTGCTCTTCTTTCAATTCCTTCGATTAGTTGATGCAATTACTATGATAATGGCAGTAGTTTTCGATGGAATAAGGCTTGATGATGATAACATCATCTTAGGCACACATTCCAACATGTCTGCATTGCAAACAGTTTCAATAGGTTTGGTCTAAACAGTTTCACCAAACCGTTTGGAGACAAAACTGTTTGCAAACCGTTTGGAGGTTTGGATCCCAAACCGTTTAGAAGAGTTGACCATTTGGAAGGGTTGACAATTTGAGGTGAGGACCCTAGTAAATTTTGGATGATGATCCATTTGATCCAATTGATTAAATTAATATATGGACAATCCTCCAATTAGAAACCCTAATCGGTTAAGTGTTGAATTGTAATTGTTTGATTTAAAGTTTTGGGTTGATTAACCCAAATGGTCTCAAGACCGTTTGGAGGTCAACCAATATCGTTTTCAGGTTTAGGGTTCAGTATGCTTGAGTAATTGAGGAGTTAGAGATATAAAATCGAAGTGCAATCAATAGTTAAATTGAAGATCAATCCAATGATGTGAACCCTAATTGGATTTCACAAATTTTAATAAATGATGAGGCAAACGGTCTCAAGACCGTTTAGAGGTCATCTAAATGACCTCAAGACCATTTGGAGGTCATCCAAATGACCTCAAGACCGTTTGAGGTCAGGTCATATCATAACTTGATGATCGTTCATTGATTTCAATTGGATTAGTTCCACAATGTTAATCCTTGAAGGTTCCTCGAATTTAAAACCCTAATTGATGGGTTCTTGATTATAAATCCTATTTCAATTGGGTTCAAAACCCTAATTGATAGTCTAATTTAAGGATGATTCAATAGTTCAATTGATGAATGAATCAAGGATTTAATTGATAGGCGGTTCATTGATGGAAACTTTGAATTGGTTAAGTGTTGATAGACTTTTTCGTCCATTCGGTTTTGAGAAGGTTTGGACCAAACGGTCTTAACACCGTTTGGGTCCAAATGGTCTCAAGACCATTTGGGTCCAAATGGTCTCAAACCGTTTGGAGACCCAAGCCCAATCTGTTTCAATACATTCTTGCTTAAATGGTTTTAAGGGCAATGTGCCCAAACAGTTTCAAACCGTTTGAATTTTGATAGACCAAGATCATTTAGGGTCTAAGTAACCAAAACCGTTTGAAGTTCAATATGGTTAATCCATTTGGATATCTAATGTAATTGAAGATTTAATTGGTCAATTCAATTGGATACCTCATGTAATTGAAGGTTCAATTGATCAAATCTTCTGGACATCCTAGAAGAGGATGAGAGAGAGAGATTCATACATGAAAAATAATCATGTAGCAATCAAGCCTAGCCCATTCAAAATGAGTGAGGTATACAATCAGGGCATGATCCTTGAGGAAGAGATCATAAAACCCTAATTGAGTCAATTGATGAATTCAAACCCTAATTTAGGGCAATTCTGATTGAAATCTTAATTTAGGAGGATAATGTGATATGAATTTAGGGTAATGACATGTGTAACCCTAATTCAGGGTATTTTAACGATAAACCCTAATTGGGATGAAAAGTAAACCCTAATCGTGGGTTATTGAATATAAACTCTAATTTAGGGTGATGTGAATAGTAAACCCTAATTCTAAATAGGGTGAAGATGTGTGAAACCCTAATTCTGGATTATGCTATATAGTATGAAACCCTAATCTTAGCTAATGAAAAGATGAATCATTGGCCCTAATTGAACAAAGGGGGTGAGTAACCCTGATTTAAATAAAATGGGAAACCCTAACCCTGGTAAGGGAATAGTGGTGTTACCCTTGAATAGCATGGAATTGAAATATGATTGATATATCTGTTATCATATGTGCTAACCATGCAAGTATTCTGAGATGATGAACATAGCCAGGTATGAGCTATGATGCTTTATTTATTGAAATTATTTATTGGGCCTTGTGTGCCATAATATGCCTTGTTGCTTAGTAAGAGGTAACAAGAGAGTTAATGGGCCTCAAGTTCCAGATAAGATGCTTGTGTAGCAAGTGTCATGTGTATCTTGGTCAGATGACCTGAAGGTAATGGTTACCTGAAAAAGTGGTAACAGTGCTCAGTGACGAGCTAAGGGTTTGAATACCCAGAACCATATGTTTATATCATTGAGTTTGAAATGAGGGACTGATATCCCAATGTCTTATAATGACTAAGAAGTAACTGATGAAAATAGTACATGTTTCTTTGTAGCATTTGTTATAATAAGTTATGTTTGAAAACTTGACTAATCCTAAAAGAATATGATAATGTACTTAATTAATCAAGTGAAATCTATTCATGTAGTTCTCTGACCATAGATCCATCATTGTCAGTAGTTGGTGATGGTGAAACTTGTTTTCCTATGGGATCTCCTGGAGTTTGCATATTTTGAATATGTGGGGGTCAATGGGCGAAAATATCCTTACGTCCAAATGGGGGAATTGATGGAAGGTAAACATTAAACCTCTCAATCCTTCATTTTATGGTTTCGGGATGGATGTATCACTAATCTCCCAATGATGTCAATGCCGGAATCGATGGAGGTAAACATGAAATCTGTCGATTTCAAAGAGAGTACAGTTGCCGCTGTAGCTCTATAGAGAAGATGCCACTATACCCTGGCAATCTATGTAGCAGAGACATAAGATGTCCTACATGTGATTTCGTACTGACCGAGATGTGGGAAGTCATGGAAGTTGACTCTTCCACTGACTTTGTATGGTACCGATTTCAATTTAGCAATGGTCGATTGGAGTATGAGCGGTATACGTCATCTCCTTAGAGCTTAACTATGTTTGAAAAATGTAATCAGCCATGTAGCGTATTTGCATAAGATTGAAATACGAGCACCATTGGTTGATGATTATCCTTCTTAGCATGTCTTGGATACATAAATGTTATTTATGATTCTTTAATTCCTTATTGAATAAGAGTCATGCTTCCTTATCAAGTTATAGATGAAATACTTGAATATGAATGTTGCTCTAATCTGCATAGATACTGATTTTCCTGCTAATGACATATATTATCCCACTGCTCAGTTTATTTCTATTAAACTGCAATAATAATGTTTCAGTGGAGAATTATATCTCTCACTGGGGCAATTGTATAATTGTCTCACCCCCGTGGGATTCAATGTTTTTAGGTAGACACAGACAAAGAGGCAGAAACTCTGTAGCAGGGGAAGAGCAACAACAACAACAATAGGGACAACAGTAATCCTACATGTGGAAATACAGGCTGTCAAGCTATGACAATAGAGTCCAATGTGTCGTCTCTGTACTCTCAGGTCCTAGGAATCAGCAGATAGTGTTTTTATAATCGACCTGAGATTTTGGTTTGAATGCCTCGAGGATTTTGTTACTTGTGCTTTTATCAAGGCAAAGTGATGTATATATATGCCTCGAGAAGAGATGGTACATGGAATGTACAATGTGGACCAGTATGTAATTATAATACTTTAGTTCTTATTTAAAGAGTTTTCATAAGAATGGATCTCTTTGTAAATGGTTTTAATTTTTAGTGATTTTCAGTATTTCTACTGTTAATAATATGTTTCCACATTAGTTAATCTTGTTTTATTGGTTAAGACCAGTTTGTATGTCACAACCACGAACAATGAGTTGACGATATCCTTCGATTGGGAAAACTATCCACGCCTCTAGAGTAGTCCACAAGGATCACCATGAACTCTTGTCATTCTAGTAGAATGGACAAGAAGGGGTTGTCCCCTCATGTTGGCATACTAGTCACCAACTTGCTCTCCTACAATTGTTCTCCCATTGCTATCCCTCCCTTTAGCAGGTAGGACTTGCACTATGAGAAAAACATAAATTAGCTACACATAATTTCTATACATTTGTTGTATATGTAGTTAATTGTGATATTTGTTTACAATTTATTCAAAATGTATCCAGAAACAATGTAGCCATAGTTTGGATTCCCGTCCAAATTTTTACCATCCCACGAAAGTGCAAACCATACACCCAATCCCGCTCAGATTTTCATTTGCACAAATTCATACCTGCCCCACATGCCTGGCTTCTTTCCTAGCCCCCGCCTCCCTTCTCCTCCGTCACAAGTGCCACACTCGCATAAGAAGCTTTTCACCACCCTCTGCCCATACAAACCATTCATTTTGGCATTCTCTTCACTCCGATCACCCTATTCCCTTACCTCCTCTGCATGTGCAACCTCATTGCCCTGAAATGCCTTCTCCAATCCATCCATTCGTCGCTTCAGTTCCCCAATTACTTTTGGCGGAATCTTTAGGAGTTACTTCCGTAATGGAGAGGACAACAATCCATGGTGAGATGGGTGAGGAAAATATAAACAAGTAGGTTTATCCATGGTGGTGGTGAGATGAAAGTGGGGCTTAATACTATCCTTGTTTATCAGTTGGAACTCTCATCCTACCTTGAAGTTTTCTTCTTTGTTCATAACAAAGTTTCCACTACAACAAATAGCTAAATATTATACTACTACTCTTCCTTCAGTTTCACGACATCTGAATCATGTAGATGCTATATCAATATCATTCAATTCGTCTTTGCACTTTTATGCTAACAATGTCGTAAAGAAATAGTCACCATTCGCAAGGCTCTTTCAAAGCTAAACAACACACACACACTACATGCTCTGCTCTATTATGTTTGACCTCATAACTGCCACATCAAGATCAGGAAGTAAAATTTGTTCCCCGACCATATATGCAGAAATCATATGTAACTGGTAGGTGCTGGTGGAAAATATTTCTTATTACTAGTACATTCGTAATATAAATTAGATTCTTTATTTTCTTTCAAATACCCCTCTACTTACATCATAAGTATTTCATTTCTTATCACATTTGCAGGCAACCTGCAAATTTCTCAATGCAGTGATAATTGTAGGGTTGAGCTTAATGTGACTAATAACACTAATGCCTTTTAGTGGTGAGGCTAATTTATTGTTATTTTTTCTTTCATTTTCAATTTATTCAGTTTTCTGACTTGATATGTAATAAACTTCATATGTCGTTTGTGAACTATTATCCCTTGTGAGTTGTTGGTTGAACAAGTTCAGTAAGAATAGGTGAAAAGACAATATGATCGGGTTTAGGCCCTGCATATATTCAAGTAGATGACAGAGCTAAGTGAGAAACTTGTATGTTTTCTTCACATAAAAAATACAAATTATGATTTTGCTAAGAAACTGAATATTGATACAACTTACTTCACATTGCAGTGGATGCTCATTTGATAAAGTTAAAATGTGTTGACATAGCATGTACCGATGTGAATCTACCAACAATATTATGTTGATAAAAATAATGTTAATCTAGTTGTTAATTTAGAGCTTAGCATTACATATCATTACCATTTGTTCCCACGGATCTTCCAAACCCACATGAGAAATAGTAGGACAATGGCTGGAAAACCAGAGAGTTCCATCCATGGTATTGTGCGACCTAATAAGACATGGGTTGGGTTTTTGTGTGTAGGTATAATAAGTTCTATTCATAATGCTTGTTCTTTGGAAACAATAAACATATGCATCTACAACTTTATTATTATATCATGGTGTAAGTCATCTGAAGCATGGCAGTCAGTTGAAATTATATGATTCTAGGTAGGTATGTACTTTCTTTCATTAAATTTTTTTACTGCAAACCTGTAAGATCTGAATTTTTGGTGGTTAGATATTTCCCATTACATACTGTGTGATGTAACCTAGAAGTACTCCATCCATACAAATGTTAGTATATTATTTTTTTGGCAAGGAGACCAACAGACTGAGTGGTTGTAAGGTTTATAGCTGCACATTCAGTGTCCTTTAGGGGTTGTTAGGTGCTATGCTATATGAGCTTATAACAAGCTGGACAACTGAAAATATATAAAAATTTGACAGTATATATCAGTGAAAAAGGTCCTCATTTCTTAATCTCTAGGATGCAAGGAACTGACAGTATCTTTTGGTATATATTGTTCGAAAGCGTGTTAGCCATGCAACTCCCAAAGAATCAGACTCAGAAAATGCTACTACTTTGTTAATATCACTGATTAAGCAGCAAGACCACAGATCAAGATTAGACCCACGGCCAAAACATACCCCACATGCTACAAGTCATAAATTTATAATAACAAACTGATATCAATAGAAGAAGCAATAATTACTCCATAAAATCATATTTAGATTCTAAATAATCATAAAACTTTATTTCTTGACTTTCATGCATGATAAAGAACCAGTTGAATCAATTCATAGTGATTCAAATGTCACACATGATAAATAATCAAGTCATTTGTCACAGCTTCTCCTCTAGAAATTTTGGTTGATTCTTGTCAGTTGTGAATTGCTCATTCAGACTACAATATTCAGATGAAACCATAAGTTATAATTAATGTTTTGTTGTATGTTCAGCTGATCAGGTTGATGAAGATGAAACTTCAAAGAAAAAGGTTGATGAAGATGAAGATGCAGAACAAATTATTCTTGGAGGAGCTTGCTATCCATTAGAAAGGTTGCTATCGTGGTTTTTACCTTGGCCAAGGGAGATGGAAGGGCTCCATATTACAAGGACTTTGGTAGTATCATTGTCCTGTGGGTCATGAAATCCACTGTAAGTAATATTAGTTAAAACACCTCTAAAATCCAGATGATGCATCCATTCCTGATCTTGTACCAAAGACTAGGGTTCTCATAGATGGTCGATGAAGTGAGGAGGTAACAATCCTTGTCCCTGGAGATATCGTCAACATAAAGTTAGGTGACATCGTCCCTTCTGATGTTGATCTTCTACAGGGTGACCCACTAAACATTGATCAATCTACACTCACTTTGATTACATCCCTATTACAAAGAATCCAGGTTACAAGGTCTTCTCTGGCTCCATCTGCAAATAGGGTCAAATCAAGATTGTGGTTGTATCCAGTGGTGTACATAGTTTCTTTGTGGACAATGATATAATAGTTTTTCCATATCATGGACTCACCAATCAAGGATAATAAAACACACACTCTATCATGTTAAATGGACCATGCGGTTCCCATTTACAAAAATCTCATAGGCTTTGCCATATCTTGGAATAGATCTAGACCATCTGGTCCATTTAACATGATAGAGTTTTTTTTTTGCCTTGATTGGTGATCCAGCGGTGTACAACCTTAGATAGAACCATGGAAGTAAAGGATCCACCTACTAGTAACCACTTGATGCATGATGAAGGCTAGATTGTGCGTAAATGCACTATAGATGATCTAGGTATATAATGCACTAAAGATGATCTAGGCATATACATTATTTATAGTCACACACTCACATAGTAACTTTTTGATAGATTTTGATAGCATTTCTCTGTGTTGATTGTCCAAGTACAATGGCTATGGTGATGGCCATCAATATCACATTATTTGTCATCTCTGTCTCTATTTTTTATCAGCTCTGGATATGTTCATGGTATGATTGTCTTATATATGTGCTAGCCTATATTCAATTCAGAATTTGCCAATCTCTACAATGAAGGAATTGCATGCCTATGATGAAGCCATAAAAACACTCAATGTATGTCTTTGAAGATTCTTTCTTTTGTAATCATTTCATGCATTTAATGATAAAAGGTAGTGTTCTTTTATAGTAATTCTTGGATTATCACTGTAATTATTAGTACACGTGTAATATTAGTCATATGTCCAAGCATGTATAATTGAGTCCTTTCTTTTTTACTTGTTTAGCATCTACTTTAAAGTTCTTTAACAATATATAATGAATAATAGTCCTTAATTACTTCTATTATCCTCTTAACATTTTACCAAAGAACTTTAATGTGAAGAACCAAACTAAAATACATTTTTTGTGTCAAGCTCTATTTCTATCAGTATTGCATTCCACCAAACAACATTTTTCTTTGTTTGTTGCCACTTAACGTCTAGCCAGAAAGAGGGTGATGAACTTCGCCGGAACTTGATGTAGTTAAGGTACTCAAGAAAATCAGATTTCTTAGAGTGATTGGGGTGGGAGATTGAAAGTCACCAAAGACAATCTTACACCATGAGTAAGCCCCCATTCTATCTCTTTTGCAAACTCTACAACACTTATTAAACATGAGCACATGATGTCACATATTTGACAATTCTTAAACACCTTATATATGCATATTGTACGCAATAATCAACTTATTTCCCTGTCTTGAGATAGTTTGATATGCCCTATATTAGATTTAGCTTGACTATCATTTGGTTATCCTTGACTAACTTCTAACTGAAATGTTTATGCCTTAGAAATGATCTATACTTGGTGTTCTTTGAAGCTGATGAGATATGTAGTTTCTCTATAATTATTTTGACCGTGTTTCAGTCTTTGGTAAAGAATTTCTACTTAAGCTTTGAGCTACCACTTTGTGATTTGCTGATGGACAACAAAAAAAGCACCAGGTAGTTACTTTTATATTAGTAATAGCCCTTTAGAAGTTCATACATGGCATTTTTTGTCATTCTTAATTAATCCCCATTAGGGTAGCTTCAATATTAGCAAGATCGTCCTGCATATCATTGACTGATACCTCTTGTTTCTCTTCTTTTCCTTTTTTTTCTAGACATCTACTGCTTTTGTCCTCCAACAAACCCCATTCCAAATCATTCACGCTTTGGAATTCTTGCATTTAAAATGGATACATATCTTTATCTTGCACGGTGAGAGGGGGTCACCCTATTTAACACCTCTAGTGGGGGTAAAGGAATCAATGTTTTCTCTATTCCATAAGATGGACGTGTAGCCAGAAGTGATGATTGAAATCAGCTTCTCAGGGATGGAAGTGCGACGCAGTGTCTCTGAGATGAAGGCCTAGCTCACAGTGTCAAATGCTTTGATGAGGTTGATTTTCAGTGCTAGTCTGTGCTTCTTGCATTGTCTTGACTCCATGGAGTGTATAATTTCTTGCACTAGGTTGGTGTTGTCACCAATATGATGGCCGGGGACGAAACTAGACTAGAAAGGAGAGATCCAGTCATTGAGATGGGGCTTTAGACGGTTTGCAATAATTTTGGATAGAAGCTTGGCGCAGACGTTGTTGAGGGATATAGGGCGGAGGTGAGAGCATGTTTTCGGAGAAGGGACCTTGGGAATGAGGACCAGCAGTGAGTTGGCCACTTCAGGGTTGATCCTGGAACCCGTGAAAGGGGCTTGGATGAACTCAGTGAGTTGTGTCTTCAGCGTGTGCTAGTTCTTCTGGATAAAATACACATCCACCCCATCAGGTCCGGGTGCCTTCAGCGACAGCATCATACGAAGTGCTTCCCATATTTCAGTTTGGGATGGGAGGGCCTCCATGGAATTGACGTCGGAGGGAGAGAGAGTGGGGAAGGCACCTATGAAATGTTAGCTTGTGATTTCCCTGGTGTCTTGGTGCAACTCGTGATAGATGTTAGAGAAGAAAGTAAGGCTGAGAGATTTTATCGAACCTTCATATTCCAGCCATTCATTTTTGCTGTTCTTTAGCCTTGTAATGTTGTTTCTTTGATGTCTATTCTTGACCAAGGATTGGAAGAACCTGGTATTATTGTCACCAAGCTTCACCCAGTCGCAGTGGGCCTTTTGTTTCCAGATCGCTTCTTCGCATTGGAGGATTTTGTCTAGGTCCTCTTGGAGACGACTTGTTTCAGCAGCTAAAGCATCGTCGAAGTGTAGTGCTAAGAGCATTTTGTTCCAGCATATCTTATTTCTAATTATGTGCTGATCGTGCATTGCATGTTTCTTCATAGTCTCATCCCAGGTGTCGGCAGTCTTTAAGAAAGATGAGGCCGCCTCCTTGAAAGGTAAACTGACATTCCAGTTGCTATCAAGGAACAGTTGGAAGCCTTGCGCACAGCTCCAGGCAGCTGGTGTGCGAAGGAATTTGTGGGGTGGGTTGCTTGGAGTGGAGGAACTCAGAAGGAGAGGAGCGTGATAGGAGTGACTACGTTCCAGTACCTGGACTGGGTTACAGTGATCCGTATTGAGCCAGAGATGATTGCCCAAGGCCCTGTCTAGGCGCTCATGCAAGAGGCCTAGCCAAAAAGTGGTGCGAGCACCACAGACCCCTAGATCGTGTAGCTAGAAAATATCCATGGACTATATGAAATCTCGGCTGTTTGTGCTGTCGAAAGAGTAGCTGCCGAATTTCTCATATGGGAACATCACCACGTTAAAGTCCCTAAGGACCACCCATGGGGAGTTGATGTTCTGACTAAGGTTTTGGAGCTGGTGCCAGAGGAGCTTTCTGCTATTTCTCATCATGCCTGCATACACAAAAGTGTAGAAACAGTTTGCGATTTCACAATGGAAGTATTGCTTGTGGGAGAAGATGACCTTGAGGTCTACATGCGGTTTCTAGAGCACCCAAAGGCCCCCAGCAAAACCAACTACTTCCACTCTGTGAGATTGGGGGAAGCCAAGCTTCTTAATAATACGAGAGGCATTTGATCCACTACATCTGGGTTCCAGAATCACCATGACAGAGGCTTTGTACTTGAGTGAGAGAGCTTTGATCACGAGTTGGGTATCCTTTTTGCAGGCACCCTGGACATTCCAACAAATAGTGTTCATTGGGTGGGTTCTTCTAGGGTGGAGGAGCCCATCTTCCGCGCTTCTTCTTCTAGGTACTGAGTAAGGGATGTTTTCCCTCTTTTTTTAGCAGATGCTCTTCTAGAGTCGCTGGCATTGACCACCTTCCTGTTGCATAGGTGAATTCCCTCTGGCGGGACTTCTGTACGAGATGTAGCTCGGACCACCACTGGAGGTGTTTCCGAGGGAGAAGGTGAACAATGGGGCATTATCCGTTCTACCTGGGATGATAGTATCCCCTTGTGGTGATGTTGCGGTATGGTCAGATGTATTCTTTTGGGTTTGTTGCATGTGTGCTGGGGGATTTTGGGTCGCTGGTTTAGCCTGAATTGACTGCTTGGCTCTTGGGAGGTTTGATTCTTGTATGATTTGTGAAGGTTCTTACGTGCTCGCCAATCTATTCCATCTGTAACATGCTCTGCAATTCTATCTACTTCTGCTCGGTCATGTATTTCCCCTCCTTCCTCTTCATCGTCAAAAAGGTTCTGGAATCTATTGCTTGTGTTGAGGCTCTTGCTTTGATGTTTATCCTTTTGTTGTGGTCTCGACTTCCTTTTGATCGGTTGGGCATGTATTGCCTCGGAGAAACCCTCCATTCTCTGTGGTTCAATGTGGATGATGGAGCCCGCAGCCAGAGCTTCTTCGCGTGCTCGATTGTCTTCTTCCAGCCTCTTCGTGTAGTCCTTCTCGATGTGCCCTGCCCGCCCGCAATGCATACAGATGAATGGTATGTTCTCGTACTCCACCTTGTATCTCTTGCTTGCTATTGAGACTACCATCCACCTTCCTTATTTTACCATTTTTACTGACTTTGTTGCCACTATTTTTATGTCTGCTGATATCTTTTTGGACATTTCCCTACTGTAGAACTTCTTGAACTTATTCAAGCCTTAATAAAAGCTAATCATGTTTGTTTGAGGACAAATGTATAAAATGCATTATGTCTATAAGCCTCACTGAGTTAGACTAATAACTAGTCAATTGGTAGAAAGTAATCACTTATACTAAAGTCTTTTAGGTAATGGAGGCAGATATTTCATATCATCTTTGTTGTCTACATAACCAGGGGCAATTTCATTCTCCACCTCTTTCACACCATTTTTAGGTCCAGCTATAAGGTAAACCACATAATTATCTTTGTTTGCATGAAAAGGCTCAGGCTATCATGAAACCTTTACAAGGTTCTAGCTGTACCAATCACATTGTCACATTAACAATAATTAATAAAGACAGGGTTCTCTGAGTTAAGTATCTAAGATGTTGTCTCATTTGTCTGGTCACCAAGTGTATATGAGCTTTCTTTTATCCATCCGTAGGTTCTTCATATCTTTACCCAGAGAATATCTTTTTAAATTTCTGCCATGCTTAAATGCCAAGACATTTTACTACCTATAAATTGACTCTGATCAACAAGTAGTGAATTCACTTGGAAAGAATCAAGTATCATCCTCTACATAAAAGTTTACATGTCCATGTATGCAGTATTTGCAAGATCTCAATCTCATTTACAGTTCCCGAGAAGGGGTACAAAAATTCACTTATAGTAACTCAAGAATTTTGATAGCATTTGTATTTCTTTGGTGTTGTTTTCAGGGAACCTTAGCACACCTAATATCTTCTCATGGAAACTAGATGAATGATGTTCACAGAGTTCTTCTCAAGCCAAGATTCCTTCATCAAATATGCAACATTACCACTATGTTATGTTGAACAATATAAATCTCGATAATAATAGATGCATATGAAAGGGCAGATTCAAACAAGAATCAATGGTTGCCTCTCATTGACTTATGTAAAGTACATTTACGAGGAGCAATAACTTTATAGAAAGAAGTACTCCCTAATATCTATATCTAGTAAAAAATTCTATTTTAGATTCATTCTTCAGATATGATGTACCTAAAAGGTTCATAAGTCTAATCAATAATGCGTCATGTATCCTTGAAAACCTTTTTGAACATTTAATAATCGAACTATCCTTTGATCATGAAAGTAGGGGTAACCATAGGGAGTTACTACTATTAGGTTCAGTTGAGTTTTCTTTGGTGGTTTAGTGCTACCCCTCTCCCGTAGGCATTGTTCTCAACTTCTCCCTCTTTGTCAATAATTTTTTTTCCAATAAGACAAGTCTCTCCATCGTGAGATAGGTCTTCCCTATTGTTGGGAATTTGGCCCTCCCCATGGTTGTTACATCAGGGTGTTTAACTATATGATTCTATCAGATGCATTTATGTATGCATTCTCCTCAGATGAGTGTGCTTATGTAGCATGTTATTAATATTGAGCTGAGTCCATAGTTGGTAGATTGGTGGTAAGCCAATTATGAGTTATTGGAAAACAACTCAGAAGTTCAATATTGATCATAACCATAGTGTCTTGTTGTAGGTCTCATTTAGATTTTGTGTGGTTGGTTCTATTTGAAGTGAATGCTCTATTGAAAAGTTGAAATGAATTTTGATCTATGACCTTGAATATCATTCAATACCCTAGGTACTTGATGTTAGATGAGTTGATGTTGGTGCTACCTTCTGGTAGTGTAGGTGTATTAGGTTGTATGCCTATAGACTCTCGTTGGATACATGAAATGACTGTAATTGTATAAGATCATTTAGTTATCCTCTACTATATCGATAAACACTTTACAAACCATCACATGAAATGACTCTCTAGTGGAAAATTAGACTTAATGTCATAAAGTATTAACTACATATCAAGTTATTACTGAGTACCGATCTTGATAAGAGGAACCTTTTAGAAAATAAATAAAAAAGATAAAATGGTTTTTAAGTTTGTGAATTGTGAATGCCATTTGGTACTTGAATACATAGATTTCTTTTCCCTAATAGTGTATGCTACTTAGTCCAACAGTGAGTTTCCTCCATTTTAAGACATCCTTGAATGTGTGTTGTCTTTTTTTACTTTTATAATGAGTAGTGACTACTTCATAAATGTTTTCAGACCTTGTCATTAAAACTTGTCACACATACTTAGACAATTTTTTCCCTGTACTCTGAAACATGTCTTTAAGTGTAAGTATCAATTCTATGCAAATTCCTGAGCCAACAGGTGCTCAAGTATGATTACATTATTTCACACATTTCATCTATTATATTCATAGAGTAGCTAGTTTAAAATTAGAGTAAGAACAATTCCAATCACATCTAATGTCTGAAATAGTTTGTAGGTTGTAAGTACAAATGATCACTGAATACTAGATTTTATAACCATGCAAATCTCAGTCAAAGGAAATTATAACCCACACTGGTTATATGTTGGATGTAGGATGTTGCCAATTCAATTAAATTTCAGAAGTTTCAATGAAACAAATATGTTGAGTGACTGAAATTTCCACTGGAATCTCAGCGAATTGACAGACTAGCAATTCCATATGCCACTCCCCATTAAATTAATTTTTTTATAACATTTCTAAAATTGCCTAGTTCAGTCCTTGTTAAGGGCAAAAAGTTAGTCTCGTTGCTAAGTGGAAACTTAGTGAAGTGGGTTTGGAACTCATGCTACTTAGTGATGACTTCAGCCGCTTGAATTAAATTCATGATATAGCCAATATGGATTTCCAATTAGTGAAACTCAAAACTGAAAATCCAACTAATATTCATGCTGAGAAATTTTGTGAAATCCAAATTATACTCAGTCCAAAAAAAAATATCAGATTCAGTTTGATTTTTCCTTTACTCAAAAGTTTTTATCTGCATATGATATTGTAATGAAAAATTAGTAATAACTAGTAATGTCCGCTTGTAGAGTAGATGCCTATTATTCGTGTAATTGTCAAAAGCTTATGTTGCCACTCCGACCTATTTGTGTGTAGAAGGAATGTAATGTGGGAGCATATATCTCTATTCAACTTAAATTTTTAAGTAGGGAATTTTTATGTAATTTGAAGAGCTTCTCTTGTGGTAAATTTAGATTATTGGATTGATGTGGGTACACTAAGGTATTAAATACCCATGTTGAATGGTAACTATAAATGTGGAATGTGTCCCCCGAAAAAACCAGCTCTTTTTCGTCGGTAATGAAATGTTGTCTATGTGATGAGTTATGTTGAATGATGTATTCACACTGGGTCTAGTTTTCTATCTGATGAAAGGTTTTGTGTTGTTTCAGCCAATGGAGGACTTATCAATTTTTGGCAGTGATGAGGAAGATGAGAGTTCTCATGAAGATTATACTGATGATGATCTTAGTGATATAGATGATAAGGGTGAACATGAAGAGGTATTGCATTCGTTTTTTAATTTTTTTGTATAATTATATTGGTCTGATGCGGGTGTAACTGTAGTAGCAGTGCAGAGTGCAGTGTGGCTGTCAGGATTTTTTTTTGCTCGGTAAGTGCCTTACTCTTTATTAGAAAAACCTCAAAATGTTATGAACAGGTGGAGAAAAGAATGAAAGGAAAGAAAAAAACCTATACAACATTATGACTACGCATCTAATCTATACATAGCAATTATATCAACAATGTTGTTCCAACACTTGCTGTTATCAGTAGGGAGACCTTTGAAGATCTTTGAGTTCTTTTCTTTCCAAATATAGAAGAAGGTCGCTAAACAGAAAAGTTGTTGTCTTCTCAATCTCATCTTCAGACAATCGATAGGAAGAATAGGCACATGAGTGATAATTCCACAGCTCACACCTTTCCCCCACAGGGTTGCAGCAAAAACACACCCAAAGAATAGACATTCAATGTCCTCTACATCACTTTCACACAGCACACACCTTGGCGCCATATGCAGACCCATCTTCTGGAAATAATCCAACGTAGGTAGCTTACCCAGAAAGATTTTCCAAGCATTCAAAATCATATTCCTCAGATGATCAAATTTCCAGATCCACATAGCCCAATCAAAAGGTTTTTTATCGCATCTCAGAATGTGCCAGGATTCTCTAATCTTCAAACTAGACTTGCCATGAATTCTGATTGAGTCATCAGCAACAAGCTTAATATCAACGTCTTCAATGCACTTTTTTAACTCTTTAAAACATCTTCTGTCCGGAATAAACCAGTCTTTATCTTTAATGAACTTATTCATAAACCCATTCACACCACAACCAATTTTAAGGATATTCTTAGAATCAATGCAATCACTTAGAAACATATTACCCGGCAACCAGGGATCTTTCCAGACCCTAACGCAAGATCCATCCCCAATGTGAATTTTAATCCAGGGCAGAATCAAACCCCTTAGACTACAAAGTTGTTTCCACATCCAAGAGCTATACCCCTTGGGTTTACTGGACCAGAAGGAATCATTTTTTAAATATCTACCATCAAGCCATCTAACCCAAAGTGAATCCTTCTTCGAAGCCACATTCCACGCATTAACAATCATAGCAGCTTTATTCGACTCCTCAACTCTTCTAATCCCTAAACCACCCTCACTTTTTGATTTACAAACTTTCTCCCATTTAACATAGTGGATCCTCTTCTCAGCAGAAACACCATCCCAGATAAAGTTTTTACAAATGTTGTTGATTTCCTTCATGATACTAGCAGACAACGGAAAGGTGGCAGACCAGTATAAATGAAGGGCATTCAAGGTAGACATGACCAGCTCCATTCTTCCACTAAATGAAAGAGTCTTCATCTTCCATCTATCAAGCTTCTGTCTCATCTTATCAATCAACGGTAAGCAGAAGGGCTTCTTAAGTTTGCCACAAAGAAGCAGAATCCTGAGATACCTCATAGGAAAAGTACCTTTACTTATTTTCAGAATATCAGTAATATAATCACTATCAACATTCTTGCTGCAAAACACATTACTCTTACTGAAATTCATAACCAAACTAGAGACATTCCCGAAATGATCCATAAGACCCTTAATAGCTCTAGCATTTATAGGGTTTGATTTAGCAAAAATCATCACATCATCAACAAAAAGGGTGTTAGAAATAGAAATACTGCCATTACTAAGAGGGGCCAGCAAATTCTTCCTAACAACATCCTCCATCATAGCACTAAAACCTTGCATAGCAAGAACAAACAAAGAGGGGGCTAAAGGATCTCCCTGTCGAATTCCATTTGAGGGAAAGATAGCATCAAAAGTATTACCATTCACAAACACATGCAGGCTCGTAGTACTCAAAATAGTCTTTATCCAATCAATGAAACATTAGGGGATCTTCATCTTTTCCAACACCTTAAGAAGAAAAGGCCATTTTATAAAATCATAGGCCTTAGTTCGATCTGCCTTGATACACATTTTATCACCACCATTACTCATGTTGAAGTCACTAATCAGTTCATTTGCAAGTAAAAGAGCCTCTGATATCTTCCTTCGTTTGACGAAAGCAATTTGTTTAGGACTTATGATGGAAGGAAGAATGCTTTGCACCCTATTAGACAAAATTTTAGAGATGATTTTAAATAGAAAGTTGCATAGAGCAATCGTCCTCTAGTCACTAATATTCTTCGCATCTTGAACTTTCAGAATAAGAGTTATATAAGCTTTATTAATCTCTCTAAGCATCTTATTACTGCTGAAGAAGTTAAGTACAACTTTACTGACATCATTGCCAATAATGTTCCAGACAACTTTAAAAAAATGCCCATTAAAGCCGTCCGGCCCTAGTGCTTTGTCTCCATCAGCTTCCTTAATAACCATATCCACCTCATCTTTAGTGACAACATCTCTAATCATGTTGAATTGTTGTTTAGATAAAGAAGGCACAATCCAAACCGAATCCCAAGCCACATAATCCTCATTAGAAGCCTTGTTCAACATATCATTATAATAACTATGAATGTGTTCAATGATCTTCCCTTCATCATAAGTTTTCACTCCTTCAATATTCAAACACCTGATACAATTTCTAGAAACTCTTGATTTGATGGATTTATAGAAGAAAGAAGTGTTCTTATCACCTAGCTTCAGCCAATTCACTCTACAAAACTGTTTCGCAAAGGATTATTCTCTATTCGCAACATCTTTAGCAACTTTACACTTATCAGTAGCATACTCCCTGAGCTTGATATCATCAGGAAACTTATTAGCAGTAGACAATGCTTCAATAGCTTCGAATTCTAGAATTTTAGAAGAGTCTTCAATATTGCCAAAAATCTCCTTATTCCACCTTATCAGTTTAGCTTTAACATTCTTCAGCTTTCTAGTAACTCTAAACATGGGGTTATGAGTAACCTCCTCACTCCAGGCGTCCTCCATGACTTTCAAAAAATCAGGGTGGCTAGACCAAGCATTGAAGAACTTGAAATATCTTTTCTTCTTCTTCACCTCACTACCCATTCTGACAACCAACTGACGATGATCACTGTAGATAGTGTTGTTAATATCCTCCCAAGAGTCCTTGAACACATTTATGAAATTAGCATTATGAATCACCCTATCAATTTTGGACATCACAAATTGATCACCTTTCCTCCTATTATCCCAGGTGAAGAACACACTGTTAAGATCCATATCAACCAGATCAGAATTAGTAAAGATACTATTGAAATCATCCAAAGCTTTGATAGAGTAGAAACCTATACCCTTCCTCTCATGAGTGAACCGTATGGCATTAAAATCACTAATGAGAATCCATGGCTTAAACATACTGTGTTGAAGGTTGATAATATAATCCCACAGTTCACATCTTCTTTTTTCCTCATTTTGCCCATAAATTGCAGTAAGGAAAAAAGCATCCCCATTGTAATCAGCCATACAATGAATTACTTGATTAGACTCGAAAATCTTAGTAATCTTCACCACATTACTATCCCACAAAATAATAATCCTTTCCAAAGGATGCGAGCTATGGCTGTCATGATTTAAATGTAGTTATCACCTTGACATTTTTAATAACATTGCATCAGTAGTCTAAGTAATATCAAATGTCTGTCATCGTGGTTAAAAATGCAAATAATGTGCGGTATTGTGGTAAATCATCTTATTATTTAAACTAAAGAACATAATCTTGACAGCAATAGTATATATGCCTTGTAATTCATATACCATGTACATTGTGACACAAAGTTTTAACTTTTAAGAGTTAATACATCCTTTATCTCTTATATCTATTACTTGCACACTGACTCAGGGAAGTACTCTTGTAGCTCGCTTGATATTTCCACACAAAAAAACACTATTTTCATTTCTCCCTCTCCCTCTTCCTCTGACGGTGAAACCGCTACAAGCAATGTAATGTTGAATGTTGTATTCTCTTCCATCCCATTTATTTCTCTTATACTATCCACAATCTTCCCTCCCTACTGCTGCAAGAAGTATCGAGTAACTTTGGTAAGAAAGAAAAGGACTAAGAGAGGGCTGAGTAAGATTCCCTGGTGATGGTTGTGATGGTAGGTCCAGTGGTAGAGATTTATCTCATAGCCAATACTCAATCCCAAAGATTTATCTTATATACGAGTGGTGTGCTGATACACAATCCCATTCCTAAGGGCTAAAGACGAGAAAAAAGTCTATGTCTTGCTTGATATTTTGGTGTACAACATTGGCATTGTGTATATCCAGAATAGCAGCATGGATGCCCCAACTTTCTTTGCTGAATCATTCTAGGCACAACTAGGTAATCAAAATTAATGCAGTGGTCTTCCCCCCATTTTCTTTTAAGTTCTATTGATTTAATAACATAGATTATATGTATCATCTCAGGCAAAAGAATTGATTTCTAAAATAAATGCATAGAGGGAGAGTTGGCTAGTTGTGAGCAACATGCTCTCTCATGTGTGAGTAGGGCATCATCAACACAATGTTGTAGAACATCATCAACATCCAATTTACAATTATGGAAGCTCAACAAAGAAAAAATCTTTACGAAACATCACAAGAATCAAAGAAGATAATAGAAATGTCGATGATTTATCTAACAGAATGAAATCAATAAGCATCATGTATTGCAACAATTTGTAAAGCACAAGATCTAAGTTTTAATATAGTTCTGAATATGCAAATCACTGGATTCTTTTTGATATTTTGACGTTTTTCCCTTCTCTATATAGTATTTGTTCATTTGTTCTTTCTTATATTCGATGTCTATCTTGGCATGTATGAATATGCTGATGGTATATGTTTTCTCTTAGATTTCATTCACCAAGGAGGGTATCCATCTCCCCATAACATACCAAACACCTTCCTGACACCCATCTCATAGAAGGTTACATTTAGATAGATTTCATCAATATGCTTCAAGCAATATTGAAAACATAAATCCATGCTTTGCAATGATTTGCCTCACCCTGGCTCTGAAAGCGAGCAACATGCTACCTCGTCAATCCATGTTCTTGGTGATCTGTAAGTCTATTTTTATGAATTGAAGGGTTTTATGTATCTCTAGATTTCTTGAGCTCATTCTTATAGGGTTGTGTTGTTGATGATTCAGGTATCCAAGTTGTAATGTCAAAATGACATGTTTTGTACCTACCACATGAGATCATAAACTGGTTTAAAAGGGAGGTTTCAGATTTCTTCTATATGAAGCTTTGTATTCTGAAGTTTCTTAGCAAATCTACAGTTGATAGGAAGTAATATTAACATTAATTATACTTTTTTTAATGAATTTGAGCAGCTACAGGGACTTCCCATACTAGTTGGTGGAATGGTAAAAGGTTATGGGATGATTCATCCTAACATGGCTATCATGATTTGTGACTTGAAATGAATCTCACACTCAGGTTGAAGATATTTTCTCTGTGTATTGGTAGCTTTTCTTCAAAATTCAAGCTGAAAAAGCAAGTGCTCTGGGTGAGTTATATCTTTTTTGTATATTCACTAGCATGGTTCATATAAAACATTCATGTAGTACAACTGTAGATACTACATGTTAATCTTGATATAATGTTCCTATTTGTGTAAAACTAACAAAGTATACTAGAATCTAGTCCAAAGACATGATACCAACAACATCATCTGTAGGAAGTTTCTCTTGATCACGCAATGAAGCTGGATAAGATTTATGGGCTTTTAAAGAAACAATATGCTATCCAATTGGCTCTCTCCTGTTTTAACTCTCAGATGCTGCAAATTGGGGGCAAGTCACCAAATAAGATACTTTTTGCTAAGAATAATGAAAGAATGTTCCAGACTGATTTTCATCCTGGTAAATGTGGTTTTGTAGACTTCTTAGGATTTTATTTTGCCTTAGCTTTATATGTTCATCCTACAACTAACGATGTTGATGGGATGCTTATAGGTCTAATAGATTTCAGTGTCAAGATAATTGGATTATTTGGGCTTACTGTTCATGACTTGGCTACATGTTAAATTTCTCCCAACCTTCCTCTAGAGGCTGCTATGCTTGATTTTACTTTTCTTGTGAGTTCATTAGTGTGACATCCAAATCGAAACCCTCACCTCAGCGAGAATCCCAATTTAAACACCCCACACTAGGCTAAGAAAGAGAAAATCAAGGGAGTCAGAAGGAAACAATCAGTAGCACATGCACATGAACAATAATAAATCCATACACACATGTTCACCATTCAACATATAATTACAACATGAATTGTTACAACATTTGATATTACACATTGAAAGGTAAACTTATACATATACATGTACTACATCTAAACAACAAGATCTTAAGACAATAGGTCCACCTGTACATCAGCTCGCTACACAACTCTCAACTATCCTGGATCTTCTAGAGCATAACTATAACCTATACAAAAGATTACATGCAGTACACGTCAGCACAATATTCAAGAATATTGTACTGAGTACGCCTACGTGTCTTTTATTTACCTCTCATCATATCTTGGCAATAAGATAAAACTAATACTTGGCAGTAACAGAAGAATATAAGAAAAGTGTATACTTGCTCAAAGATATTCATTAACAAAAGAGAACACACATTTTAATCACATTTCCATCATATATCTCATACATCTTCCCCCAAGGGCTTTGATGTATTTAGGCCTTATGA
The DNA here is from genome assembly GCA_963693085.1 of Alisma plantago-aquatica. NCBI lineage: Eukaryota > Viridiplantae > Streptophyta > Magnoliopsida > Alismatales > Alismataceae > Alisma > Alisma plantago-aquatica. The sequence continues at coordinate 225,457,594 of OY856414.1, read as the reverse complement.
TCTACTACCAAAGAGTTTGAGATCATTTTTTGTGTGATCTACTACCAAAGAGTTTGAGATCTAACACATGTGATCTACTACCAAAGAGTTTGAGATCACTTCCATGCACTGTACTACCAAAGAGTTTAGTTCTATCATATTATCGATCTGATATCTTATGTTTCATGTGTTCATAGCCATAAGTATGGAAAATCAAGCAAGATATCATATGAGAATAATCATTTCATCCAATATTATTTGCCAAGTATTTTTCTACACATATAACACAAGCATATTGTATAATAAGCCAAGTAAGAGGTAATGGCGTACCTTGATCAAGAACAAACCTAATCATTATATCCTCAGGTCAACTATGTATCCCAGGTAAAATCCTGATAAAGATAAGATCACATACGATCATCAGGTTCCCATCATCATACATCTCATCTTAACCCTAATCATGTTCATTAGAGTTTCTCTTAGTTCATTAGGAGATGTGTATCATTACTTGTATTATTATCTTATGGTTATCTCACTGATGTCATATTCCAGGTTATATCTCATTATCAAGTTCATCATCTGGACATTAGGTTCCATATCCTTTTTGTGCACATATTAACCCTAGGTTACATCATTAACTGAGATTAGGGTTTAAAACCATGTATTAAGGGTCAACTTCATATAACATGGATTTTTCTCATCATTATGATCTCATAATTAAAACTGAGGTTCCATATACTGATATGAGCTTACTCTATGAATTTCATCATTTATTGACCATGTATGCATTTATTGCATATTAATTAGGGCTATAAGCCCTAATTAGCCACATTAATCAAAATATATGCTTTCATGCATCAACCTGACCATATGTGACATCATTTGCACTATAAATATGATTATAGAATTACTGGTATTTTCTCATAATTTTAGGCCCTCGTTTGATATTTATTACACATGAACTAAGAATTTTACAACTTACATGATATCACTGATATTACAATCTCAAAAGACTGATATTAAGCTTTCATGTGATTCTACTCATTTTTATGAGAATTTTGGTACCTTGGTTGTATTTTTCTGATAAGCACACTAATTACTATGCATTTTCAAAGATCTAGGCATTACTAAGATTTACCTTTTATTGCCCACTCAGGTGTCACCACGTGGCAGCGGGCTGGTGTTGTCCCTTGCTAGTTCTGGCCTCTTGATCGGAATCCTACCTACGATCCATAGATCTAGCGATCTGGTGACCTGGCTGGGTCACCTTTCTCAGCATCATGCGAACCCGATCCCACCTGGGCTCGTTCGAGTGCCGCCGCTGTTAGGTGTCTCACGTGTGTGGGCTCCAAGCTTCTGCCCAAGCCGTCGATGCCGCAAGCAGCTCCAGCAAGCACACAATAAGGCTCAGGGATGTCTCAGTTCTAGGTGTGCCTGAGCGTTGAGATTGCTCTCAAGCGTCGTCGCCGCAGCTGCGTTCTTGGGCCATTCGTCTTGGGCTCGTCCAAAACCTGAGGGGGAAACTCTGTTCTGCTGTGCGAAGGTCATCGCCGCAAGCCTCATCTCCAATCGCTCTTCCTTGTCTGGCTCACGAATTCACAACAGACTTGGTTCCATAGAGCGTCGCCGCCTTGGCTCTCCCTAATGCAGGCCGCCGCCGGGAGGCTTCTCTGTTCAAGCTTCTTCAGCCACCACTACCTGCGGCCACCCCAGAAAGGTCTCCACGGCTCCTCTATTTCTCGGCTTTGGCTCCATGACTGCATCTTGGTGGTTGGCGCCGCTATCGTGAGGTAGCTCCTCTGACATCTAGGTCGCTGCTACTACGACTCCTCCTTGTTATCAACAAAGCAGCTGCCTCCACAGTTGGGTCTCCGATGGCTGGCTCAGTTCTGCGAACTGGACCCAACGCAACTCACCTTCTCTCTAGCTTCTCATGAATGAGAGCCCGAAAAGATGCCCACCAGCTTGAGCACTGCCTCCGATCCCTTGACCTCGACCTTTGCTTCCCCCCTTTACCTCTTCCACACACCCCTCTAGCTCTGTTCTCTTCCTCTTAGTCTGACTTGCTCGTCTTGAAGGAGAGGTGGAGAGGAGCAGGGGATCAAGCTCCCTCCTTAGATGGATATCACCCCAAGTAAGAGGTCGATGGAAAATATCTCACCCAGGGTCACAATTCCTCTCGCACGAAAACCACTCCGAAGCCACGATCACGAAGTCCATGCTGTGTGTGGTTGTTTCTCACGGTCAAGGTGTAACTGCACTGTTGAAGAAGCAATCCTAGACGTTGGTTCTTCATGTTCGGTGGAGATGGGTCCCAGTCTATAGTGAATACGTGGCCACCCTCTTCTCAAGGGCGCATTGCACTGCGTTACCTCGGCCTAGAATTACAACTTAGCCTATGAATCGAATACTTTGTTCCAAAATATCCCAAAGTGTACATTATTTCATCATTATCAAACCTAAATAACTTCCACTAGGATTATCCAAACGTTATGAAGATCTAACCATAACTTTATCACAACTCAAGGTACTCACCATTCAATTTTTGATACCATAACTCACTATATGACCAGTTAATTAAATTCCTCAAGAAGCCATAAAATGATGGATCCAAAACATTATATAAAGCACAACAACACTCCAATTTTATTAAAACATTGGGGGTTCTCAAAACAACCCTACCTCTGTGAATTCACTTATGTTATTGGACATTTAGGATTCCAAAAGTCCACTCCATCACATCCTACACACCTTAAAAGATATTCCGTCCTCAGAATTAAGCCATAAAAACTACTTTGTCACATCATATACATTTGAAAAGAACTTTCGTCCTCGAAAGTAAACCATCCTCTTACTTCAAGGAAAACCAAGGGTTTTTGTTCCCATGTAGGCCACCACTTCATGTGCAACATTTCCATGAACAACACTTGTATAACAAGGTACACATCTTTCTAGGAGGTATTATGATTATCTAAGATGAACCACCCCTTCAAAAAGGTTTATAAACTCATGGTATGTCATGACATATTTCATATGTTAGGGCCTCATCCTTATCTTTTCCCATGAATTAGGGTTCCATCATCATATTACCATGTTCTAAAGGAGTTAACAAAAGTTAACCCATACATCAAGGTGTCATCAACATTATGTTGTGCTAACTGTCAAACTATTTTTTTATTAGCCACTAATATTAACACCTCATGTAACATGTTTCATGCATATGATCTTATTTCATTTCTCATAATAAATTACAACATTTACTAGTGATATTATCACAAGATTAACCAACAGTATCACATTATCATCATTATTTATGTATTTGGTTAACCATTTATGCATTGATATCAATTAAACCATCTCTAGATTTACATCAGGTTATGTCTACTTATATCACATATCAAGATTAGATTACATCCTTACATAAATTATATCATGTTTGTGCTAAAGAAACTTATGCAAGTGGCTTGTCAAACATATATCAAAACTTTATCTAGTTCAACTGAGGTTCTCCTAACCCATATCATGAGGGTAGTTTCATGCTCAGTCTCTCTGAGCTAACTCAACTCTATGAGTATCTCATAAAAAAAAACTTCATCTTCCCTCTTTCATCTAGGGTTACCAAGTCTACCTCATTGGCACTAGTTGATTAACTTCACAAGATCTAGCCACATAGCACAGACCAAAACATGATATGATATTCTCATCACATGTCTTCTACCCATGAAACATGCTTACCCAAAACTCTCTTATTTACACCACTAGATTCCTATGTGGGAAACCACCAACCCGAGAATGAGGCTTCACAAAAACTAACATAGCTACCTCCACCATGGTCTTGGGCTCTCTCCCTCACCCAAATGGTAGGCACTCGTATTCATGTTAACATGTTCATATATATAACCAGTCTCTCTCTGTCTCTAGGGTTTGGTCCTCCCAAGGACATCTAGGGTTCAAGATAACTATAGGAATCATGCAAAAAACAACTCAAGTCAATCACTCAGGAGTATTCTAGTTTAGGACATATCATCTCACATATTTCTTGTATTTCTCATATCTTGGAGTTTAGGTTCTCTAACCTTCTCCCAATGGGTCTCACTCTCTCTGGAGTTAACCCCAAAACTGGTCCTAACACTAGAGGTCCTCCTTCATAAAAGAGATTGAGGCTCATGCTGACTCACAACTTGTCTTAACTTAACATATCTTATCTCATAAAAGAATGCATACTTGCATCATCAAAACTTATCTCAAAACCTCAAAACCAAACTCACATCCTCAAAGACAAACATAGATCATCATAACCATCTTATATCATCTATATAAGACTTAGATCATATCATCAAACTTATTCTATCTATTCTATCTATCATATATTCCAACAAGGCTCTAGACATCTAATCTAGAACTACTCTCTCTTCTAGACTGATGTCATCACTTTCACTTGGGTTGCATGGCCACCTCCTACTCGTACATGTGTGGGGACACATTTTTGTAATACATATACATATTAAAATATTATATAGTTTTCTCCGATAAAACAAGCGTCAGAGAAACTATCACGGTTCGATCCAGTTGGAATCCAAAACCAAATCGTAAAAACGAGTGTCCCACACATAGTAGAGAGTATAGTGTCATGGAAACTACGGAAAGGGGTGAGAACATGGTGTAGACTAGTGTAGCTACTCTAGACAACGAGCGCCATATGTCTAGGGTTTATCTTCCCTTGATGCACGTCATTTCCAAATAGTGCAACGTCCCATACCGCTGCACTACAAGGAAAGAACGACATCTAAGGACTTGCTACTCAACAAGCACTAGTCTAGACCTAGTTCTCAGACATCTAGGTGCTAACCTAGAGACTAGGTCAGATCTAGTCTCTAAAGGATGACTAATCTAACCCTAAAAGATTATTAAGGTTCAAGGTTCTTTAGTTTTGAGTTGCATAATGAGCAAATGTCAGGCTTTGCTATTGTTCATGCTCTAATACCACCTGTGACGTCCCCAAATTTTCTAAAACTTAATCTGATGTGTGATATCCAAATTGAAACCCTCACCTCAGTGAGAATCCCAATTTAAACACCCCACACTAGGCTAAGAAAGAGAAAATCAAGGGAGTCAGAAGGAAACAATCAGTAGCACATGCACATGAACAATAATAAATCCATACACACATGTTCACCATTCAACATATAATTACAACATGAATTTTTACAACATTTGATATTACACATTGAAAGGTAAACTTATACATATACATGTACTACATCTAAACAACAGGATCTTAAGACAACAGGTCCACCTGTACATCAGCTCGCTACACAACTCTCAACTATCATGGATCTTCAAGAGCATAACCATAACCTATACAAAAGATTACATGCGGTACACGTCAGCACAATATTCAAGAATATTGTACTGAGTACGCCTACATGTCTCTTATTTACCTCTCATCATATCTTGGCAATAAGATAAAACTAATACTTGGCAGTAACAGAAGAATATAAGAAAAGCGTATACTTTCTCAAAGATATTCATTAACAAAAGAGAACACACATTTTAATCACATTTCCATCATATATCTCGTACATATGCCCCCAAGGGCTTTGATGTTTTTAGGCCTTATGATCTACTACCAAAGAGTTTGAGATCATTTTTTGTGTGATCTACTACCAAAGAGTTTGAGATATAACACATGTGATCTACTACCAAAGAGTTTGAGATCACTTCCATGCACTATACTACCAAAGAGTTTAGTGCTATCATATGATGGATCTGATATCTTATGTTTCATGTGTTCATAGCCATAAGTATGGAAAATCAAGCAAGATATCATATGAGAATAATCATTTCATCCAATATTATATGCCAAGTATTTTTCTACACATATAACACGGCTTGGGAAGTCTCTTGGTAAAGATACCGACAACATGGTCTTATGTTTGAAGATACAGAGTACAAATATGTCCATAAAGAATTGCTTTTCAGACAAAGTGGCAATCCACTTTGATGTGCTTTGTGAATTGATGGAAAGTGGGATCGCTGACAGTAAAGGTGGCAACTTTATTATTGAAATGCATAGAAATAGGACCAGAGTCACAAATATCAAATTCCTTGAGGAGTCCTTAGACCCACCTTAGTTCACAAGTAGTGTGATCCATAGCCCTGTATTCTTCTTCAACACTTAATCGGGAAACCATGGTCAGCTTTTTATTGCACCATGTGACTAGGTTCCCGCCAACAAAGGAACAATATTCAGAAGTAGATTTCCAGTCAAAATTAGTACCAACATAATCAGAGTCAGAATACACAGTAAGTTTGTAGTGCCCATGTCTATGATATAATAAACCTTTTCTGAGAGATGATTTTAGATATTTAATAATGTGCAACACATCATCCCAATGACATTGTCGAGTTTTGTCCAAATACCTACTAACAAGTCCAACAATAATAGTCATATTAGCTTTCAAATCTTACCAACATTTTTTTGGTAGTTGCAATATAGTTAGAATCATCACCATAAAAATTATATTGTCCACATAAACAATAAGCACAACTAGTCTAGAGCTATTTTTTTTAAATACGAACAAAATGATCAGAATGTGAATGCTGAAATTGAAATTTGAGCGGTATCTGTCTTAGTTTATCAAACCATGCCCGTAAGATTTGTTTTAGGCATTATATCATTTTCTTAAGTTCGTAGATCTTGGAACTCTCCCCTAACTAACAAAACCAAGTGGCTTCTCCATATAAAATTCTTCATGTAGGTCACCATATAGGAAGGCATTTTTGACATCAAGTTGATAAAGAGGCCAATCTTTATTGACAGATACAGAGATAACTACTCTCACATAGTTGAGGCAGGCCACAGGAGAGAAAGTTTCAAAGTTGTCCAATTTGATGTGGTGAAGGTTGGAAAATGCATAGAAACACGATGTATATGGAAGATGTGAATCTCTCCTCTATTCGACTAGATATTGCATTTTTTTTCTTTCCTTTTTCCTTGAATGATTGACACACTTTTCTTGTGATGCACATTGGCATCTTTTCTTTGCTTATAGTTTAATACCATATTACATAGAGAAGGGTATGGAAGAAGCAGATAGAGTAGGAAGGAGGGTTTGTTAACTAAACTTAGGGATTGTCACTTTTGTGGACTTTCACTTTCTTTATGCTAGATGGAATGTACAAAGATGGAAGAATAAGTGTAGAAGAGGGGTCAGACCAAAATGAACCTTGATTTGCAATTTATTGCACTAGGTGATTCTCCTAGTCCCGTTAGGTTCAAATAGTGATGTTATAGGGAAAGAAGTGTTTATTTCATAAATTTGTTTCACTAGTTAGTTTGAAGAACGATGTGTTTGATCCCTCTTAGTTGCTCTTTAACATCTTTTATAGGGAAACATGATGGTTCCTAGACTTCATATTATGATTTCTAGCCATTGGTTTGCTTCATAAATTGGTCATTAGAGGTATTGCTTTGAGTAAGGGGAGTTAAACAATGAAACATGATTGGATGCAAATAGAGAAGCATAATTGAAGCTGACTAGATAATGGGTTAAATTATATAGAATATTATTGTAGATGTAAATAGGAGATGCAATGATGAGATATTAAGTCTAAAATAGGTAAGTGTCAGAAGAAAGTAGAATATGAACTACCCACCCTCCAACCCAATCTTAGATATTTTCTCATCGTCGAGAAAATACTAAATCCAATATGGAGAGGAAGAACCATGATAATTGGATCATGAGTTGTGGTTGCTATCCTTTTAGTAAAATTCATTCACCTGTGATCAAAATTGTTGAAACTAGATGTTATTATGGGATTTACTATCTCTTTAGTGCAATGATGATGTAGAGTGACAAAAAAAATGAAAGTAATGCTCAAGTTGCCTCTCGAAAAGCACTTTCATTTAACATTGACAGTTCGGTCCCCGCAACTCAATCATAAGGTGGAGGTGAAAGGAGAATTAGTTGTTGGTTGGTCTGTATATCATCCATCATGAAGTAGAATTTGAGACACTAGCCATTGACTTTGAATTCACTAATCTTCTTTCTTCAAGTTCTAACAGCTCCATGAGGGAAGATGTGTTTGATGATGAATGCATCTGACCATCAGGTCCTGAGCATTCTTGTGAAGAGTCAGAAGAAAGAGATGTGCAATGATACTTGATTTGTTAGCTACAATTCTTTCATGTTCAAATAACTACAAGGTTATAATTTGGCACAATCCTTTCAAATGTGTGCATTCTCGTATGTTTTCTAGATATATCTTTTCTATCACTTGTAGTTGAGTTCGTTAGTTTTCTTTTGTTGCACAAAGGTCAAAGTTGGGATATTTGATGGACCAATGAACCTTGTATTCAAGATCCACTTTTAATAGACAAGGCTTTCCATGTATCAAGATAAAAGGTGTAGTATCTAGGGGAGTCATATATGCAGTTTTGTAGGCCTAGAGTGCATCATTTGATTTGCAAGCCCAATCTTGCCTTGTCCAACCAACTATCATCTCGATAATGAATTTGATATGAAGATTGGAGACTTTCACTTGAAATCTTATCTAAGGGTGATACAGAGTATCCACAAGGTGAGAGGTGGCATACTTTCAAAGGAGAGCTTCAAAGATGCTTTTGACGAAGTGAGATCCTCCATAAAAAATGATAGCGAGTGGTACTACAAAGTATGGAAAGGTGATGTCTTTGTATAAAATTAGGATAGTCTTGAAGACACTAAAAACTATGGGGATTGCTTCAACCTATTTGGAAACCTAAACTACAACAAGGATGTAGGATAAGCTACAAGATGAGATGAATGGTCCCATGTAGTTGACACCCCAAACATCAAAGATATTAACTTCTTGCCAAAGATTATGTGTAATCTCATCCCTCATGAAAATGTTTCCATATTAGTGGCATTGGTCACATGACTTGACATAGTTGTTAGCATCATTGAAAGTAGACGGGTAGAAAACCAACATTTAAGGATTTTGATGGCAATCTTTTTGGAGCCCATGTGACCCATAGTAGGTCTAGAATGACATTGTTTAAGATTGAGAGGATCTTCCTCTAGAGATTGTCATTGGTGGTTGTACATGCCATCAATACACTACCTGGATGTATAAGGTTCATCCCAATAGTAATGGTGCATGTCTGGCATAAGCTTTTTCTTTTTGTTCCCTATGCAACTAGATGAAGGGCCTCACATCTAGGTAGATCTCAAAATCAACATATAAAGGGGTAAATGTGGATACCTTCAGTAAGTGATCATCAGGCAAAGAGTCATTAATAGGGACTGGGTCATTGAGTTGGATATGTAATCAGCTGAGATGATTGTTGAGAATGTTATAAGTTCCCTTCTTGTCCTTGATTTCTAGATCAAACTCTTGTATCAATAAGATTCATCCAACCATTTTAGGATTTTTTTTCTTCTTTAACATTAAGTACTTGATAGTAGCATGATTAGATAGACAATTGCCTATGATCCTATTAGATAGGACAAAAACTTGTCAAAGGCATAGAAAATAGAGAGGAGATCCTTTATAATGGTTTCATAATAACTATGTATGTCATCCAGTGTCTTTTGGCATTGTAAATGACATGATTATTCTTTTCAGAGCACTAGTCTACATGTCATCGACATCACACATGATCTAAAAATAAAGAGACCAAATTGGGTCATAAGGGATAGAGGTAGAAATTAGAGCTTATTTTAGGATGGTGAGGCTCATCATGTAGTTAGAGTCAATGATGAAACCCACATCCATTTGGACAAGATATGTAAGAGGTATAGCTATCTTACTAACATTGTGACTAAACTACCTGTAGAAACAAAATTGTCCCAAAAATTCCACAACTATTCTATTTGTGTACAAGATAACAAATAAGTTATTCAACTTATGGAGCTTTTAGAGATGTTCACCACCACCATTATGTTGGTAGAATGCCCATTCTGCTTGAAAGTCATCATAAATGTTCTACTTTATATCCATGTTGTAGAGAAATTCTTTAAATTTTGCACAATCACCCTAGCCAAATTAGGGATGGAAGGGTTGTTTCCGAGGTCACTTCAACACTTTTAGTTCAATTTCTATAGATTTCATATTTTGACTTGAGTTTCTATTTCACATAGATACTTTGGATGGTGTACTTCTTGTAAAATTCCTTCTTCCTGTCCATAGTTCAAACACAAAGAAACTATCGAAACCATAATGTGAGTGTATCTATATGAAAACTATAAAATGCAAAAGTACAAGTAAATATGCAATGTATTGAGTCAATATTCTACAAATTGTGTGGGTCACTTCCTACTAGAACGAAGTTGTCTACCTTCATCCATGTGTTTTTCCCTTCAATTTAAGTTGTCTCAACAAGCATGATGATATCAAAACTTTGGTTGTCCACATCAGGGCCAATTATAGCAATGGATTTCAACCTTTGACTATTGAAAACAAACTCTTTGCTTACTCTCTTCTATTTGATCACAATAGCATCAAATAATTATGCATATACCTCACCTTGTGTGGACCTTCCCATATTGACCTTATCTTGCCCAAAAAGGAACTTCATATGTGATTTATACATCCAAACGCATTATGTGGGTTCAAATGTCTTCTTTTGTATCAAATTGTCATGTAGAATTTTCTTCCTCTCCTTGTATTTGTTAGACATTTCATAAGCCTCATTCCTCAATTCCTCAAGTTTATTCAGCTATAGATTTCTTTGAAATCTAATTTTGTCCATTTTCACATCAATGGATTTAAACTCCTAAATGGTTTTATGTTGTTTTTTAACTAGTAGATAGAAGGTCTTTCCATAAAGAAGCTTGAATAAAGTGGTGCAAATTAGGGTTTTATATGTTGTTCTAATTTCCAACAAATATTAATTAATGTGAAGTTACCAACCTTTACATCCCAGTCTCACCATATTCTCTATAATAAGATTGATCCACATGTTGGAAAATCCACTTTCCCACTTGTTTGAGGGTGATATAGGGTGGCCACTCAATCATTTATAATTGTTTTTTTCTATATATTTTACTGCCTCTATAGATACAGTTTCTACCCCCATCACTAATCAATTATCTTGGGATGTCAAAGAGGAGGAAAATGTTGGACTTTCCAAACTCACACACCACTTTGTTATTAGTAATCCTTGTAGAAATTTCTTCAACCCACATAGAGACATAGTCAACAACCTCAAGAATCTACATACAGCCAAAATATGAGGGGAAAGGACCCATGATGTAACATCCCAGGATTTGAGGCCTCGGATATGATGATCTTAAAAGGAATGATTGGACTATCCATATCACTAAGGTGCACCTCTTTTTCTGGGAGCCCATCTCTAAAGAACTCCATAGTTAAGCGTGCTCAGCTTGGAGTAGTACTAGGATGGGTGACCAATCAGGAAGTTGACCCCAGCTTGCACGTGCATGAGGATAAAACACACAGTTAAGGCTAGTGGTGGTCTGTGGGGCCAGTCATCATTCCTAAAACTCTACTAGAGCCTTGGGCAGTGGGTCCGGGTCGTTACAAATGGTATCAGAGCCAATTCCCCTCCAATAGGTGGGGCCCACATGGACATGGCATGCCAGTCTTGAGTCGTGCGGTCCAGGCATGTAGGAAACAGTTGTCCATGGTTGACGTAGCCACCCTTGCGTTAGTATTCCGTGATCGGGAGTTGGGTGTCCATGGGCCATTGTGGGTCTGCACTAAAATGGGGAAGAGATTATGAGGCCTTATAGTTGAGGCTTGACGAGGACGTCAAGAGTCTATGTGTGGGAGATTGTAACATCCCAGGATTTGAGGCCTCAGATATGATGATCTTAAAAGGAATGATTGGACTACCCATATCACCAAGGTGCACCTCCTTTTCCGGGATCCCATCTCTAAAGAACTCCATAGTTAAGCGTGCTCAGCTTGGAGTAGTACTAGGATGGGTGACCAGTCAGGAAGTTGACCCCGACTTGCACGTGCATGAGGATAAAACACACAGTTAAGGCTAGTGGTGGTCTGTGGGGCCAGTCATCATTCCTGAAACTCTACTAGAGCCTTGGGCAGTGGGCCCGGGTCATTACAAATGGACAAAACTAGGTTCCATCTAATCTTAGGATCGTATCTGATATTTTTCTACTAATCATGATGATCATGGATGTGATAAGAACCTCTAAACTCAGGTACGTGGATATAATTATATGACTAGATTTAATGGATGTTAAATATGTGTACTTGCTTGCTTGTATTTGAAATACATTGTTGGATGTAGATGTATGTATATTGACAATTTTCTGCCTTGAACATAAAAGAACATAAATGAGGATAAATGAAATGTAGTTACTAGTGGTGCTCATTAAACTCCCTATTAGAGAGGGAAAGCTTTAATGTTGACTAGCACCTCCCTAGAGTACAGTGTATACGGGGAGATCCCTAGAGTACAAGGTACACCGGAAAGGGCCCACCATTTATGTTTGTGCTAAGTCCACCATAGTAATGCATATTCATTCTAAATGTGGATAATAACTTGGGATTACCTTATTTTCTTCTTTTAAGTAATGTTTTCTTTCTCTTTCTTTAATTTCAAGTATATTATATGCTAGCATATTATAGCTTTTAATTCCACGTACCAAATTTTGTTGATGATTTTGTTTCTCATATTTTCTAGGTACGGAGCAAGAATGGGATAAAAGAATAGGATGTGAGCAAGTTGTACAGGTTTACCTATTGTCTAGGATCCTGTTAGCATACATGTTCATAGACTTGCAAAATTTTCTTCAAATTATGTAAATGTAAGTTACAAATTTAATTCATGTTGTATAAATATACATGTTGAATGCTGAGTATGTTATTGTTGTATGTTCATGTATGTGCATATGCTTCCGCATCGCTTTCTGATATGATTGGATGATGTTTTCGGATTCTGACATCTCATTCCCAATAGGGTTTGGAGAAATCAAAATTCGGGGACGTCACACATGAAGTCTATGCCCCAAAAATCATACACTTCCACCATGAATATGTGAGATAGAGTTATCATGTCTCTTTTGGATATGATGCCCAATCTTTGAAATTTCAAACAAAATTTATTAAATTCATTTGCATATTTTAAGAAGGGAGGCCAATAAAAACCGCATTGAAGTACCTTGGTGGTAGTCCATTTTCCACAAAAATGTCCACCACATGCACCAGAACAACACATGGAAAGGATGTCTAGTTCTTAAACTTTGGGGATACATATCCTCGTGAGTAGATCAGAAAATTACTTGTAGTAGTTAAGGTCTAGCCAAACCAAAATGTTAATGTCTATATACAATCAGTTTCTTTCATCGCATGACCAAGCCTCCAACACTCTAACTCTAGCCAAGATATTAGGTATATTTTTCTACCATCTCAAGTGGGTAGTGCTATTCAAAATGAACATCTCATATGGAAAGATCTCTTTGATTCTTGAAGTTTCATCAAGGGATCTTCAACACTGGAAAGGTAAGGTGGTAGAATATTCACACCCCTTTTTGTCAATAGTCTCAATATAAAATTCTGGAAAAAATGGTATCCATTGTACTATTCTTGGCTTGAATCTTTCTTTGACATGAAGTATTTTAGAAAAAATGATCATTGTACACAATCATCTTGTTCTGTGGAACATAAGAACGTAATTTGTCGAGAGAGAAAACAACCGTAATAACTTTGTCTCAATGGTCATATAGTTCCCTTGAGATCCATCAAGAGTTTTGTTAGAATAATAGATGGAATGAGGAACACACCAATGATATGGCCATGCATAGACCCCACCTCTATACCTAATGCATCCCTCTTTATCAAAAATATTTAAAAGAAAACTAGGGGTTGCATAATAGGAGCACAAATGAGGTTTGACTTTAATTGGATGAATTCTGCAATACACTTATCATCAAAATAAAACTCAATATCATTCACAAGGAGATGTCACACAAGGGTCGAGAAATCTTGCTATTTTTTATCAAATTATAATACACACCTGCATGTTCCAAGAAAGAACAAGAATGTCTCACATTGGGAGGAATGGTCAAAGTACATATCAACTCAACTTTTTCTCTGTCCACTTAAATAATTTTCTTTTGAAACTTAGGTGGACTAACACTATCCCCTTAGGAACCATGAAGTGAATTTCTCCAAGATAGAACCAACCAAACTTCCTCTCACCTCTATAGAATGATAGTGAGGTGGAGTCTGCAATTATCAAATGACCTCCTAATAGCAGAAAAATCATCCATGTACAACTCATGGGACAAGTCTAGCATGTCAAACAAATGGACCTAAAACATCTCTGGCTAGATAGATAAATGTAGTTTTTGTTAGATTAGTGTTGAATCGCAAAAACTAAATGGCATTATTTTGTAGGAATATGTCTTGTCTATAGGTAAATGTAGTCTTTTGTTGATGGGTGTGGTGAATTGTCACATGGAAGTAACCCAAACTTCCATCAAAAAAACAATAGAATCTCTACCGAGTAATTTTCTCAAGAATGTGATCAATGAAAGTAGTTGAAAATTATCCTTCTTAGTCTTTGCATAAATATTTCTATAATACATGCACATGCACCATTTTGATTTTTCTCTCATTAGGATCTTCTCACCATCTGCAATAGAGGTCATGATGATCCCAGTCGGGTACAACTTCAATGGGACTCACCCAAGAGTTGTCAGACATAGAGTATTTGATACCTACGTCAAGTAACTTCAAAATATCTTGTGTCACCACTTCTTTGATCTTTCACTACTACATTTCTGGCCTCTACTGTCACTTTTTCTAACATCAGTTTCACAAAAAAATTGACTCTATATAACATACAATGTCAGTTCTCTAGCACAAACGTCACCAGCATTAAAGTTTGGCCAATTAAGAAAAGACATGAGTACAGCTTTTTCATTAAGGTCAGTTGGATATCCAAAAAACTGACGTCCCAAATAACCCCCGAAATACAATTTTTCAGAGAAAAATATTTGCCTCCGAAAAATTTAAGATGAGCGTCGATTTTATAGGAAATGACGTCACACATTATCGCACAAAATAATTTTTTCCTCCAAAATACTTGAGGTGTCTTTTTTTTATCCACAAAACCAACATTGATTCATAGGAAAAACTACAAAAAATATCACAATCAGTGTCAATTTCTCCTACAAAAACTGTCGTTGCAGTTTTCACGCCACATCCCCACAAAAAATTGTTTCCCCCAGAATCGCACTCTAGTGTCGGTTTTTGTTCCAAAACCTGACGGCTCAGTCCATACTGTGACTAATTTTTTTTCATTCAGATAATTGCCTCTAGCAACAGTTTTTTAGTGTAAACCAACATCCAAGTGAGTAGGTTAGATGTTGATTTTTTCCAAGAACTAACGACTATGGTCATTACTCAAGGCTTTTTTTTAAGTAACTAGGTTAGTTATCATTTCTTTGATAGAAACTGATGTCTAACTACTTAGGTTGGGTATCAATTTTGTCCAGCAACCGATGACCATGGTCATTACTCAGGGCATTTTTTGGTTAAGTTACTATCTTAGTTGTCATTTCTTTGATATAAATCGATGTTTAACTACTTAATTGTCAGTTTTTTAAGACAAATGAAGACTATGTACCACTGAATACCAACCCATGAAATTTATTTCCCCCATTATCTTTGTTTCATCACCCTAAGTACATTCTACTCTAGCAATCATCGTCACTGTTGTACTACTATGTTGTTGTGTTGCCATCATCACTGTTGTGCTCATTGCCGCCACCACCAGTTTGCTCACTGTCACATCCATCCCTAGTTTGCTCCCTGGCTTGCTACCTCTACTATTGGAGCTTGCCATCATTGGAGCTTGCTTCCGCCATCAATGGAGCTCACTGATATCGTCACCTAAGGAGCTAGCTGCACTTTTTGCATGAGGAGCTAGCCATCGTTGTTGGTTGTTCTTTGGCTTTGTGCCACATTTTCTGCTCTCCATTTTCGCCGGCATACCAAGGTAGTTTTTCATTTTTTATTTAAATGACAATTGTTCCCATTTCTTGCATCCTAAATGTTAATAAATAAGTAGGATTCCTAAATGATGAACTAAAATCTAGGGTTTCTATGGGAATCTTGTTTTTTTATGTGATGATGAAATTGATTTATGCTCTCTATTAAGTTGCATAACTAGTGTGAAATTGAGTGGCCAATTATCTTATGTTATTTCTAATTGTGTGTACGCTATTGATTGTTATTTATATACAATGTTACATGATAAATGTTTGGGTTATTAATAACATGAATCTTAAAAGAACCATGTTGTCTAAAGAGAAACATGAATACTTGATGAGAGAATATAAACTAAGATTGAGAATTAGTAGGAGAAATATTATCATAGTTATGGGGAAAGGAAAAATGTATATATAAAATATTTAATGAATGATAGGGTAAATGTGACTTATGGATTTATGGGTTTGAATATACACAAAATTGATAGGAATCGTAAACCTTAATTTTGGACATATATATCTTTTGGCCTACAAACTTGTCCACGATTTACTCATTAGGAGTAAATTTTAGATAGCCCCAGTTTGGGACTGTTCGTTAACACTTAATGTCACTTAGGATTCAAGTGTATAATGCATTGTCAATTTTCAAGATGTTTCATCAACACTTCCCTATTTGTTCTCTAAGTACATATGTTGGTGGACATTTGCCCATCTAGATCAGTGTACCTAGAAAACTACAGGGAAATGCTACTGAAATTTTCTTAAAAATTGAATACATGTTATACACTTACTAGTGAGATTAGGTTTTCAATAATGGGATAGGTGGTACACAAATTCATTATTGAACCCAAAACCATAATCTATAAACCCTTATCCACAAATCTAAAATAATAAACCCTAATTTGTAATCCCAAAACCCTAATCATGTAAACCCTAACCTTGATACGTGTTTTCTCTTTGATCATAGAATGGATAGAGCATGGATGTCCATTCCAAATTGTTGCGTCCTAGAGTTTAAAACTGGTCTTGATCAAATTATAAGATTTATGGAGGAAAATAGGAAACAAACTGGCGATAGGTTCTATTATCCATGTAGGCATTAAGGGTAACAACTCTAAAGTCAACAATGTTGATGAAATCAAAAGTCATGTCATGTGCAATGGGATTGTACAGGGCTATACATAATGGTACTGGCATGGAGAGATTCCAACCATGAGATCAGTAGATGTCGATAGTAGTACTTGTGATGAAGAAGAAATTGTCGTCGATGATGTATATGCGAACAAACTGATTTCAATAGACATGGTTGTTGTAATGCTAGATAGTTGTGGGGTGGAGCAAATTGATCCACCTTCCTTATTTAGAAACCTTATGCATGATGTTGAGAGACCATTATACATAGGTTATACTAATTTTATGAAGTTGAGCATTGTGTTGAGATTGTATACTCTTAAGGCTAATAATAGATGGAGCGACAAAAGCTTCACATTATTGTTATTTTTTTTGAAAGAAATTCTTCCTGAAGGTAATGAACTTCCAATCTCAACATACGAATTAAAGAAAATTTTGTGCCCAATGGGAATGAAGGCTAAGAATACACATGCATGCCTAAATGACTGTGTATTATTTCAAAATGACTATGTCAATTTGAAAGATTGTCCAAAAAGTGGGGCGTCAAGGCATAAAATGATGACTTTGGGAAGTCCAAATTTGGCTCTCCTACGAAGGTGATGTGGTATATACCTATAATACAATTGTTTCAACGCTTGTTTTCCAATCCCATGGATGCGGAGAATATAAGGTAGCATGCAGAGGTAAAGAATGATAATGATTGAATCCTATGGCATGCATCTGATTCCTCATAGTAGAAGAAGATTGATTTATTATACCCTGAATTTGGTGAAGAAGTCTTAAATTTAGGACATGGGATTTATATGGATGGGATGAATCTATGTGGCACATTGAGAAGCAAATATAGCACCTGGCATGTTATGATTGTTATATACAATCTTCATCCCTGGTTGTGTTTGTGTATGAAAAATAAGCATGTTATGATGTCATTGTTGATATCGGGCTATAAACAACCTAGCAATGATATTGATGTTTATCTTGAACCTCTGATTGATGACTTAAAGAAAATATGGGGAGAAGGTGTGATATCCTATGATGCTTCATGTAGAGAGACATTTTGTTTGCATGCTATGTTATTTTGTACTATTAATGAATTTCTAGAATATGGAATTTGTCTGTATATAGTGTAAAAGGATTCAAAGAATGCCCTATATGTGAAGAGAACACCGATTCAATACGATTAAAATATGGTGGCAAGACTGTATATCTTAGTCATCAAAGGTTTCTTCCAAAAGTTCATCCCTATCAAAGGTTATGCAAAGTGTGCAATGGATCGAATGAGGAATGGAGTGCCCTTAAACCTATATCAGGGGAGGTAGTTTATGAAAGACTAAAAGACTTTGTTAATACATTCATTAAGAGATCAGAATGTACCATTCCCACACAGGGTGACAAACCTTTATACAATAAGAGGTCAATATTCTGGGATCTTCCTTATTGGAGTTGTTTGGCAGTTAGGCATTGTATAGATGTAATGCATGTTGAGAAAAATGTATGTGATAGTGTCATTGGTACTTTTTTGGATATACTAGGTAAGACTAAAGATGGCATCAAATCTAGAATGCACTGACGTGAGATGAGAATAAGGAAAAAATTACTAAAAGTAGTTAGTTGTGATTGAAAAACATATTTCACTCCTGGTTGTTACACATTGTGTAGAAAGGAGAAGAAAACTTTTTTTGAGTGCTTAATGTTAATGTACCACTGGGATATTGTTCCAATATTTGTAGACTAGTATCAATGAAGGATCTAAAGCTGATAAGTCTTAAATCTCATAATTGTCACACAATAATGCAACAAATATTGCTCGTGGCAATTCAATCCATACTACCAAAGCATGTAAGGTTTGCAATTACAAGGCTTTATTTCTTCTTTAACAGTATATGCAGCAAAGTTATTGATCTTGAGAATCTCGATAAGTTGTAAAGAGAAGTGGTTGTTACCCTATGCCAGCTTGAGATGTATTTTCCTCCTTCATTCTTTGATATCATGGTACAACTTGTTGTCCATCTAACTAGGGAAGTGAAATCATTATTAGCCTGAAGGAAGTATTATTGAGGGTTATGTGGCCAGGGAGGTTATGGACTTTTATAATGACTTTCTGAAAGGTAACGAAGCTCCTGTAAATGACAAGAATATTAAGGATTATTTTGAAAGAGGGACTTTAGGAGAATGAGTGAAAGTAATCAGTCATGAGATGTGGGAACAATCCCACTTGTATATTTTACGCAACATCGATAAAGTGAGTAGTTCTATCACCCAACATGCCAATTTCATCAAGAAACAATATCCTCGAGCCAATTCAATGTTGCTTGCTAGAGAGCATAACAAGACATTTATTAGGTGGTTGAAGATAAAGTTTTACATCAACTGTCTCAAACACCAAATTATGTTTTTGAAAATATCAAATGCCTCACCTTTAAACCAAAACAAGAATGTTGTGTCTTATGAAGGGTTTGATATAAATGGATTTGCATATTACACAAAGCATCAAGATGATAAGAGTGTCATCCAAAACATTGGGGTCACCCTTCAAGCATCTTCATTATATTTTTCTAGTACAAAGGATAAGAGTCCATGTGAAGTAAAAATGCCATATTACCTATCATTGAAGACATTTGGGAATCTTCCTACATAGATTTTAGAGTTTGGTCTTTAGTTGTAATTGGGATTATAACACCAAATGGAGTTGTAGTGGATGAATTGGGCTTCACATTAGTGAATTTTGAAAGAAAAAATTGGCGATAAGGGTGAACCATTCATAATGGAATCGTAGGCAAAGCAAGTATTTTATATCAATGATTTTGTAAATGAAAAATGGTTGGTTGTTCTTCATGGTAAAAGGCAGTTCATTGCATATCTTATAGATGAAGAAGAGTATTATGACAAGTAAGATGACTTTGGTCCATTCTCAGTTCGCTTACCAACACCAAATATTGAAGCTGACACTGACTTATATGTGCATGGAGATCACACTAAGGGAATGCTAATTGATATAAGATCCAAATATTAGAGGCATACTTTTATTTTTTTTAATGTTAGATAAACAGTTTACATTCATTATCACTTATATTTCATTCTTTGACTATTTTTTATATGACATTATTTCAAATGGCGTCTGACCTTGAGTTTGATGATAGTGATGTTGATTACTGTGAGGATGAGCACCCTATCCATGTGTGTTATGAGGATGAGCACCCTGATATTGTTGTAAGTTGTATTGTTTTATTACAAAGATGTGCATTTTACAATTTGTCTTGTTGTATTGTTTTATTAAATTTAAAAGTTGTACCTTTTTATGACTTATGTGTTTTTTTTTCAATTTAAGCATGAGGATGTGTGCCCTAAGGATCTTGTTTAACTTGATGTGCAACATCATAAGAGTGCAACAATACAATAAATCACCATGATGAACAAGTTATTAGAGTAAAGAAGTAACGGGCCGAAGCTGGTCGTTGAGTTTGATAATCAAGGAAATCATGTGGGGAAAAATTGTAGTCCGTTTATGTCATATCTAAGGTTTCTGACTCATAGAAGGGTCTATATAAATGTAGAATCTTGCCATAAAGTTGATACCAATAAGAAAGAGTGTATATGGAAGGAACTATGTGTGATATATTATCATTTACAATTCCATTTTCAAAGCTATTGATAATTGTGTTTTTAAGAATATTCCATTAAGTATATGGTGCCTTTTACAGAGCATATTTGAATTGGATGAGAAATTTCATCGTAAAAAGGTGATGCAATGTTTTGGTAGGGTACTAAGGAATTATAAGACAACTTTGTCAAGAACATACATACAAAATGTTAAGAACAAGAAGAACTTAACAACTGATAAATGGAATTATCTTGAACCGAAGTTGTGTGAGTCATTTGTTTCTAAGAGACAAATATACAAATTCAAGGTATTAAGACTTGATCAGTATATTAAATTCATTATATTACATGTGTAACATATGGGTTGGACTAACCAAGCTACAATCAATGCTCAAAGAGAAAGGCGTGCAAAGAATGTGCACAATCACACGATGGGTCTAGCTGGCTATGCACATCTTTGCCAAAAGATACTACAGGTGTTACAACCCCAATTTTTGGGTTCAATTGGTGAGAAATGCAATTTCTCATATTAAGGATATTTGAACAAATAATGATATAATTTGGTTCGAATAAATGGATTTTTGTTTACAGTAGCCTTGATGTTTGTGTTGTGGGCTTTATTGGCTATTGGGCCCAAATAATAAGGAAATTCAATTAATTAATGAATAATTGAGAATTTGAGAAAAGAAAGATGTGGAAATCTCTAGAAGGCAAAAGAATATAATCCAAAGTTGGATTTCATGCCTCTTGGGTTCCTTGGGTTCCAAGGAGTCCAAAGTTTCATAGAGAATGCAATAAGGAAAGATAAAAGAGAAAACCTCAAAACGAGATATTTTGATAAGAAATAAATAAGATAATGGGAAATAAAGGAAAAAAAAGATAAGTAAGAGGCTTATGTATATTCCAAGATGGGATTTCGAGCCATCAAGTCCTTGAGGTTCAAGGAACTTAGAATAATAATTTAATAGCAAAGGAAAGAGAAAATAAGTGAGAAATATACATAATTGAATAATATCTTGCACCTAATGAAAAGGTACGTTTTCTTTTAGATAATAAGCCCAATTTTGGTAGAGAGGTAGACTAAGTATTTTTAGACTTTCCCTTAAAATTTGGGATCAATTGGATACATGGTTTAAGAGATATGATTTTTAGAAGATTCCTAAAGTGTAGAGGAAATCATTAAATGTCACGTTTTATGGCGCATGTTAGTAACCGTTGGATTGAAATCGGATGACTCTTGTTCATCTGCTACCTCTAACTTGGATTAGGAAAGGAGGTGCAGTAACCCTAAAGATCCCTGGACTCTACCCCTTTCCTCGATGCCTGTCGGCTCTGGGAAACTTTTCCGTTGGAACCGAGAGGTCGATTCGGACTCTTCCATCCCCTTGATGTTTTGTTTCTGTACATGTTAGGGATTCCCCCAAATCTTAGTTCCACCAAGAACTGGAGTTTGTGGAGGGCCAGTGTATTGCAAGACCTGGCTATAAAAGAGCAGGGGGTGGGGAGGTCTCAATACCCTTACGATCTCAGAAAACATAGCCCCAAGGTTGCATCTCGGTGAGAGGTTGTGATGAGCGGAAGGGTAGGTTTCCATGGCCCTGCGTGGTGGTGGCAGTTCGAGGAGCGATTGACCTTGGGCATCAGTGAGATGCGGTCGGGACAGTGAGGGGTCAGTCAAGAGGGGCAAAAGGATTGCGTGCGTGTCCGGCGATCTGAGATGGAGTGGAGAGAGGCACATCGACAGCACCCTATTTCTCCGTGAAAATAGGGGAGACGGACTCCCTGTCTGCGCGACGTGTGAGGAAGAAGACGGGTCGGGGGACTAGCTGGGTCGGGTATCCGGGTATCTGTTGGATTGAAATTGGATGACTCTTGTTCATCTGGTACCTCTAACTTGGATTAGGAAAGGAGGTGCAGTAACCCTAAAGATCCCTGGACTCTACCCCTTTCCTCGATGCCTGTCGGCTCTGGGAAACTTTTCCGTTAGAACCGAGAGGTCGATTCGGACTCTTCCATCCCCTTGATGTTTTGTTTCCATACAGGTTTGGGATTCCCCCAAATCTTAGTTCCTCCAAGAACTGGAGTTCATGGAGGGCCAGTGTATTGCAAGCCCTGGCTATAAAAGAGCAGGGGGTGGGGAGGTCTCATTACCCTTACGATCTCAGAAAATGTAGCCCCGAGGTTGCATCTCGGTGAGAGGTTGTGATGAGCGGAAGGGTAGGTTTCCATGGCCCTGCATGGTGGTGGCAGTTCAAGGAGCGATTGACCTTGGGCATCAGCGAGATGCGGTCGGGATGATGAGGGGTCGGTTAAGAGGGGTAAAAGGATTGTGTGTGTGTCCGTCGATCCGAGACGGAGTGGAGAGAGGCACATCGACAACACCATGTTTCTCCGTGAAAATAGGGGAGTCGAACTCCCTGTCTGCGTGACGCGCGAGGAAGAAGACGGGTCGGGGAGGAGCCGGGCTGGGTATCCGGTTAAGTGGATCTGGAGGGAGATCTGTGAGCCAGAAGACGGATCAAATTAAAAGGCTGACGTGGCGTGCTCCTATTCGTCCAACAGTAGAAATTTAAGAATAATTCTAGTTATTTATCTGTAACTCTGATGGTAGAAAGTAATACATGAATATTGCTCAGAAAAAAATGAGGAATGCAATAAAAATGTAATTGATGCCTTATTCTACTTGCAAATCGAAAAGTAGTGTAATTTATCAACTGCAAAGAATTAAAGATTAAGAAATCCTACTTAGAGATGATTAATGCATCTAGTAGGGTTTAATGGATGATTATAGTTGATAATAACATGTTAAATGTAAAAAGGTACATTATGTTCAAAAAGGAAGAACTTTGCACATGATTAGTCTAATTTAGAGTTTATGTGCTTGAAATTTAAAAAGGGCATAAAATTACTATCTTTATTGATTTAATTAAAGAAAAACCCTTAGATTTGATGATAGATGGACTTAATGACGTTATTTGGATAATTCAAGTTGATATTAACCTGTTGTTAATAAAAGTGAAAATAGGATCTGAAAAGATGATCTTTTTATATAATTGGCTTAATTTAGGATTTCGTGCATGATTAGGCATTAATGAGCTTGAAAACCCTAATTTAAGAGAATACGTCTTTTAATCGGTTTAATTGTTCAAATCCACGAATAAATAGGGATGTGATGATCCTAAGTCAATTTGGGTATAAAAGATTATTAAAATGAATAGTTGAGCAATTAAGGTTCATATAAATGGAAAAGAGTATTTTAGGGTTTGTTAACCTAAAAGGGATAAAGTTTGAGAAATTGATCTAAGAAACCCTAATGAATATTAATGAAATCTTAATGCGGATTAGAAGCCCTAGAAAGAGAATCCAAGTCAATAAAGTAGATTCTTGATTAACTATGTAATAAATAGAGTACATATTCTTTTCAAGAATTATGTGATGATTGAATTACTTGCATGGATCTATTGATTGGCTTGATTGTATATACATGAAGTATATGTTGAATAATCTGCATGACTCATCAAATCAGGTATGTGGTTACGCTTATGAATAACCGTTCTAGTTTCACGGTAATTCCCGAATGTTTTACCGGTTACTTTAAATAAACTGTTGGATGAATTTAGTTCATGCAAACTATAATGTGAATATGACTATCACATAATATATGTGCCTACTAGCTCAGATCCTGGTCCCCTCAGTGTCTTAATGGCTAACCTAGTACATGGCTACCTATTGGGTAGGTCCATCAGGTCAGAGAAAGACCTAGTACATGGCTACCTATTGGGTAGGTCCATCAGGTCTATGGAAGACCTAGTACATGGCTACCTATTGGGTAGGTCCATCAGGTCTATGGATGACTTAGTACATGGCTACCATTGAGGTAGGACCATCAAGTCACATTGAGTTAGATATTGGGCTACCTCGAGTAGTGCCATGTGAATCTACCTTTATAGAGGTATTAAATAAGTCCTTACAGGGACAACACAGAGTTGTGGATAGGTATGGATTGAGTAGTATGCCTTAAAACACAATCTTGGTTGTTAAAGGATTAATTGAATTATTACATTGTTAACATACTTGCATGATTATTGTTTCCCCCACATACAAGTTTTGGCTGACCGACGCTTTGTTTGTCGGTGTTTTAGGTACAAGCCAAAAGGACAAACAATAAAACGTCATATTGTGAAATACATGAAGTTAAATACAAGGAGGATTAGTTAGAGTAGAATCCTTAAGTGGATAGAAGTCTAGAGATCCAAGTTTTCAAAAAGGTATGCAAAAATTTATTTTTCTTACAGCTTTAAGTATAGTATGTTAAAATTTGATAATTATTCTTGGTTAATTGTCGAACCTTTGATCCGGAAGTCATGGGTGCGGCTTCGACCTCTCGGTCTCCCTTAATTGGGGGTTATCGGGAGGTGGGGTCGTAACATTTGGTATCATAGATTAGGTTCCTCAGTTAACCACTAATAATTATTAAATTTTACAAACTCCATAGAACCCAAGGGAGTTATTAGAGGATTATCCGAAAGACGGAGGTGTCTAGAATAGGATCACGACCGGGGGCTGGCAATATTTTCCTCCGCACCGCTAGTCAGAATACGAGGACTCCCGGATCCGTGTGACTGCCTGGACAAAGTATTAGGGTATGAATCAAAATAAGATACCTTTAGGACTTTCTCATCTTATTCATCCATTCTCATCACAAAATTCTTGTAAGGATCTAAAGGATTAGGGTTTTCTTTCTTCTCCTCACCCTCTCGAGGTATGGGCAAGGTTAATAAGGTTTAAGAAATCCTCCACAAAATTAATGAAAGGCATGTAAATAAGATGTCATGGACATAAGATTAATAGATTAAGAGTAAACTAAGGAATAGATACATGCTTAGGTCGTATGACATAAGTTGTCATGTCCTCAGAAGGGACCTGAGGCTAGACCTTCTTGTCAGGAGGATAAGTTAGTCTTGGAGATAGAGAATCTCCAATGCAAGTAGAGACCTGGCACATCCTATGAGGATGATGCTAACCCTAACCCTAAGTGAAGGTTAGAGAGAGATGAGTTGGACTAGGTGTTTGAAAGGACATGCCTTTGGGATGCCATATGATCCATGGGTGACCTAGCACCTTTGGCAACCCAACCCTGGGAAGGGTCGTGCATGTTAGGGTAAAGGATAGCACCTTAGATGATGATGTTAGTGAAGGACCATAGAAACCCTATGGGCTTGTGCAAGTAGGGCATAGCTGGCACCTAGGGCACGTCACAGTGCTGATAGTAGGATGAAACCCTGGATAAGGAATTATGATGGAGCATAAAGGGTTATGGATGATCTTGAGCAACCATAAGTTTGAACCTAGGCTTCACCCATGTAGAGCATGCTTTTGAGGTTGATCCTTCATGAAGAGAGGACCTCTAATGGTGAGGTTGGATGTGGGGTTAGCTCTAGAGAGAGCAGGAAACCCAGCAAGAAGTTTGGAAGCCTAAAACCCTGAACAATGTATGATAGTGGTTGCCTCATGATCGATCCCTGAAAGTTGATGATACCTTGGGACCAAACCCTAGAGAGAGAAGATGAAGCTTCTGGTACATATGTGCCTACGGTATAGGTGTTTACCTTCCGAGGTAGGAAGAAGAGTTCCTTAGACCTAGAAAGGTTTAGTAGTAGGTTATGAGGCATTGTACCTTGTTGGTTGTCCTTAAGGAGGACCCAACTCTAAGTGTTGCTTGAGTTGAAGGATGACAGGGAGTGCATGTCATGCCTTTTTCATGCTTGGTTCATAGTTAAGGGACAGAGCATGCAGTGAACCTAGGGTTCCTAGGCCTAAGAGGGGAAGTGGTGTACCTAAGGATCATGATGAGAAGTTGAGTTCCTATAGAAGCGAGCAGGTACTCCTCATGTATAGAGGAAAAGAGAAGCCCCTTAAGTTTAAGGTGTGTTTGATGAACCCCTCACAGCTAGGTTGATGATAAAGAAAGGTATGATCTTGACCCAACATTGAGGAAAGAGGACAAGTATGACCTAGCATGGTTCAGTAGGTGTTTTGCTTGTGCCTTAATAGCCCAGTAGGGTTAAGTAGGCTCATGTGGATGTAAAGCCTAGACCTAAGAGCTTTTGTGACATTGTTGTCAAGAGATAGTCTTCCTCCCATCCTGGGAGAGGGACCCCTTTGGTAGGGTGTATATCAGATTTGTTGGTTTAAGGTAACCTAATGAGGTCTCATAGGATCTTGAGAAGCTAAGTGAAAAGTACATGGTATGAGAATGAACCTGTAGACCCATAGATATCCATCTCTAATTGCATATGAATGTGTACCATGGAGGTAACTGGTATGGGGCTTGACCAGGGTAGGCAGGTTGCCATGATTCCTATGAAAGGATGGGAGCCAGCCCATGAATGCAGAAAGAGAGATGATGAAGACTTGGGTAAGGTTCTAAGTGAACATGTACTATAATGGTGAATCCTATGTTTATCCTAGGGTCAGGTAGGGATAAGACTGATGAAAGTAGGAGTTGCCTAATTCCCCAGTTGCACATGACCATAGGGTCGGGAGGTAACAACTATCATTGTCTGAGGACCATGGGTTAGGAGATTGATCACCTTCATGAACTCATGGGACCCAAAGGGCAGATGAGTAGGGCACTCTCTTGATGCATGAGGGAAGAGGGATGACCCCAAAAGTGTCGGCACCCTATAGACCTAGAGGAGATGACCACGGGATGTGTGTAAACCTCAGTAGGTTCAAGACTAGTTTTCCATGGAGGTAACCTTGATATCATTATGTCTGTGATGTAGAGACATATGTGGCACATTGCAACTTAGATGTAAAGGTGTATTGGCAAGGTGGGATGTACCATCTCTACTCTTGGAACAGGAAGAACTCTGTATTTGGACTGCAGCCAAATGCTTATTTCCTCTTGTTATGGGGGTGAGAGATAGGACATTACGCATGCCATACACCAAGGATAAGAGATGATGTAGGTTGGAACGTTGCCACAAGGAATGGGGATAGAGAAGATAACATATCATGGTAAAGTGAATGATACATGGATGGTTTGCAAACACTAAGAGGAATTAGGTAGTCACCTTATGAGGATGTTTTTATCATGAACTATGTGTAACTTACAAGTTACACCAGGTTGAGTTTGATCACCATGATGATGAAATCAGAGAGTGTTCTTAATGAAAATGGACATAGAATTTGAGGTGAAATGATAAGTGAAATACATGGAAGTGTATGCCTTCAACGTTACCTAATACCTAAGGATGTGAAGTGGTAATGGATGCTCTAGTTGAGATACATCTGACTTGTTTGACTAGAAGCTAGAAGAGGTTCCCTAAGTTCGAAAAGGAGAGGTGTTTGGATAACACTCAGATATAACAAGATACATTGGAAAGTTAATGGTTGTTTGGTTAGCCAGTCTAGTCTTTGATGCAATGAAAGGATGGTGGTAGATCCGCATATGCACTTTTTTGGAAAAGAATGTGATGAAACCCCGACTAGAGTGGTTTAGGGTTTCTGAGGAGTTGATCTTGAAGAATAGTGACATACAGGAGATCATGATTTTAATATCACCATACACTATGGTAAATGGTATTAGCACTTTGGATTCTTAAGATGAAGTTGCATGTGGTTTATGACCATGCAAGCCAGGAGGTAAAGGACGAACCCCAGTAACCCAGTGTATCGATATACAGGGCAAAAGAGTCCCTGAGAGGGAATGGGAGTTCATCACTATGGATGTTGTGATAGGTCTCCCCTAGACCAAGGAAGGTCGAGATGCAATATGGGTTATGGTAGATCACCTTACCTAGATGACATAAGAGAGAAGGAGTACTGTCAAGGGATAGATCGGGTTGAGCTACATATGAGAGAGATGGTTCAACTACACCATGATGCGAGTTCAAAAGTTCATGAGCATGACTTAAAGATTCACTTCCATAAGGTGGAAGTAGGTACATGAAGAACTCGATGGTACAGTTTATCACCCCTAAATAATGGTTAGTATGATCCAGACTAAAGGGTCTGATGAGAGCATATGTGCTCGTTCAGGGTGATAGTTAGAGACAGTTTTTGTCCTATGAAAGATGTGAAGATGACCACTATAGCCAGTATCGAGATTTAAAGAAACTCTGTAAGGGAGGTTGTGTCGATCACCACTTCAGTAAGGTGATGTTGGTGAAAGGACCACATGATGGTTAGAAAAGGACCACATGATGGTTAGAAAAGGGACCACAGTGCGTGTAGATGAAGTCACTTTGATTGTATAAGGGCTGAAAGGAGCCTAGAGACGATGAGAGTCATGAGCATATGCAAAGTAGACTGACATACAAGTTACTGTGGAAGAATATGTGAAAATCCGACCCCTCTAAGTTATAGCTAAGAGAGCTGAGTCCCCGATGAATGGGTTCTTTTGATATGGTTTGGTGGATAAGGTTAAGATTGACCTTACCCCTCGGGATAAAGTAATGTGTGATGAGTTCCATGTGTCTGATTTAGAGCACTATGTGAGGTACCCTGACCATGTGTTGAGCAATGAACCTAGTGAGCCCAAGGGAGGCTGAAATGGCCTGAGTCCACATGTGCAGTTTATAGACTCCAGGATGAAAGAACTCAGAGAAAGGAATATGTGATAATAAAGGTTCTTTGAAAATGCCATGAGTACGGCAAAGCCACATAGGGGCCAATGATGGACATGGAAAAGTCTTATCCTGAATTGTTTGTTTTCTTGTTTGAATTTTGAGGACAAAATTCCTATAAGAGGGGAAGGATGTTACAACCCCAATTTTTGGGTTCAATTGGTGAGAAATGCAATTTCTCATATTAAGGATATTTGAACAAATAATGATATAATTTGGTTCGAATAAATGGATTTTTGTTTACAATAGCCTTGATGTTTGTGTTGTGGGCTTTATTGGCTATTGGGCCCAAATAATAAGGAAATTCAATTAATTAATGAATAATTGAGAATTTGAGAAAAGAAAGATGTGGAAATCTCTAGAAGGCAAAAGAATATAATCCAAAGTTGGATTTCGTGCCTCTTGGGTTCCTTGGGTTCCAAGGAGTCCAAAGTTTCATAGAGAATGCAATAAGGAAAGATAAAAGAGAAAACCTCAAAACGAGATATTTTGACAAGAAATAAATAAGATAATGGGAAATAAAGGAAAAAAAATATAAGTAAGAGGCTTATGTATATTCCAAGATGGTATTTCGAGCCATCAAGGTTCCTTGAGGTTCAAGGAACTCAGAATAATAATTTAATAGCAAAGGAAAGAGAAAATAAGTGAGAAATATACATAATTGAATAATATCTTGCACCTAATGAAAAGGTACGTTTTCTTTTAGATAATAATCCCAATTTTAGCAGAGAGGTATACTAAGTCTTTTTAGACTTTCCCTTAAAATTGGGATCAATTGGATACATGGTTTAAGAGATATGATTTTTAGAAGATTCCTAAAGTGTGGAGGAAATCATTAACTGTCATGTTTTATGGCGCATGTTAGTAACCGTTGGATTGAAATCGGATGACTCTTGTTCATCTCCTACCTATAACTTGGATTAGGAAAGGAGGTGTAGTAACCCTAAAGATCCCTGGACTCTACCCCTTTCCTCGATGCCTGTCGGCTCTGGGAAACTTTTCCGTTAGAACCGAGAGGTCGATTCGGACTCTTCCATCCCCTTGATGTTTTGTTTCTGTACATGTTTGGGATTCCCCCAAATCTTAGTTCCTCCAAGAACTGGAGTTCGTGGAGGGCCAGTGTATTGCAAGCCCTGGCTATAAAAGAGCAGGGGGTGGGGAGGTCTCGTTACCCTTACGATCTCAGAAAATGTAGCCCCGAGGTTGCATCTCGGTGAGAGGTTGTGATGAGCGGAAGGGTAGGTTTCCATGGCCCTGCGTGGTGGTGGCAGTTCAAGGAGCGATTGACCTTGGGCATCAGCGAGATGCGGTCGGGATGATGAGGGGTCGGTTAAGAGGGGCAAAAGGATTGCGTGTGTGTCCGTCGATCTGAGACGGAGTGGAGAGAGGCACATCGACAACACCATGTTTCTCTCTGAAAACAGGGGAGTCGAACTCCCTGTCTGCGCAACGCGTGAGGAAGAAGACGGGTCGGGGAGGAGCCGGGCTGGGTATCTGGTTATGTGGATCTGGAGGGAGATCTGTGAGCCAGAAGAAGGATCAAATTAAAAGGCTGACGTGGTGTGCTCCTATTCGTCCAAAGGTAGAAATTTAAGAATAATTCTAGTTATTTATCTGTAACTCTGATGGTAGAAAGTAATACATGAATATTGCTCAGAAAAAAAAATGAGGAATGCAATAAAAATGTAATTGATGCCTTATTCTACTTGCAAATCGAAAAGTAGTGTAATTTATCAACTGTAAAGAATTAAAGATTAAGAAATCCTATTTAGAGATGATTAATGCATCTAGTAGGGTTTAATGGATGATTATAGTTGATAATAACATGTTAAATGTAAAAAGGTACATTATGTTCAAAAAGGAAGAACTTTGCACATGATTAGTCTAATTTAGAGTTTATGTGCTTGAAATTTGAAAAGGGCATAAAATTACTATCTTTAATGATTTAATTAAAGAAAAACCCTTAGATTTGATGATAGATGGACTTAATGACGTTATTTGGATAATTCAAGTTGATATTAACCTTTTGTTAATAAAAGTGAAAATAAGATCTGAAAAGATGATCTTTTTATATAATTGGCTTAATTTAGGGTTTCGTGCATGATTAGGCATTAATGAGCTTGAAAACCCTAATTTAAGAGAATACGTCTTTTAATCGGTTTAATTGTTCAAATCCACGAATAAATAGGGATGTGATGATCCTAAGTCAATTTGGGTATAAAAGACTATTAAAATGAATAGTTGAGCAATTAAGGTTCATATAAATGGAAAAGAGTATTTTAGGGTTTGTTAACCTAAAAGGGATAAAGTTTGAGAAATTGATCTAAGAAACCCTAATGAATATTAATGAAATCTTAATGCGGATTAGAAGCCCTAGAAAGAGAATCCAAGTCAATAAAGTAGATTCTTGATTAACTGTGTAATAAATAGAGTACATATTCTTTTCAAGAATTATGTGATGATTGAATTACTTGCATGGATCTATTGATTGGCTTGATTGTATATACATGAAGTATATGTTGAATAATCTGCATGACTCATCAAATCAGGTATGTGGTTACGCTTATGAATATTCGTTCTAGTTTCACGGCGATTCCCGAATGTTTTACCAGTTACTTTAAATAAAATGTTGGATGAATTTAGTTCATGCAAACTATAATGTGAATATGACTATCACATAATATATGTGCCTACTAGCTCAGATCTTGGTCCCCTCTGTGTCTTAATGGCTGACCTAGTACATGGCTACCACTTGAGTAGGTCCATCAGGTAAGAGAAAGACCTAGTACATGGTTACCTATTGGGTAGGTCCATCAGGTCTATGGAAGACCTAGTACATGGCTACCTATTGGGTAGGTCCATCAGGTCTATGGATGACTTAGTACATGGCTACCATTGAGGTAGGACCATCAAGTCACATTGAGTTAGATATTAGGCTACCTCGAGTAGTGCCATGCGACTCTACCTTTATAGAGGTATTAAATAACTCCTTACAGGGACAACACAGAGTTGTAGATAGGTATGGATTGAGTAGTATGGCTTAAAACATAATCTTGGTTGTATAAGGATTAATTGAATGATTACATTGTTAACATACTTGCATGATTATTATTTCCCCCACATACCAGCTTCGGCTGACCGACGTTTTGTTTGTCGGTGTTTTAGGTACAAGCCAAAAGGACAAACAATAAAACGTCATATTGTGAAATACATGAAGTTAAATACAAGGAGGATTAGTTAGAGTAGAATCCTTAAGTGGATAGAAGTGTAGAGATCCAAGTTTTCAAAAAGGTATGCAAAATTTTATTTTTCTTATAGCTTTCAGTATAGTATGTTAAAATTTGATAATTATTCTTGGTTAATTGTCGAACCTTTGATCTGGAAGTCATGGGTGCGGCTTTGACCTCTCGGTCTCCCTTAGTTGGGGGTTATCAGGAGGTGGGGTCGTAACAACAGGTGTCTTCTTCTCAACAGCCTATTCCTGGGATTGTTGAGTCCTCTACTACTACTGAGCCTCTACTTAGCGATGATCTATGGATAGGTGGGAGGCAAACCAAATTTGGAGATATACCCAATCCCACAACTTCTAAGGTGGCTATAAAAATGGTAAAGTTAAACTCTTAGAACAATTAGTATTGATGATTGTTATGTTTTACTTACCAATTACTAATGATGATGATTAGAGGGAGCTCCACGAGCAAAGGAAATAAGGCAAGTTCACCCTTTAGAGAATAAGGGATGAATTGTCAGTTGCTCTAGGTAACCTAGAGCATTCGAGGAGTGTTAGGGCTATTGGTGTTGGTATCGGTATAAGAGCCTTCTTTGGGCCATCACATCATAAGCGCAAAGTGGAACTCTCAGAAAAAGTACAAGATCTAATTGAGAAGGGTATAGAGGAAGCAATGAGAAAGTATCATTCTTCTCATACAGTACTTGTAACGCCCGGGTCCACTGCCCAAGGCTCTAGTAGAGTTTCAGGAATGACGATTATCCCCACAAACCACCACTTGCCTTAACTGCACACTTTTTCCACACTGACGCGCAACCCAAGATCAACTTCCCGACTGGTCACCCATCCTAGTACTACTCCAAGCTGAGCACGCTTAACTATGGAGTTCTTTAGTGATGGGCTTCCTGAAAAGGAGGTGCACCTTGGTGATATGGGTAGTCCAATCATTCCTTTTAAGATCATGTTATCTGAGGCCTCAAATCCTGGGATGTTACAATCTCCCCCACTTAGACTCTTGACGTCCTCGTCAAGGCTCAACTATATGGCCTCATAATCTGACCCCATTTCAGTGCAGACCCACAATGGCCCATGGACACCCAGCTCCCGTCCACAGCTACCAGTGCAAGGGTGGCTCCATCTCATCTCTACGGATAGCCCTTTCCAACTTGCCTGGACCACACGGCTCAAGACTGGAATGCCACATGCCCATGTGAGGCCCACCTACTGGAGGGGTTATGGCTCTGATGCCATTTGTAATGCCCGGGTCCACTGCCCAAGGCTCTAGTAGAGTTTCAGGAATGACGATTAGCCCCACAAACCACCACTTTCCTTAACTGTGCACTTTGTCCACACCGACGCGCAAGCCAGGATCAACTTCCCGACTGGTCACCCATCCTAGTACTACTCCAAGTTGAGCACGCTTAACTATGGAGTTCTTTAGTGATGGGCTTCCTGAAAAGGAGGTGCACCTTGGTGATATGGGTAGTCCAATCATTCCTTTTAAGATCATGTTATCTGAGGCCTCAAATCCTGGGATGTTACAGTACTTATAGTGTCTCACTCTTCATACAAGGTGGACCCTCCAATAACGGAGGTGGTTGGGAGTAATCTCATTGACCCACCACCTAGCATGTCCGATGTAAGTATTTTTATGACATAACAATCTTTTAGAATAATTTGTATACTATGTTTGAGTTTAGGTATATATATATATATATATATATATATATATATATATATATATATATATATATATATATAGAGTCAGGCTAGAATACACTCGAGTGTACGGATCGCACGAATACACTCAAGTGTGTTTGCATATCAAGACTATTTTTTGCAAAATGTAAACCGTTGATCTTCACCGTCATACTATAACTAGGCTACATACAAATTTTGAGCCCATTTGGATAAGTGTAAGTCACTCATCCAAGGGAAACAAAATCGACGCGCAAAACTAATTTGAAATGCATAATTTTTGCGGTCTTCATAACATGAGCTATACATATCCAAATGTGCTCAAATTTTGTTTATGAGTTGTTCACGAGATTTTTAATAAGATCAATGGATTAGATTTTCAAAAAAAATATTGCATCATGAAAAACTACTTGAGTGTATTCCGCTCCGGATACACTCGAGTGTATTCTAGCCTGACTCTATATATATATATATATATATATATATATATATATATATATATATATATATATATACTATAGGTAATTTTATAGGGGTTGAGGTAGTATCGTCTTAAATTACAACAATATGTCATTGCACTGGGTGAGGCTAACCCAATCCTTGAAGGTGACATTATTCATGGTGCATCATTTCCCGCCATTGTGGTTTGCATAACGTCGAGGCTTGTCTATGATGCTTGAAAGCATACTACACTGCCATATGCCCACCTTGAGCACGAGATGATAGGTGATGAAGAAGGAGGTGTGTTCATGTGGCCCAATGTTGGCGTTATCTATACTGATGTATGATAAATATGCATTGTGTTTGTATCTTTATATATATGACACCATTGATATGAGATTACATATATGTAGGGCATAGCGCCTAAGAAACCCCTTACAGCTCTTCCTCCACCTCCACCTCCTCCTAAATTTCTTGGTTGGCTTACAAAGGACCTATTTGACTCAATAGGTCCTCACTGCAAGCGTATGGAAAAATAGATAGGCAAACATGAAGAAGGGTCGCCTATGATGGTCCATCTTAAGGATGACATTGTAGGTTAACCTCATAATACTAGTATTATTTTGCAAGATGTTTTGGAGATTTTTAATTATGCTTGGTGGAATACATCTTTTATAGAACTTTGGATATGGTGAGATATTAAATAGATAAATACCTTGTTATATATGTTGATCAATTTTCTTATAAATAAATGCATACATAATATATGTTTTGCATACACTTACACAGGGACTGTATAGAGTTTACAATGTTGCATGTGGCATTTCTAGTTTCATCATTGATTAACTATGTAATTAATGACCCTTCATCTATCTCCCAATACTTCTCTACTGCATTTAAATATTTCGATAAAAAGAAAACTAAATTGATGTTAGCTTCGTACAACGTCATGTAAGTTTTCTTACTTTGATTATAATTTTAACTTAAGAATTGCATTTTATTATTGATTTAGAGTTTTAGTTTGTTTTCCTTATTCTCCCTCAGGAATAACCATTTGGTGTTATTGGTTATTGTCCCCGTGATGCTAATTGTGTGTTATCTAGATCCTAAGAGTGACGAAGTAGACATTGGGGGATACGTATTGAAAAGGACATTATACATGTGGTAAATTAATATATTTATATACGTTAACATATATTATTACCTGACTATTTACTAATGCAATTTAATGTGTTGCATTAAAATATAGATATATAAAGGATTTCAAAAAGGTTGTAGGAAAGGTGGACAACAAGAAGAAAGCGATAGTTTGGAATAATGGTAGGTTTTAGAGACAAATGCATATTTTTACCAACTATTCTTACATTTACTTATAACAGTTCAAGTACTTTTACTTATTAATGGTTAAGCTCAGTATCATAGTGTTCCAGGTGTTGGACCATTTGATTAGAGTATCAGATTGAATGAAACTATGATTGACTGATTTGCACAAGTCTGCTGCCCCAACCGATTGGCTCATGGGATGAACCGATTGGCTCAGGTTGTTGAACTGGTCGGCTCAAGTTGTGAGTCAATCGGCTCATGTGTCATGAAACGATCAGCTCAATTGTTGAACCATTCAGCTCATGTGACCAACTGAGATCGTTTGGAAAGTCAGAAGACTATTTTGCAAATACAATTTGTTTCACTTGTACAAATTCGATTTGGACCATGATTAATATTTGATTAATCAGAAACAAATATGAAAGTCAATTAGAGTTGGACCAGGACCATGAACCGATCGGCTCAGCAGTAAACCTATCAACTCAGGTGCTCCAACTGATCAGTTCAGGTGTCAACCGATCGGCTCAGGTCCCCAACTGATCGGTTCATGCTTAAAACAATCGGTTCAGTTGACGCAGTTGGTTGTTTTGTGGAAAATCTTGAACCCTTCTACTCCTGTTTAATCCCGCATTGCCCCGGGTAGAGAACCCTATCCCATGACCCTCCTATATATAGGGGTAGTGGGGGCTTCTCAGGAATAACAACTTAGAACACCAGTTGCGCTGCAAAGTTGCCGTTCTCTCTGGTTGTGGTAACCGAGAGAGCCCGAGC
The DNA here is from genome assembly GCA_963693085.1 of Alisma plantago-aquatica. Taxonomy (NCBI): domain Eukaryota; kingdom Viridiplantae; phylum Streptophyta; class Magnoliopsida; order Alismatales; family Alismataceae; genus Alisma; species Alisma plantago-aquatica. The sequence continues at coordinate 225,420,821 of OY856414.1, read as the reverse complement.
AAGTGCTACCTGATAAGGGAGGCACAGTAAGGGAAAGACAACTATAGAAAAGCAACTGGTTGTAGGATAGTGTGTTGGTGACTAGTACGTCGACAGGAGGCTGTGACTCCTTCCGATTCCTTGTGGGACAAGGAGATTGGAGTTCCAGGTGGTCCGTGTAGACTACATCAGAGGCGGGAGACTTCTGCCGCTTGGAGGACAGCTATCAATCCTGATAGTCCCGGTGAGACTAGGAGCTGCACAGACACCGTCCAAGACAGGAGGTGAAGACTATGCAATCCGTGAGGTATCATGTCTGAGCAAGCCTTGGGACAAGGTATGTCTCCACAAACCATCCTTCCTATTGTATAGACGTTGACGCGATTCCTTTATTCTGGGTTTGGGAGAAGAAATTTTTTGTTTCTTCTACTTTTTTTGTCTCCCTAAAACCCAATAGTGGTATCAAAACCACATCAACTGCTCTATACTTTAGGATTATTGATGTGATCGATGTTGGTTTGTCGCCTTTATTTATTGCATACGATGCAAATAAAATTGGCTTTTTGCATGTCCAATCCTAAATCCACAAATCCCAATATACATATATGATATGTAATATGAATGCACTTGATATGCATCGCCCTTAAATGAGTTTTATTGTGGATGTATAGCATGGTTATGGCCAATAAACCCTATGTATGTGTGCTTGGTTGTATGTGGTTTCTTACATCTCGGTCTGTGCATCGATTCCCTACCTCCTTATTCCTGATGTAACTCGAGATAACTCGAGATTTCTTTCCTACCTTTGCTCCCCCCAAATGTAACTCGGGGTTTCCCAATTCAAATGTAAATATGATAGATCTTTTTATATTTCTTGTTATGTCAAAGAATGGAGGAAAATCTGATGACGACTGAGATGATCGGTTCAAGGCATGAACCGATCAGTTGGCAATCTAGACGATCAGCTCGAGGAGCGAGATGAGCAGGTGGTGACCTGAGGAGATGCACGATGACCAGGCGAACTGATCGGTTGGAGGAGCCAACCGATCGGCTGGTGGCACCCAGACGACTGGACAGGGCGAGCAGGTCATTCATGTGATGAGTTAATCAACTCAGACGGCTATAGCACAGAGTTCATCTTGTATAGGTTGAATGTGATGTAGACCTAGATGACCGTGATTCCTCTTGGCTCGAGGAATCACATTAGGATGGCCATAATCATTGCTTTTATCGTTTTGCATGTTTTTGGTGGGATATAGCATGTATATGATATGTACTATATATTGTGGTGATTGGATATGTATATGTACCTATAAACCAAATCCATCATTAAATATTAAAGTTTTAGATGTCTTTCAAATGCGACACACATGAAAAGCTTGATCGTCCAAGTGTGGGCATGCCCTAGCGTGGTGCACTGTCTATCTCGTGGAAGCGTGAAGGATGGATATGTGGGTCTGCCCTAGCAGGGTGCATATTCATCGTGTTGGTTTTAGGTTGGACTTAACAAGGTTACCTAGATAGGATCTAGCACCTTGAGGCATGGAGGTGATCATGGAAAGGAGTTGTGCATGACATATTTCAAGAGTTGCATATGATGCAATTGGAAAAAGTTGCCTACCTGGAAGATCTAAGTTGTGGGTGACAGCCCTAGCTGGTCCATGACTCAGAGGATTTCAGGATCTTGACCCACTAGAAGATTGTATGCTGCAATCTTTCGAATTGATGGTGAGGGCTATCAATTTGAACAAAAATAGTGGGAGTGATAATTAATTAAATTCCTCATTATATCGTCAACTTTTCAAATCAATCAAATAAGTAAAAATTGAGTTTTGGACTAAATTTTATATATTTCCTTTTGTAGTTCAAATGATAACAAACAACAATCACTTTTCATTGTGATCGGTCCTTGAAAAGGACAAGCTGAATGAGACTAATTTCCACAACTAGTTTAGGACATTGAGAATTGTTCTCACTCAAGAGTGAAAGCTCTATGTCCTGGATACTCCAATTCCAGAGGAACCTGCTCCTACCACACCAAAGGCAGAAAGGGATGCTTATAAGAAGCATTCTGATGATGCCATTGATGCAAAGTGCTTGATGTTGTGCTCCATGAACCATGAGTTGTAGAGACAACATGAGAACATGGGTGTCATTGAGATGATTCAGCATCTCAAGAACATGTATGAAGATCAAGCACGGCAAGAGAGGTATGATGTCTCCAGAGTGTTGTTCAAGTGTGTCATGATAGAAGGAGATCTGGTTGGTCCTCACATGCTCAAGATGATTGGGTATGTGGAGAACCTAACGAGACTGGGATTTCCCCTGAGCCAAGAGTTGGTTAATGATGTGATATTGCAATCGTTGCCAGAATCCTACAGTCAGTTTGTGATGAACTACAACATGAACAACTTTGACAAGCCATTGACAGAGTTGTTGGGCATGTTGAGGACAGCCGAGGCAGAGATGAAGAAGGACAAGCCTAAGTCTGTGATGATGATCAGCAGCAATAAAGGCAAGTCCAAGCGTAAGGGTAAGGGCAAGGCTAAGAAAGGTTCTGATGCTAGCCAACAGCCCAAGGCGTCTTCAACTCTCAAGGCCAAGTGAGGCGTGACCAAGAGAGGCAATTGCCACCATTGTCAAAAGCTAGGACATTGGAAAAGGAATTGTCCACTCTATCTGGAAGAACTAAAGAAGAAGGAGGCCACAGATGTCTCCACCTGAAGGTGTCATGAAATAAACTTGTAACATTTTTGAGGTATATGATACCAAGATATAAAATGTAAAGCACTCAATAAATGGGGCAAATGTTGTCTCCATAGATAGGAGTACTTTGGTTTATTTTTAGCCATAAAAGCATGTAATAGAGTTATGAACTGCTATTTCATATTTTCCAATGGATAGAAACACATTATTTTTGCATATTGTATGACAATGATAGCAATTAATAAAGTTGATATTTCAATCTTTGTGGCAATGCCTTTTTTATCTTGTGGTACTTGGTATGCATAAGATAAAATGATACCTAAAAGTTATCGATAACTCAAATGATCAAATTAGCATAAATCATGAGAAATTCATTTCTAGTTTCCATATGATGGATAAATCTAGACTCTTTTGGTTAGAGAACTAGTAAGAGACATGAATCTCTTGGACATGATTAATCAATCTTCACTAAGGTAGTGGGATAATGATTATCCTATTAGGTATGATACATGTGATGTATTTACATACCTATTAGAGTTAATGTTAATACTTCAGGCGGTGTTTAGAGAAATACCAATATGAATATCTTGAAGTGTTCAAGAATATCATAGATGAAGTACAAATTTGGTAAAGTATTAATTCTTGATGAGATCGATGAATGAAATACTTGAACCAAATGTTTGAGAACCTTATGAGTGATTATGATAGTGTATCATAGTGAACTCATGATTAAGGCATGGTGATGTCTAAATCAAGAAGGAATCATACTCTAAGGAGCTATAGGATGATTGTCAAATAACTAAGTTCTTCTTAAATAAATAATACCCCACACTGATAAAGGACATTAAGAATCACAAAGGGTTGTGAGTTCTTATATCCTTGACAGATACACCTCGATTATCTATGTGATGAGTTGATCATATTATGAGTCAACTATCTAGATGAATATGAGGAACCGGATTTTAAGTTATGGTTTATGACCATTACATCCTAAATGATTTCCATGTAAACCATAAGGTATGACCTTGATGGTAGCACCCATTGGGATGAAATCCATAAGTGCAAATGAGTCTTAATTGTTAAGACACATGGATAACATTTCGAGAAGGATGATGCTTGTTGATTGCAATTTAATGACTAAGAGATTTTGCATATGGATACTAAAACCGCATTCCTATGAGGAATAAAACAAGGATGTGTATGTGATACAACCTATAAGGTTTATGAATCCATTAATGCAAATGAAGTCTATAAGTTATAATAGACTAATCAATGTGATTGATTGAGTACAAGCAACTCAGAACTGTGATCTTTACTTTGATAATATAGTCAAAGGGTTTGGCTGATATGTCAAAGATAAAGAAGAAATCTGTGATTTAGTGGGAGCGTATTCACATTCCACATGTTGATGTGAAATGGAAATGTTCTAGAATGGAAATCCAAAGTGGAAATTATCTTTAGGGAAGATAGAGACATTTCCTATGTGATAGGAATAGAGATCTATATATATAGTTCTCAAAAACCTCTCGACCTGAAACAAGAAAGCATACATTGGCAATCTATACTGAAGGGTTCAGTGTGCACAGATTCAGTGGGAGAAAACTTGCCCATGTTACATGGAGCTAGTATCCCAAGGCCAAGTGTCCAATTCTTACGAAGGATGGGAACACTAAGAATAGATATGGATCTATCATGTACGTAATCATCCCATCATCTTGCATGTGTGGACATAGAAAGAACAAAACACATTTATCATCTTGTATGTAGGACATGACAATATGATATGCTCATCCTGATAAATCATATGTGGGACATGATGAGTGGATGTCTGTCTAGTTCTAGTAAGGGTTACTGGAATACCATAAGAACTTGATAAGTATTTGAGAAGTACTAGTTCTATGGAAATTAGGAAGGGTTCACTGTAAAGAGTTACACTGATACGAACTTCCGAAAAGGACAAAAAATTAATCGCAAAACATATATGGGATATATAAAAGTGAATTTTTGTTGAATAATGGAAACGTTCCAATAAAGTTGTTTTAAAAGGAAATGTTGAGTATCTGTGTGTTAAAGAATAGCAGTGGATACTATATGGATATGGAGTTCATAGAGATGAACTTATAGATATTCTTGTCATTGATGACAAGTTAGGAGCACTTGGTCAAGCAATGTGGCTAAAGGTTAGCAAAGGAATACTAGATCGCATATTATGGAAACTCCATCTCATATGTGTGACATACAGTGTAGAGATGAGAGACATCCAATTAATACCGAATTTGGCAAGGTGTTGCCAAAACTCACTATGTTAGCACTAGAGCACAGTGACATGTGGGACATGTTTGAAGATCACTAAGAATATGATTCAAGGGTCATTGGCTCATAGTGCAAGTGGGAGTCTGTTGGTATGTATGCCATGAGAGCCAATCATGGGATGATTGGTGGGATACATTAAGATTGATTTGATAAGCATCAAAGGCAAGCTTCCAATTCTTTCTGGTTCAGTCATATGAGATAATGATAGAACAGATTGAATGTCTAGAGAATGGCAGTACTCAATGACGTATGCTTTCAGGTTGAGGACCTGAACGATGAGATCATACGGATGCTAAGAGTTTGTACATTCTTATTATGTCCCTAGTCGGATGTCATTGTGGAAGGTAGATAGACAGCAATGACACACAAGGCTAGATTGTGGTGTTGGTTGATGATAGAATTGCATTAGTCATGATTTGGAGATATCAAACCAAACACATAGGTACTTGTTATAGAACAAGTGTACCGAACAGACCCACCGTGAGTTTGACACATGGAACCATGACATGGTAGTCACAGTCAGTTCTCACATTGATGGTGGTGAATGTGATTCTTTGACCTGAAATCACTACACTCAACACATGTTGTTGGGTACACTTTGACATCATCAAACGCAGTCCTAAAACATGGTTTGTTATAAAGGTGATGATTGGGTGGCTTTGACACATGGAGCTTTAGAGGGGTGAGTTCTAGATATGGGATTTGTCCCTCCTGAGGGAGTTTGATATTCATGGCCACTTGATGAGTAGGATTGAGATAGGCGTGCATGCATGTGTGAAACAGTATGTGATATTGATGTCATACATATCTCCTCCAATCTACTCTGAGATCAAGAAAGTGAATGAACGTTGAAAGGATGACTGTTCCATCCCTTGAGTTCATTCAGGATATCACTGACAAAGGAATTATACATTCACTGTAACACCATTCACAGATTGTAGGATTGAAAGTTGTTCTCCAACTTTCCTTTTCACTTGGGTGGCACTGAAGTGCGACTAGGCATCGCTCTTTGCTTGTGAAGTCATAAGTGCTATGAACTCTCACTGCCAACATGAAATGGACCTGCAGGGTCACACACATAGGATTTAACCTGGAACAGGAGTTTATCCACAAATGATGTTTAGATTGATTACTAAAGGAGTTTAGTAGTTCAATTAAATACTCAATCAGTTGATAGCTCAGCATCATAGTGTTCACTGTTACAACCCCAATTTTTGGGTTCATCGGGTGAGAAATGTAATTTCTCATATTAAAGATAATTGAACAAAGAATGGTATAATTTGTTTTGAATACATGGATTTTGTTTACAATAGCCTTGATGTCTGTGTTGTGGGCTTTATTGGCTATTGGGCCCAAATAACAAAGAAAATTCAATTAGTAATTGAATAATTGAATATTTGAGAAAAGGAAGAGGTAGAAACCTCTAAAAGGCAAAGAGATGTAATCCAAGGATGGATTTCGTTCCTCTTGGGTTCCTTGGGTTCCAAGGAGTCCAAAGTTGCATAAAGAATGCAATAAGAAAAGAAAAGATAAATTAAGTATTTCTTTATTAAGAAATAAATTGAAAATAACGATAAAATGTGGAAAATGAGTGGAAAGAGGCATAAATGAGATTTCTTGGTGAAATTTCGTATCCATGAGGTTTCTAATATTAAAAGGGAATGCCAATGAGGAAAATAAAAGAGAAATAAAGAGAAATACTCAAAAAGAGATATTTTAATATGAAATAAACATGATAATGCAAAATAATGCATATAGGTGCATTTAGAAGGATAATGAGTATTCCTTAAAAAGTAATTTCAAAATAATAGAGTTTCGTGGGGTACAAGGAGCCCCAATGAAGGAAGAGGAAAGAGAAAATCTTGATAATGTCAAATAAGAAGATAATATGATTCTTAATTAAGGAATTTCATAGTATTATTAAAAAAGGATGTAATTTCTATTAAAAGAAAATAGAAATTCGTGATAATGGATTAAAGAGCAAGAATAAAGAAGATAAAAGAAGAAATTTTCGAATTCTAATACCTAAAGAATATTATAAAAAGAATTAGGAAAGAGAGAGAGACATGCTTCCTAATGAAGGAATTGAATTCCTATTAGAAGAGTGATTGGTTGCTTCGTGGGCAAGCACCCCAGGGCGTTGCTGCACTCCCCCATATAAGGGGTAAGACCTAGGGGCAAGTCCAGGAAAATCCCGAGCACCCTTCTCCCTCCTTCTTCTCCTTTTGTCCAAAACCCTGACGATGGAGGTGTAACCTTTTCCCTGGAGATGAGGGGCCGTGGAGATGCTACTCTAGGGCCGTGCTGCTCCCACGAACTTAGGAGAAAAGCTCAGTAATCTTTCCTCTTCGCTGGCCATGTGCAGCAGTGGCCGCACTACTGCAAGAGCATCCGCAACTCACAGACCTTGCACGCGGGAGACCGGCCAGCTTGGCCACGGATCCAAGATGCCTTGTGTGCACCGGATAAATTATCACCTTTAATGAATTAAAGATTAAGAAACCCTATTTTGAAAGGAATAAAGTGTTTAATAGGGTTTAAAGGACCATTAGAGTTGATGTTAACCTGTTAAATGTAAAAAGGTACATTATGTTCAAAAAGGAAGAACTTTGCACGTGATTAGTCTAATTTAGAGTTTATGTGCATAAATATGCTTGAAATTTGAAAAGTACATAAAGCTATCATCTTTAATGATTTGATTAATGAAAAACCCTTAGTTTTGATTATAGATGGATTTAATGTTGTGAATTGGATAATTCAAGCCAATATTAACATGTGGTTAATAAAAGTGAAAATAGGATCTAAAAGATGATCTTTTTATATAATTGGCTTAATTTAGGGTTTCGTGCATGATTATGCATTAATGAGCTTGAAAAACTTAATTTAGGAGAATATGTCTTTTAATTGTTTTAATTGTTCAAATCCACGAATAAATAGGGATGTGATGATCCTAAGTCAATTTGGGTATAAAAGACTATTAAAATGGATAGTTGAGCAATTAAGGTTCATATAAATGGAAAATAATATTTTAGGGTTTGTTAACCTAAAAGGGATAAAGTTTGAGAAATTGATCTAAGAAACCCTAATGAATATTAATGAAACCTTAATGTGGATTAGAAACCCTAGAAAGAGAATCCAAGTCAATAATGTAGAATCTTGATAAAGTGTGTAATAAATAGAGTACATATTCTTTTCAGGAATTATGTGATGATTGAATTACTTGCTTGGATCTGTTGATTGGCTTGATTGTATATACATGAAGTATATGTTCAATAATATGCATGACTCATCAAATCAGGTATGTGGTTACGATTATGAATAATCGCTCTAGTTTCACGGCGATTCTCGAAGTTTTGATCGGTTGCTTGAAAATAAATGTTGGATGTCTATTTATTTCATGCAACTATAAAGTGACTATGATTATCACTATAAATGTGCATATATAACTAGCTAGATCCAGGTCCACCTCTATTGCTTTGAAAAGGCTAAAAAAGGGGTAATCCTAGAGCAAGGTCTAGGTTACCGAGAGTTAGAAACTGGGCTACCTACGTGTAGTGCCATGAGACTCATTAGCATGCCATGAGTTAAGGAGTGGGCTACTTACGAGTAGTGCCATGTGACTCAACCCTAGAAATCGGTTCACTTATAGGTGGGACCATGAGGGGTTTAATGGGGATCTACCATAAGGAAGGTAGTATCCAGGTCCATTGTGGAGTTATATTTAAAATGTAATCTTGATTGTTAAATGATTAATTGAATGATTACGTTGTTATCATAGTTGCACGTTTATTGTTTCCCCCACATACCAGCTTCGGCTGACCGGTGTTTTGTTTGTCGTCGTTTTAGGTACAATCCAAAAGGACAAACAGTAAATCGTCATATTGTGAAATACATGAAGTAAAATACAAGGAGGATTAGTTAGAGTAGAATCCTTAAGTGGATAGAAGTTTAGAGATCCAAGTTTTCAAAAAGGTATGCAAAAAAATATTTTCTTACAGCTTTTCAGTATAGTCTGTTAAAATTTGATAATTATTCTTGGTTAATTGCCGAACCTTTGATCCGGAAGTTATGGGTGCGGCTTCGACCTCTCGATCTCCCTTAATTGGGGGTTATCGGGAGGTGGGGTCGTAACATTTGGTATTAGAGCGTAGGTTCCTCACTTAACCATTAATAATTATTAAATTTTACAAACTCCATAGAACCCAAGGGAGTTATTAGAGGATTATCTGAAAGACGGAGGTGTCTAGAAAAGGATCACGACCAAGGGCTAGCAATACTTTCCTTCGCACCAATAGTCGGAATACGAGGACTCCCGGATCTGTGTGACTGCCTGGCCAAAGTCTTAGGGTATGAATTGAAATAAGATACCTTTAGGACTTTCTCAACTTATTCATCCCTTCTCATCACAAAATTCTGATAAGGACCTAAAGGATTAGGGTTTTCTTTCTTCTCCTCACCCTCTTGAGGTATGGGTAAGGTTAATAAGGTTTAAGGAATCCTCCACCAAATTAATAAAAAGCATGTAAATAAAATGGCATGGACATAAGATTAGTAGATTAAGTGCAAATTAAAGAATAGATACATGCTTAGGTCGTATGAAATAAGTTGTCATGTCCTCAGAAGAGACCTGAGGCTAGACCTTCTTGTCAGGAGGATAAGTCAGTCTTGGAGATAGAGATCTCCATTGCAAGTAGAGACCTGGCACATCCTCTGAGGATGATGCTAACCCTAACCCTAAGTGATGGTTAGAGAGAGATGAGTTGGACCAGGTGTTTGAAGGGACATGCCTTTGGGATGCCATATGATCTATGGGTGACCTAGCACCTTTGGCAACCCAACCCTGGGAAGGGTCGTGCATGTTAGGGTAAAGGATAGCTCCTTCGATGATGATGTTAGTGAAGGACCTGTAGAGACCCTATGGGCTTATGCGAATAGGGAATAGTATGCACCTAGGGTACGTTAGTAGTGCGAGCAAAGGGTTGAAACCCTGACCATGAGAGTACGAAGGATGGGTTATGAAATAAGCATAAATAACTATGGATAACCTTGAGCGAACATAAGTTGAACATAGGCTTCATGCTTTGGAGGTTGACCCTTCAGGAAGATAGGACCTCTAATGGTGAGTTTAGTTATAGGGTTAGCTCTAGAGAGAGAGCAGGAAACCCAGTAAGAAGGTTGGAATCCTAGACTCTGAGATATAAGGAGAAGTCGGGAGTTGAGGATGATGTGACCTAAGTGGATGATAGTGGTCACCACATGCTTGATCCCTATAGGTTGATGATGTCTTGGTTGCCATGGGATGAACCAAAACCTAGAGGGAGGATGAGGTTTTTGGCACCTATGTGCCTATGGTATAAGTGTTTACCTTTTGAGAAAGGAAGAAGATGTTCTGTACACCCTGAAGTGGATTTGTAACAGGTTATGAGGCCTTTTACCTTATGGTTTTTCCTTGAGGAGGATCCAAATCTAAGTTTTGCTCGAGTTGAAGGATGACAGGAATTGCATGTTATGCCTTTTGCAAGCTTGATTCATGGTTAAGAGATAGATCATGTAGTTGGACACCTAAAAGTGAACATAGGGTTCCTAGGGCTAAGAGGGGAAGTGGTATACCTAATGCTCATGATGAGAATTAAGTTTTTATAGTTTTGAGCATGGTACTCCTCATGCATAAAGGAAAGGGAAACCCCCCTTAAGTTTAAAGGTATGATTGATGATTCCCTCACAATAAAGTTGATGACACAGGAAGGTATGACCTTGATCTAATGTTGAAGAATGAGAACCCAGATGACCTAGCCTGGTTTAGTGGACTGCTTGTGCCTTAATAGCTTACTAGGGTTAAGAATATGGATGTAAACTCTAGACCTAAGGGTGTTTGTGACCTTGCTATCGAGAGATAGTTTTCCTCCCATCCTGGGAGAGGGACCCCTTTGGTAGAGTGTATGTCAGTTTTGTCAGTTTAAGGTAACCTAAAGAGGTCTCATAGGATCTTGAGAAGCTAAGTGAAAAGTACATGGTATGAGAATGAACCTGTAGGCCCATAGATATCCATCTCTAAGTGCATGCGGATGTGTTACCATGGAGGTAACCGGTATGGGGCTTGACCAAGGTAGGCAGGTTGCCATGATCCCGATGAAACGATGAAAGCCAGCCCATGAATGCAGAAAGAGAGATGATGAAGACTTGGGTAAGGTTCTAAGTGAACATGTACTATGATGGAGAATCCTAAGTCTATCCTAGGGTCAGGTAGGGATAAGACCGATGAAAGTAGGAGTTGCCTAATTCCCCAGTTGCACATGACCATAGGGTCGGGAGGTAACAGCTATCATTGTCTGAGGGCCATGGGTTAGGAGATTGATCACATTCATGAACTCATGGGACCCAAAGTGTGGGCTCTGATCTCCAAAACACAAGATAAACATAGCGGAAGCGATTCGATTAACAGCGGAATACGAAAATCATGAGAAATTAAAACTTTTTGAAAATGAGATCTTAAAAACCTGAAACTCCTTTTATAAAAGTAAGATGAACTGTTTACATCTCTGATAAATCACTTCTCGAGTGATTATATACGTCATGATACAAAATCTCAAGATTTCAAAATTCTCAGATCAACAAACTCCTAGGACCTGAGTGTACAGAGACGACATAAGACTATTCTGACTACAAGACTAGACAGCACAGTGTTTCCACCTGAAGTCACTGCTGCTCCTAAATTTGCTGATGTTGTTGATGTCCACCTGCAGATCGGTTCCTTCGACCTCGACGTCCACCTAAAGGTAGAAATCTACGGGGTGAGACAATTTTAAATAATTGTCCCAGCGAGAGTTATAACTCTCCGCCAGAAACTTTTTTAAAAGCAATCAAAGGAATATCATGAGCAGGTAATTTAGGTTACTCACAGCAGGCTTGATAACAAATACTCATCTTTATTTAAGGAATATGAAGAACACGTATACTAATGCTTGAACAGGATATTAAAAACAAGCTATGTAATATCAATCAATGTTCCTCGTAGTTCAACCTAAGCAGTTATGCTACGCGGTTGATTTATGTTTTACAAACATCATTATGCCCTGCGGAGATGAGGTATACCGCTCATGCTCCAACCGATCACTAGTAAGTCACATCGGTATCATACTAGGTCATCGAAAGAGCCGGATTCTCATGACCTTCAACTACCTCAGTCAAAATGAGGATAAACATGCAGGACATCTAGTGTCCCTGCTAATATAGCTCACCAGGGTATTCTAGTACTTCGCTATTAGAGTCACAGTGGCATTCTGCACTCTCTTCGCCATCGAAAGATTTCATGTTTATCTCTCATCGATGCGGTATAAAATATTCCCTTGGAAGAATAGTGTTACATCATCCCGGTATAAACATATAGTGAAGGGTTGATGGATTAAGATACATCAACATCAACTCCTACACTAGGATGTAAGGATATACACATCCATATTCCCCCACATACTCTAAAGTATGTGATCCAGGAGTTCCCTTAGGAAAACCTGTTTCACCATCATTTAAACTCTGACAATGATGGATCTATGATCAGGGCTCTACATGATATGATTAAACTTGGTTATTAGGTACATTTCAGTATTCTTTTAGCATCATACATGTTTCCAAACATTCAAGTACTAAACATGGCTATAACAGAAGAATACTAAATGTAACATGTATTACTCATATCAGTTATCAGATGGATGTCAGTTCTTAATCATCTTATCACTATAATTCAGGAACATAGGTGTTCACACCCTTATATCATCATAACACTTGCTATCAAATGTCATGTCAGCATCAAGTCATCTATTAGCATGACCTCGATGTCATTCATGTCCCTTAAGGCATATCAGTTTCATATGATACCACTTGCATTTAGGCAACATAGTTATTTCTGTTCATAAGCTATTGACATGCTTTCAATGAACATGATGTCATGATCCTTACCTGGATATGATTATTTTCTTATAGGAACCTACATGATTAAATCAATTGATAATAATCAAAATTCATAATCAGATCAGCAGTCAATAAGATAGAATTAACCCTTCAATTCAAAGGTTATACTTTTATGTCCTTACAAAGGGTAAGATTCCCTTGTTTACATCATTTAGGGTTATTCACCCCTTTCAATATGATTGGGAATAATAATTCCTCATCTCATATCTTTGATAATACAATTCATGCTTAAAGGAATAACATGAGTTTAGGGTTTATTGTTCATTTCTACATATTACCATGAACTAGGGTTTACTATTCACATTACTCATGATTACCCTAGAATTAGGGTTTACTATTCACATTACTCATGATTACCCTAGAATTAGGGTTTACTATTCACATTACTCATGATTACCCTAGAATTAGGGTTTACTATTCACATTACTTCTGATTACCCTAGAATTAGGGTTTACTATTCACATTATTCATAGCATCATCATGAATGAGAAACATCATCATTATTAATACTTTCAAATTAGGTTAAGACTCATCAATTATCTTAATTAGGGTTTTCATGATCTCTCATAAGTGGATCATACCCTAATCCTGCATATTCATATACATTGAAGGTACTTTATTTGAGTTTTAACCATAAATGGTACTTTCCCTCTCTCCTTCCTAATGAAAGGTGATTACATCACTCTAGATAGGGTTGGTTTAAGTCCTTGTTGATTAACATAAACCAATTCACCACTATCATGTCATTAGAGTTTACATAAAACAAGGTATCCTTTAATTGAACCCATTTAGGTTGAAACGAGTGTGACCCATTTGGGTTGAAACGAGTGTAACCCATTTGGATTGAAACGAGTGTGAACCCGTTTGGATTGAAACGAGTGTGACCCATTTCAGTTGAAACGGGTATGACCCATTTGAGGTGCAACGAGTTGAACCCATTTGAGGTGAAATGAGTTGAACCCATTTGAGGTGTAACGAGTTGAACCCATTTGAGGTGAAATGAGTTGAACCCATTTGAGGTGAAACGAGTTGAACCCATTTGAGGTGAAACGAGTTGAACCCATTTGAGGTGAAACGAGTTGAACCCATTTGAGGTGAAATGAGTTGAACCCATTTGAGGTGAAACGAGTTGAACCCATTTGAGGTGAAACGAGTTGAACCCATTTGAGGTGAAACCAGTTGAACCCATTTGAGGTGAAACCAGTTGAACCCATTTGAGGTGAAACGAGTTGAACCCATTTGAGGTGAAACGAGTTGAACCCATTTGAGGTGAAACGAGTTGAACCCATTTGAGGTGAAACAAGTTGAACCCATTTGAGGTGAAACGCGTTGAACCCATTTGACGTGAAATGAGTTGAACCCATTTGAGGTGAAACGAGTTGAACCCATTTGAGGTGAAACGAGTTGAACCCATTTGATAAAGTTGGATAAGGACCAACATAGGTATTAACGCCCTTCATCTTCAACCTTGAAACCAAGGTCTATTCTTCACGAAAAGGCTTGCAAGAGTGCAAAGAAAGATGGGGAAGAAGAAGAACTAACTATTATTTGCAAGAATAAAAGTATGTATAACAAAGCAAGGTGTAGAGTTATAAAACCCGCCTCAAACGTTGTTCCTAGAGCTCCAAGCTTCCAAGCTTCAAGACTTTAATGGTGTCTAGAGCTCCACAGGTCATCCAAGGTTGTTTCTTCAAGAAAGGTTGGGAAGGATCGGCTAGGAAGAGAAAACTAAGTGAATTAACCATGAAATCAACCTTATACAAGGATTTCCCCCATGAATTCAAGCTAGAAGATGGTGCTTTCTTACCTTAGAATAGGTTGGTCGCTTCCCTGAGCTCCAGAGATTTGCCTTGGTCGGTTGAGAAAGATGAGAAGTGAGGAAGTGAAGGGAATACATTTGGTTGTTTTACAAGGAACTAGGCTTATATACTTTAGGTTATTTTCCACCATAAGGACCTCTAAAACATAGATTTCTCATCTAAGTCCCTTCTTATTTCTAAGGCACGTCCAAGAATGGTAATATTATGCAAAGCTCATCAAAACTCAAGATATAAGGGTAGATAAAACCAACATGCATACTAAGGTACATATATGAAGGGTCTTCTTACTCATACTAAGTATTTTCACTACAAAGGTCATCCTTCTTATCCGATTATTTAATTGAAGCGTCCCTCTCATCATTTCTTCTCTAATTGATGTAAAGAGTCATAAAAGATATACTAGAAGGTATATAGCACAAGTTGCACCCCACATTTTGGGTAAATTGCACTTTACACCAAAATTAGGGTTTAAGCACAAGGATTGCTCCACAAGCTGCACCTTGGTGCCCAGACTTGGGAAATCCATAATACCTCATCATATTCCTTCATATGATGTCTCTTTATTATAGGAACATCTTAACCTGTGTAATTTGCAAGTTAACCCCTCTAATTGGGTAATTTGCACATAGGTCCCTGTATTACCAAACAATACTACAATCATTGTTTAAAAAGGACAGAAATGAAAATGTATGTTCCTTAGGAACTTAATTACATGCCAAAATATAATCACAAGGATTTAATTACATATCTTAGGCAAAACACCTAGGGTTAATTCATAACCCAGGTCAGGGATGTTACAAATTATCCACCCCTTACCAGGATTTCGTCCTCGAAATCGATAAAACATATTAAGAGAAAAGAGTAGGATATTTCCTTCTCATCTCTTCTTCTAGTTCCCAAGTGGCTTCTTAAACACCACGGTGATTCCAGAGAACTTTTACAAGACTTATCTCTTTCTTCTTTAGCTTTTTAATTCTGTTATCAAGGATTCACACCGGTCCTTCCTCATAAGTTATATCTTCATTCAATTCTACTTCCATAGGTTGTAGAACTGACTCGGTATCAGGATGACATTTCCTTAGCATAGAAATGTGAAACACAGGGTGTAGTTTTTGTAATTATGGTGGTAACTCTAGTCTATAGGCTACCTTTCCAACCCGTTCAATGATTGGATAAGGCCCTATAAATCTAGGAGCTAACTTCCATTTCCTTCCAAAGCGAAGGACTCCTTTCCAAGGAGAGACCTTGAGATACACTCTATCTCCAACCTGGAACTCCAATGGTCTACGATGCTTGTCAGCATAAGATTTTTTCCTATCTTGTGCAATCTTAATCTGTTGTTGTATTACTTTAATCTTTTTCGTAGTCTGCTGCACAAGATCAGGACCTAACAATTGATGTTCACCAGTCTCATACCAACATAAGGGTGATCTACAATGTCTTCCATACAAGGCTTCATAAGGTTCCATATCAATACTATGTTGATAGCTATTGTTATAGGCAAACTCTATCAAGCTTAGGTGCAGATCCCAACTTCCTGTGAACTGGAGAACACATGCTCTCAACAGATCTTCTAAGGTCTATATAGTCCTTTCTGACTGTCCATCCGTCTGTGGATGAAAGGTTGTACTAAACCTTAACTGGGTGCCTAGTGCCCTATGTATCTGTTCCCAAAAACGACTTGTGAACTGAGGACCTCTGTCAGAAACTATGGTGACAGGAACTCCATGCAAATGCACTATCTCTTGAACATATAACAGGGATAACCTTTCAGCAGAATAGGTTGTTTTGACAGGTAAGAAATGCGTTGTCTTAGTCAACCTATCAACAATTACCCAAATGGAATCATGTCCTTTGTTTGTTCTAGGTAGACTAACAACAAAGTCCATGGTTACATGATCCCACTTCCACTGTGGTATGGGTAAAGGTTGCATTGTTCCTGCAGGCTTCTGGTGTTCAGCTTTAACTTGTTGACACACTGGACACCTCAGAACAAACTCTGCTACGTCCTTCTTCATCCCAGGCCACCAATACATATCTTTCAAGTTTTGATACATCTTGGTGCTTCCTGGATGCATAGCATACATTGAAGAATGAGCTTCCTCCAGGACTAACTTCCTCAGGTTATCTACATCTGGTACTATCATCCTCCCATGATAGCATGCTACTTGATTATCTGATTCATGAAAACCTTCTCGCTTCTCATCACCATACTCAGATCTGATCTGCTGAACTGCAACATCAACTTGATGTGCCTCCCTAATCTTCTCTCTTAGGGTGGGTTTGATATGCATCTCAGCCAACAACCCGGCAATACATGACACCTTCATCTGTACATTGTCTTGCCTTAAGGAGATAAGCATATCTCTCCTAGGGCATACTAAAGAGTTTAATTGTGCCCTATCAGAGGATGATGTTGTTGATTTCCTACTCAAGGCATCTGCAACTACATTGGCCTTTCTTGGATGGTAATCTATTATACAATCATAATCCTTGATTAACTCCATCCAGCGACGTTGCCTCATGTTAAGGTCATGCTGAGAGAAGATATACTTAAGGTTCTTATGGTCTGTGAAAATCTGGAAGGTTTCTCCGTAAAGATAATGTCTCCAGATTTTCAAGGCATGAACCACAGTAGCTAACTCTAAATCATGTATCGGATAATTCTCCTCGTGTTTCTTAAGCTGTCGGGAAGCAAAAGAAATCACTTGTTTATCATGCATCAACACACATCCAAGTCCATTCTTGGAGGCATCACAAAAGACTACATATCCTTTTCCTTGCTCAGGTAGCACAAGCACAGGTGCACTTGTCAACCTCTCCTTCAAGAGCTGAAAAGATTGTTGACACTTATCACTCCAGGAAAAAGGAACATCTTTCCGGGTCAACTTCGTCAAGGGTAGGTCTATAGAACTGAAGTTTTTAATGAACCTTCGATAATAGCCAGCCAACCCTAAGAAACTACGAATCTCCGTCGGTGTTTTTGGTTGTTCCCACTGTAGAACAGATTCTACCTTTTTAGGGTCAACACGAATTCCCGAGGCAGTTATCACATGTCCAAGAAAAGATACCTCCGGCATCCAGAACTCACACTTTCTAAACTTAGCGTATAGCTTATGTTGCCTTAGCAAAGTTAGAGCCTCACGAAGATGTTGTTCATGCTGTTGAGCATCTCTACTATAGATCAGGATGTCATCTATAAAGACAACAACACACTGATCGAGTAAAGGTCGGAAAATTCTATTCATGAGTTCCATAAATGCAGCTGGTGCATTAGTTAGTCCGAACGACATAACTGTGAACTCATAGTGACCATACCTTGTCCTAAAAGTAGACTTGGGTATGTCACTGTCCTTAATATGAAGTTGATGATATCGTGACCTCAAGTCTATCTTCGAGAAGACGGTTGCACCACGCAACTGGTCAAAAAGATCATCAATTCTAGGCAGAGGGTACTTATTCCTTATCATTACTTTATTTAGTTGTTTGTAATCGATGCACAACCGCATTGATCCATCCTTCTTTTTAACAAATAAGACCGGAGCACCCCAAGGTGAAGTACTTGGTCAGATAAAACCTTTCTCAAGCAACTCTTGAAGCTGTTTCTTGAGTTCTGCCATCTCAGCAGGTGCCATCCTATACGGTGTTTGTGCTATAGGTTGGGTATCTGGGATCAAATTGATTCCAAAATCAATTTCCCGAGGCGGTGGCATACCTGGAAGTTCTTCAGGAAATACATCTTCAAAATCCCTGACTATAGGAACTTCAGCAAGGTTAGGACTCTTCATGGTGGTATCTATCACATGGGCCAAGAATGCATAACATCCTTGCCTCATCAGCTTATCAGCAACCATAGCAGACACAAGACAGGTGGGTAGAATCTTTCTCTCTCCTTGAAAGATCCATGTGTTGCTCTCATCAGCAAACACAGCCTGCTTGGATTCACAACCCAAGACAGCTCTATACCTTTCCAAGGTATCCATCCCCATGATTATATCAAATCTTTGCATATCAAGTGGTATAAGATCCACTTGAATGCGATGATCAGAAAAGAAGAGGATGCAGGGAGAGCATACCTCTTGCAAAACAGTATATCCTCTCAACGGAGTTTCAAGCAACAAGATATCTTCCCTATGTCTAACTGTCATATTGCAGTTACGAATCACTCTTCGAGTGACAAAGGAGTGTGTAGCACCCAGGTCAATCAAAACAGATACCACACAGGATTTAGACATATCAGAATATAAAAGTTCCATCTGACCTGCCACAACCCGTGGATTGACTACTGCTTCTGGTGGGTTCATAGCATAGAACCTCGCTGTCGCCTGAGGTTGAGTTGGTGCTGACGATCCAGCCTGAGATGCTTGCCCACGTCCTCTAGCTGTTCCTTGAGACTGCCTTCTCTGTGATCCCTGTTGATCCTGCCTCAGAGGTTGTGTCACACTGACAGGCCTAGACCTACAGTCCTTCATCAGATGTCCCACCTTCCCACAGTTATAGCAACTTCTCTCTAGTTGTTGTGGTCTTGGCGGTCCTGTGACCGATATTGATGCTGAATTGTGAGTCTCTCGTGGCGGTAAACCTCGTCCTCTACCTCTACTTGGGGACCACTGAGTCTGAGAACTAGATCTGGGTGGTGGAGGTTTAGGTTCAGAGAATCTAGGCTTCTTAAAGTCTATAGATGAAGATCCCTGGAACTGTGGATATCTCTTTTGGGTTTGTCTTTTCTCGACTACGGATCTCTCTATCCTTCGGACTGACTCAACAAAGGTAGAAAATCTCTCCCGGTTTTCTAGTGCAGACACGGGAGTAGTCATGTCAGCATTTAAACCCTTCTCAAACCTCCTAATCCTTTCTTCATCTATGGTAGCCATATGCGGATAGAATCGCAACAACTCCATGAACTTAGCCTCATACTCGCTAATGTTCATCATACCTTGTCTCAGTCTCTCAAACTGAGAGATCTTCTCGTCCAGGAAGGTCTTTGGAAAATATCTGCGGACAAATTCCCGACAAAAGTCTTCCCACGAGATCCCTATTCCAGGCCTCTTCTGCTCTTCCATGGTCCACCAGTGACCAGAACTACCTTTGAGAAGATAGACAACATGTCTAACCTTCTCTCCTTCGGGGATGTTAAGGATTCTGAAAGCTTTCTCCAACTCAGTTAACCACAGATCAGCATCAGCAGGGTCAGCTGTTCCAAAATATTCAGTTGCTCTGACCCGACGAAGTCGCTCGAACGTTTTATCGATACCTTGACCCTCAGACTGGACAGGTGCCCTAGGTGCAGGCATGGGCATCCTGTCGGTGATATGTGTCATGGCAGTCATAAACTGCCCAAACATGGTCTGAACTGCTGGGTTTCCCATGTCAGTTGGGTCAAACTGAGGTAGCTCGAAAGGTGGCTCTGGCACAGGATGCTCTATTTCTAGGTTCCTTGCACCTTCTCAAGGTGCAGCAACACTACTTTCTGCCTCGTACTCCTCCTGTGGTCCAGACATCCTTAATTATCTTCTTCTCCTGAGGAGCAGAAGACTCTATTAGATAAGAAGGAAGTACTAAGGATAGACTTGACACTCTAAGTCCTATGTCTCTGTAGACTCAGCAAACCTAGAGCTCTGATACCACTAATTGTGGGCTCTGATCTCCAAAACACAAGATAAACATAGAGGAAGTGATTCGATTAACAGCGGAATACGAAAATCATGCGAAATTAAAACTTTTCAAAAATGAGATCTTAAAAACCTGAAACTCCTTTTATAAAAGTAAGATGAACTGTTTACATCTCTGATAAATCACTTCTCGAGTGATTATATACGTCATGATACAAAATCTCAAGATTTCAAAATTCTCAGATCAACAAACTCCTAGGACCTGAGTATACAGAGACGACATAAGACTATTCTGACTACAAGACTAGACAGCACAGTGTTTCCACCTGAAGTCACTACTGCTCCTGAATTTGCTGTTGTTGCTGATGTCCACCTGCAGATCGGTTCCTTCGACCTCGACGTCCACCTAAAGGTAGAAATCTACGGGGTGAGACAATTTTAAATAATTGTCCCAGTGAGAGTTATAACTCTCCGCCAGAAACTTTGTTAAAGCAATCAAAGGAATATCATGAGCAGGTAATTTAGGTTACTCACAGCAGGCTTGATAACAAATACTCATCTTTATTTAAGGAATATGAAGAACACGTATACTAATGCTTGAACAGGATATTAAAAACAAGCAATGTAATATCAATCAATGTTCCTCGTAGTTCAACCTAAGCAGTTATGCTACGCGGTTGATTTATGTTTTACAAACATCATTATGCCCTGCGGAGATGAGGTATACCGCTCATGCTCCAACCGATCACTAGTAAGTCGCATCGGTATCATACTAGGTCATCGAAAGAGCCGGATTCTCATGACCTTCAACTACCTCAGTCAGAATGAGGATAAACATGCAGGACATCTAGTGTCCCTGCTAATATAGCTCACCAGGGTATTATGGTACTTCGCTATTAGAGTCACAGTGGCATTCTGCACTCTCTTCGCCATCGAAAGATTTCATGTTTATCTCTCATCGATGCGGTATAAAAGATTCCCTTGGAAGAATAGTGTTACATCATCCCGGTATAAACATATAGTGAAGGGTTGATGGATTAAGATACATCAACATCAACTCCTACACTAGGATGTAAGGATATACACATCCATATTCCCCCACATACTCTAAAGTATGTGATCCAGGAGTTCCCTAAGGAAAACCTGTTTCACCATCATTTAAACTCTGACAATGATGGATCTATGATCAGGGCTCTACATGATATGATTAAACTTGGTTATTAGGTACATTTCAGTATTCTTTTAGCATCATACATGTTTCCAAACATTCAAGTACTAAACATGGCTATAACAGAAGAATACTAAATGTAACAGGTATTACTCATATCAGTTATCAGATGGATGTCAGTTCTTAATCATCTTATCACTATAATTCAGGAACATAGGTGTTCACACCCTTATATCATCATAACACTTGATATCAAATGTCATGTCAGCATCAAGTCATCTATTAGCATGACCTCGATGTCATTCATGGCCCTTAAGGCATATCAGTTTCATATGATACCACTTGCATTTAGGCAACATAGTTATTTCTGTTCATAAGATATTGACATGCTTTCAATGAACATGATGTCATGATCCTTACCTGGATATGATTATTTTCTTATAGGAACCTGCATGATTAAATCAATTGATAATAATCAAAATTCACAATCAGATCAGCAGTCAATAAGACAGAATTAACCCTTCAATTCAAAGGTTATACTTTTATGTCCTTACAAAGGGTAAGATTCCCTTATTTACATCATTTAGGGTTATTCACCCCTTTCATTATGATTGGGAATAATAATTCCTCATCTCATATCTTTGATAATACAATTCATGCTTAAAGGAATAACATGATTTTAGGGGTTATTGTTCATTTCTACATATTACCATGAACTAGGGTTTACTATTCACATTACTCATGATTACCCTAGAATTAGGGTTTACTATTTACATTACTCATGATTACCCTAGAATTAGGGTTTACTATTCACATTACTCACGATTACCCTAGAATTAGGGTTTACTATTCACATTACTTCTGATTACCCTAGAATTAGGGTTTACTATTCACATTATTCATAGCATCATCATGAATGAGAAACATCATCATTATTGATACTTTCAAATTAGGTTAAGACTCATCAATTATCTTAATTAGGGTTTTCATGATCTCTCATAAGTGGATCATACCCTAATCCTGCATATTCATATACATTGAAGGTACTTTATTTGAGTTTTAACCATAAATGGTACTTTCCCTCTCTCCTTCCTAATGAAAGGTGATTACATCACTCTAGATAGGGTTGGTTTAAGTCCTTGTTGATTAACATAAACCAATTAACCACTATCATGTCATTAGAGTTTACATAAAATAAGGTATCCTTTAATTGAACCCATTTAGGTTGAAACGAGTGTGACCCATTTGGGTTGAAACGAGTGTAACCCATTTGGATTGAAACGAGTGTGAACCCATTTGGATTGAAATGAGTGTGACCCATTTCATTTGAAATGAGTATGACCCATTTGAGGTGAAATGAGTTGAACCCATTTGAGGTGAAACGAGTTGAACCCATTTGAGGTGAAACGAGTTGAACCCATTTGAGGTGAAACGAGTTGAACCCATTTGAGGTGAAACGAGTTGAACCAATTTGAGGTGAAACGAGTTGAACCCATTTGAGGCGAAACGAGTTGAACCCATTTGAGGTGAAACGAGTTGAACCCATTTGAGGTGAAACGAGTTGAACCCATTTGATAAAGGCGGATAAGGACCAACATAGATATTAACGCCCTTCATCTTCAACCTTACCAAGGTCTATTCTTCACGAAAAGGCTTGCAAGAGTGCAAAGAAAGATGGGGAAGAAGAAGAACTAACTATTATTTGCAAGAATAAAAGTATGTATAACAAAGCAAGGTGTAGAGTTATAAAACCCGCCTCAAACGTTGTTCCTAGAGCTCCAAGGTTCCAAGCTTCAAGACTTTAATGGTGGCTAGAGCTCCACAGGTCATCCAAGGTTGTTTCTTCAAGAAAGGTTGGGAAGGATCGGCTAGGAAGAGAAAACTAAGTGAATTAACCATGAAATCAACCTTATACAAGGATTTACCCCATGAATTCAAGCTAGAAGATGGTGCTTTCTTACCTTAGAACAGGTTGGTCGCTTCCCTGAGCTCCATAGCTTTGCCTTGGTCGGTTGAGAAAGATGAGAAGTGAGGAAGTGAAGGGAATACGTTTGGTTGTTTTACAAGGAACTAGGCTTATATACTTTAGGTTATTTTCCACCATAAGGACCTCTAAAACATAGATTTCTCATCTAAGTCCCTTCTTCTTTCCAAGGCACGTCCAAGCATGGTAATCTTATGCAAAGCTCATCAAAATTCAAGATCTAAGGGTAGATAAAACCAACATGCATACTAAGGTACATATATGAAGGGTCTTCTTACTCATACTAAGTATTTTCACTACAAAGGTCATCCTTCTTATCCAATTATTTAATTGAAGCGCCCCTCTCATCATTTCTTCTCTAATTGATGTAAAGAGTCATGAAAGATATACTAGAAGGTATATAGCACAAGTTGCACCCCACATTTTGGGTAAATTGCACTTTACACCAAAATTAGGGTTTAAGCACAAGGATTGCTCCACAAGCTGCACCTTGGTGCCCATACTTGGGAAATCCATCATACCTCATCATATTCCTTCATATGATGTCTCTTTATTAGAGGAACATCTTAACCTGTGTAATTTGCAAGTTAACCCCTCTAATTGGTTAATTTTCACATAGGTCCATGTATTACCAAACAATACTACAATCATTGTTTAAAAAGGACAGAAATGAAAATGTATGTTCCTTAGGAACTTAATTACATGCCAAAAGATAATCACAAGGATTTAATTACATATCTTAGGCAAAACACCTACGGTTAATTCATAACCCAGGTCAGGGATGTTACACAAAGGGCAGACAAGTAGGGCACTCTCTTGATGCATGAGGGAAGAGGGATGACCCCAAAAGAGCTGGTACCCTATAGACCTAGAGGAGATGACCAAGGATATAAACCTCAGTATGTTCAAGACTAGTTTGGTATCATGATGTCTGTGATGTAGAGACATATGTGGCATGTTGCAAATTAGATGTAAAGGTGTATTGGTAAGGTGGGATGTACCATCTCTACTCTTGTAACAGGAAGAACTATGTATTTGGACTGCATCCAAATGTTTATTTCCTCTTGTTATGGGGGTGAGAGATAGGACATTACACATGTCATACACCAAGGATAAGAGATTATGTAGGTTGGAACGTTGCCATGAGAAATGGGGATAGAGAAGATAACCTACCCTTGTAAAGTGAATGATACATGGATGGTTTGCAAACACTAAGAGGAATGAGGTAGTCACCTTATGAGGATGTTTTTATCATGAGCTAAGTGGAACTTACAAGTTATACCAGGTTGAGCTTGATCACCATGATGATGAAATCAGAGAGTGTTCTTAATGAAGATAGACATAGAGTTTGAGGTGAGATGATAAGTGAAATACATGGAAGTGTATGTCTTCAATGTTACCTAATACCTAAGGATGTGAAGTGGTAATGGATGCTCTGGTTGAGATACATCTGACTTGTTTGACTAGAAGCTAGAAGAGGTTGTTTGGCTAACCCTAAGTTTGGAAAGGAGAGGTGTTTGGATAACACTCAGATGTAACAAGATACGTTGAAAAGTTAAGGGTTGTTTGGTTAGCCAGTCTAGTCCTTGATACAATTAAA
Organism: Alisma plantago-aquatica; assembly: GCA_963693085.1. Classification (NCBI taxonomy): domain Eukaryota; kingdom Viridiplantae; phylum Streptophyta; class Magnoliopsida; order Alismatales; family Alismataceae; genus Alisma; species Alisma plantago-aquatica. The sequence continues at coordinate 225,395,674 of OY856414.1, read as the reverse complement.
GGATGGTGGTAGAACCTCAAGTGCACTCCTTTAGAAAAGAAGGTGATGAAACCCCGATAGAATGGTTTAGGGTTTTTGAGGTATTGATCTTGAAGAATAATGACATATAGGAGATCATGATTTTAAGATCACCATACACCGTACCACGAAGATAATAAGTGACAGTAGCACTTTGGATGCTTAAGATGAGGTTGTAGGTGGTATGTGGCCATGCATGACATAGGGTGAAGGATGAGCACTGATAACTCAGTGCATTGATATAGAGGATAAAGAGTTCCTGAGAGGGAATGGGAGTTTATCACTATGGATGTTGTGATAGGTCTCCCCTGGACCAAGGAAGGTCGAGATGCAATATGGGTTATGGTAGATTGCCTTACCTAGATTACATGAGAAAGAAAGAGTTCTGTCAAGGGACAGATCTGGTTGAACTACCCATGAGAGAGATGGTTCAACTACACCATAAAGCGAGTTCAAAGGTTCTTGAGTTTGACCTAAAGGTTCCCTTCCAAAAGATGGAAGTAGGTGCATGAAGGACTCGATGTTAGTACAATTTATCACCCCTAACTAATGGTTAGTATGATCCAGACTAAAAGGTCTGATGAGAGCATATGTGCTCATTCAGGGTGATGGCTAGAGACAATTCTTTTCCTATGAAAGATGTATGATGACCACCATAGCCAGTATTGGGATTTAAAGAATCTCTGTAAGGGAGGTTGTGTCAGTCACCACTTCAGTAAGGTGGTGTTGGTGAAAGGACCACATGATGGTTAGAAAAGGACCACAGTGTGTGTAGATGAGGTTTCTTTGATCGTGCAATGGCTGAAAGGAGCCTAGAGATGACAAGAGTCATGAGCAGATGCAAGGTAGACTGACATGTAGTTCACTGTGGGGGTATATGTGACATGAAAAATCTGACCCCTCTAAGTTATAGCTAAGAGAGCTGAGTCCTTGATGCATGGGTTCTTTTGACATGGTTTGGTGGAGAAGGTTAAGTTTGACCTTACCCCTCAGGATAAAGTAATGTGTGATGAGTTCCATGTGTCCAATTTAGAGCACTATGTGAGGTACCCCGACCATGTGCTGACCAATGAACCTAGTGAGCCCCAAGGGAGGCTGAAATGGCCTGAGTCACCTGTGTAGTTTATAGACGCCAGGATGAAAGAACTCAGAGAAAAGAATATGTAATGATAAAGGTTCTTTGGAGACATCATGAGTATGGTAAAGCCACATAGGGGCCAATGATGGACATGGAAAAGTCGTATCCTGTATTGTTTGTTTGCTTGATAGAATTTTGAGGACAAAATTCCTATAAGAGGGGAAGGATGTTACAACCCCAATTTTTGGGTTCATCAGGTGAGAAATGTAATTTCTCATATTAAAGATAATTGAACAAAGAATGGTATAATTTGTTTTGAATACATTGATTTTGTTTACAATAGCCTTGATGTCTGTGTTGTGGGCTTTATTGGCTATTGGGGCCAAATAACAAAGAAAATTCAATTAGTAATTGAATAATTGAATATTTGAGAAAAGGAATAGGTAGAAACCTCTAGAAGGCAAAGAGATGCAATCCAAGGATGGATTTTGTGCCTCTTGGGTTCCTTGGGTTCCAAGGAGTCCAAAGTTGCATAAAGAGTGCAATAAGAAAAGAAAAGATAAATTAAGTATTTCTTTATTAAGAAATAAATTGAAAATAACGATAAAATGTGGAAAATGAGTGGAAAGAGGCATAAATGAGATTTCTTGGTGAAATTTCGTATCCATGAGGTTTCTAATATTAAAAGGGAATGCCAATGAGGAAAATAAAAGAGAAATAAAGAGAAATCCCCAAAAAAAGATATTTTAATATGAAATAAACAAGATAATGCAAAATAATGCATATAGGTGCATTTAGAAGGATAATGAGTATTCCTTAAAAAGTAATTTCGAAATAATAGAGTTTCTTGGGGTACAAGGAGACCCAATGAAGGAAGAGGAAAGAGAAAATCTCAATAATGTCAAATAAGAAGATAATATGATTCTTAATTAAGGAATTTCATAGTATTATTAAAAAAGGATGTAATTTCTATTAAAAGAAAATAGAAATTCGTGCTAATGGATTAAAGAGCAAGAATAAAGAAGATAAAAGAAGAAATTTTAGAATTCTAATACCTAAAGTATATTATCAAAAGAATTAGGAAAGAGAGAGAGACATGCTTCCTAATGAAGGAATTGAATTCCTATTAGAAGAGTGATAGGTTGCTTCGTGGGCAAGCACCCCAGGGCGTTGCTTCACTCCCCCATATAAGGGGTAAGACCTAGGGGCAAGTCCAGGAAAATCCCGAGGACTGTTCTCCCTACTTCTTCTCCTTTTGTCCAAAACCCTAACGATGGAGGTGTAACCTTTTCCCTGGAACTGAGGGGCCGAGGAGAGGCTACTCTAGGGCCGTGCTGCTCCCACAAACTCAGGGGAAAAGCTCGGTAATCTTTCCTCTTCGCTGGTCGTGTGCAGTAGTGGTCACACTGCTACAAGAGCAGCCGCAACTCACAGACCTTGCGCGCGGGAGACCGGCCAGCTTGGCCATGGATCCAAGATGCTTTGTGTGCACCGGAGCATGGCGGAGACTAGAGAAGGACCAGTTGTGGCCTTCAGGTCCAGATCGGGGAGCCCAAGCTGCGCCTAGGGCTGCAGGCGGCGGCCAGTTCGTGCGTCGAGAGGTTGAAGGCAACCTGCTGACCATTGGACGGTTATACCCTCCGGGGGTATGAAGGCCGGGGAACTCAATTAGGGGCAGTTTCATCATTGGATTATGTTTCCAAATTGCGTGATGCTTTGCATGGAGATAGAGGCGACGTGGTGCCCTCTCATTGGTTGTGGTAAGTGATTTATTGCAAAAATCATATATAATGATTGGTAACTCCGATTAGGACAAGTAATATATGAATTTTGATCAGAAGAACACAAGGAATCCAATAAAAATAGTTTTATAGCCTGAATCTGATCATAGTTCTCAATGTAGTGTAAATTATCACCTTTAATGAATCAAAGATTAAGAAACCCTATTTTGAAAGGAATAAAGTGTTTAATAGGATTTAATGGATCATTAGAGTTGATGTTAACCTGTTAAATGTAAAAAGGTACATTATGTTCAAAAAGGAAGAACTTTGCACGTGATTAGTCTAATTTAGAGTTTATGTGCATGAATATGCTTAAAATTTGAAAAGTACATAAAGTTATCATCTTTAATGATTTGATTAAAGAAAAACCCTTAGTTTTGATTATAGATGGATTTAATGTTGTGCATTGGATAATTCAAGACAATATTAACATGTGATTAATAAAAGTGAAAATAGGATCTAAAAGATGATCTTTTTATATAATTGGCTTAATTTAGGGTTTCCTGTATGATTATGCATTAATGAGCTTAAAAACCTTAATTTAGGAGAATATGTCTTTTAATTGTTTTAATTGTTCAAATCCATGAATAAATAGGGATATGATGATCCTAAGTCAATTTGGGTATAAAAGACTATTAAAATGGATAGTTGAGCAATTAAGGTTCATATAAATGGAAAAGAGTATTTTAGGGTTTGTTAACCTAAAAGGGATAAAGTTTGAGAAATTGATCTAAGAAACCCTAATGAATATTAATGAAACCTTAATGCGGATTAGAAACCCTAGAAAGAGAATCCAATTCAATAAAGTAGAATCTTGATAAAGTGTGTAATAAATAGAGTACATATTCTTTTCAGGAATTATGTGATGATTGAATTACTTGCTTGGATCTATTGATTGGCTTGATTGTATATACATGAAGTATATGTTCAATAATCTGCATGACTCATCAAATTAGGTTTGTGGTTATGCTTATGAATAATTGCTCTAGTTTCATGGAGATTCCCGAAGTTTTAATCGGTTGCTTGAAAATAACTGTTGGATGTCTATTTATTTCATGCAACTATAAAGTGACTATGATTATCACTATAAATGTGCATATATAACTGGCTAGATCCGGGTCCACCTCTGTTGCTTTGAAAAGGCTAAAAAAGGGATAATCCTAGAGCAAGGTCTAGGTTACCGAGAGTTAGAAACTGGGCTACCTACGTGTTGTGCCATGAGACTCATTATCCTATCATGAGTTAAGGAGTGGGCTACTTACGAGTAGTGCCATGTGACTCAACCCTAGAAACTGGTTCACTTATAGGTGGGACCATGATGGGTTTAATGGGGATCTACCATAAGGAAGGTAGTATCCAGGTCCACTGCAGGGATAGTACAGAGGATAGGGTATTCATGGATCGCGGAGTTATATTTAAAATGTAATCTTGATTGTTAAATGATTAATTAAATGATTACGTTGTTATCATAGTTGCACATTTATTGTTTCCCCCACATACCAGCTTCGGCTGATCGACGTTTTGTTTGTCGGCATTTTAGGTACAAGGCAAAAGGGCAAATAGTAAATCGTCATATTGTGAAATACATGAAGTAAAATACAAGGAGGATTAGTTAGAGTACAATCCTTAAGTGGATAGAAGTTTAGAGATCCAAGTTTTCAAAAAGGTATGCAAAAATTTATTTTCTTACATCTTTTCAGTATAGTCTGTTAAAATTTGATAATTAATCTTGGTTAATTGTCGAACCTTTGATCCGGAAGTTATGGGTGCGGCTTCGACCTCTCGGTATCCCTTAATTGTGGGTTATCGGGAGGTGGGGTCGTAACATTCACGGTGTTGGACCGATTGATTAGAGTATCATATTGATTGAAACTGTGATTGACTGCTTTGCACAAGTTTACTACCCCAACCGATTGGCTCATGGGATGAACTGATCAACTCAGGTTGTTGAACTGGTCGGCTCAAGTTGTGAGTCGATCGGCTCATGTGTCATGAAACAATCAGCTCAATTGTTGAATCGGTCGGCTCATGTGACCAACCGATGTCATTTGGAAAGTCAGAAGACTATTTCACAAATACAATTTTTTTTCACTTGTGCAAATTCGGTTTGGACAAGGATTAATATTTGATTAATCGGAAACAAATATGAAAGTCAATTAGAGTTGTACCAGGACCACGAATCGATCAGCTCAGCAGTAAACTGATCGGCTCAGGTGCTCCAACCGATCAGTTTAGGTGTCAACCGATCGGCTCAGGTCCCCAACTTATCGGTTCATGCTTGAAACGATCGGTTCAGGTGATGCAGTTGGTTGTTTTGTAGAAAATCTCGAACCCTTCTACTCTTATTTAATCCCGCATTGCCCAGGGTAGAGAACCCTGTCCCATGACCCTCCTATATATATAGGGGCTGTGGGGGCTTCTCAGGAACAACAAATCAGAACACCAGTTGCTCTACAAAGTTGTCATTCTCTCTGGTTGTGGTAACCGAGAGAGCCCGAGCAAGTGCTACCCGATAAGGGAGGCATATGAAGGGAAAGAAAACTGCAAAAAAGCAATTGGTTGTAGGAGAGTGTGTTGGTCACTAGTATGCCAACAGGAGGGTGTGACTCCTTTCTATTCCTTATGGGACAAGGAGATTGGAGTTCCAGGTGGTCTGTGGACTACTTTAAAGGTGGGAAACTTCTGTCACTCGGAGGATAGCTGTCAATCCTGATAGTCCTGGTGAGACCAGGAGATGCACAGACACCATCCAAGACAGGAGGTGAAGACTGCGTAAGCCGTGAGGTATCGTCACTGAGCAAGCCTTGGGACAAGGTATGTCTCCATAAACCATCCTTCCTATTGTATGAAGTTGACGCGATTCCTTTATTCTGGATTTGGGAGAAGAAAATTTTTGTTTCTGCTTCCTTTTTTGTCTCCCTAAAACCCAACATAATATTCCTCCTCAGTGGCTCCTATGACCTCTTCTATAGTGGATTCTTGAAGATACTCAACCTGATTTTCATGTGCATGAACATGACATGCATAATGTCAGTTCTCACATGGATGATTGCATTGGTTGTGGCTAGAAAGGGTCTCCCTAAGAGTAGGAACCTTTCTTATATAATTCTCCGTGTCAAGGACAATGAAATCACCAAGAAAGATGACTGAGGTGTTATTATCAATATTTACCAACACACCATCTACTCCACCTCTAAGAATCTTCACATATCAATCATCTAATTGATGAGCACAATTGGATAGGTCTAGTTTCCCATATTTATCATCTAATTGAATTTTATAATAGGCCAACTCTAGTTCTCCCATGCCTAGATCAGGAGACACACAATGGGAGATAATATTGATGCAAGATCCCAAATTAAAATATCTTGTTCAATGAGGTTCCCACCAATCTAGAAAGGTATGATGGAGTCACATGGGTTTTCCTATCTTGGTTGGACTGCCATGTTGCAATATAGAACTAAATTTCTTTGTGAGCTTTACCATTTGACATCATTCTAGCCAACTTTCGTTTGAAGGTACATGTGTCCTTGAGGAACTTCAAACAAAAAGGAATCTACCCAATGGCATTTAGTGACCGAATATTGATTTAAACATGCTTTAATGTCTTAAGAATGTTGATGGTATACTTCCTCATCCTATTAGATGAGAAAGGTTCATCTAAGGCATCCGTATATGGTACACATCTTCCTAGAGAGAACAATAGGATCAACAAGTGGAATCATAATAGTAACAACAAGTGCGACAATAGAGTCTCTTAGTATCACAACATCAACAAGGACTCTTTCTGGTGTCACAGTATCAACAAGACCATCAACCACAATATCACTGTTCACTTGGAACCTTGGCTTCTCAAGAACTCTTCCACTCTTCAATGTCACCACACTAACTTTCTCATGGGGAGTACTGGGAGCTTTTTGTTCTTTTGGTGGTGGAGGTGGTCTTTGATTTTATTGTGTATGAGGTAGATTGCCTTGTGGAATTTTTTGGTGGGTTGGATGGACCTATCCTTAATGAGGTGAGGATGGAATTGAAAGTTATAGGGTTGTTGTGGTTGTGGAGATCCATGAGGATTAGGTGGGCCTTGATATTAGAAAATAGGATGCACGTGCATTTACAGTTGGAAATAGGTATTTTAGGATACAACCAATGGACCACCAGTGTTTTTGGGGTTCGACATGATTTGAGAAGGAGGTTTCCCCTTCTCATAGAGAGAAAGAGTCAAGGATAGTTGATACAACCATTGTTCAACCCTAATATTATTTTGACCTAGGATCAACACATACTTATTGACCCATAGAAGATTCTAGATTTTGATTGGAATTCATGTTCCACCTTTTCTCCATACCTTTAGCCTTCTGAGTTTTGGGTCTTTCCATTTCCTTCATTACCTATTTTTTTCTAAGACAATCTTAGATGATATCTCCACTTGAGGGAGTAAGATTGAGGCATGGGGTCTTGTGAATGTATACTTTCTTAAGAATGTAGGACCTTCACTTCTTCATCTAGAATCTCAATAGATTGAATGTAATTGCTTGAAGCACCTCTACCTTTATTTTTTATTAGATTCATCATATCATTGATAAACTTCATGAACTAATGATAGGAATCATATGCAGATGGAGGTGGATTAGAAGGAGCAGTGCCAAAATTTTAGTCATATTCATTTGTGGAATTTTAGATACAAAATGCCAAGAATTTTCGACTAGGTGATCATATATAAGACAATATTCTTTTAGAAGTTTTTCCATAAACATTTCCCAACATGAATATCCAACGATTGTTTGACTCAAATGAGATAACCCTCAATCGAAGGATTACACTAGTTTCTACATGGGTACCTCGGGGTGGGGACAGTCCCTCAAAAGATTTTGGAACCTCTCCCAAATATAATAAAACTATTAATGGAAAAACTAGAAAAAAAGTGATGTATCTCTTCATTTGTGTGAGCTTGATTTTTGCACATAACTTCCTCAATAACTCATTCTTCATGGCCTCCCAAGTCATAATCTTATCCTTTGAGTAATACCACTCTTTGTCATTATATTTGAGTGAAAATATGAACAAAGTAAGACATATTGAATCATTTGTAGATTCTAGAGTGTAGAAATGTAACACCCCAGACCTGGGTTATAAGCTAACCCTAGGTGTTTTGCCTAAATATGAAATTAAAAGTTTGTAATTATCCTTTGGTATGTAATTAAAGCTTTTATGGAACATAAGTTTCCCTTTCTGTCCCTTATAAACCAATATTGAAGTGTTGGTTGCAATACGGGGACCTATGTGCAATTTGCCCAACCAGAGGGGTTAAACTGCAAATTTCACATGTTTATATGTTCCTTTAATGTTGAGACAACATAAGAATGAATATGATGAGGTTTAAGGGATTTCCCAAGCTTGAGCACCAAGGTGCAGCTGTGGAAGCAACCCCTGTACTTGAAAACCCTAAATTGGTGTAAAATGCAATTTACCCAATTTGAGGGGTGCAACTTGTAAAATACATCATCTAAAACATCTTTATGGCTCTTGGCATCATTTAGAAGAGGAATGATGAAAAGATTACTTTATGTGAATAATCATATAGTAAAGAACACCCTTGTGATTGAATAATCAAGGTGTATGTATAATAGCCCTTTTTTGTATATGCTTTAGTGATGGGTTGATCCTCTTTGCTTTCAATTCTTGACCTTAGAAGGAGTTTGTCCTTAGAAATAAGAGGTGGGGACGTCCAAGGAAGAAAGGAAGGACTTAGATGAGAAATGAGGAAAGTATATGTCCTTATGTTGAAAGTTCACCCAAGTATATATATAACTTTCCTCACTTAGCAAAGGAACGATCCTCTTCCTTTAATTTCTTTTCCCCTTGCTCAAACCGACTAAGGAGAGCTCTAGAGATCAGGAGGACGACCAAGGGAGTGCAAGGTAGGTTTGGATCCTTCCCTTTTTCTTAATTCTTGGATGAAACTCGGATTCAAGGTCAAATTCGTGGCTAGCTCACTTAGCTCCATCTTTCTAGCCATCTCTTCTCAACCTTCCTTGGAGGATTCACCTTGGCCGACCTGTGGAGCTTCTAGGACGCCATTAAAGGCTTGGAGCTCGAAATTTTGGAGCTCAAGGAGCAAGCTTTAGGCGGGTTTTATAACTCTAAACTTTATGCTTGATTATACATCCTTTTCTATGCATATAGTTGCTAGTTCTTCTTCTTCCCTATCTTTCCTTGCATCCTTGCAAGCAAAATCGTGAAGAACTGCTACTGTTCTCAAGGTAGAAGATAAGGGCGTTAATTCCTATGCTTATCCACGGTTTTTCACTTTATCAAACGACCTCCACCTATTGCTCAAAACGGTTTCAAACCGTTTGGTGGGCAAACGGTTTCAGGGTCGTTTGAGGGAAAACGGTCTTCAAGACCGTTTGGTCCCGTTGACCAAGCAAATACCGTTTGGTAATCTTGTTCATAATTATGTAGGTTAATCACCCACAAAATTTGAGAGGTTAACTCCAAAGGAATCGTGAGTTATGAGCAAATCAATTAGCAAAACCAATTGAATTAAGTTCTGATTTTCAATCTGTTTAATTTGCCCTTTTTGGGAAAACGGTCTCAAGACCGTTTAAGATGGTTGACTAAACGTTGACCGTTTGGTATTACTGTTCATAATGATGTTAATTAACGACTCACCAAATTTGATGGATTAATTCCAAACTAGTCATGAGTTGAAGGATGATTAATAGGGCAAACCCTAATTGAAATTAGTGCTGAATCTCCAATGAGTTAAGTTGAGATTTTGGGTTGCTTAGCCCAAACGGTTTCAAGACCGTTTGGGAATCACCCAAACGGTCTCAAGACCGTTTGGGGGTCACCCCAAGACCGTTTGGAGGTCTGGGGTCAAGTATAGTTGATCAATGGAAGGTCCAAAGGCACCAAATCATATTGTAATTAAGTATTGATGTGATGATCAACTCAATAGATCAAACCTTGATGAATTTTCACTAGAGTCCAAAGGATGGATGGGAAAACGGTCTCAAGACCATTTGGAAATCATCCAAACGATCTCAAGACCGTTTGGTGTCAACCCAAGACCGTTTGGAGGTCTAGGGTTAAGGTAATTGACCAATTGAGGGCCCAATTACAGTGGGTTAGTGAAACAATCAAATTGCTGTTTTCTAAGTATAGATCTTGTTGAGTTTTGGGTTGAAGGACCCAAACGGTCTCAAGACCGTTTGGGGGTTCCTCCACACGGTCTCAAGACCGTTTGGGCACAACCCAAGACCGTTTGGAGGTCTAGGGTTGAGATAATCTAATGGTTTGAAGGTCCAATTGCAATAAGTTGATGAATTGATACAAATGCTGATTTTAGACCTAATTGGAGTTCAACCCTAGTCCAAACGACTTGGTTCTTGGTCAAACTTTGGGCAAACGGTCTCAAGACCATTTGGAGGATATCCAAACGACCTCAATACCGTTTGGTCCAAGTTTGAGCCCAATTGGAGGTCAATTGATAGGTTCAACCTTGAATTGATTCACATTGTTGAATATTGATGACCATCCGATTTGAAACCCTAATTGAGAAGGATTCAACCCTAATTGGCTTTCAATTGAAGGTCAACTTGGTGTCCAAGTGATTTAGGTTCATCCTAATTAACTCAATTTATAAGTGGTTATCATGGATTTGGCTAATTGAGGGGTTCAACATACATATCCATGACCAATTGTAACTTTTGAACCACTTTGGAGGTCCAAACACTTTGAGCCCATTTGGACCAAACGGTCTCAAGAACGTTTGGATCCAAACGGTCTCAAGATCGTTTGAGGCCAAACGGTCTCAAGACCATTTGGGACCAAACGGTCTCAAGACCGTTTGGGCTCAAACGATCTCAGGGTCGTTTGGTCCAATCGATCTCAAGTTGATTTGATCAAACGGTTTCAAACCGTTTGAGCTCCAAACAGTTTGGAAGGTCAACCTTTCCAAACGGTCAACACATCCAAACGGTCTCAAGACCATTTGGATCAAACGGTCTCAAGACCGTTTGAGACCAAACGGTCTCAAGACCGTTTGGTGGTTGAAACCGTTTGAAGGTTGAAACCGTTTAAAGGTGTACATGGTGGTTTGTACTTAATCAATTGATGGTGTAATTAGTTCAATGGTGATCTAATATAAACCCTAATGGTAACCTAGGTCATTAAGGGACTAAGTGATTAGTGAGTTGAACCATGATGGTGATCATGAGGCAAATTACCAAAATACCCTTGAGGGGTCTAAAGAGGTAAAACCTTGTTCTAATCAAACCCTAATCACATGATGATGATGTTTTGGCTTATGTAAGTCAATGAGGACTTAACCCAACCTGATCTAGAGTGGTGTCATCACCATATACTAGTGAGAGGAGAGAGAAAGTATTACAAGAGAGAGAAAGTATCCTAGAGAGAGAAAGTACCCTTTTTAAGGTGGAAACTCAAGTAAGATACTTCAATTACACATGAGTGTGCATGATTAGGGTATGATTCACTTATGTGAGATCATGGAAACCCTAATTATGATATCCAATGAATCTTAATCTTAATTAAGAGCCTTAATGATGATGTTTCTCTTACATGATGATGTAATGAGCACAATTCACTATAGAGTGAATAGTAAACCCTAATTTTAGGGTAATAACATGAAAGATGAATAGTAAACCCTAATTGTTGAATTGTTTACTATTATCAGTTGATTTAACCATGCAGGTTGTCATGAGATGATGGTCATATCCAGGTATGGAATACCATGTTATATTCATTGAAAGCATGCCTTAAGCTTTATGAATAAGTGAATTATATTGATGCACTATTAGTGACATCTTTTGTGATTTATGGGCTGTGAAAGCCATAAACACCATCAAGGTCATGCTTGACAGATGACTTGTGATGAGATGACTGAGAACTGATGATTGAAAAGAGTTAGGCCTGCTACATTTATGTATTCTCATTATAGCTGTTGTGCTAATGTTATTGTTTGAAGAACAATGTGTAAAGAATACTGAATGTACCTAACTAATCAAGTGAAATGTAGAGCCCTGATCATAGATCCATCATTGTCAGAGTCTAAATGATGGTGAAACAGGTTTTCCCCAGGGAACTCCTGGATCACATACTTTTGAGTATGTGGGGTACATGGATGTGTAGAACCTTACATCCTAGTGTAGGTATTTGATGTAGATTCTAGTAGTCCGTCATACCTTCACTAAAAGAGAAAAGGTGAGAGGATTTGATGTAGATTCATGTAGTCCATCACTCCCCCACCACAAAATCCAAAAGGTGAGATGTATTACTACACTCCCTTAAAGACACAAACACCGCATCGATGAAAGATAAACAAGAAATCTTCCGATGACGAAGAGAGTACAGAATGCCACTGTAACTCTAAAAATAGTGAAGGACCAGATTACCCTGGTAAGCTATTATAAAAGGCATCCCGCCAGATGTCTAACAATCAATCCTCTAACTGACTGAGGAAGATGAGGTCTTAATAATCCGGCTCTTTTAATGACCTATGTATGATACTGATGCGACTTACTAGTGATCAGTTGGAGTATGAGTGGTATACCTCATCTCCACAGGGCATAATAATGTTTGAAAAACATAATCAACATCGTAGTATATCTGTTAGAGTTATCTACGAGTTATTTGATTGATGTTATATTGAATAGTGTAGATGTTCTCATATTTCTTAAATGATTGAACTCTTGCTTATCATCAAAACTGCTAGTGAATACCTTGAAGGCTTTTATTGCTTTAGTTATTCCTTGCTTTGCTTATAAAGCTTCTAGTGGAGAGTTATAACTCTCGCTGGGACAATTTGTATATTGTCTCACTCCGTAGATTTTAACTCTTTTTAGGTAGTCGTCGAAGACGAAGGAGACCGCTTAAGGATGAGAAACAACGACAGCAACAGTACCAGGGGCAGCGGTGAATCTCAGGTGGAGATACTGGCTGTTGAGTTTGTAGTTAGATAGTCCTATGCGTCTCTGTACTCTCAGGTTCTAGGAATCAGTGGTTTGAGTTTTTGGTGTGGCTCCTGAGGATTTTGAATCATGTTGTACATAACTACTCAAGAAGTGGTTTGACAGAGATGTAAACTGTTTACTTGGTTTCTTATAAAAAGGAATTTTATAACTTCCAGATCTTGTCTCAAAAAAATTTTAAATTTTCAGTATTTTTTTTTCATGTTCCGCAACTAATCGAATGCTTCTGCTAAGTTTAAATCATGTTTATATCATGGTTTTGGAGATCAGAGCCCACAAGAAAGTAGAGTAAGTCTCAAGAAATGCATTTGTATTCATGTAATGGTTCTCATTCTCCAGACCGCATATGTTAGAAGAAGTCCCAATAAAATAGGTGGGATTGTGAAATCTCATATGGACATCTGATCCTATCTAGTAGCAATTAATGAAGTGTAAATTTTTCACCATGACATAATCTTGCAAAGGAGTTGGATGAGGTGGTGGATCATGAAGATCTTCAAGCATCTCCTCATTCTTTCCATTAGGTGGTATCCCTCCACCTTGGTTAGAGATAACTTTTTATTATGTTACATGTTTGTTATAATTTCTTCAACTTCGCCTACCAATATTCGGATATTAAAAGAAAGATTCAATATAGAGAGAGAAGGGACCAACCATGCGGTCACCTGCACATTGCATGACCAAGAAAAAGAAGACAAGTTATCTATCACAAATACAAGATTGACGCAGAGGATAAAGAACAACAATGATGAGTACAACCACAAAAAAGTAAAAAATAAATGTGTTGCCCGACAACGGCTTTAGAATCTTGATATATGTATACTAGAGTCACAATATGTAACCCTAATAATCACACTCTTGCAACACCATCCCCAACAACACATGTATAGGATGTAGTATGAAAGTGACAAGTAAGGGCTCGATCCACATGGAGCAGAGAAGGCACTAGAGCTAGGCTATTTCTTTGGATTTCTAGTGTCGATTATTATGGTTTTTAAAGGTTGGTTTTAGTTGATTAAAATAATGGGTCAAAAAATTAATAAGGGAAAGAATGAAATTTAGATTAACCCTAGTAATTATGTCTAGTAAACTAACTAAGACAAAAACTAACCATAAATCGAGCAATTGAACTATGCTAGACTAAACAAGGTAAGAAATTAAAGTAAACTAGAAAGGGAAAACAAGGCACTTAGCTAAGTATGAAAACTAAGGTCATGTTAAGAAACTGGTCAATCAACTAACCAAAGTAATCACAAATACTAACTAACCCTAACAAGAACAATGCAACATGAATTTTGTGATTATTACTATAAGAAAGAATGTAAGCTATGCGAGAAAGCAACTAAGGAATTGAGGGTTTAACAATAAGTTAAGGGAGAGTTGACCATTCAGGAGTATGAGACTGTCAATCATGCTCTAGGGTCATTTTCAACACACATCCTGTAGTAATGCTACAAAACTATACAACAACGAGAAGTGAGGTCAGAAGTTTTATCCTAATAGTTGTTTATGGACGATATAAAAAGTGTTTGTGGGAATTAGTCCCTAAACCACTTCATCCAACCTTACCATGCCCAATTGACTAGAGATAGACGAACCTAGTCCTAGACCAACCCTAGTCTACTTTTTTGAGTGTTGTTTCCCTAGTACAGTTGGTGGCAAGGGTTTGTATAGGGTGTAGGAGAAGGGTGTTTCACCTTATGTTACCTCATAACCAACCTAACATGCTCATTTCAATCTATAGAATGAGACACACACTAAACTACTTAGATATCCCACCTAGGTCTAGTAGCATAGAGGGATATAAGGATAGAGAGGAAATATAGTTAATAGTCCACAAGTGTCCTTAAGAGTTTCTTCCCTTCAAAATTCATCTTTCCTCTTTCCCCTATACCTTAGCCCAAATACCAAAGAAAAAGTGATAGGGAGAGAGGAAAATAATGATTGGATAAAATATAAAATATTTACATAAATATTTCCCATGGAATCAAAATCACATTTTATTCCCCAAATGGATGACAAAGGGGGCTTAGCTACACATGGTGTAAGAAAATACAAAAGTATAAGGGGAAGAAGGGATAAAAATAATGAATATCAATATAGAGGTCTCTATGTTCTGTTGGAGATATATCAAGAAGTAGCTAATCCATCCACCAAGGTAGGATGGCATGGAAATGGAAGAATAACGGGCAAACCTTAGGAACCAGGGTTTTGGGTGGGTATGGAGAAAGAGAGAGTAAATGAGGTAGGTTTTTGACATCTATGGTCTTTATTGAATGCTAACCAACACCACGTAGCCTCTAGTAAACCATTTATATGAGTCGAGGGAGTCAAGGTTTGAGTGGGACTGAAATGGCATATAGTTATATTGCAACATTATGGTTGGGGGCAGAATGATCAGTCTAACCCACTGCATTTATAAGGTCAAAGGGTGGTATGGCCCCAGTAGGGAAATGGTTTTGGTGGTAGGTTAGGTTAAGGTGGTTTTGGGAGGGTATTCTAAGGTATGTGAAATGGTCTTTTGTTTCCAAAATGATCATTCTATTTAGTGGGTTGAACAATCATTCTACTGAAAAGTAACGTGGTGGAAGTGGTTAGGTTGATAAAGAAAATATGGTAGATTTGTGTATTTTTTATAGTCGTTCTAACGATAGAACTATCATTGTGGAGGCTAGGTGGAATGGTCATTCTGGTGAGAATGACCATGGGGAAAGTGGACAAGTTCACATGGGTTGAATGGATTTTTGGGGGGAGGGAGATTTCTTGTGAAAAGAGCATTTTGCAATGACAACTACCATTCTAGGGGTTGTTTTGGTAGAACTAGAGTCTTGATTTCTTTAACCATGGAGTCATTTCTCTTCTGAATGAACCATGGGCACTTAGAATGTGTTTGGAACAATCTTGTTGCTTCCTTGGACTCCTCCTAGCATGGTGGAACTACTAGAGTCACCTCCATATCCTCCTTGCATCCAAAATACCTCAAATACCTATAAGACAGTGCAAAGGACTCTATAAGTACATTTGACATAAAAGATAATTTATTAGGAAATAAGTATGCATTATGAATATCTTATATGAATAATAAGTAACTAGACACAAGATGAAGACCCAATCTAGGGGTTCATCTGAAGTATGATTAGCATTTTGCAGAAAAAGAGAGATGAGAGAGGTATTTTTAACATTGTATGAAAAAGAGGACGTATTAGAAGAGATAGGAGGGAAGTACTATTAGCACTGTAAAAAAAAGATAGGATGAAAGTGTTATCAAAATTCTTGTAAAAAAAGAGTGAAGTATTATCTCACGTTCTAACCTCCCTTGTTATTTATCCCCCCTTTCTCTACGTCCTCATTAATTATATATCCATGTATTTCTACTTCTATCCTTATTTATTTTCCTTTGTTACACATTTTCTCTCTCTCCATAATTACTCTTTTCTACTTCGTAGGAGCTCCCTCTAGTTTTTCTTGAGAAAATGATAAACATCACCCCACTCATCCCTTGAAACATACCTAGTGCCTCGGGCAAAGTAATATAGAGTAAGGTTTTATGGAATTCCTTTGATGCATAAAATCAAATTGGAGAGAGAAAAAGAAGGGAGGATGAAGGGAGACAAATAAAGGTATATCTGACAATCATCTCTTGACTAGAAAAGATAAAAACAATTGATTGGATATAATGGAGAAGGTTTGATATAAAGCATTATATTATTTCCGAAGTATTGTGTAAGTATCATTACTATTATTTATGTATGAACAATATTTTATTTTGAGTACTTCTATAAGTTTATATGTATTGAATTTTTTATTTATTATGTGTACTATTTTATATTTTGGAGTCATTTAGTATTTTTATGCATATCATATTAATTTACTTATTAATAGTAATTCTCTTAGCACTTTTATAGTTTTTATTTTTATTATATTATTATATTTATTTACATGTATGGTTTATTCTTTTGGTACAAATAATTAGTTTGATGATAAATACTTCCGCTATTATCTTTTGTTCTCCAAGCCAAAGATAATCTAATTAGTTACTAGTTATTTACTGATTATTTATATGTTTCAATCTTTGAGAACATGTTTCTCTCTCCTAAAAGTCTCACTATTCCATAAAAACATCCCTAGAAATGTGCAATAAGTCCCTCTTTCCTGAGTAATTGAACATGGACTTGGGTAAAGAGTTGATGTGTATCATTACTCTTTTTTTAAAGAAAGTTCATGCATTAATAAGATAATATCAACTTACAGACCTACCACATCTGCAAGCGTGGAGATAACCAAAAGTTGGGTAAAAATCATCCCAACCTAAAGATAGTGGCTAAAACAAGTATGATGGGAAAGAGTAGATGAGTCTGTGGGGGAGGCACCCCTTAAACAACGCCTCAACATCATAAATAAAATCTAATCAAAGTGAAATATCATCAGGAGCATCTCCATTAGAAGTCTGATCCATCTTCAAGGATTTACTTCAAGGTGTAGATTCCTCCATCACCATTATCATCAAAGAAGTTCTCTGAGTAATCTTTAGCTTGGTTCACCCGAGTGGAGGTTGAGGCTTGTCATGCATGAAGTAAGAGTAGCTAGGTCCAATATGATGTTTGAAGAAACATTTTGTATTTGTTTGTTGGAGTCATTAAATTTTCTCTGATTCTTTTCAGCCAAACGTTCCAGAGGATATTGATGAGGATATCTTCAGTTTTGAATTCTGCAAATTGTGTAAGAGGTTTTACACGATTTGGTTTTGTCAATAAATTATGGATTTCAGAGTAATCTGCATAGAAGTCTTTGTAGATAGTTTTTGTGAAAATGCAGTGAATAAAGATGTGTTTAGTAGTGTCTGCATCTTTTTTACAAAGGTAGCATCTTGTAGGTCCTAAGAAACCTCTACGAGTGATGTTATGGTCAGTGAGAAGTTTGTTATTTAAGATCATCCAGAAGAAGATTTTATGTTTTTGTGGCCATTGGGTCTTCCAAATTTGAGCTTGGTTTGATAAGACACCTCTATAAGACAGAAAGGTGTAGGCTACTTTTGGTGTATAATCATGACCCCACCTCTAGGAGATTTTGTTGCTGGTGTTGTTCTCCAGTTCAAAGATGATGTCTCTCAAGTCGTTGTTAATCTGATGTTGATTTTGTCTATGATAGGGCTCCAGATGGTGTGGGCAATTTTTAGAGGGGTTATAGGAAGCCCAAGATAGCGGATGGGAAAGTCCTCAGATTTTCATTTGAGGAGGTCTTTGTATTTTTTTATGGTAGCTGGTGTTTTGTTCACCCTAAAGATAGAGGATTCTGAGAGGTTGATTTTCAAGCTAGAAATGTATGAGAAAATGCCAATGATACGTATAGTATTGATGATGGTAGTGTCTTCTGGTGAGACCAGGATGATGGTATCATCAGTGAATTGGATAATATTCTCCTGACATTCCAGGGGTGAAGAAATGAGACCCTGAGTTGTTCCAAGTTTAATCATGTTTGTGAGTAAAGAAGCCAGAATAATGAAGAGGTAAGGTGATAAAGGGTCTCCTTGTCTGAGACCGTTTTTGTTTTTGAAATATCCAAACGATGATCCATTGATGATAGTGGAGAAGAAGTTAGTGGAGATACAGGAGTGAATCCATGTATTCCAAGTTTCTGGGAAGCCATAACCTGCTAAAGCTTTGATTAGACAGTCCCAGTTTATGTAGTCAAAGGCTTTCTCAAAGTCGAGTTTGATGACTATCAGAGGAGTTTTGTTCTTATAGAAGAGATGAACAATCTCATTAACCATAATGTAGGCATCGTGGATATTTCGGTTCTTGATAAAACCATTTTGATTTAAGGGAATGATATTGTTCATGTATGGTTTGATCCTATTTATGAGAGTTTTAGCTATGATTTTGTAAGAAGTGATGATGAGGCTAATGGGTTTAAATTTAGAAATGAACTCTGGTTGATCGACCTTCTTAATGAGAGTGATGAAGGTGTGGTTTAGATATTTGAGGATGTTATGGGCGTTGTTGTGGAGGTGAAGCTCTTGCAGAAGAGCCCTGAAATCCATCTTGTAGTGGTTCCAATTGGCCAGGTAGAATTCTACATTGAGGCCATCTGGACCAGGAGATTTGCTTCTACCTAAGGATCGGATATCTTGATCAAGCTCTTCTGGTGTGAAAGGGTTGATAATGGCTTGGGGGAGCCAATGCTGCAGGAACACAACAACTGCCAATTAATGGAGTTAAGAAAGGATGGATTATGGTTGGTGTTGAAAATGTGTTGTAAATGGTTGACAATGTGTGAGGTGATCAGTTGTTTGTTATTGATGTTTAGTTGGGCAATGACATTATATCTAGATTTGTTGTTGCAGATTTTATGGAAGAATTTAGTATTTTTGTCTCCTTCGGTGTCCCATTGAATTTTTGCTCATTGTCTCCATTTAGTATCAATACATTGTTTAATATGATCAAGCTCTGATTTGATGAAAAGAACAAGGGCAGGGGCATCTAAAGGATTACAGTCGACAAATAGGTGTTGTTGCTCAAGATCTTTGAGTTTGTGAGATAGGCTATTTGTAGAACTCAATTACCACTCTTTAAGCTTCTGCCTCACCTTTTTAATGTTCAAAAGGATGTGATGTCCACGAATTCTGGTTTTGAAGTCAGCTGAGATCCAACTCAATTTGCAAAGGTTAATGGCAAATGGTTCAGATATCCATAAGTTTTCAAAAGGAAAGGGTTTGCGTCCCTGTTTCTCCAACTTAGTGTCTATAATGATGGGAAAGTGGTCAGAGATAGGTCGAGGGGCTATGTTACAACCCCAATTTTTGGGTTCCTTGGGTGAGAAATGTAATTTCTCACATTAATGATATAATTCGTTGTGAATAAATGGTTTTCGTTTAAAATAGCCTTGTTGATTTATTTGTGGCCCAATAACAAGGGAAGGATAAAGGAAAGTCCACTATTATCAAGTAAATAAGAAAATAGAGAAAAAGGAAACGCGTGGAAACCTCTAGAAGGCAAATCCAAAAAGGGATTTCGTGCCTCTTGGGTCCCTTGGGTTCCAAGGAGTCCAAGGTGGCATAGAGAATACAAAAATAAAAGAAATGATCAATTAAATATTTCCTTATCGAGAAATAAATTGAAAATAATGGTAATATGTGGAAAACAAGTGAAAAGAGGTGCAATCAAGTTATCCTTAGTGGGATTTTGTATCCCAATGATTCCTAACGATAAAAGGAATACCAATAAGGAAAATAGAAGAGAAATAATGAGAAATCCTCAAAAAAGAATTATTTTAATAAGAAATAAACAAGATAATGTGAAATAATACATATTGATGCATTTAAGGATAATGAGTATTCCTTAAAAAGGAATTTTGAATTCTTAGAGTTTCTTGGGATCCAAGGAGTCCCAATGAAGAAAGAGGAAAGATAAAATACCGAATTTGAAAAATAAAAGGATATGTGATACATTATTAAGGAATTTTGTGATATTCATAAAAGGGAAGTATTCTCTATTAAATAAATATAGAATTTCGAGGCCAATAGATAAAAAGGCATGAATAAAGAGAATAAGGGGGAGGATTTTCATATTTCTAATTATCAATGCAGTAAAGAATATTAAGAGGTAAGTAGGAGGGAGAACCTTACTTCTCATTGAAGGAATAGGAGTCCTAATGGGTATGGGACTCGGTTTCTCTTAGATCAACGTCTCTGGACGTGGCTACACTCACCCTATAAAAAGGGGTAAAGCCCTTTTCGAGATCCAGAAAGTCCCACGCAGCCAACCCTTCCTTTTACTTCTTCTTCATCTTCTCCGTGCAAACCCTAGCTGTTAAGAGGGTACTTTCCCAAGAGCAACGGGGACCTAAGAAGTGGTTCCGTAGGAACTTTGGTGGATCCCCATGACCTAATGAAGCTCCGCCATCATCTTCTTGATCTATCCTGTACACAATACCTGCAGGAGGTCTGTAACCTCACTACAGATCGCATGCTTTGCACCCATGGCACGGACCATCTCGGTCGTGGTATGGGGTCTGGTTGTGAACGGCGGGGAGTGGCGGAGGTGAGGAGGTGGTTTCCGGTGAGGCTCCGGGCCTAGAGGTGGAAGGAGGTGACCGCGAACCCCTGCAAGTCGGCGGCAACAGGAGCAACTCGCGGGGAAGAAGATGATCTAGACGAGTGGACGAAAACACCCTTCTAAGGCATGAAGAGTTGGGACTTCACGCGGGGGTCGTTTAGTAATTCAGTTATATCTTTAAACTAGCCGCGTCAACGTTGCATGAAGAGGACACTTGGCGCACTCCGATTGGCCCAAGTAAGGTTTTCTTGCAAAAATCATAGTTAATTATTCATAGCTCAAATTAGCACGCATAAAATATGAAAGTTGATTAGAAAAACGAGGGGAATCCATTAAAAATATAATTGGATCTTGTTTCTACTTTCAATTCGAGGAGTAATGGAAGTTTTTAACTTTAATGTATTAATGTTTAAAGAACCCTATTTTGATATGATTAAAGTGATTAGTAGGGTTTAATAGATGATTAAAGTTGATATTAGCCTGTTAATGATAAAAAGGAACATTAGGAAGAAAAAGGATGAATTTTGCACGTAATTATTTTAATTGGAAGTCCTTGTGCATGAATATGTTTTAATA
This sequence comes from Alisma plantago-aquatica, assembly GCA_963693085.1. NCBI lineage: Eukaryota > Viridiplantae > Streptophyta > Magnoliopsida > Alismatales > Alismataceae > Alisma > Alisma plantago-aquatica. Next base: position 225,374,169 of record OY856414.1, on the reverse strand, counting down.
GGCCTTGAAACCCTAATGTTAACTAATTTGACTATTAATGGCTTTAATTGATTAATTCCATGATTAAAGATGAAATATGTTGAATCTAAGTTGGTTTGATCATTGAAGTCCCTAATTGTGGATAAATACCCTAAATGTAGTAATTAGGGATTTCTCATGAATAAAAGATGGAATTAATAGCAAATCGAGTTCATAAGTGATTTTGACCATAATGAACTACGAATTGATGATAAATGTGTATAATGATCTTGTCATGGATTAAAAGGATAAAAAAAATAGTAGCTTTAATAAAAGAGGCTTAATAAGCTTAATTAATGGTTAAGTATGGCTTTAATCTGGAATTGATAATTAGATGTGGAAATAATTAGGGTTTGTGATCAATTGTGATTAATAAGGGTTTAACATAATTGTAATCGAAACCCTAAAAGTGGACTATAAACCCTAGGAAGAGAACTAGATTTAATAGATCTTAATGACATGAGAAATAAAAGGAGATTGTATAATTGTTTCAGGATCTTATTGAATGCTTGCATGCTCATTATTGTTTGGATTATTCCTGCACCTGAATCTACATGTACAGGTATGTGGTTACGCTTATGACTACCCGAATTAGTTATCTGGGATTTTATCGATGTTTCCCTCTTGGCTTGAATTAAACTGTTGGATGTATTTAATTCATGCCAAATATAATGTGAATATGACTATCACATAAGAAATATGCATACTAGCTCAGATCCTAGTCCCCTCTGTAGCTTAATGGGTTGACCTAGTAAATGGCTACCAATGGGGTAGGTCCATCAGGTCATTGGATGACTTAGTAAACGGCTACCAATGGGGTAGGTCCATCAAGTCACATTGACTTAGATATTGGACTACCTATGGGTAGTGCCATGTGACTCAACCCTAGATATTGATCTACCTGTTAGGTAGGATCATGCGGGGTTTAATAAGGATCTACCTAGAGAGAGGTAGTATCTCAGTCCGCTGCAGGGACAGCACATAGATAGGGGATAGGAAAGTATTGAGTAGTATGGTTTAAAATGTAACCTTGACTGTTAAATGATAATTGGTCGATTACTTTGTTACTATAGTTGCACAATTATTGTTTCCCCCACATACCAGCTTCTTGCTGACCGACGTTTTGTTTGTCGACATTTTAGGTATAAATGAAAGGAACAAACAATAAAGTGGCATATGTGGAATTAAATGAGAAATAAAGTGCACGGGAGGATTAGATAGATTAGCATCTTCATGGATAGAAGTTTAGAAATCCCAGTTTTTCCAAGGTAAGAAAAGGTTTATTTTATAGTAGTTTTCAGTTTAGTTGGTAAAGTTTATTAATTGTTATTGATTATTTGTCGAACCTTTGATCCTGTAATTGAATAACGGCTATGTCCTTCGGGTCTCCCTTAATTGGGGGTTACTGGGAGGCGGGGTCGTTACAATTGGTATCAGAGCATAGGTTCCGCAATTAATCTTTAATAATTACTAAATTTTACAAATTCTGTAGAACCCAAGGGAGTTATTAGAGGATTATCCGAAAGACAGAGGTGACTAGAAAAGGATCATGACCGGGGGCTGGCAATATTTTCTTCCGCACCGCTAGTCGGAATACGAGGACTCCCAGAACCGTGTGACTGCCTGGCCAAAGTCTTAGGGTATGAATCGAAATAAGATACCTTTAGGACTCTCTCATCTTGTTCATCCTTTCTCAACTCAAATTCTATTAAGGACCTTAAGGATTAGGGTTTTCTCTCTTTTCCTCACCCTCTTGAGGTATGAGTAAGGTTGATAAGGATTAAGGAATCCTCCATCAAATTAATAAAAAGCATGTAAATAAGATGTCATGGACATAATCTTAATAGAGTAAGTGTAAAGGAATAGATACATGCTTAGGTCGTATGACACGAGTTTCCTTTGCCCTCAGGAGAGACCTGAGGATAGACCTCCTTGTCTGGAGGATGAGTAAAGAGAATTAGTCTTGGAGGTGGAGACCTTCATTAAAAATAGATACCTAGCACATCCTTTGAGGATGATGTTAACCCTAACCCTAAGTGGAGATTAGAGAGAGAGATGACATGATGAGTTAGATGTCATGGTTGACCGAGTGTTTGGGTGGACATGCCTTTGGGATGCCATAAAAGGATAGATGACCTAGTACCTTTGGAGACCAACCCTGGAGAGGGTTGTGCATGCTAGAGAGAAGGATAGCTCCTTCATGGATGAAGTTAAAGAAGAACCTATAGAACTCTATGGGCTTATGCAGGTAGGGTATAGCTTACGCCCATAGTACGTCAGTAGTACGGTAGTAGGTTGAAACCCTGGCCAGAAGGGCATGATGGATGGCTTATGAGATAAGCATAAAGAGATATGGATAATCTTGAGCCAAACATGAGTTGAGCATAGGCTTCAACCACATAAGGGTATGCTTGTGAGCATGAGCCTTCATGGAGAAGGGACCTCTAGTAAGTATGGTTGGAGGTGGAATTAGCTCTAGAGAGAGGAAGAAGGAACCAAGCAAGGAGGTGGGAAGCCTAAAACCCCGAAACTTGAGGAATAGTGGGGAGTTGAGGATGATGCGACCTACATGGATGATAGTGGTTACCTTATGCTTGATTCCTGGAGGTTGATGATATCCTGGTTGCCTTTAGAGGAACCAAACCCTATAGAGAGGACGATGCTTCTAGTACCCATGGTATAAGTGGTTACCTGTTGGATGAGATAAAGAGTGATTTAGACCCTGAGGGGTTTAAGTAACCAGTTGTGAGGTTTTATACCTAGTTGGTTGCCCTGGAAGAGGACTCAACTCTGAAGCGTTGCTCGAGTAGAAAGATCATGGAGGTACATGACATACCTTGGACATGCTTGATTCGTGGTTAGGAGGTTGAATATGTAGTTGGATACCCAAAGGAGAACCTAGGGTTCCTAGGCCTAAGAGGGGAAGCAGTGTATCTGATGCTCATGATGAGATTTGAGTCTCTATAGTTTCGAGCATGGTACTCCTCACGTGTAGGGATAAAGGAAATCCCTTAAGTTAAAGGTATGTTTGATGAACCCCTCACAGCTAAGTTGATCTAATGTTGAGGAAAGAGAACAAGTATGACATAGCATAGTTAATAGGTGGTCTGTTTGTGCCTTAGTAGTTGTTGGGTTAGGCATGCTCATAAGAATGTAAACCCTAAGGACGCTTGTGACCTTTGTTATCAAGGTGTAGTTTCCTCCCATCCTGGGAGAGGGACCCTTTTGTAGGGAGTACACCAGTTTTGTTGGTTTTGAGGTAACCTAAAGAGGTCTCATAAGATCTTGAGGAGCTAAGTGAAAAGTACATGGTACGAGGATGAACCTATAGACTCATAAATAACCATCTCTACGTACATGTGAATGTGTTACCATGGAGGTAACCGGTATGGGGCCTGACCAAGGTAGGCAGGTCACCATGATCCCTAAGAAAGGATGAAAGACAGCCCAAGAATGTAGAGAGAGAGAGGTGATGAAGGCTTGGGTAAGGTTCTAAGTCGGACATGTACTATGATAGAATCCTAAGTCTATCCTAGGGTCAGGTGGGGATAAGACCGATGGAAGTAGGAGTTACCTAATTCCCTAGTTGCACATGACCATAGGGTCGGGAGGTAACAACTATCATTGTCTGAGGGCCATGGGTTAGGAGATTGATCACCTTCATGAACTCATGGGACCCAAAGGGCAGATGAGTAGGGCACTCTCTAGATGCATGAAGGAAGAGGGATTACTCCAAAAGTGTCAGCACCCTATAGACCCAGGGGAGATGACCAAGGATTGTGTGTAAACCCCAGTAGGTTTGAGACCAGTTTTCCATGAAAGTAATTTTTGATATCGTGATGTTTGTGATGTGGAGACATGAGTTGCACGTTTCAACTTAGTTTTGAAGGTGTACTGGCAAGGTGGGTTGTACCATCTCTACTCTTGGAACAGGAAGAACTCTGTATTTAGACTGCAGCCAAATGCTTATTTCCTCTTGTTATGGGAGTGAGAGATAGGATAGTACGCATGCCATACACTAAGGATAAAGATGATGTGAGTTGAAACGTTGCTACAAGGTATGGGAATAGAGATGATAACATACCCTCATGGAACCATGATACATGGATGGTTTACAAACACTAAGAGTATTAAGGAGATCATCTTGTGGGGATGTGATACCATGAGCTTTGTGGAATTTGCAAGTTATACAAGGTTGAGTTTGATCACCAGGTGGATGAGCTTAGAGTTTCTTGATGAAGTTAAAACTAGAGTTTGAGATGAGATGATAAGTATATTACATGGAGGTGTATGTCCTCAACAATACTTAACACCTAAGGATGAGAAGTGGTAATGAATGCTCAGGTTGAGGTATAGCTTCTTAGTTTAGCTAGGAGCAAGAAGAAGTTGAGGTTGTTAGGCTAACCTTAAGTTGAGAAAAAGAGATGAGTTTGGCTAACACTCAGATATAACGAGATCTGTTGAACAAGACTAGTGGTTGTTTGGGTAGACATTATAGTCCTTGATGTAGTAAAAGGATGGTGATAGAACCTCAGATACACTTCTTTGGATAGGAAGGTAATAAAACCCTTTTTAGAGTGGTTTAGGGTTTCCGAGGTATCAAGCTTGAGGCATCATAACAATATAGGAGGTCATGATATACCTTGATACTACAAAGATAGTAAGTGATGGTAGCATTCTGGATGCTTAAAACAAAGTTGCATGTAGCATGTGGACATGCAAGCCAGGAGGTGAAGGACGAACACCATTAACCCAGTGCATGGATATAAAGTATAAAGAGTTCCCAAAAGGGAATGGGAGTTCATCACTATGGATGTTGTGAGTCTCTCCTGGACCAAGAAGGTCAAGATACAATATGGGTTATGGTAGATCGCCTTACCTAGATGACATGAGAAAGGAAGAGTTCTGTCAAGGGAAAGATCTAGTTGAACTACATATGAAAAGAGATGGTTCAACTACACCATGATGTGAATTCAAGAGTTCTTGATGTGACCCAAAGGTTCACTTACATGAGGTGGGAGTAGATACATGAAGAGCTCAGTGTTTGTACAGTTTATCACCCCATACTAATGGACAGTATGATCCAGACTAGAGGGCCTGATGAGAGCATGTGTGCCCATTTAGGGTGATACATAGAGAAAATTCTTAAGATGTGATGTTAACCACCATAGCCTTTATCGGGATGCAAGAAGTTCCATAAGGAGGTAGTTTCGGTCACCACTTCATTAAGATGATGTTGGTGAAGGAGGCCTCGTGAAGGTCAGAAAAGAACCATAGTGTGTGCAGATGAAGTCGCTTGATCGAGCGATGGCTGAGAGAAAGCCCAAGGGTGACAGGAGTCATGAGCTGATGCAAAGCAGATTGACATGCAGTTCATTGTGGGAGAATACGTGACGTGAAAATCCGACCCCTCTGAACTACAGCTGAGAAAGATGAGTCCCTGATATATGGGTCCATTTGAGATGGATTGGTGGATATGGTTGTGTTTAACCTTACCCCTCAGGATAACATGAGGTATAATGTGTTACATGAGTCTGATCTAGAGCACTATGTGAGGTAACCAAGCCATGTGTTGAGCCTTGAACCAATTCAGCTTTTGAGAGGATGAAATGTCCTAAGTCACCTATGAGGGTACAATATACCCAGGTAAGAAGGAACTCAGATGGAAGAATATGAGACGATGAAGGTTCTTGGGAAGCACCATGGAAAGGGTGAGGCCACATGGGAGCCATGATGGACATATGAAAGGCTTATCCTATTTGTTTGTTTGCTTGTTGGAATTTTGAGGACAAAATTCTTATAAGAGGGGAAGGATGTTACAACCCCAATTTTCGGATTCCTTGGGTGAGAAATGTAATTTCTCACATTAATGATATAATTCATTGTGAATAAATGGTTTTCATTTAAAATAGCCTTGTTGATTTATTTGTGGCCCAATAACAAGGGAAGCATAAAGGAAAGTCCACTATTATCAAGTAAATAAGAAAATAGAGAAAAAGGAAAAGTGTGGAAACCTCTAGAAGGCAAATCCAAAAAGGGATTTCGTGCCTCTTGGGTCCCTTGGGTTCCAAGGAGTCCAAGGTGGCATAGAGAATACAAAAATAAAAGAAAAGATCAATCAAATATTTCGTTATCGAGAAATAAATTGAAAATAATGGTAATATGTGGAAAACAAGTGAAAAGAGATGCAATCAAGTTATCCTTAGTGGGATTTCGTATCCCAATGATTCCTAATGATAAAAGGAATACCAATAAGGAAAATAGAAGAGAAATAATGAGAAATCCTCAAAAAGGAATTATTTTAATAAGAAATAAACAAGATAATGTGAAATAATGCATATTGATGCATTTAAGGATAATGAGTATTCCTTAAAAAGGAATTTCGAATTCTTAGAGTTTCTTGGGATCCAAGGAGTCCCAATGAAGAAAGAGGAAAGATAAAATACCGAATTTGCAAAATAAAAGAATAATGTGATACATTATTAAGGAATTTTGTGATATTCATAAAAGGGAAGTATTCTCTATTAAATAAAAATAGAATTTCGAGGCCAATACATAAAAAGGCATGAATAAAGAGAATAAGGGGGAGGATTTTCGTATTTCTAATTATCAATGCAGTAAAGAATATCAAGAGGTAAGTAGGAGGGAGAACCTTACTTCTCATTGAAGAATAGGAGTCCTAATGGGTATGGGACTCGATTTCTCTTAGATCAACGTCTCTGGACGTGGCTACACTCACCCTATAAAAAGGGGTAAAGCCCTTTTCGAGATCCAAAAAGTCCCACGCAGCCAACCCTTCCTTTTACTTCTTCTTCATATTCTCTGTGCAAACCCTAGCTGTTAAGAGGGTACTTTCCCGGGAGCAACGGGGACCTGAGAAGTCATTCCGTTGGAACTTTGGTGGATCCCCATGACCTAATGAAGCTCTGCCATCATCTTCTTGATCTAGCATGTGCGCAATACCTGCAGGAGGTCTGTAACCTCACTGCAGATCGCATGCTTTGCACCCATGGCACAGACCATCTCTGTTGTGGTATGGGGTCTGGTTGTGAACGGCGGGGAGTGGCGGAGGTGAGGAGGTGGTTTCCGGTGAGGCTCCGGGCCTGGAGGTGGAAGGAGGTGACCGCGAACCCCTGCAAGTCGGCGGCAACAGGAGCAACTCGCGGGGAAGAAGATGATCTAAACGAGTGGACAAAAACACCCTTCCAAGGCATGAAGAGCTGGGACTTCACGCGGGGGTAGTTTAGTAATTCAGTTATATCTTTAAACCAGCCGCATCAACGTTGCATGAAGAGGACACTTGGCGCGCTCCGATTGGCCCAAGTAAGGTTTTCTTGCAAAAATCATAGTTAATTATTCGTAGCTCATATTAGCACGCGAAAAATATGAAAGTTGATCAGAAAAATGAGGGGAATCCATTAAAAATATAATTGGATCTTGTTTCTACTTTCAATTCGAAGAGTAATGGAAGTTTTTAACTTTAATGTATTAATGTTTAAAGAACCCTATTTTGATATGATTAAAGTGATTAGTAGGGTTTAATAGATGATTAAAGTTGATATTAGCCTGTTAATGATAAAAAGGAACATTAGGAAGAAAAAGGATGAATTTTTCACGTAATTAGTTTAATTGGAAGTCCTTATGCATGAATATGTTTTAATAGGCCTTGAAACCCTAATGTTAACTAATTCGACTATTGATGGCTTTAATTGATTAATTCCATGATTAAAGATAAAATATGTTGAATCTAAGTTGGTTTGAGCATTAAAGTCCCTAATTGTGGATAAATACCCTAAATGTAGTAATTAAGGTTTTCTCATGAAAAAAAGATGGAATTAATAGCAAATCGAGTTCATAAGTGATTTTGACCATAATGAACTACGAATTGATGATAAATGTGTATAATGATCTTGTCATGGATTAAAAGGATAAAAAAATAGTAGCTTTAATAAAGGAGGCTTAATAAGCTTAATTAATGGTTAAGTATGCCTTTAATCCAGAATTGATAATTAGATGTGGAAAAAATTAGGGTTTGTGATCAATTGTGATTAATAAGAGTTTAACATAATTGTAATGGAAACCCTAAAAGTGGATTATAAACCCTAGGAAGCGAATTAGATTTAATAGATCTTAATGACATGAGAAATAAAAGGAGATTGTATAATTATTTCAGGATCTTATTGAATGCTTGCATGCTCATTGTTGTTTGGATTATTCCTGCACCTGAATCTACATGTACAGGTATGTGGTTACGTTTATGACTACTCGAATTTGTTTTTGGGGATTTTATCGATGTTTCCCTCGTGGCTTGAATTAAACTGTTGGATGTATTTAATTCATGCAAAGTATAATGTGAATATGACTATCACATAAGAAATATGCCTACTAGCTCAGATCCTAGTCCCCTCTGTAGCTTAATGGGTTGACCTAGTAAATGGCTACCAATGGGGTAGGCCCATCAGGTCATTGGATGACTTAGTAAATGGCTACCAATGGGGTAGGTCCATCAAGTCACATTGAGTTAGAGATTGGACTACCTATGGGTAGTGCCATGCGACTGAACCCTAGATATTGATCTACCTGTTAGGTAGGATCATGCGGGGTTTAATAAGGATCTACCTAAGGAGAGGTAGTATCTCAGTCTGCTGCAGGGACAACACATAGATAGGGGATAGGAAAGGATTGAGTAGTATGGTTTAAAACGTAACCTTGACTGTTAAATGCTAATTGGCTGATTACTTTGTTACTATAGTTGCACAATTATTGTTTCCCCCACATACCAGCTTCTTGCTGACTGACATTTTGTTTGTCGGCGTTTTAGGTATAAATGAAAGGAACAAACAATAAAGCGGCATATGTGGAATTAAATGAGAAATAAAGTGCACGAGAGGATTAGATAGATTAGCATCTTCATGGATAGAAGTTTAGAAATCCCAGTTTTTCCAAGGTAAGAAAAGGTTTATTTTATACTAGTTTTCAGTTTAGTTGGTAAAGTTTATTAATTTTTATTGATTATTTGTCGAACCTTTGATCCTGTAATTGAATAACGTCTATGTCCTTCGGGTCTCCCTTAATTGGGGATTACCGGGAGGCGGGGTCGTTACAGGCTACCTTGGCAAAAGCTAAAGGGTACTGATTTTCCCATTTGGTGGAGCAAATGAAGTGATCCAGTCTTGTTCTAGAGTGATTTCGAGACCAAGTGAAGCAGACATTAGAAGGAGGGATGTCAATCAGCTTGTGTTTGTTTATCAGTTCTAAGAAAGCTTTGTCCAAAGGAGACATACTGGAGGAGGAAAGGAGGTTTTTCCTATCAGCAACGTTCGTGATATGGTTGAGATCTCCTCCAAGAATCCAAGGTTTATCTAAATAACGGTTCATGATATACTTGAGTTCAGTTAGAAAAGCATGTTTGTTGTTGCTAGGTTCTCCATAAACTCCCATAAAAATCCAACTAAAGCGATCAGTGACATTAGTGAAATGAAGAGTTATGGAAAAGGAGTGGAGCTCAGAGTAAGTTAGGTCGAATAGGCTTTTGTAATAACCTACGAGCAGTCCTCCCTTGAACCATGTAGATGGGATTTGGAACCAACCAGTGATCCAGTTACTACCTATATATTTTATGGTAAATAGTGAGAGTATGGTTTTAGTTTCTTGGATAATAATTATGTTGATGTTGAGTTTGTGAATGTGGTTACAAATTTCCTTTCTTCTGCGGGCGTTAGAGGCACCACAGACATTCCATGAAGTGATCCACATTTTAGACAAGAACTAGCAGAAAGGAACATGAAGATTTAGTTCATCCTCAAAGAATCTATGTGCCTCATGAATAGATTTAAGGTTAGACCAATTCATATAGTTTTCTATGTTATTCAATGCCTGATGAGCTGAGTTATCATCCTCAAATGAAATGCCAAATTTGTTTGCAAAGTTGGTGAAAGATTATATGTCAGGCCATGAAGCAATGTCTTCTATATTATCAATAGCGTGTACTAAATGTGTTGAAGATGTCGTAGCAGCGGATGAAATAGAAAACAATGAAGAGCTTGGAGGAGAAGGTATAGATGTCTCTATCGTGGCAAAGTAGTTCCTCCTCGTTAGTCCTTGTGGTGTTGTCTAGATGGTGTTGATTGATCGGATGATGCTAGGATCCTTTCCCTTGCTCTTCTATTTAGGACTTTGTGATGACCTTATTTCATCAATGATAGCTGATTTGAGTTTTTTTAAAGCATAAGAGTCAATATCTATGGTTGAGTATGTATCTTTATTGTGGAAAGGAAAAGGTTTGAGGTGTCCATGGAAGGCTTTGGTGTTCTATTATCGGTAGGGGAGGAGGTTCTAAGCCTTTTATGGTTGACCGATTTGTTAGTATCTTCTGATGACTTGGAGGTGGTGTTCTTCCTCTCCCAGACCAAGTTCCTTTCGATCAGTTTTCTATTCACTATTAAGGATTTTTTTGTGTTGACAGGGCAGTACCATGAAGGGTGTGGGTTGTGATGTCTGAGAAGGTTGTTTTGATGGCATAAGAGTTTTCTGCATAAAGTTTGATTTTGTATATCTTCTTGACAAGCCTAATTTTGAGAGAAGTCGGGAGAGTAATGGCTTGTTTGACAAAGAAGACACAAAAATCTTTTAAAAATTGAGAAGGGTGAAGGGTATACTGGCTAATGAATTAGAGGGTAGCACCAATGGAGTGACCTATCGCCTTGAAGATGTCGACCTCCCAGAGGTGTGGTGGAAGTTCAGTAATGGCTACCCATCCAGATCCTCCTGAACCAGCCAGCGAGGACCCTTGATCAGGTGTCCATATAGAAAGGTTGGCTTGCACAAAGCTGGAACCACATGGGATAGTCATGACTTGCCCAAAGATATGGTCCAGCTTGGTCCCTTCCGGGACAGAATAGAGAAGTTGGGAAGGTGAAAGGATTTTTGGTTTTAGAACAGTATGACCTGGGATAAGAAGGGCTATGGCTCTAGTAACGTCAAGTATGTTGACAATATTGTTATCTAAGTTATTGTCAATAGTGACCATAACACTTCGACTGGTGAAGACATTAAGAAGACACATAGAGTTAGCCAGCAAATCATAGGGGAACTCATTTTCCAGGTGGAGAGCAGGGGCCATCCTAAAGGGAGAGGATAAAGCTAGATCCTGGGGATAAAATCGATTGTTATGGTTCAAGCCAGAGGGTTTGGGAAGGGAGTCTGCAGAAGAGATGAATGATGCCATATTAATAGGAGGCCGATGAGGATGGATGTGTGCATGGGAAGGTTGAAGGGGAGGTGAGACCTCAGGTACAGTGAGACATGTGAAGGGATTACTGTTGTAAACCACAAAATAATTGGTTTTAGTCTACCGATTAGATTTGTCATTACTAAAAAGGTGTGGAGATCTATCAAAAGATGGTACTTTTGCATGGTTAAAGGTTGTATGTCTGAAAAGGTTCTTGTGAGCTTCTGGGAAATAGGTGCGGTGGTTTTTGCAGAAATGTTTGATATGTCTCGACTTATTGCAGAGATAGCAATTTTTATACATTGGGACCAAGAATGGTTGGAGCTAAGGCATCTAGAGTAGTGTAGGGAGAAAAATGGTCGTTTGGGCGGGACAGGGATCCAAGGATGAGATTTTTGAAAAGAAACAAAGCTTCTTTGAACCAAGTCAGTGGTCGATAGATGACCTAAAGGTGGGAAGTTTAGGTCGTACAGGAGAGGAACAGAGGGGGTGATAGGATAACCTTGTTTGGAACCATTGGAGTGAACGAAAGATGAATGTTTAACAAATGTAGGGGAGGACACATGTCTGGCAGCGATGGAGTTAGCTTTTTCTATTGAAATGGTTGTGTCTGCTTCTTCCTCGTTTAGGCTGGAGGAGTCGTCTAATGGGAGTGAAATTGGCCTATCCTTAGATCCTATAGCTGGTTGGTGCTTCTCTGGAACGAATAGCTTGTAACATCCTAGGATTTGAGGCCTCAGATAAGTTGATCTTAAAAGGAATGATTGGACTACCCATATCACCAAGGTGCTCCTTTTCTGGGAGCCCATCACTAAAGAACTCCATAGTTAAGCGTGCTTGGCTTGGAGTAGTACTAGGATGAGTGACCAGTCGGGAAGTTGATCCTGGCTTGCGTGTCAGTGTGGACAAAGTACGCAGTTAAGGATAGTGGTGGTTTGTGGGGCTAGTCGTCATTCCTGAAACTCTACTAGAGCCGTGGGCAGTGAGCCCGGGCGTTACAAATGGTATCAGAGCCTAACCCCTCCAGTGGGTGGGGCCCACATGGACATGGCATGCCAGTCTTGAGCCGTGCGGTCTATGCATGTAGGAAAGGGCTGTCCATGGTTGACGTAGCCACCCTTGCGCTGGTATTCCGTGATCGGGAGCTGGGTGTCCATGGGTCATTGTGGGTTTGCACTGAAATGGAGAAGAGATTATGAGACCATATAGTTCAGCCTTGATGAGGACGTCAAGAGTCTAAGTGGGGGAGATTGTAACATCCTAGGATTTGAGGCCTCGAATAAGTTGATCTTAAAAGGAATGATTGGACTACCCATATCACCAAGGTGCACCTCCTTTTCCGGGAGCCCATCACTAAAGAACTCCATAGTTAAGCGTGCTTGGCTTGGAGTAGTACTAGGATGGGTGACCAGTCGGGAAGTTGATCCTGGCTTGCGCGTCAGTGTGGACAAAGTACGCAGTTAAGGCTAGTGGTGGTTTGTGGGGCCAGTCGTCATTCCTCAAACTCTACTAGAGTCGTGGGCAGTGAGCTTGGGCGTTACATAGCTGGTCTGCAAAGCTGAACTAGAGGATGTGAAATGATCCTCTTTGGTGTAGAAAAGTGAGTAGAGCTCCGGTGGAGTTTTGTTATTGAAGTCTGATGCCCAGGCCATCAGGGTTTTGTTCGCGGTGGGTCTAATGAAGATAGTTCATTCTATCTTGAGGCGAAGCTTTGAGATCATACTTGCCCATCCTTCTGTGATGTAGAGGGTTGAATTGTTGTCGAATTTTATGGAAACCTTGAAACTCGTGCTTCCTATATGGATAGTGTTGATGCTCGATGAGATATCAAATTTGTGATATATCCACGCCCTAGGGAGCTGGATGAAATAATGATTTTCTAGGAAGGAGAGTTTGTAGTCCATGAAGGGGAAGTGGGAGGCCATGTCTGGTTCAGGCAGTGGTTTACTATCACTGTGGGTCGATGATGTAGTCTTTTTATAGTTCAGAGCATGATACAGATTATGAGAAGTTTGGATTATGTGTTTGAGACGCTTGTTGTTGCTCTTGGTGGCAGTTAGGAGGCCACCTATTCTCATCTTGGGGGGCAAAAAATATGTTGGATGGGTTAGCAAGGAGGCTCGAGGAGTCAGCTCCGTCCTACCAATAAACTGTGCAAGGTGGGCGCCAGTAAAGGCACTGGTAGAAGGTAGGTGTGCCTGCCCGGTGTTTATGCAAGTGAACGCTTAACTAGATCTGTTGTGAAAAGAGTTTTCGGTGATGTTGTTTCTGTTCAGGGCACAACGTTGTACTAAAGGTGAGACGCAAAGTATAAGACTTAATGTGAGTAGGATAGCCAGCCGATGGGAGCTACTGAACCAGGTGTTTCCGACGACAACCTTTCAGAGATCAGGTATCGCCTAGTCTGGAGTACCCCACAACTTTTCAAAGGTAGGGGAAATCGAGAAAGGTAGCAGAAGCTGCAAGTAGGGTAAAAGTAGAAGCAGTCTCAAGGCAAAGAACCTGGTAGAGATGAACTATCTGTGATCTTTGGTCGAATCTCCTCTGACGAAAGAGTCAATGCAGGTTGTATCCGATCAAATCACCTCCGACCAAGATGTAAAAGCTGGCTGTATTTGATCTGATCTTCTCCGATCAAGTGTCAAAGCAGGTTGGTGCTAAGGGATGATGGTTCTAGAGAGAAATTGGAGCTTTCTCTCTCTCGATGGACACCCTTGACCGAGTGATTGATTGTGTATCATTACTCTTTACATTGGGAATGGAGCTGAGGTTCTACTTTCCGAGCGAATGGGGGTAAATGTCTGTTTGGTTCGGATGAAAACAAACTTGATGAGTTGAAAAACACAACATTGTCCGTTTATTTTGTTTGGTTTGATGGAGTTGCAACCTGCAGTCAAAAAATGAATTGTATGATAATCAAGAGATGATGTAGAAAACAAGGGAAAGCAAACGCGTTGTTTTCTTTAACCATTTCAGCACTAAACTTCACCATCCGGTAACATACCTTTTATATAGTTGGTGTCAAGAGGGGCATAAAAGATGGAGACATGCATGGTAACTTCATTTTGTTAACCAGATCAATATTGATATAGTCTTCGTATATATAAGCCTTAGTCTCACGCTGAAACTGCATAGTAGCAAACAGCAGCAAACGAAAGATAAACTCAATTTACATTTAACGAAACCAAAATTATTGAATTGCAATTCATACCTTTGTAGATCTTATTTCTATTTCCTTGTGTGTATTGGTTTTACACAGAACCAAATTAACCTAGCGTTGAGTTGTGAAGCAGTTATATTTAGGAGCCACATGTGGCAAGAGAGAGCAAATTAAGGACCGAGCCGGAAGATCCTCATTTCAGGGTTACAAATAAGAACTTTCTTGTACAACTCCTTTGTATAATTTATTCATATGACAGTTTCTACGTATATGCAAGACGAAGGAGTGAGATGAAAAGAAGAGAGAATGGATCCCAGCAATGTAGTTCCTCAACGACGCAGCTCTACCTCAACACTGAAGTTCTCCGATGCCGACGAACTACTTGTCAATATGGAGGACATGGAAGCAGCCAGGACACCGGACAGAGCCTGCACGATATCTGCCATATTGGGGCGGATGCTCATATCCCGTTTCATACACTGGGCAGCCAGCCTGGCCATGATTGTAGCAGGGATAGAAGCATACTTACCCTGTAGTAATGGGTCCATATAATTTCTAATAAGGTCTTCATCTACATCCATTTCGTGGTTGAAAACACCATCAGTCCAGAAAGCTCCACCTTCTTCTCTGTGTAGCGCGCCAACATCTTTCCCTGTGATCATCTCCATCATCAGCACTCCAAAGGCATAGACGTCGAGCTTGGGTGTCACAAGGCCATGTTCTAGGTACTCGGGGGACATATAACCATGTGTTCCGACAATATGCCTCGTCAGGACAGGCTGGTCAGTTTCTGACTCCGGCAGAGATCTCGCAAGGCCGAAGTTCACGATCTTGGCCTTGAAGTTGGCATCAAGGAGGATGTTGGTGGACCGGACGTCCTTGTGGACATAAGACGGTTCCGTGAAGTTGTGCAGGTAGTTGAGGCCATTGGCGACGTCAAGCGCGATCTGAACTCTCTGAATCCAGCTGAGGACCTTGGATCCCATGTTGTCGAAGAGCCAATCGCTGAGGGGTCCGTTTTCGGCGTACTCATAGACGAGGTACCAGCGGCCCTCGTGGAAACAGGAACCCGAGAGGCCGATGAGATTGGAATGGTTGAACTTGTTGAGTATGTCGATCTCCTTGAAAGCGTCCCGGTTCATGATCTTGATGGCAGCGAAGTCACCGTTGAAGTTCCCGCGGTAGACTGACTCTCCGATCAGGCAGTCGGAGCTAAAGTCGTTGGTGGCCAACTGCAGCTCTTTGAACTTGTACTGTGTCAGTGACCGCTTGAGGTCGGATATCTCGGACAGGATGATGTCGATTGACAGAGAGGATGGATAGGTGCCTGTCGTTGTTGATGTGTCGAACAGCTTGTGCGCGTTCTTTGATGGTAAAATTGGTTTTCCCAGTGTGTTTTTCTTTTTGCCACGGCGGTAGTAGAGCAGGAATCCTGCGGCCAGCAAGGCCAAAACAACAACCGTGCCAACGGCGACACCGACATATACCCCGGTCCTGCTCTTCTTACCATCTGAAGGAGCCGGGGGAAAAGAACTGGGAGGAGAAATCGGGGACAGCGGCGGCGCCGACGCCAACTGGGAGATCGTGGGCTCTGTCTTAAGAGGGACAAGCAGCGTGGTCAACGGGTACACCGTGGGCTTCTCGAAGGTGAGTCCATTTGCGGCCAGCGTTCTGTTGACGTCGACCCCGAACCGATCGGAGATGGCGGAGACGTCATCCCCGGAGTCAATGAGATAGCTGAGCAGGTATTCCACGCCCTCGGCGGCCTGAGCGGCACTAGGGCAAGCGCATCGGAGCGGGATGACGATGGTTGTTTGGGCGAAAACGAGGTCGGTGGATGGGAGCTGGTTTTGAGATGCGAGCGCCTGGCAGGTAGACAGGCCCTGGAAGGTGTTCTGTGCGATTGTGAGGAGGGTGTTGCCGGCGCGGACCGTGTAGGAGGCGTTCGATTGGTAGAACCCGGCACCGGAGCAGGAGCAGCGGATGGGGACAAGGATTTTGGTGGTGGAGGGAGGGAAAGGGGTAGAGGTGGAATCCGGCGGCAGGGAGTTGGCCCGGGAAATGTTTGAGGGATCGGCGGAGAGGAGGGAGGAAATGGAGAGCGGGGTCTGGTAGGGTGGTTGTGGGTGGAAGGTGAGGTAGGTGTCGCAGGTGGCGGAGCCGTCGGAGGGAGGGCTTTGGGCGCCGCAGAGGTAGCCTTGGACGGAGGTAGAGATGGTGTTAACGCCGCAGTTGGTGATGGTTTGGCCGCTGTATGGCTGTTGTCCGTGGAGGATGCCAGGAAGAGACAGAAACAGGAGAAAGGCGATGAGATGTGTGGGGGGATTACGCCGACGAACCATGAAGGTAGAAGCAATGGAGCTTGAGCAACAGGGTAGGAATGGCAGGACGAGCCCAGGCTAAAGGAGAAGTAATAAGAAAGCAAGGGTGCTTGTTTGGTTGTTGGCGCTGCGGTTGACTATTCTGTAACCATGCAGTTGTCAATCCAGCTTGTAAGGACGATCTGACTGGAAGAAGAAAAAACAGTCTGCCGACTATGGACTAACTATCTGCAGCAATTGGTGGAACAAGTCAACTAGTAGACATTATGATAATGAATTCGTCTGAGTCAACTACAACAGAGTCCAATTTTACTTGGTATACCCTGATAATGGGACCCCTATTGGTCACCTGTTTCACCTGGTCGCAATGGGCGCGCTTCCATCGTTTACGTTTGCCCCGTACGTGGCAGACCTGTTCTATTAGATACATGTTTTATTACCTTCCAACACATATTAAAAACTCTGTATAAACAAAAACCCATTTTGACATTCAAATTATATCCCAACATGGTTTGTATTAATAGTAGGCACTGAGATATGATCACCTACTTTCACCAATTGTAATTTTGATATGGGATGTACTCACCCCACTTATTGGGTCGATGTGAATATGAGGAATTCTTTATGTTCGGAAACCATTCAAGAACGTTGATCTCTTTTTTTTTTAACCCGACAATAGATATTCGGACGGTTCTCATCAAAATTATAAGTTCAAGGCATATTTTAATCAAGACCTGTTCACTCGTAAACTGTAAGTGTAACTTTAGTAATGTGAGTAAGGTCGTGAGAAACTAAAGGTCGCATTCGATTAAAAGTAAGCACCAAAACCCTCTTGAGTACGTGAGATACATATCAGGTTATAATGACGTCAAAAGTTATATATTTATTACTTAGGAAATCCAATAGACCATGCGATCTTTGATTGTTCATAAGACCGGATAGCGGAAATTATTCCGCATAATGGTAGTCTATTATTATTTCAAGAGTTTTTAGAGTAACGAATCTAATATATACATATACATGCATTCCCTATCATCTAGCCTACTCATTAGCTGTTATAATCTAATTTTTTCACATGCAATTATATATTTGAAATGCGATTATTTGAATAAAAAGGACATATTGAAAATATGTTATGTTTTATTTTTGAAAATGTGACTTTCTTTTGCAAAATTTTCTCTTATTGTGAATTTCGTAGTTTCTACTAGTCTTGTTAATCCAATAATGGATATAAAGGGAAAAGAGACAGAAGAAAATACAATATTAAGAGAAAGGAAAAAGAAAATGGATAATAAGTAACGTACTTGTGAGATTCACGTAGAATTCTCTAGAAAGTGATATGGATGATGACTAATGGTGGATCTCGGCTTCACATGGCTACTAATAAGAAAAGTAATCAAAATAAAGAAACTAGAAAAGAAAGAAAGAGAAAGGGTGTGTTCTAATGCTTGAAATATACTTAATATTGAGAAGAAAATTCTAGAATTGGGAGAAAAAGGATTTTTTTAAGAAAATGTTAAAAGAGAGTTTTTCCAATAAATTCCATAAGATTAGAGATACATTGAAGGTTCCCTATTATTGATTTAAGGAATAAAACAATAAATGAATTTGAGAAAGTAAGTTATTCGATATGTACCATAAAATGGTATTCCATCCTTTATGGATTTTCTTTTAGGACATAATAGCTTTTCTTAGCACCCATACATACTCAATAAGATATAGCATAGAGACGAGGGAAAAGGAAAAGGGATTAGTAAGAGGAATGTATTTATTTCCTTGTTGGTGTTGAATTATTGATAAAAGGAATGTCTTTATGAATACTCATAAAAGGTAGTAGTGTATGAAATGTAATGAGTGCATTGTTTTTGAAGGAATAAAGGAATCAAGAGAGGAGTTATAGAAAGGTGCATGGACAGTGGCCCATCTATATTAGTAGACCATATTGTCTCAACCATGACTAAAGGGAGGAAAGAAATGAAGATTTCCTCATCTAGACCTTTGGTCTTGTACTCTACCCTACCTCCTTTGCATAACAACCATTAGGGTTTCTTAAGACATGTATATATAAGGACCACGAGAGTCTTCATATCCTTAGTAAAAACCAACACAAAGAGACCTACCCTTACGCCTGCATGGGCAGTACATGGCGGAAGATTTCCTGGAGGAGCACCAGATCGCTGTAGCATCCTCTTCTCCCATCATTGACCATGTTCGTCTCCATCGCAAACTACTTGCAAAGACCCTGGATCCGTGTTGTGCTCCTCTGATTAGAGTTTTTGGTCTCCGACGGTATGGTTGGCCATGGATCCAACTACATACGTGTAGGCTTCCAGGCGGCACACGAGGAACCTATGAGGCCTTCCCTATTGCCTCCTTGACTGACTCTATAATACAAGGTAACCACTCCCAACTCTGGCTGCAACAGTTTCTTACTCTTGCGGTGCCTAGAACCCTAAATTCACTTTCCTCTTCTTTGACCACCCCCGTGCACAACCAATGGAGTCTCTAGGATCGGAAGGGTACATCGGAGCAGAACCAGCAACCTCAGACACCCAGAAGACAACAGTCACGAATCTACCTTGGTTGTGTGCTGCTCACGGCATCCAATTCTCGCTTGTGGTAGGTTCACGCAAGGTAGAAGATGAATTATAACAGAATGAACTAACAACACCTTAGCGATGAAACAAAATGAGAGGGTAAGGGTGTCTTTTCCATAGAACCTATCGCCCCTCCCCCTCGATCTCATGTGAATAGATAAACTAGATCATTTTGATGATGTGGTGCCTCACGATTGGCCACTTAATGATTATCTTGCTAAAATTATAGAAATGTCTAGGAAACTAGAATGAAAATAAGTTATATATGAAAATTGATCAGCAGAACAAGAGGAATCTAAATAAAATAATTTCGGAGTCTAGTTATGCTTGTGCAAATATGGGTTTAACTGGTTTTAATGCACAAGACCCTAGTTTTTTATGAATAAGTTATTAATCATGATCATCTAAGATACAAACTAATGATACGGAACAAAATGGTAACCTAACATGATTTCGATCATGATGATGATATTTAGGGTTTCTAGAAAAAGATAACCATGCATATGAAGAATTAGGGATACATATCCTAACTTGTCATGTTGTTAGTGAACTCAATGTGATCTAAGAAAAGGGTAATATGGATCCAATGATTAGGGTCTTCACCTGATGCCTAGACATGTGATGGAAATAGGGTTTATACCCTTATTCCTTGTCCAAACCCTAACCCTAGATTAGGGCCAAGTAGGGTTTGATTTGAATAACATGAATGGTGACACTTTAGATTTCACATACATATAGATATAATGCGATTGCTTGGAATATCTCTATTGATTGGATTGATTGAATGTGATGAAGTATATTTGTATAATCTGTATGGCTCACCACCAAGGTATGTGGTTACGCCTATGACTAACCGCATTAGTTTCATGACATTTTACCGAGGTGTTCTGGATTAATTGAAATTAAATGCTTGCATCTTTATTTAATTCCTACAAATTATAAAGTCACAATGGCTAACACAAATTATGCTTATAACTTGCTTGAACCCCACATACCAACTCTGGAGGCTTTAAAATAGAAAAGAATGAAAAGTCATGATGATGACTTAAGACCAGGTCCCAGATTGGGAAGGTCAGAACAGACCCCAGATCGGGAAGGTCATATGAGGTCAGGCCCCAAATTGAGAAGACCAGCATGGCACCTAACTCTAGATTGAGAGGTGGCCAACATAGGCACCTGACTCTAGATTGAGAGGTGGCCTATAGTCTGCTGTAGGGACAAAAATCCTAAGTGAGGGTATCACATAGGTTGAGTAGAACGGGCTGAGAAGTTATGAAGAAAATAATAAATTTTGATTATGTAACAAATAATTGATGTGATTATGTTGTTACAAGTATATGCAAATATTTTGGTTACCCCACATATCAGTATAACTCATTATACTGACCAACTGTTTTGTTTGTCGGTGTTTTAGGATAATATGTTGTTGATGCTACAAGTTTATTAGAAAATAGACACTCATGAAGAAGACACCAAACAAACTAGAAGTGATGTACCCTCTGCAGGATTTGGTTAGTTTTTTTTGTTGTTGCAAAACTTTAGAAAACTGTATTATGTAATTCCTTTGTGAAAAGTTACTCTTATAAAAACTCATTCCTATTTAGAGAAAATTTATTACTTATTTTTTATTATTTACTAAACCTTCAATCCTGTAATAAAGGTAATGGTCCTTGCCCTCTTGGTCCGCCTAAATAGGGGATAACAACTGAGGGGTGGTTCGTTACATTATCCATACCAAATGCAGACAAACATCAGATAAACAAAAAGATGGATTTTCATATGGGCACCCAACAATATCACACCATACCTTTTCTTACAAAAACATTTTGAAGTTCAAAGAACTAAAAGATTGCACATGAGACCATGTGGCCTTTTGTTATGACTCTGACCAAGTTATCTTATCTAAGTTCTAAAGTCCTCATTTTATAAGACACATCCTATGGAAATTAGTAAGATTAAGTTATAATATATAGTTGATGTTTCTCTTTTATTTTTTTAAGAAGTTGGGTTTTAAATAGAAGTGAGAAGGAGATAATTGATTGTGATTGGTTGTCCCATAAAATAAGTATATGAATCAATCCTATACTACCGACTATCCACTAAAATGCAACTCAACTAGCACTGTCATGCATGCATATATCATTCCTTTACTCTCTTTTTTCCTTCTTGATTAAATTCTCGTTGAAATGCAAATGTTACTCTAACTATGCAATGAGAATCAGATGTCTAGAGAGGTTGCTAATGACAAGTTTGCAATTGGTTCATCATCTTCTTCTGACCCTAGTCCTACTATAATTTCTTTTGAAGCATGTTTTCTGGAAGCGAGCGTCATTTTGTGACCCCTTATCATTCAATTCTGTCCTTTTTTCTCTTAGAAGTCCTCATTTGTATACATTCATGCGTGCATTAATGTGTATATTATAAGCGGAATGAGCTCCATCCACCCAACGACTACTATTATCAGCTTAGTTGGTTAAACCTACTATGGAATCTGGCAATGGAGGGAGAGAAAGGACGTGCAATCTGGCGGGAGGGAGTTGGCCCGGGAGATGTTTGAGCGGCTAGCGAAGAGGAGGGCGGAGACAGAGAGTGGGGTCTTATAAGGGGTGACAAAAAAACCTGGATCCTATCCTGCCTTACCTGACTCAATTCGATCCGATCTGAAAATTCAAGTATTTTCAGGTCTGTTCAGTTTTGGGTTAGGTCGGTTTGGGTCGGATCAGGTCGTGTCTTATCTAGTTTGGGTCGGGTTTGGTCAGGTAATGCTTCATATTTTTCACAATTTTTTATATTTTTTATGATATAGCATTTTTTATGATTTCTGGGTCAGTCGGGTCCTGTTGATTTTAAGTCGATAAGTACGACTCTGGGTCTAGTCAGGTTATTTCAGGTTCCGAGTCATTTTAGGTCTAATTTATCTGAGTTCGGGTCCAACTAGGTCGGGTCCAATTTGGATTGGGTTCAGCAAAATCTGCCCCATGCCAGGCCTAGGTCTGATAGGGTGGTTGTGTGGGTGGAAGGTGAGGTTGGTGTCCCATGTGGCGAAGCCACCAGATACGGAGGGAGGCCTTTGGGCGCCGCACAGGTAGCCTTGAACAGAGGTGGAGAGGGTGTTGACGATCACAGTCGATAATGATTTGTCCAGTGTATGTTGTTGTGATGCCAGGAAGAGATAGAAATTGGAGAAAGGCAATTAGATGTGAGGGGGAATTCGGTCAAGGAATCATGAAGGTGCATATGTCGATCTAGGGAACTGGGCAGAGAGGAATGGCCAGACGAATCTGAGTAAACGGAAGAAGTAATAGAAACAAAAATGATCTTTTTACATACAACAACCCTCACGTGCGGGTGCTACGTGCGGCCGGCTAGGTGGCTAGGTGATTTTTTTGGGGGAGAAGCTGATTTGGGGTGTATGACGTGATGAGTTTTAATTGGATGGTAGGTGGAGTCTGTGTAATTGATAAATAAATTTGTTTTGCTTATAACTTTTGAACCGTGATGAACTTTTTAACGAAACAAAAACCATTAGATTTGTTATGAAAAATACATTCCAACAAGACTAATATTGATATACTTTTAATAAAAAAATATAAAATAATATGAATAGGTGATGTGATGAGAGAAAAAAATGTTTTATTTATAATTTCTAAACCGTGATGAATTTTTGAACAAAATAAAAACCATTAAATTTGTGATAAAAATATATTCAAACAAGAGTAATGTTGATATATAAATGGCTGAAAACACCCAAAAAGATTAAATAACGCCCAAAATGGCTTAATAGCGCCCAAAATGACTAAAATTCTTCGGTGTCAAACAAACTTATTTAGACGCCGCTACATTTTGTTGTTATCAATATCTTATTTGGGCGGCATCTTTATACTTCTGGGTGTCAATGAACTATTGTGGGCGTCAATTAACCATCTTTGGGTGTCGATTAGCCATTTTTGGGCGTCATTAAGTTGTTATTAGGTGTGAAGTACCCTTATACCCTATTTAACATGTAAAATCATATTTGGGCGCCATTAAGTTGACCTTGGGCGTGAAACAAATCTATTTGGGTGTCGTTATGTTTGTTTGGTTGTCACTACCTTATTTAGGCACCATCTTTATATTTCTAGGCATCAATTAATCATTTTTGAGTGTCAATAGCCATTTATGGGTGTCTATATACTTCTAGGTGTCAATGAACCATTTTGGACATCAATTAACCATTTTTGGGTGTCATTTAGCCATTTCTGAGCGCCATTAAGTTGTTATTAGGTGTGAGGTACCTTTATACCCTATTTAACACATAAAGTCATATTTGGGCATCATTAAGTTGTTCTTGGGTGTCAAGCAGACCTATTTGGGCATCGTTATGTTGTTTTGATTGTCAATACCTTATTCGGTGTCATTTTTATACTTCTGGGTGTCAATAAACTATTTTGAGCGTCAATTAACCATTTTTTGGTGTTAATAGCCATTTATGGGCGCCATAGCATCCAAAAAGGCTAAATAGCGTCCAAAAATTACTAAAATTCTTGAGTATCAAACAAACATATTTGGGCACTGTTACATTATTTTTTGTTGTCAATATCTTATTTGAGTGTCATCTTTATAGTTTTGAGTGTTAATGAACCATTTTGGGTGTCAATTAACCATCTTTGGGTGTCAATAGCCATTTATGGGTGCCCTTATGTTATTTTTTTATTGTGAATTATCTTAAGTGTTCGGTTGTCAATTACCTTAGATGCGATTTAGCACGTTTAATATTTACTTGAGCGTCATTTTTATACTTTGTGTGTCAATGAACCATTTTTAGGTGTCAATGAACCATCTTTGGGTGTCAATTAATCTATATATATTATTTTTATATTTTTTCTCAAAATATATCAACATTAGTCTTGTTGGATTGTATTTTTCGTAAAGAATCTAATGGTTTTTGTTTCACTAAAAAAC
This sequence comes from Alisma plantago-aquatica, assembly GCA_963693085.1. Classification (NCBI taxonomy): domain Eukaryota; kingdom Viridiplantae; phylum Streptophyta; class Magnoliopsida; order Alismatales; family Alismataceae; genus Alisma; species Alisma plantago-aquatica. The sequence goes on along the minus strand of OY856414.1, from coordinate 225,349,902 downwards.
TAATTACAGTTCAAAAGTTATAAGCGAAACAAATTTATTTGCCTATTGTATAATTTTAAAAAACCACCCAATCACCATCTCCCACGTGGAAGTGATTTGGGGGCTGGTTTGAGGCGCGCGTCACTGCGCATGAGAGAACGTGAACATGTCCAAAATTTAGTCCTAAGGACGTCTATCTAAGTGGGGAAAAAGCTCCTGGCGACTATTTCGTGGCGGGACTAGCCAACTAGTAGTCTTTTTGATAATGAATGCCTCTGAGTCAACTCAAGCATAGTACAATTTTACTTGGAATACCCTGATTACGGAACCCTATTAAATGGCGACCTACTTGAAAATGTCGCAAAGATGATTGTACCGTACGTGCCAAACCTGTCCTACCGGATACATGTCTTATTGCCTTCCTCTTCAACACATACTACAAACTCACGAAACTACACAAATCCATTTGACATTCAAATTTCATTCCAACATGAATCGTGTTAATAGTAGCCACTGAGATTTGATCACCTACTATCATCAATTGTAATTTTATGATGGGGGCGTATTGAAACCACCTTATCGGGTCGACCTGAATATGAAGAATTCTTTGTTTCAAAACCATTTAAGCACGTTGATCTCTTTTGTGTTAACGCGGCAATGAATAATCAGATGATTGTCAATCAAAATCAGAAGTTCAAGGCATATTTAAATCAACACAGATTCACTCCTAAACTAAGAACGTAACTTTAGTTACCTGAGTATGGCCGTGAGGCATCAAAGATGACGTTGGATTGAGGGTAAGCACCAAAATCTCTCGAATCTGTGAGATACATCTCGAGGATTATAATGACGCAAAAAAATATCGATGCAATGTTCAAGAAATCCAATAGATTATGAGACTTTTGATTGACCATACACTGGACAGCTGAAATTGTTCCGCATAATGACGGTCTATTATCTCAAGAGTTCTTAGTGAAACAATTCTTATATACGCTATGATCAAGATCACACTTGCAAACTCAATAGAAACTCCCACAACCGAAAGTATTAGTCCAAAATGGATACCTTGTGAATTAGACAATCATTTGGGATTACCTTGCTTGAATGAAACCATCCAAGAGGTCTTGCTTTAAATAAACCATCAAAGAGGCCATGTAATACCTATGGTGTAAACATAACTTCACCACAACCAACCCCAAAAACCTAGAAAGAACACCCAAAATCACGTACACTCCCAAGCATTCCCTATGATCCTAACCTTTTCATTATTTACACCAAGTGTCTTGCTAAACAATCTTCGCAGATAAACTAAGAAAATTGACTTTTCTTTCTAAAACTTCAAAGATGTTCAAAAAATGAAAAGCACGCACATGAGCCCCATTATGTGGCCTCCTGTCATGACTCTGACCAAATATTAAAAGCACACACATTCCCCATTGAGTTTTGAAGTTCACAATGGGATTCTAATAAATATACATATTTTCTTTTACAAATCAGATATCAAAAAGACAATTAAGCATGATCAACCCTGAAAAAACATAATCCTCCACCATGCACTATAAGAATGATCCCCCAATCATCATTTATAAGAGGATACAAAATCTAGAGCCTCCTGAACCCTAGGAACCAAAGAACAAGCATATCTACACCTCCAACAATCTCTCCTTTCTCCAAACTATAACCTTTTTGTTGGGGAATATGCACAAATATTATGTGATATACAATCAATTGAGATATGATGAAAAATAAGTTATTGCGGAAGTGTTACTAACAAGTGTGTAAACTTAAGATAAGAACTATAAGTAGATAGAGAGAGAAACAAGGTTATACGTGGAAAACCCTCACAAAATATGAGGTAAAAACTACACAAAAACCAACAAAAAAATCCACTACAAGTAAAGATACAACATCCTTCTCAATTTTTGATCCCAAACTCAAGATAATAAAACCAAAGGACATACAAGAAAATACCAATATAGGGAGTGATCCCAACAATCCACCACCCCAACAATTTCTAGAAAATACCCTTCTTTCATGAAGTGCAGAATAGTGGATGGTATGAAGAAAAAAACTCAGAAACCTCAAAAGCCTTGACCTCAGTACACCTATATTTATAGGAGAGGCCCCCAATACACCTATACTTATAGGAGAGGTAGGATCAACGTTCCCAATCAATGCAGGAGTCGAAAGGGTCGAATTCACAAGTTTTTTAGAACCTGCACATGGTGAACCGGTCGATTTGCAGACCTAACTAGTTGGTTCGTACCATGAACCGATCAGTTTGTGCAATTTCCTATTCTGAATCACATTGGTATTCAATTTATGATTAATGCACAACATGATGTCAACACCACTCCTTGATCCTATCGAATTGACCATCAAACTAGGCATTTCATTCCATGAACATTCAATTCGAACCAGTGAACCGGTCAGTTCACTATGTGAATCAGTTGTTTCACACCCTGGTTCAACCATTGATCAGTCAATATTGATTCCAATTGACCTGACACTCCAACCGATCGGTTCAATGCTTGAATCAGTCAATTCAGAATCTAGTCAGTCAATTTTGAACCTCAGTTTTTTAATTCAATACCTAAATACCTTTAGTAATCAATCAAAACATCATTCATGAATATACTCTTTTAATCTAAGTGTATCCTATGTGTGTGACCCTATATGTCCAAAATTACGTGGGAAGTGAATGTCCATAACCAATTATGACATCAAAAGCAATGAGCGGTATCTAGTAACACATCATTGCAACCCAAGTAATTCAAAATGTTGGAGAACATATTCAACCTACAACCCATGATCAATGTTATTGTGATTGTATTGTTCCTTTGTCTCTGATATCCGGATTCAACTCAATACATGGAATCATCATCCTCTCAATGTTTAATGCATGTTCCTTGAACTAGAGCAGACTGACTGATATGCGCGTGAGCTCACATGTCACATATTGAGTCACATGAGTATGTCCATACATTTCTCAGTCTTGCTTATCAAGAGGCCCTACATATCAATCTCCTATAGGAGGGACAAATCTCATTTACATCACCCACATTCTATCCCCATGTGTCACAGTGCACCCAAGCACCACCTTTATGGCAACCCTTATTCAGGATGATGGTGGATTATGTTAAAGTACATGAATGACATGTGATGATTGTAGTGATTTCAGGTCTAAGAACTACAAAAACCACTTATCACAATGAAAGTTGGTTCTGACTACCATTCGATGGTGTCCATGTATCACTCTCATGGTGGGTTTATCTGATACACTGTTCTCTAAAATGTATCTATGTGATTGACTTGATATCACATATCATGACTAATGAGGCTCTATCATCAGCCAACACACACTCTAGTTTTATGTATTGCTATTATCTATTTTGCTTCCACAGTAATATCTGACTAGGGACATAACAAGAATGTATGTACTCATAACATTTGTATGATCTTATTGTTCAAGTCATGTACTTGAAGACATACATCATCGAGTATCATCATTCTTAAGACATCTACTATGTATCTCATGCTGAGACAAACATAATAGACATAATTACCTTATTATTATCAAATCAGGTATCTATTGCCATATTCCAATCATCATATGATTGGCTCTCTGGGTATACATTCCAACAAACTCCTACTTTCACTTAGAGCCAATCACCCATGAATCTTATTCTAAGTGATATCAACATGTCCATCATGTTTCTGCTACACAAGTTCTTTTATAGCAAGTTTAGCAACATTTGCTTCAAGTTGGTATTTTGCAAGTTTCATATCTCTTCACTGTGCAACTTTTCACATGAGATGGAAGTGTCATAGTATGCTATATGGATTCCCAGTCCATCTAGTAGCTCAATTATTGTCACAATATTTCTTTTGTGTCATCAATGGTTGGAACCACCCATTAACTTCTTGATCCATACAATATTCCTTGATGTTCTCATAACACATAGATACTTAGCTTCTATCATAGAATTTAAATAGTTTTCTTTTTCTCGGATCTCTTCCAGCTTATAGTTCTATTTTAAGGTCAAACATTAAATTCGATTGCAATCACTTATTTGTTGTTTAGGAATCTTGCATCGGTGTAACCCTTTACACCCAACTCTTCCTTATTACCATAATCAAGTAACTAATCCTTTTTTTGAGAGAAAAATAGATTAAATACATCACTTAGCCATACGACATCTACATAAAGAGGGAGAACAACCATCACAACATACAACGATCATGGACACACCCATAATCTTACAAAAACTCATATTGGAAAGCAAATAAAACATTTCTGCATTGATCTCTTTTCTTCGATGCCGATATAACCAGCTTTCTTTAAGAGATTCCTTCAACACGAGCATAGATCTGCAGACAAAGGGCAGTCTAAGATCTGTGATTCAATGTGAGTTCATGTCTACACACGGAGACATATATACAGTAAAGTGACGTGTATTTTACTACGCGCTTAAACGCAAGTATACGCGTCGAGTAATATAGGCCTTTGTGAGGCCTGAGTCAAACTCAGGGATACGTGAATTATTGGAGACTTCTACTAACTAATCGCAATCAGCTAGGCCGAAAAACAAAGTAAGGTTTGTTGTCGAAATTAAAAGAAAATAAAATGAAACAAAGAAAACAATTGATTAAAGGTTAATTTAATCAATTCAAAAGGATATCTTTAGGATTGCGGTTTCGCCGCGGGTCAACATTGTATTAGGTTTTATATAATTCCTCACTCTTCTCTCTCTATCCGGGTAGTGGCCTGAAAACAGAATTACCCACTGTCGTGGTGTAACTCACTACTTAGGTTTAGGTTGATTCCACCGTCGTAGTAATCATTCCCCTAAACTAAGCGCATTATAAACGATCTCTCAGTTCCCACCATTAATTTTACAACTCCTTTGTCAAGGGTTTTATTGATTAATGTAGGTTTCGTCTCTTTTCAACCGTTAATCCTTCTGTCGAAGTGATTAAGGGCATTAAGCTATTATTATGGTGATCAAGCATAACAATATAAATGGAGAAAACGAAACTATACCACGGATTTGAGAGAGAAAATATGAATTATCAATATAAAATTGTCATACAATGCATTCCCGGGCTACTCCCGGTCCTAAAGATGGAGGGTTTTAGCCTCTCATGTTCATCTCACATGAATACATGGTAGAAATAGGGGAATTCATAAGAAAAACGTGAAACAAGTGGGAAAACCCATGAACGGAGAAGAACCGGTAGATCCTTGGCATAGAATACGAGCTTCCCCACCTGTCGGTGGTGGAATTCATCTTCGGCAGCGTCCGAATCACCCGGGATGAGATTTTGGCCTCCGTTCTCCTTTTTCTCCTTCCTCGGCACTCGTGCAATGCAAAAAATGAGATGCCCCCCTCGTGTGGGCGGCCGTCATTAGGTATAAGTCCCTAATTAGGTCGTCAAATAACTCCAGCCGTCCGATCGAGATCAAAACGAATCCAACGCATATCTTCCGGCGTCGATACCATCGACGCGGGTCGATGGTATCGACCCAGCGTATTAGCGGCAGCTTTCTTTTCTTTTCGTCTGAGCGCCTGTGGTCATCTCGATACCATCGACTTGGGTCGATGGTATCGACTCTCTTTAGCGTCGGTTGTTGTCGTTTAGCGACGCTGTAGCCTCAATGTGTCGATGGTATCGACAGATTCCTCGCCAGCAATCTGAAGGGATCTCGATACCATCAACTTGAGTGTCAATGGTATCGACTCTGTGCTGCTCCTCTCGGATGGCAACCTGTGGCTTGGTCGATGGTATCGACTTCCGTCGATGGTATCGACGGAAGCAAATACTTGTTTTTCCTGAAATTTCACAATAAGACCAAGTAAATCCACACAAATTATGATAATATGATAAATAATGCTCAAAATAGTAAAACAAAGGGGATTTGACATAGAATGATGGAAAAGACCGAAATGAGTGAATTATGCAATATTATCCATAAAAATGAGTAATTAGAGCACAAAACACATATGAAAAAGGTCTATAAATGCGACTCAAAATCATCGCATCAAACTCCCCTAAGCTTAAACATTGCTCGCCCTCGAGCAACTGATCCTTAGAATAGAATTGCAGATGTCAACTAAAAAATCAACACACCAACCCACCTCCCATGTGACTCCCACTGAACGTTCTCAAACCAGCCCTCTCTAACCACATAACAGTAATTACCCTAAAGGCGACAACAATCATCAATAAGAGAAATTATCCTTCAAACCGATGAACACTATCACATAAGGCAGTTAACATAATAAAATTCACCAATTCAGCATTGGTGCATCTTGTGATCGCCTACACTACATTGCTCGCCCTAACTACCATCTACATGGAAGCAGTTCTTCTGATAATCATTAGTGAGGAGAAATTCACGGTGGCCTACCAATCCGAGCAACGGGTGGATGGAATGGATGGTTCATGGAAGAACTTGGAAGTATTGCACAGTTTCAATATGCATAAAACAAAATGTCCTACGTGATGCAAATGCACAATAAAAATGCCCTAATGCCTAATTTGGGTGAAATGATGCATGCCCTAACCTTCCACCTCAAAATGAGATGGAAATCTACTGAAGCCACATCATGTACTCAGTTTTCCTGTAATTCTAGTGATATCATGTTCCTTTCTCCCTCTTGTTCCATTTCCTTCTAAATTCTCTTTCTTTTTTTTTCTTTTCTCAATCAATTTTTTTTCAGATTTTCAGAAAAAAAAATTTTCTTCTCTTTTTTTTTCTTGTAGCCCACATATCCATAATTGCTTAGAGATACATGTATTGGGCTGTTTTCTTCATGATTGGAAATCTTTGCAATATTTAGAAGGTATGGAACAGTTTAGATCACTTTTGAGGAAAAATTGAGATACATGATGTACTTTATGCATGATAAACATGAAAGTCATGAGTGCAACTACATGGCATGCACCTAAAGGTGATGTGCATGAATCCCTATATTTTTCTCTTTTTATGCAAAAGTATGGAAAATATCAATGCAATTCCTATCTAAATGCTATGCACACAAGAAAGAATTAAAACTGTACTTTACTTCCAATTCTTAGGTGGATTATGGAAAAATGAAATGGAATGATCACAAGATTAGATGACTGAACCTTAGAAAAGTATTATGTGTCCCTCCTTACTGACCTGTGTAGTAGTTTAGAGGGTTCTCTCTCTTACATCCAATTAAGGTCTCATTACCATTTGGTTAGGTTAGGCTCAAACAACCGTTACTATCCACTTTTCATGAGTCAAAGGGAGTATAGGTGTGACATATTGTTTTAAAGTTGACATAATCAATCATTTTCATCGGACAAGTTCCCCAAGGACAACCAAGTCAAGCTATCCAAAAGACACAAAAATTTTAAAATTCCCTTAAATTTCCCATGAATACACAGCAAGATGACAACTTTTACGACATCCACAGTTACACTAGATAGATGTGGATCCTAAACAAAAACTAAAAATGCAAGAACAAATAGCAAAGCAAAAACTAAAAACAAACAAAAGAAAAGATAGAGCTGTTCCAGCTACCCCCCTAAGCTTGAATTCGACTATGGCCTCATAGTCAAAAACAATCTTAAGAGTGGAACAGAGATACCCTGATCAATCTTGTGGAGGCGGAGGCGGGTACTGCGGGGCCATAGGATCCCAAGAAGGATACTCCCCCTGGAAGCTCGGATCGTAATGGGTCCTCGGCAGAGGCTGTGGATAGCCTCCAAAGTAGCTCTAACTCCAGTAATGGTCGTAAAAGGGCTCCTATTGCATCTCCATCCTTTGCAACCGATTGTGTATCTGCTGTTGGTTGTCGAGGAGGAGACGTTCATTCTCGAACATCGCCCTTTGGTTGTCAAGTAACCGATTCGTAGTATCCTGAATACCGGTATACATTTCTAGATGCTACTGCTGTGTCTGATGTATGTCCTGCAGCATCGTGTACATTCCCTGCATTGAGTAAACATCCTCGCCTGGCTGCAAGGGCTGTGGTGATGGCGGCTGGGGCTGTGATGATGAAGACGCACCAGGATGCATCCTAGGACGCTTCCGTGGTGCTACTCGTGCACGAAGAGGTGTGAAAGCCTCCTCTTCCTCCTCAGCCTCGCCTTCTTGATCGTCATCATCGCCTTCTTCTTCATCGGACTCGACGGCTATGATCGGCCACCGGAAGTGCTGGGCTCCCTCGATGTGGAAGACGGCGTCCGGCAGTGCGCATTCCTGGTAAGCGTGGTTGACGTGGCAGTGTGCGTACGCCAACCCATCCCAGAGAAGGATAAGGTTTGAACGGTGCAGATGTTGCACGTTCACCTTACTCCTCGTGGAAATCGGAGTCATGGACTGGAGATTCAGCCCCAAGTAGTGCGCCAACTTGGTGATGAGCCCACCAAAATGGATCAGAGCCTTCCTTGTACTCCTCTTCACCGCCAGGACGCGCTACAGAAAGAACGCACCCCAGTTGCATTCTTTTCGCTTCAGGAGCATGTAGAGGAAGAAAAGATCGCTCTCCTGAAACTTGCTCAATGCCAAATCGCTCCGAGCAAAGAACGTAAGGCTCAACATCCGGTGTAGGACCCGGGCGAAGGGATGCTCGAAGTCCGCTACCGCAGCATTGTGGTAGCTCACTGTCTTTCCCGCCGACACTGTGACTAGCTCGGCGAAGATCTTGTTGTAGTCGGTGCGGGAATCTGGGCGTCGGTGATCATGTTGGGAGTGGTTCCAGTTAAAGATGTTGTTGAACTGCTTAAGAGTGATGTTGTAGTTGATGTTGAACAGCCGGAAGGACACCCTCCCCTTGATCCACTCATGGTCCGATGCCACCACGTCATTGGGTACGACGCAGACGTCGAGAGACGCCATAAACTCCGCCACCAATTCCGAATCCACTAACTACACTATTGTGCCTCAAGCTTAGCAATGAGCTTGACAACACTCTTTTTCTTCTTTACTATTATTCTCTTCTTCAAATTATTAGATTTATCTTCTAACTTGATTCCTCGTGCCAATGATAGGTACTCAGAAGGAAGGTGATCTGTTCCACTGAGAACCAACTCCAACCGTCATGCCACCTTGCATTGAACCACCCCATTCTGAAGGCGAACACCAAGGGAGGAGGCCTGATTCGCCCCCGCCTGAAGAAAATGATAGGTACGACGGTGACCATCAACAAGAAGATCCAGACTCAGGGGAGTATGAAGAGGGCCATCACCGACACAGACGCCGTCACCGTCAGAGGCAAAGAAGAAATCGGAACGATCAGGAATAACGCCAGGGAGAGAGTGACAGTGACGACTCGGAAGAGGAGGAAAAGACGCTTAGGGAGTTGGCATTCTCAAAAGCCAACAATTCCAGGTGTCCTGTCGTCACTCCGCGGTTTAATGCGGCCAACTTCGAGCTCAAGCCTTCTATCATATCTATGATCCAAAATAAGAGTTTTAGAGGGAACTCCAAGAATGACAATCCCTATCATCACCTGGATGCTTTTAAGAATATCTGTGACACGATTAAGATGAGAGGTGTTCCCCAGGAGGTGATATATTGCAAGGGATTCATCTTTTCACTGGAAGACAAGGCACTGTCTTGGAACCTCGGGGTACCCCACCAGTATCTGAATGGGTGGGGAGCATTAGCTGACACGTTTGTGAATAAGTTATACCCCACTGAAAGGGCAGTCAGAAATCGGCAGAAGATAACATCCTTCATGCAAAAGCCGAATGAAAGCCTTCATGATGCATGGGAGTGGTTCCAGGAGTACCTGAGAGATTGCCCCCATCACAAATACAAGAATGGTTTCCTCGTCACCACCTTCTACAACGGCTTGACTCCCGAAGACAGGGTGTCGCTGAACGTGGCCGCGGGCAGTGACTTCCTGGGGAAGAAGGCGAAGAAGTCTGAAATGATTATCAAGAATATGGCCGAGTTGATGGCAGGTGCTGAGTTCGACCGGTCCGATAGAGGACAGATAAAGAAGGTAGGTGAAGGGTCCACCCTTGAATCTAAGGCGCTGGAGGCAATCACCTCACAGATCCAGAGGATTTCTACGGATGTAAAATAGTTGCGAGAAGCTGGTGGTAAGGGGAAGAAGCAGGTAGAAAAAGTAATGAAATGTGTAACATGCGGAGAAGGGGGCCATGGGGTAGATAACTGCATCTACACCCGGCCAGAAGCATCAAGCGATACCGAGTCCGAGGCAGAAGAGACTGAGAATGTCTCTTTTGTAAACTTCAGAAGACCGGACCACCCTGGTTTCATCTATGGGAACAAGGATGCAGCTAAGAATTCTCATCAGTTGCATAACTCCACTAAGCCACCCCAAGCTTTCGAAAAGAGGGAAGGAACCAGTCAGTATGCTAGAAATGTCCCCTTCCAGCAGAACAAAGGTAATTTCCAAAGTCAAGGCAAGTACCAGGGATCAACTAAAGAACAAGGACAGAACCAGGCTTCGAACCAAGCCGATGTGGTGGGACAGTTGTTTGGTTTTGCAAAAAAGCAGGACACTATCAACAACCAGTTGGCGTAGAGTGCACTATCAAATTCTGGTGTGTTGAACTCATTGCAGGTCCAGCTGGCGGATATGCAGACGCATCAACGCCAGATTGACCAACAATTAGCTCAAATGGCCGAACTGATGAAGAACCCCTCAGGAAAGATACCGTCAAACACCGAACCTGCAAAGAGGCCAGGGCTGTGACATATGGAAGGCCGAGATCAAGTTGCGGAAAAGGGATGATGCTGGCAGATAAAGAGTAAACTGGAGCTGTCAAGCTGAAGACGATAACTGCAGCGCTTCTTGGGAGGCAACCCGAGCTTTGCTTTATTTTATTTCTTAGAATAGGATTGCAATTTACTTTCATGCAGAACAAACATTATGAACATTTGGTATGTAATAAGGCCCGAGGCGGTGCATGCGCCACATGCACTGACTCTTATGTTTTTTGGGCCACCGCCTTAGTTTTATTAACCGGGATGGGTAATACCATCTGAGGCCGGGAGCTTAGTCCTAGGCCAATGATGTTTTACTCATCAGCCACAGCTTAACCCGTTTTATTTTCAAGATTCACGGGAGGGCAACCCAACCAGCGCTTTGAGTGCACCCTTATCAGGAGGTGGGGCTTCGTGGAACGCAACAGTCGTGTCGACAGTTGGTCTTGCCGGCTTACGTGTTGGACTGACGGTCGACGCGTGTCTGGGTTGTACTGTTTAGTCGCTATATAAGGAAAGCGAGTTTTACCATTTCGGGTTCCTTACCTTGCTATTTTTACACTCCCGTGTCGAGCGAGAGAACTTGTGCTCCCTTGTCGCGCGAAGACTACAATTCTCTTGTGTCACCCGATAGCCCAGATCACAGCGAGGTATAGCTCGACAGATCGTGTCGGCCGACACGCTTCTTTTCTTGTTACAAGTAGTTTATCGGTCTCAAGTTTCCTTCGCTGAGCAGCCGTGTTGCCCGATATGTGTGTCGTGCGGGGTATCTTTGATTCGCGTTGCCCGATACCCAATGTCGGGCGATAGTCGTGTCGCCCGATGTTGCATCGCATCGCCTGTTTTTGTTATCAGGCGACACGCCTCTTTTCTTTAATAAGAACGTATCGGGCACCTCGTCTTATCGCCCTTGTATCGCCCGTCACGCCTATCTTTATCGCGCGATTGAATCTTTCGATGTATCTGGCGATACCAATCTCTTGTATCGGGCACAGGGCTTCGCTGCTGAAACTAGTGTGTCGCCCGATACAGGAGTGTCGGGCAGTTTTTGTACAGGATAATACAGGGTCACACGTCTATTCTTTATTATATTTCTTCCAAAGGCCAACATATTTAATCAAGATATTTCTTTTGTTGACTTACAAAGATGGCCCGTATTAAGATGACCGCTGTCCCAGTCGACGAGCAAGGCAGGAGGGTCTACCCTGAGACTGCTGCTGAAGGGTAGGCTGCCAGACCCAAGCGCCCGGACCCAAGACAGGCTGGGACATCGGGGACAAAGAAGAAGGCAAGGGTTGGAGAAGCTGCGACTCCAGTACCAGTACCAACACCACTTGTAGAAGCGCCAACACCAGCAGAAGAACTCCCGGAACCCTTTTCGGGGAGTTTCGAGCCAAGAGACGATTAGCATGCTCGCAGCTATGCTGAGCTAGCACCCAAGATGTACAAGCCAAGCAGGTTCTGCCATAGAGCCTCATTTGATGAGCTTGGGATCGTGAAGAGGATGAAGAGCATCCTTGCGGCGGCAGGACTAAAGAAGATCTGCTTCAGCCGAACTTCTTCGTACACCAAGCTGACCATGGAGTTCATGTCCTCTCTCCACCGGGTGAGGAATTCAGCAGCAGAAAAAGAAAAATTCGGCGGGCCAGACAGACTACAGGCCCAGCTGTAAAATTCGGAGCACACCATCTCCGAAAAGCTCTTAAAATGAGATCTTCTCTTCCAGCAAGGAAGAGAAGAATCGGATGGACAATGGTGAGAGGATCACCAAGGAAGACGGGTTCAATCCCGTGGAGTTTTGGGGCAGGCTTACCGGCGAATCTTCGTTTAAGCTGGGAGCAAAGGTCGTGGCAGTGCACTCCTACTTCTGGAGGATTGTGCACAAGCTGGTGGCATGCTTGCTGTTCAGCAAGAACGAATCCAACAACATATACACGGAAGAGCTCCACGTCATGTGGCATATTATGGAGGGCCGAGTGATCAACCTCGGTCGGTTCTTGCTGAATAGGTTGCATCCAATGAAGGAGGCCACTAAGGAGTACTGCATGGGCGACATTATCAACCTCATCACAGCAGGACTCGGGTACCCGTTCGAGCCACGTAGCCATACTAGAACGCAAGGTGATGAGGTGTTTCACACCAAGTATCTGATGAGGACCAACATCATCAGGAAGGATAGGGGAAGTTTCTTCTACAAGTTTTCAAGGAAGAACATACTCCTTCCCCTTCCTCGCTGTGCCAACTACAATAAGGAGAAGTTGGTCTTCACCACCGCCGAGATCGAAGCTATAGCTAATAACACGGCTACCGCCACCATGATTAGGGCCATAGAGAGGCCAGCCCCAGAACTGCCGGCGACAACTGCTGATCAAACTGTCGTCGCTCCAACCATACCAGCCACCGCACCAACAACGACAGTGGTGGCTGAGAAGGAGCCAGTGATTGTTGAGGTCACCGGGATGGAAACTTCGAGATCTTCCACGGAAGAGACGGCCGCAGTTCCCATCCATATTTCTAAATCTGCAGAGGTAGGAGAGGAGCTTCAGCGGGGCAACAACAATGTGATGATCGACGAGATCATGAGGGAACTCGAAAGAACACCATCCCTACCGCCGAAGTCCCCGCTTGCAGCAGTCGAGGAGATTGCCGACAGTGCAGAGGTGGAGCAAAATCCGCCCTCACCGCGGCCATCCCCAATCAGAAGAGAGGGCAAGGCGGCAACACCTGAAAAAGTGCCGACTCCCCGCCTGGCGGCATCTGGTTCGCAAACGATTTTCATAGATTCTACCTCTCCGGGTGGACCTTCACGCGGGCTAGATATCGCGAGGACAGAAGGGAGATCCACCGAACCCCCTCCGTCACTCGAAAAGATGCTCGAAAACGAACTCGACGATCTACGGGAGGTAACAACCATCAACTCTGCTACTTGTACTTCCCTGACCCGCAAACTTGCATCTTTTCATGAAAAGCAGGACAACCACGAGATCAGGCTGAACAACGAGGAGAGCGAGCTGCTGGCTCTAGCGAGCATACCCGACGGACTAGAGGCCTTAAATGCAACAATGCAGCAAGTTCTCCAACGGCTTGACAGGCTCGAGGAGAGGATGGACAGAAGTGACGACCATCCGTGCCGAAGGAAGCCGAGACGGTCGCCGTCACCTCCCAGCCGGAGCCCTAGTCCCTCTTCTTCAGGTTCCCCCTCGGGGACGTCATCCCCATCCTCCTCCTCTAGCAGGCGATCATCAACGCCCGAGGACGGGACACAACAAGGATCTGCCGAAGGGTCTCCCAGCAGACAGGAGAGCTCTTTGGGTTTGGGAGATGCTAACGTCTCCATTCCCCTGAATGAAGTTGAAGATGATGGCGCATACATCAGCATCGGGGAAGACTCGTCTGATGATTCGAGGGAGAGGTGGGGGATGTCTACACAGTGAATAATAGACATCCACCCCGAGGAAAGCGCTCATTTGCAGACAGATTCCGCGAGCTATCCGAGATACCCTCCTTCAAGATGGCCGACTTCGATAGAAGAGCCGTCGGGAACCTGACGATCAGAGACCAGGAGCTGCTGAATAAGGTCTTAAGGTCGCAGGCCAATGAAGAAGACGTCGTCTGGAGCGACTACTACCTCTCCCTACGACGGGGAGATCTTTGGAAGATGTTCCGCACACCGGCTGTCATCGGCAAATGAGTGTTCAGGGTCCTGGAGAATGCAATAATAGAGAAGATCGACAGCAGGACAGGTCGGAGACAAATATACACAGCCACCCCGACCTTGGCAAGAAGGCTGATGAAGGGAGATCAAGACTCCCGTGCGGTGGTCGACATGTTGCAATACGTTGAAGAGCATAGACCAAATCTGGTGTTGGCCCCATACAAACATCGCAACGTGTGGTTTCTCTGTGTGGCGGACATCAGAAACCGCGACGTCCAGCTGCTGTGTTGCAGCAATGATGAAGTACCACGCTCCGGGGGTATTTTCTGCCGCCCGGAGGACAGACAGTTGAAACGCCTGCCAATACGCCTGCTACGAGCTTTAAAGTAAGGAATCCAACATCTTCAAGGACCTTGCTATCAGAGACCTCCCCGAACAGGCAGAAGAGGGGAGCGGAAACAACGCTATCGCCGTCTTGGGTGCCATTGAAGCGCTCAACTCAATCGAAAACTTAGGATTCCTCAGAGGAATGTCCTTTTATCAGCGTAGGGGCGTCTACGCCATGCTCCTAATCAAGGACAAGCGCTATTTCTGGGACGCAGGTGTGCCGGAGCTGCTGCTGGACAATGATGTAGAGGAAGATTCTTCTCGATCCAGCAACCCAGAAGAAAAAGAAGAAGAGATAGCAACCGAAATTCATGGGGCGGGCAAGCAGCTAGGAATTCTGAAGAAAGTGCATGAGGAGGAAGGCACTGCTTTGCCCGAAGCTTCTGAAGGGCAGATCAAAAATTTCGACCGCTTTTCGTGCAGGTCAACATCATCCAGAAGAAGCTTGCCGACTCAACTCCATCAGATGTTGCTTTTCAGACAGGAGATATCATAGTCCTGGCAGATGAGCTAAGGGACATGGTGAAAGAAGGAGGGTGCTTGACTGTAACAGTTGTAGCCTCTTACATCCAATATATACATCCAAAGCTAGAACATGGATATATAGCCCATCCTTTACTTTTCAACGATATCTGCCTCACCGACGAAACAGGAGCGAAGAAGATGTTCCTGCAAGATTTGAAGGATGGCGTCGCGGGCACTATCTTCTTGCCTATTGTGCATTACAATCATTGGACGCTCCTAGCGATGTATACTCGACAACGAGAAAGCATTTTCTACAACAGCTCGGACAGCAACAAGAACCATCCTGTGCCGTGTACATCGGAACCTTTGACAACCGTCGAACGGTTAGTTCGAAAATATTACGACGAAGTGTCAAAGATGATTGAACCATTCCTGGACATACAGGGAGGCAAATGACACGAACTCCAGTTCTGCCACCGCAGTCCGCAGCAAATTCCTTTGTCCAACGACTGCGACATCTTTGTCCTAGAATGGATGGCAAGTGAAGCAACGCCTGACAAACTCCACCACACAGGATATCACAGCAAACGAGGAGAATACGTGTGGGAACTCCTATCTAATGCAGGCGCAACCTCACTGGATTAAACATTACCTCACCTTATTTACTTCACAACTCTGGGGACAGAGTGTGGAGTAAGTTTGGGGGGGTACCATGTACTAGTGAGGGAGGTACAAAAATCTTCTGATCTCTCTGACTTAAAGTCCTTACTCTTTTGTTCTTTATCCTTCTATTCTTTCCTATATCATGTGTACATATATATGTTTATACCAAAATTTTTGAAAATTTTGAAAATTTTTCTTATTTTGTTCCCATGCATATGTACAAAGTTGCTATATTAGTAAAAACCTGTTGCGACTTCTTGCCAAGTTTATTTTCTTTGTGCTGAATGTGATGCAAGTCCTGTTATATATTTTTGATAATGCTGCTTCAACGAACAAAAGAATATGTTTTATCATGCCAAAAATTTCGAAAAATACAATAATCTCACAAACAACTAAGAGACAAGTATGGAGAAGGAAAAAGCTGCCCAAACAGCAGGAATCTCTTTGTTCCTCCTTACCCAACAAAAATCCCAAAAGAGAGAGAAGCCTTATGAGCATGAATAAAAGCATGAGAGTTGTACCCAATAAAAGAAAAAGAAATATATATATATATACACCACTTGTTTTCCAAAAGTACCCATCTTTACGCATGGTAGATCCGGGGCAGTGGTATGTAGGATGTGAAATCACTGCTCTAAATCCAACTGGCTTGGACTGCAGGGACCACTTGCCCGTTAACGGACCCTTACCTGGATGGACTGATGGGAGACAAGAATGAAAAACCCAAAAAGCCTTAGCCTACCCTATACACAACTTTCTGCCCCGAAAATAAAGCTATTTGTTGCGTAAGCTAACTTCGGAATCATACAACAAAGTCTCGCCGAAGCTGTAGAGAAAAAAATTGTACAAAAAAATAATAAGGCAAGGAAACACAAGGTCTTTTGTTTGCAGTGAAGCAACATTATCTCTAAAGGCATTACTATACTTGTTTTACCTCTTGGCCTGAAAGTTATACCAAGCAAGAAGAAGCATCACAAAATATAGTTTAAATATTGATTGAGGACAATCAAAACGCTAAGTTTGGGGGAGTTGATAACACCAATTTTTGTGATGTTTTTGCCCTTTATTTTGTTATCAAAACTGCCCTTTTCTACTATTTTCCTCTCTTTTATATGCACTTTCGCAATAATTGGCCAAGCAATGCTCTTAATCCAATTTCCCTATCTTTTGCAGAGTTTTCCTCATTTTTGGGCAAAAGGCCGCTCCGGCCCATGAATAAGTCCAAGCCTGTCTCGGCCTCCCTGACACCCGATACAACCCCTGCCCGATAGGGGTTGGGCGACACAAAGACGCTCGACAAAGAGGTGCCGTGCGAGAAGAAGCTGACTGATGACACACCTTCTACCCGATAGGGAGCCCGACTTGCCCCGACAACCCAGCTTGTCGGGCGACACAGCCACCCACCGGCAGGCGCGCTGCCCGTCACGTGACCGATAGCAGACACCTCCGCGCCGAGCTATACCTGTATCGGCCGTCCATCGACCGGCGCTTAAGGGGGCCACATGGCGCTTCGAGCACCATAACTCCTCCCGGCCAGCTGACTATAAATAGCAGCTTCAGGGATCCGAAAAGACAGTTTGGAATTCGGAGTTTTAGAATTCAGACAGTTGGGAGTTGAGCTATCTTCCGAGGAGACTGTGAGAGCATACATGTCGTGCCCCAGTGCTTGTCTCGGGCGACACTAGGTGAGCTTCTCCTCATCCCGAGAGGGAGGGGACAGTTCACTTAGGACCGTCCCGGGCGACACTGCGGGCCGATATCGGCTGACGTAGATGAGCGACACAAGTGCCCGACAACAACAATGCGTAGCTCTTAGCCCGACACGATATCAAACCGATATGCTTAGCTTGTCGAGCGTGCCGCCTGAGAGGGTGTGCCGCCCGACATGAGCATATCGGCCAGGGTCCTTGAGCGATACGGTCGACAGTCGGTGCGTGCCGCCTGAGAGGGTGTGCCACCCGACACCTCTGTATCGGGCAAGGCTTCTGACCGATATCGGGTAGGAGAGCTACAACACCCTGTCGTCCTTCTACATCAAGGAGGCGACACCTATCTTTACTTTCTGTCATTTAATTCCTTATGCATTGTAATTAAGACCCCTTATTTATCTATGGAAATAGAAGATGCTTAATTACTTGCTGCTCTGTGCTTGGTACAATCTGTTGGATGATTGCTATGTATGATATCCGAACTCTAGCTTGCATGTTTGGATCGCGTTTTGCTTAGCTAACGAATTGTGTTTTCCTGTCGCAACAACTTCGAGAGTTGTGTTGTGGCTCTAGTGTTTGGTCCAATTCTGGAGTATGAGAGTGCCTGGAATGAAGTTGCTTTAGTGACCTTTCCACTCTAATTTTAGTCCAGTGACCTCGAGAGGGGCGCTGATGCCTTGTTAGAGGTACCCGCTTTGAGAGGAGGGGTACAGGACTGGTCCTACCACCGCTTGTTTTACCGAAGTTTTATCTTTCGTACCTCACTTTAGCTCGAGCAATATCTTTCTGTTTCTGTTGCATGAAAACCCCTAAAAACCGCTAAATGATTAAAATCTTAAATCTCTCTTGTAGCTCCACTTGGAGATAGTTTTCTTTGTTTTATTTGTGACATCTTATTGCTTCCCTTTTTGGGAATTTATCTCTCTCTATATCTACCGGAGTGTAGCATGTCAATTCTGTGTTCTCAACACTACCACCCTTGTCCCTATGTTCGACCCCATATATCTACTTCGACCTCATAAACAAAGTTGCGGGGGCCTAGAAGGATTCATGTTTATAAATGTAAAAGCTCGACTACCTCAAATCCGCCTCCAATTTTAGGACACGCGATTTAGGCCGATCAGCAGGTTGCCATGACCCCTATGAAAGGATGAAGGTCAGCCCATGAATGCAGAGAGAGAGAGATGATGAAGGCTTGGGTAAGGTTCTAAGCTGGACATGTACTATAATATAATCCTAAGTCTATCCTAGGGTCAGGTAGGGATAAGACTGATGGAAGTAGGAGTTGCCTAATTCCCTAGTTGCACATGACCATAGGGTCAGGAGGTAACAACTATCATTGTTTGAGGGTCATGGGTTAGGAGATTGATCACCTTCATGAACTCATGGGACCCAAATGACAGATGAGTAGGGCACTCTCTGGATGCATGAGGGAAGAGGGATGACCCCAAAAGTGCCAGCACCCTATAGACCTAGAGGAGATGGAAAAGATTGTGTGTGGACCCAAGTAGGTTTAAGACTAGTTTTCCATAAAAGTAACTTTGATATCAAGATGATTATGATACAGAGGCATAAGCTGCACATTTCAACTTAGATTTAAAGGTGTACTGGCAAGGTGGGATGTACCATCTCTACTCTTGGAACAGGAAGAACTCTGTATTTGGACTGCAGCCAAATGCTTATTTCCTCTTGTTATGGGAGTGAGAGATAGGACAATACGCATGCCATACACCAAGGATAAAAGATGATGTGAGTTGGAACATTGCTATGAAGTATGAGGATAGAGATGATAACATGCCCTCAGGGAGTGAATGATACATGAATGGTTTACAAACACCAAGAGTATTAAGGTAGTCATCTTATGGGGATGTTTTTGTCATGAGCTACGAATTATACAAGGTTGAGTTTGAAAAACCAAGAGAATAAGCTCATAGTTTTATTGAGGAAGATAGACTTAGAGCTGAGAAGAAGTAATAAGTGAAATACATGGAAGGGCATGTCTTCAACATTACCTAACACCTAAGGATGGGAAGTGGTAATGGATGCTCTGGATGAGATACCACTGTCTAGTTTAGATGGAGGCTAGAAGAGGTTGATAGGATAACCCCGAGTTGGAAGAAAAGATAAGTTTGGCTAACACACAGATGTAACAATTTTGGTTGATCAAGTTAATGGTTGTTTGGTTAGCCAGCTTAGGCCCTGATGCGATAAAAGGATGGTTGTAGATCATCAGATACACTTCTCTGGAAAGGAAGGTGATGAAACCCCGATTAGAGTGGTTTAGGGTTTCCGAGGAATCGACCTTAAGGAATCATGACAATACATGAGATCATGATTGAAGATCACCATACACCATGGTACTACAAAGATAGTAAGTGAAAGTGGTACTTTGGATACTTAAGAGGAAGTTGCATGTGGTATGTTTCCATGCAAGCCAGGAGGTGAAGGACGAACACCAGTAGCCCAGTGTATTGATATAGAGGATAAAAGAGTCCCTGAGAGGGAATGGGAGTTCATCACTATGGATGTCTTGGTAAGTCTTCCCTAGACCAAGGAAGGTTAAGATGCAATATGGGTTATGGTAGATCACCTTACCTAGATGACATAAGAAAGAAAGAGTATTGTCAAGGGACAGATCCAGTTGAACTACATGTGAGGAAGAGATGGTTCAACTACACCATGATGCGAGTTCAAAAGTTCTTGAGTATGATCTAAAGGTTCACTTCCATATGGTGGAAGTAGGTACATGAAGAACTTGATGTTAGTACCTTATCACCCCTAACTAATTGTTAGTGTGATCTAGACTAGAGGGTCTGATGAGAGCATGTGTGCTCATTCAGGGTGATACATAGAGACAGTTCTTGTCCTTTGTATTATGTGATGATAACCACCATAGTTAGTATCGGGTTGTAAAGAAGCTCTGTAAGGGAGGTTGTGTCGGTCACCACTTCATTAAGATGATGTTAGTGAAGGGACCTCGTGAATGTCAAGAAAGGACCACAGTGTGTGCAGATGTAGTCACTTTGATCATGCAATGGCTGAGAGGAGCCCAGAGACGACATGAGATGTAAGCTGATGCAAAGTAGACTGACATGCAGTTCACTATGGGGGAAATATGTGACATGAAATCTGACCCCTCTAAGTTATAGCTAAGAGAGCTGAGTTCCCGATGCATGGGTTATTTTGACATGGTTTGGTGGAGAAGGTTAAGTTTTTCCCTTACCCCTCAGGATAATGTGATGTGTGATGAGTTCCATGTGTCTAATTTAGAGAACTATGTGAGGTACCTAGACCATGTGCGGAGCAATGAACCTAGTGAGCCCCAAGGGAGGCTGAAATAACCTGAGTCACATGTGAGGTTTATAGATGCCAAGGTGAAAGAACTCAGAGAAAAGTATGTGAGGATAAAGGTTCTTTGGAAGCGCCATGGATAAGGTAAAGCCACCTAGGGGCAAATGATGGACATGGAAAAGTCTTATCCTGAATTGTTTGTTTGCTTGATAAAATTTTGAGGACAAAATTCCTAGAAGAGGGGAAGGATGTTACAACCCCAACTTTTGGGTTCATTTGGTGAGAAATGTAATTTCTCATATTAAATATATTTGAACAAATAATGATATAATTTGTTTTGAACAAATGGATTTTGTATACAATAGCTTTGATGGTTATTTTGTGGGCTTTATTGGCTATTGGGCCCAATAACAAGGAAGAGACAAAAGGAACTCCATTATTAATAAGAAATGGAGAAAAGAAAAATGTAGAAACCTCTATAAGGTGAAAGTATATAATCCAAAGGTGGATTTCATTCCTCTTGGGTTCCAAGGATTCCAAAGTTTCAAAAAGAAAGCAATAAGAAAAGAAAAGACCAATTGAGTATTTCTTTATTAAGAAAGAAATTGAAAACAATGATAAAATGTGGAAATAAGTGAAAAGAGGTATAATGGAGTTATCCTTGATGGATTTTCGTATCCAAAGGATTCCTAATCTTAAATGGAATGCCAATGAGGAAAATAAAAAGAAAGATAAAGATAAATCCTCAAAAAAGAGATATTTTAATAAGAAATAAACAAGATAATGAGAAATAATGAATATAGATGCATCTAGAAGGATAATAAGTATCATTAAAAAGGATTTCGAAATATTAGAGTTTCTTGAGGTCCAAGGAACTCCAATGAAGAAAAAGAAAGAGAAAATATCAATAAAGCAAAATAAGAG
Organism: Alisma plantago-aquatica; assembly: GCA_963693085.1. NCBI lineage: Eukaryota > Viridiplantae > Streptophyta > Magnoliopsida > Alismatales > Alismataceae > Alisma > Alisma plantago-aquatica. The sequence goes on along the minus strand of OY856414.1, from coordinate 225,328,112 downwards.
AGTAATGTAATACATTATTAATGAATTTTGGTGGCATTGCTAAAAAGAAAGTATTTTCTACTAAAGGAAAATAGAATTTCATGCCAATGGATTAAAAAGCAAGAACAAAGAGAATAAGAGGGATGATTTTAGAAATCCTAATATTAAAAGAAGAAGGAATATTAAAGAAATATTAGAGAGAGAGAAACTTGCTTCTTCATTAAGGAATCACATTCCTATTAGGAAAGGGCATTGTTAATTCGTGGATGAGTACCGTAGGGCGTGAACACCCTCCCCTATATAAGGGGTAAGACCTTGGGCTGAGTCCAGAAGATCCCACACGTTATCTTCTCCTTCTTCAACCTTACATCCATGCTAACCCTAACTGGAGGGGGGTGGTGTGATCCCAGGAGCTATGAGAGTAGTTTGAGGAGTTGTGACGCTCTTACGACGTCAGAGAGGACTTGGTGATCGTTTTTCTTGGCTCCTCACACCTACACGACGCCTGCAAGAGGACTACATGTTGGCTGTAGGTTGGCCGCAACCGTAGACCAGCTGGGTTGTTTTCGGCCATCCTGGCCGCATGTCAGGGGCGCCCTCGCCTACACGAGGCACGAGAGAGGAAGGGGGCACCATGGTGTCCGTCGATGGCTGGAAGGGGGCGGCAGAGCTGCATCTTGACCTTGCTGCAGTGACATCTAGGTCACGCGAGGAGGAAGATGACCAGAAGCGGTGTTTGATGGAAATACCCCTCCGGGCACTGTAGAACCAGTAACTTATGCAAGGGTAAAACAGACAATCCATTATGTTTCCAAACAATTGAGCATCGTTGCATGAGATGAGTGATGTGGCAGCTTCTAATTGGCTCTGGTAAGCAATATCTTACAAAATTCATATCTAAATATTGGTAACTCTGATAGTGGAAAATAATATATGTATTTTGCTCAGAAAAATGAGAGGAATTCATTAAAAATGGTTTTAGAGGCTAATTACTCATGCTTCTCGAAAAGTAGTGTAACTTATCAACTTTAATGAATTAAAGATTAAGAAACTCTATTTTGTGATGATTAATGTAATTAGTAGAGTTTAATGGATGATTAAAGTTGATATTAGCCTGTTAATTATGAAAAAGTATATTAAGAACAAAAAGGGTGAACTTTGCACGTAATTTGTGTAATTGAGAGTTTCATGTGGTAAATATGCTTTAATGGGCCTTGAAACCCTAATATTAGTGAATGAGACTATTAATGGCTTTAATTGATCAATTTCATGATTAAAGTTGAGATATGATAATTTTAAGCTTTTTCAAGTATAAAAGTTCCTAATTGTAGATAAATGCCCTTAATGTAGTAATTAGGGTTTTCTAATGAATAAAAGATAGAATTAATGGCAAATCGAGTTCATATGTGAATTAGACCATAATGAACTTTGAAGTGATGAGAAATGAGAATAATGATCTTGTCATGGAATTAAAGGATAAAAATGGTAGATTTAATGTAAAAGAGGCTTAATGGACTTAATTGTTGATTAATTTTGCTATTTCTGAAATAAAGGTTATATGTTGTTAAAAGGTAACCTTAATAACTTTCATGAAGGATAGATGAGAAATTAAGGTTTAAAAGAGTAAAATGAAGTAAAATCCCTAATTGCAAAGTAAACCCTAAAAGAGGTAGAAATCCTAAAAAGGAATAGAAACATTAAGTAGCAAGATGGTTTGAATAGATTTTGATAAAAAGGAATTGGATGTGATTTCAGGATTCTTGTACTTGCTTGATTGGATTTCCCTTCTTGGTTGATTCTGTATCAAATATGACTGACAGGTATGTGGTTACATTTATGATTAATCGCTCTAGTTTCACAGCGATTCCCAAACGTTTTATCGGTTGCCTGAAAATAACTACTTGGATGACTTTTATTTCATGCAACTATAAAGTGACTATGATTATCACTATAAAAATAGATACATGACTAGCTCAGATCCTGGTCCTCCTCTGTGGCTTTGATAATGATGAAAAGGGTAATCTAGTACAGGGCCTACTTGTTGAGTAGGACATCAGGTTATCAAGAGTTAGAAATTGGGCTACCTATGTGTAGTGCCATACAACTCTTTAGCACACCATGAGTTATGGAGTGGGCTACCTATGGGTAGTGCCATGTGACTCAACCCTAGAAATTGATTCACCTATTAGGTAGGATCATGAGGGGTTAAATGAGGATCTACCATAAGGAAGGTAGCATCCAGGTCCACTGCAGGGACATCACAGAGGTTAGGGTATGTAATGATTGAGCAGCTATGTTGAAAATGTAAAGGTGTTTGTTAAATCATACTTGACTACAATATGTTGTTACAGTTAATTGCACGTTTATTGTTTCCCCCACATACTAGCTTTAGGTTGACCGATGTTTTGTTTTTTGGCCTTTTAGGTACAAGTGAAAAGAACAAATAGTAAAGTGGCATATGTGGACTTAAATATGAAGATTAAAGTTCAAAGGAGGATTAGTTAAAATAGACTCCATGTAGATAGAAGTAGATATCCACGTTTTTGAAAAAGGTATGAAAAGTTAAATTTTATTACAACCTTTCAGTTAGTTGGGTAGAATTTGATAGTTATTATTGATGATTTGTCGAACCTTTGATCTAGAAATTGGGATAACATCTTTGACCTCTTGGTCTCCCTTAATTGGGGGTTACTGGGAGGCGGGGTCAGTACACTATCACATAGGATGCTTCACCTAAACCCTTCATGGAGTAGGTAATTTCTTGCCAGGTTTTAATATATGATGGATATGGATCTTATTCCCCATCATTATGTGGAATATAAATAGGCTCCCACTAAATCTTTTGTAATCATAGATTCCATATTCATTCTAACTAAAACTCTTTGACTATCTTGTCAAAATGAAGATTCCAACTCTTACATGCTCGCTTCAATCCAAAGATTGACCTTTGTATCTTACAAACTTTATTTACATTATTGGATTTATAAAACCTCTAGGCTGCATCACTGATAACACCCATTTTATGGCCGTTTATAGCCTTCATTTCATTGTCAAAACTACCCTCTAAACTGTTTTTCCTCTCAATTTTGTCATGTTTTTGCACAAAAATAAAACTGCGCTATGCCCCTAACTCTTTTTCCATCTTTTGTATAGATTTTTCCTGTTTTATACCCAAAGTCCGAAAAAGGCCTATCCCAGCCCATCTAAAATGCACACGTGCATTGACCCTTCTACTAGCCACGTGTCATGCATGCTTACCCATCGACAGCTGCTGGCCGATACGGCTGTAGCCCGACACGGCCGTGTCACGCGAGAAGGGTGGTCCGACGGGCGGTACGCCACTTACCCGAAAGAGAGCTCTGCCCGCCATGACTAGATAGCATGTTATGGCATGTAACATGATACGAGCCACTCATCAGAAGCATCTGACCGCCACAGTCACCCGATACATTTACAACCCGGCACACGACAATCTGCTGTGCCGGGCGACACACATGTGTCGATCATCCCCGAGGCCACGTAAGCAGGTTCGATGAAGGACATGTGGCCCCACAAGAACCGCAACCTCCACCAGTTGCTGCCTGTAAATAGCATCTATAGGAATTCAATGGGACGGGTCGGAACTTCGCAAAAGCTGACTTTGGAAAGCACCTGAAGTTGGTGTGTCAGGCGATACTAGGTGAGTTCGTCCCAGCCCGAGAGGGATGGGAGTGGTTCACTTAGGACCCGCCCTAGTAGCCACAATAGCCCGACACAACCAAGAAGGCCACCCGATGTGCCGGGTTCCTAGATGGGCTCCTGCCCGATACATTTCACCCCCTACGCCCGATACAAGGAACATGAGAACCTAAGTCATCTGTAACCCGACACGAGATTGAACTCGATACAGACCACCCATCACGGTGTGTTTCCCGAGGGGATGGTACCCCAACATGGCCATATCGGGTAGAGAGCCTTGACCGATGTGCCTACTCATCACGGTCTATCGCCCGACATGGCTAGCCACCCGACACAGGCATATCGAGTAGAGCTCCCGCCCAATATCGGGTTAGCGATACCTTAGGGATCTGCTGCTGTATATCGACCTCCTACATCAAGGGGGCCGATACCTATATTACTTTCTCAACATTTACTTTCATTTAATACACATTGTAACTGAACCCCCTTTTACACAATATCTATGCTTATAGAATCTGTGGAGTTTAATACCTATTGTTCTGTGGTTGGTTCCCTTTTGTTGGATGATTTCTTATATAGCATCTGAGTTCTAGCTTGTATGTTTGGATCATGTTTTGACTAGCTATCGATATGTGTTTCCCGTTTCAACTCCTCCGAGAGAAGGACGTTGTAACTCTAGAGCTTGGTCTGATCTGGGAGTACGAGAGTACCCAGGGTTGCAGTGGCTTCGGGTTGCTTTCCCACTCCAACCTATGTCCATTACCCTTGCGAGAGGGTGTTGGCATTTAGTTGGAGGTTCCCCCTTTTAGAGAAGGGGTGTAGGGTGTTTTCCGCTACCGCTTGTTATTCCTAAGTTTTCTTCCTTCATGCCTGGCCTTGGAAATAGTTTTTTCTCCTTGGAAGCTGTTTCCAAAAACCCCTAAAAACTGCTAAAACCCTAAAACCATCATCTTTCTTGTAACTCTAGTTGGAGATAGTTTTTCTTTACGATGTTCCCTTGTTGCGGCATATCTATCCATTCTTGTCTGTATATCCTAGCCCATATGAAGGTTATCTCTATGCGCTTGCTTTAACACTTCGCTTGTATGTTTAGCTATCATCTTGCGATGTTTGATCGTCGATATCTTGAGAGAGTAATATCACTTTTATACGTGACGTGGAGCAGCATGAATGCACAAGAGTGTTAGATTGCTGGTGCTTTAAACCATATGTTTTGCCATAAGGCTTTTGAGCTATCTTCTCAAGAGAGAGACTTCTTTTAAGTATGGTTCTTTCCTCGTCTCGAGAGAGAGTGAAATGATGCATTGTATGGTTGCTCATAATTTTGATATGTGCATGCAGGGAAGAGGGATAATATGTTGGTTAATGGAACATTCTAGTTAAGTAAACCCCGGTCTGAGTTTTTCTTTTTCTTGTTATAGTTTGTTTTCTTTTCTTTTGCCCTTTTTGTTTTTGCCTTCAGTTTTCCATTCCTTGGGGAACACCTTTTAATCCTCTTTCTCTACCAGAGTATAGAAGTGTTGATTCCGCATTTTTGGCACTACCAACCTCGTCCCTGTGTTCGACCCCGATCGCTACATTAAACCCCATTATCGTTACGAGGGCCTAAAAGTCAGGTTATCTCTTTAAAAGTCTGATTACTTTAATCTGCTCCTTTTGGACGCGTGATTTAGGCCGATCAAATTTTTGGTGCCGTTGCCGGGGACGAGGAAAAATGGTACTGTTAAAGAACCCGAGTCCACTTACTATATTCCCGTGCCTCAAGCTTAGCAATAAGCTTGACAACACCACTACTTTAAGTCTTCTAACCTAAATCTGTGCAGAATAGTTCACTTTATCAAGCCTAGTTTTCTAACTTGATCTTACATTCCGTACATGTGCCTGGGAGAAGCATTTTGTTCAAATTCAACTTCATTCATCATGCCACCGCCCCTTTCCGCAAATGAGCAGAAAGCAAGAGTTGGACCACACTCACCTCCTCCTAGAATCGATGAAGATAGACATGACCGTTACAATGACAATCATCCTTATGAAGAACAAGAACAACCTGAGGATTATCACCACCACGGAGGACATCGCCACCTCCACAGACATAGAAGGAACCATCACAATCAAGAGAGAAACCACAGAGACATCGGCAGTGAAGATTCCGAAGAAGAAGAAAAGACTCTTTGAGAGTTGGTAGCCACAAAAGCCAACAATTCTAGATGCCCAGTGGTAATCCCGAGGTTCGATGTTGCAAACTTCAAGCTAAAACCTACTGTGATTTCTATGATCCAGAATAAGAGCTTTTGAGGAAGTTCCAAGAATGACAATCCTTATCATCATCTCGATGCTTTCAAAAATATATGTGACACCATCAAAATGAGGGGGGTACTGCAAGAAGTGATCTACTGTAAATGTTTCATTTTCTCTTTGGAGGACAAGGCACTGTCATGGTACCTTGGACAACCACATCAATCCCTAAATGGATGGAATGCCTTAGAAGAAGCTTTCATAAACAAGTTCTACCCTATTGAAAAGACTGTTAGGAGCAGGCAAAAGATCACATCTTTTATGCAAAAACCAGGAGAGAATATACGTGAGGCCTGGGAGAGATACCAGGAATATCATAGGGATTGCCCTCACCAAAATTACAAGAAAGGTTTTTTGATAACAATGTTCTACAATGGCCTAACTCCTGAAGAGAGAGTATCACTAAACGTAGCTGTGAGAAGTGACTTTCTTGGGAAGAAGCCTAGTAGATCTAAAAAGATCATTGAGAACATGGATGAGCTTCAAGCCGAGACTGAATATGATAGGACTGATAGAGGTTATGTGAAGAAAGCTACCAATGAAGGACCATCAATTGAGTCTAAGGCTCTGGAGGTGATTATATCCCAGATATAGAAGATAGCTACGGATGTCAGACAACTAAAGGAGTCAGGAGGAAAAGGCAAGAAGAAGACAGAGAAGGTAATGAAATGTGTCACCTGTGGTGAAGGAGGCCATGGGGTAGATAACTGCGTGTATACTCATCCTGAAGGGTCAAGTGAAAGTGATTCTAAGGATGATGAAGCTACAAACGTATCTTACATCAACTTCAAGAGGCCAGACCATCCGAGCTTCAATTATGGAAACAAGGATGCCGTAGAGAACTTGCACAGTTGAGCAACCCACCCAATCGACCATCTGGCTTCAAGAAGAGAAACGAGCAGGGAAAGTACGCTAAGACTAACACGTTCCAGACAAAAAAACCAATTATCAAAGTCAGGTCATGTATCAACCGCGTCTAGCTGCTAACACAAGCTAAAGCCAAGGACAAGAGAAAGAGCAAGGACAAGGTCATACCAAGAGTAGTGGCCAACCAGACTTAATGGGGCAACTTTTTGACTTCGTCAAAAGGCAAGACACAGTAAACAATCAACTTGCACAAAGCACATTATCCAACTCTGGCATTTTGAATTCTATGCAAGCCCAAATGGTAGACATGCAAATGCACCAACGACAGCTAGACCAACAACTTGCTCAGTTGGCTGAGCTTGTAAAGAACCCTTCGGGGAAGATCCCTTATAGCATGGAGATCACTAAGATGGAAACCCTCAGATCGGGACGGATAATAGAGCACTAGGAGGAGACGAGAATTGAAGAACCCGAGTCTGAGAAGGTTGCAGAAGATCCAGTTAGAGGAGAAAGCCAGCACCCTCCAGTTAAGGAGTCAGGACCTGAAGAGGAATCTTTCGCCAGAAGAAGACAATACTCGCCAAGATTACCTTTTCCATACAAGCTTGTAAAGGCTCACCTAAAGAAGAGATATGAAAAGTTCATGGAATCAGTGAAGCTCCATTTGGAGGTACCTTTTCTAGACGCCTTGGAAGAAATGCCGACCTATGCTAAATTCTTCAAGGATCTAGTCATGAAGAAAAGACGAGGAGGGAGGATTGAAATTGTAAACCTAGACAACATGTCCACAGCCTTCATAAAAGCTGAGTTACCGACCAAGAAAAAGGATCCTGGGGCCTTCACCATACCCTTCACGGTAGATGATAACGTTGAAAGAAAGGGTCTCGCCAATTTAGGGGCTAGTATCAGCCTCATGCCTCTGAGCCTCGCCAAACGATTAGGACTGACCAATATGGTCGGGACTAATATGAGGATAGAGTTGGCAGACCACACTTTCAAAAGGCCGGTAGGAGTGGTGGAAGATGTACCGATCAGAGTAGGAAGGTTCTTCATCCCTTGTGACATTGTTATAACTGACACTATTGAGGATTCTAAGTACCCCCATCATATTCGGTCGTCCTTTTTTGGCGACTGGAAGAGCACTTATCAATGTCACTGAAGGTGTGATAACCCTGAGGGTAGGGAATGATCACCTAGATTTCAAGGTGAAAGACTTGATGAAACGACCATCACTGCTTGAATCTTATTACTTCGTGGACAGCTATAATCAATACTGTGAGGAAGTAGAAGAGAACTCAACAATGGTAGAACCTCTTATGAGGGCGTTGAACGAAGAGGACTCAGAGGTCAACAATCCCGAGGCAGCTGAGGTCCTCATCTACCTAAGCCAAGATGAAGAAGATGAAGAGGTTATAGAGATGGTGAAGTATGCTTCTTTAGAAGTGACCATGATAGAAGAGAACGTACCAAAACCTAATCTAGAGTTGAAGCAGCTTCCAGAGGGCCTGAATATGAGTTCTTAGATGCTGAGGAAGAGACCCTGTCATAGTCAATGCCAATCTGACAAAAGAACAACTAGAAAGGCTCCTTGAAGAGCTAAGGCTCCACAGAAAATCTATCAGATATTCAGTGGATGACATTAAGGGACTCAATCCCGCCTTGTGTATGCACCAAATAAATCTTGAAGAATCTGCAAAGCCCCTTATTCAACCCTTGAGGAAGTTGAACCAGATGTTGAAAGAAGTCGTAAAGAAATAAGTTATCAAGCTCAGAGATGCATGCATTATATACCCGATTAGCGACAACAACTGGGTAAGCCCGATTCACATGGTTCCCAAGAAAGGAGGCATGACAGTCGTAAAGGGGGATAAAGGTGATGAGGTAGCCGTACGGACTGTTACCAGATGGAGGATGTGTATTGACTACCGAAAGCTAAATTAAGCCACCAAGAAAGATCACTACCTCCTCCCCTTTATCGACCAAGTGTTAGAAAGACTTGCACATCATGAGTACTTCTACTTTCTGGATGGTTATTCCGAATTTTATCAAGTTCCTATTTTTCCAGATGACCAGGAGAAGACTACATTCACCTGCTTATATGGTACATATGCTTTTAGAAGGATGTCGTTCGAACTACGCAATTATCCTGTGACCTTCCAGTGTTGCATGATCTGAATGTTCTCAGACTTCCTGGAGGACATTGTAGAAGTTTTTTGGATGATTTTTCTGTTTATGGAAAGGATTTCGATGTCTGATTGAAAAACTTATTGTTAGTTCTGCAGCACTGTGAGGAAAAGAACTTAGTTCTTAACTGGGAAAAATGTCATTTTATTGTACAGGAAGACATAGTCCTTGGCCATAAGGTCTCCAAGAAAGGTATTGAAGTGGATAAAAGCAAGGTCGAGGCCATTACTAGGCTGCCCTCACCAAGGTCCGTGACAGGAGTACGAAGTTTTCTCGGTCATGCGGGTTACTATAGAAGATTTATCAAAGATTTCTCAAGGATATCAAAGCCTCTCTCAAACCTGCTGATGAAGGATGCAGAATTTGACTTTACTGATGACTGCTTGAAGGCTTAGTAGACTCTGAAAGAGGCCCTAGTGACCCCTCCTATCATCCAAGCTCCGTATTGGGAGCTTCTGTTCGAATTAATGTGCGATGCTAGTGACTACACAGTGGGGGCTATCCTTGGGCAGACAAAAGACAAGAAACCTCATGTTATTTGTTACGCAAGCTGTACGCTAGTTGAGGCACAAGTAAACTACACCACCACGGAGAAAGAGATGTTGGAAGTTGTTTTCACGTTTGACAAGTTCAGATCATATCTTATAGGAGAAAAAGTGAAAGTCTATACCGACCATGGGGCCATACGCTACCTGATGCAAAAGAAGGATACCAAGCCCAGATTGTTGAGATGGGCCCTACTCCTGTAAGAGTTTAACCATGAAATAATTGATAAGAAGGGAAAAGAAAATGTAGTCACAGACCATCTCTCAAGAATAGTCTGCGACAAAGAAGACTTGTTGCCTATTAACGACAACTACGTTGATGAAGCTCTATTAATGGCTTAGTCTGACGAGCCAATCATGCCATGGTTCACGGACATTTGTAACTACCTGGCCTGTGGCCAACTACCGCCAGATGTCAAGTACAACTAGAAAAAGAAGATTTTATCTGATGTCAAGAACTACTATTGGGATGACCCTTTGCTTTTCAAGAAGTGCTCTAATAGTCTGTACAGAAGGTGTATACCAGAGGAGGAGGTCCTGCTAATCTTGAAAGAATGTCACTCGTCACCTTATGGAGGGCATCATAGTGGAGACAGAACTACCGCAAAAGTGCTTCAATCTGGATTTTACTGGTCTTCTCTATTCAAGGACGCTGCTGCTTATGTGAAGGTTTGCTAAGAGTGCCATTCAATAGGAAATATCGGGAAAAGGAATGAAATGCCTTTATCAGACTGGGTTGAAGTTGAGATCTTTGACGTATGGGGAATTGACTACATGGGTCCCTTCCCCTCGTCAAGGGGTTATCAATACATTCTTGTGGTTGTAGACTACATGTCAAAATGGGTAGAGGCTGATGCTACTCAAACTTGGGACTCTAAGTCTGTGATTAAGCTTATTCGAGAAAACTATTTTTCCATGCTTTGGAGTGCCTCGCACAGTGATAAGCGACGATAGATCACAGTTTAGAGAAAGGAAGTTTGAGGCGCTACTGAAGAAGTACCAGGTCAAGCATAAGGTTGCCACACCCTACCATCCCCAGACCTCTGGGCAGGTGGAAGTATCAAATAGACAGATCAAGCAAATCTTGGAAAAGACCGTCAGCCACACGCGAAAGGACTGGTCCATGAAACTCAATGATGCTCTCTGGGCCTATATAACTACGTACAAGACACCCATAGGCACGACACCTTACATGTTAATCTATGGAAAGTCATGTCATTTACCCTTGGAGCTTGAGCACAAAGCCTTATGGGTGATTAAGTTTTTAAACATGGACCCATATAAGGCAGGACAAAAGAGGTATCTGTAGCTACAAGAGCTCGAGGAGCTAAGATTGCATGCTTATGAATACACAAGGATTTACTAACAAAGGACTAAGGTGTGGCATGATGCCCACCTAAGAAGCAAGGATATTAGGGAAGGTGACAAAGTCCTCCTCTTCAACTCTAGCATTCATCTTTTCCCTGAGAAGCTTAGAACAAGATGGTCAGGGACCTTCTCTGTGGTAAAGATTTATCCATTAGGAATGCTGGAAATTCAAGGAGAAAAGACTGGGATCTTCAAAGTCAATGGGCATAGGTTGAAAAGATTCTATGAAGATGAAGCATTCGTGAGAAGATTAGAGATAACAATGTAAGACGTCGAAGCAACAGTCAAAGGATTGAAGTGAAAAGAGTTTGAAGATTGTCGAGCTGATGACAAAAACTACACTGCTCTTTGGGAGGCTGTCTAAAATTTTACTTTTCCTAGCATAGGATATTATTTCCCTTTCATATAGAAAAGCATTATGAACATTATCATTGTAATAAGGCCCGAGGCCATGCATGCACCACATGCACAGACTCTCTTGTTTTATGGGCCACTAGTTTAGTTTTATGAATCTTTGATAGGTAATACTATCTGAGGCAGAGAGTCTCCTTTCTTTCCAGTGATGTTTTACCCATCAACTCTCTCTTTACCTCTATTTTTCGCTTATACTTTTGATCTAAGTTTCACTCCTTTTTAATTTTTTTGTGTAGAATGTTCTTCATAGTGTTTTTCTACCTTGCTTCGTTAGTAATCTTGCCTTTTCTATATGTATTGGGCAAGGCTTACATGCTAGCATGACACAACTGTGTCGGACAGGAATCCCCATGTCGTGCATGCTTCATATTGAGCAGTCATTCTTGTGTCAGGCAACTTATTGCGCAACACGTGAGCGCACGGAAAGAAGCTTGCTTAGAAAGCCACATCGACCCTTGAAGTGATGGATTAGACTATGCATCGGGAATGATTTGTCTCTCTAAACGACACATGCCTTGTTTTTTACCCGATTTACCCCGACACGACATGGCTATATATAGCAAATATAGTATTACCGTGTCGGGCACTGGCATTTACTTTTCACCAACTCTCATATCACACATTCTACTCTCGCTTCAGCTCTCGTATCAGCCAACCTTTCTTCTACTCCCATGTCACCCGTCACGACCTGAAGACGATACAAGTATAACTCGATACACGTATCATGTGAGTTACCCGACACGCCTATCGTGTCGCGCAACTCGTGTCGGGAATAAGACTTTAGTTCTTTTTGTATCACACGACACCCATCTATCGTGCACCCGACCGATACGTAGTATCGGGCGAGACCCATGTTGCCCAATTTTAATAAAGTTTTAGCTTGTATCGCCTCACGTTTTTCCCATGTCAGGCAGCACCTTTTCTCACAAGATCGTATCGAGCAGGACAAATGTTAATAATGATGGCCCGGTGTCATGCGATAGCCTTGTGGCCATGTTGGCCTTTGACCCTTTCTACCCGACACAAGCATATCGGGCAAGGTACCGTATCGCCTAGTTTTTGTCAAACAAAGGAACTTTAACTTGTATCACCTGATACTCTATCATATCGGGCAACACTCATATCGGGTGGACCTTTTATTTTGCTTATCGTGCATTTCACCACCTTAAGACCGTACCGACTTTGACCCTTGCCACGCGACACAAGTATCGTGCTTGAACCCTTATCGGGCATGCGTATCAGGCGAGGCCTGTTTAGTATAGTGACCCAATATTGGTCTACCCTATAGGTTAGACCCAATATTGGGCAGCACGACACATTTTCTTTTTCCCGATATCAACTTGCTTGTATCCGGATTCATTTAGTTTAACTAGTTTTTCAAGCATCACCTACCTTATATCGGGCGACGTGACTCCCTTGGTCTGCCGCCTGATATTAGGTAGTGTGACCCATTTTAGTAATCTAGTTATTTACCATACACTTGTTTGATGATAACAGAAATGGCCCGCACCAAGCAAACCGTCATATAAGTAGATGAACAAGGCCAGAGGATCAACCTTGAGGCCACAATGGAAGCCACCATAGTCGGGAAGCAGCGCCCGAACCCCAATGTAGCGAAGCCATCTGAGGTCGAGAAGCAGCCTAGGATGGAAGAAGCAACATCCCCAACAACAGTCTCAACCATTACAGACAAGCTGGAGCCTTTAGATCACTCACCAGGCTGGTTCATGCCCAGAGACGACGAGCACATGCAGCGGTACACATAATTGGCAGCCAAAGTCTACAGGCCAAGCCGCTTCTGCCACCAGTCGTCCTTCTACCAGATAGACATTTTTGATAGGCTGGAAAATGTCCTAGCAGTTGCAGGGCTGAGGAAAATCTGCTTCCGCTACTCCACCTCTTACACAAAACTCACAAGGGAGTTCATGTCATCCCTCTGCCGGGTGCAGAATAAACCAAAAGAATTCAAAAGATTTGGCGGAGTGGACAAACTTAAAGGTCGGCTATATAACACTAAGCATGACATATCTAAAAAGCTTCTCAATGAGATCTTCTCCTCCAGTGAAGTAGAAAAGGAACTACTCAACAACGGTGTCAGAATCACCGAAGGCGACGAGTTCAACCCAGTCACACTTTAGAAGAAGCTGACCGGCGAGTCAACGTTCAAGCCGGGAAGCAAAGTGGCAGCAGTGCACTCCTATTTCTGGAGAATAGTGCACAAGATCGTTGCATGCCTGCTCTTCAGCAAGTATGAGTCGAGCAACCTCTACACTGAAGAGCTCCACCTGATTTGGCACATGATAGAGGGATGCATGATCAACTTGGGGTGATTCCTCCTCAATCATCTTCATCTAGTAAAGGACGCCACCAAGGACTACAACATGGGCGGACTGGTGAATCTGATTGCGGTAGGGTTAGGATACCCCAGGGAGCCGTGTAGCCTGTCCAGGATGAGAGGTGACGACAAGATTGACCTCAAATTCCTAATGAGGGCTAGCATCATCAAGAAGGAGGGGCGCTGCTACTTCTATAAGTTCGCAAGAACAAACACCCTCCTACCGCTCCCACACTGCACCAACTACAATGCAGAGAAGCTGGTTTTCACCACAACGGAGATTGAAGCTGTGCTGGTTGAAGACGCTTCTGCCACCACCACAAGAATACATGAGAGGGCAGTCACGTCAGGAAGACCAATTCCTCTCGACGCCCAGCAAGACAAGGCGACAACTGTAGTCACCCCCACTTCTGAGCTAGCCACAACCACCACCGCAACATCTGCCGCGACTACTGAGGAAATGACGGTGATCGTGGAAGTTGCCAAAACAACCGGGGATGAAACAACGACAATAGCCCTGGGGGAAGCTGCCACAGAAGAGATATTCGTAGCTCCCGAAACTTCTGTTGTACCTTCAATGGCAGAAGAAGTGGTGCAGTCAGACACCAGCAATGGTGCGTTCGCTAAGCTCCTTGAGGCGGAGCTCAGATCTTTACAACCCACGCCTCCACCAACATTGCCAGTGGTAGTTGCGGAGGAGGTCACCGACAACCAATTGGTGGACCAACACCCACCTTCTCTGCGCCCCTCCCCACCATTAGAAGTAAGCGAGGTAGAGGCAGCCACGAAGGCACCAATGCCCCGCTCTGAAGCGATGCCCTCACAAACAATGCGTGTTACGACCCCACCTTCCGATAACCCCCAATTAAGGGCGACCGAGAGGTTGAAGCCGCACCCATAAAATTCCGGATCAAAGGTTCAACATATAACCAATAACAATTATTAAATTCTAACATACTATACTGAAAATGGTAATAAAATTTTTCTTTATCATACCTTTGAAAAGTTGGAAGTACTAGACTTCTAGCCACAGAAGAACTACTCTAACTAACTCCTCCTTGTTCTTTAGTTCTTGAATTCACAATGTGTCACTTTACTATTTTGTGCTTTGAAATATGTACCTAAAACGCCGACAAACAACGGTCAGTCGGTATGTGGAGGAAACAATAATCAAACAATTATGCTAACAATGTAATCAAGCAATTAATCTTTTTAACAATTAAGATTACATTTTAATATAACATCCGCGATCCAAAAGTTCCACAACCTCTGAGCTGTCCCTGCAGTGGACCTGTATACCAAACTACAACCCCTCATGATCCACCAAAATGGTAAACCAGTTTCTAGGATTGAGTTACATGGTAAACCGAAGAGTCTCATGAACCACACAAGGCAATCCAGTTTCTAACTCTCGGTATGCTGAAGAGTCTCATGAACCGCACTAGGCAATCCAGTTTCTGACTCACGGCAATCCTAGACCTTTCTCTAGGTATTACCCCCTTTTCAGCCTTTTTAAAGCACCAGAGGTGAACAAGGATCTAGCCAGTTATATGCATACTTATGATGATAATCATAGTCACTTTATAGTTGCATGAAATAAATAAACATTCAACAGTTATTTCAAGCAACCGGTGAATCATTCGGAAATCGCCGGGAAACTAATGCGATTATTCATAAGCGTAACCACATACCTTTTAATTGCAATTTTCAAGATATAAAGAGAAACCCAATCAACAAGAAAAACCTGAAATAAAAGGACAATTTCTTTTATTAATATTTATCCACTTCCAGTATTCAAATTAGGATTCCAATTCCATAATTAGGGTTTCTTTTAGAAATTAGGGTTTTTCTTCTTCTTTCATCATTAATATTCTTAATTTATCAATCATCATGAAACTCCTAATTTCTCATTGAATTTCCTTTATTAGACAATTGATTTCCTTATTTCATGGAAACATGGTTTTTATCTTTCTTTATCTCAAATTAGGGCTTTCCATGCAAATTAACCTTCTTTTGATCATTATAATTCCAAGTTAAGCATTTTTGCAATTAAATAGTAAAATAAACTGCCATTAACATTATCAGGGTCAATCTTAACGATTTGACTTGCTAGATTACCAAATTACTCTTTCAACATCCAATTAGGGTTTCTTATCCAATTTTAATAAAATTTATTAGCCAAATAAAGTACTTTTGCAAAACTAGGTGGAATCAGGTTCTGGAATTATTTTTATCGTGTTCCTTGCATTTTTCTATGCAACTTTCATATATAAAGTTTTCTCATATGAGCTTCCTATCAATTCCTATTAATTTCACAAAGAAAACCTATTTTCCTGATTATTCATCAGAGAGAGGGAATTACCGAAATTTAACGGCCGTTCGATCGATGCGCCCCCGTGGTCCGTACTCGATCCGACGCTCCTCGCGCGCGCCTCCTTTCACTTACGCGCCTCACGCTGGAGCCGTTGGATTTCGCGGGCCCACTGTGTACCACGATCTAACCGCCTTCGCCTAACTCTGATCCGAGCGTTCGATCACGATCGAACGGTCGTGACTGATGTCGCTCGGCTAAGCCGCGTCCTCTCCTGGGCCGACCGTTAGATCCCAATCTAACAGCTGCGGTGCTTCGTCCTCCTCGACTTCTGACCTTTCTAAACACGGTGGAGCCGCAGCGGCGCTCTCGCCGGAGCGGGCTTAATCGAGAGCTGCAAAGGGCTTCGAACTCTCAAAAGCGGCCGTTCGTGGTCGTGCAGGCTCCCTCGACTGGAAGGACCCATATATATAGGGTGCAAAGACCTCTCGTGAGGTTTCCCGATCCAACTCGAACTGTACCCTTAGCCCAATTTGGGCGTTTCTGGGATTCTCGATGAAACCCTAACAAACCAGGGTCCATCCTTTACGATTTGGATTCCCGAACTCAATGAGACTCTAATCCAGAGTGCTCGTACACTGAGTTGATCAGGAAATCAAGGAGAAGGTCTCTCTGTGGTGCGCTACAGTCCGATTCCTTTTGGGACTCTGTACGATGACCGCTCATCATTGGATCTAGATCCAACGATCCGGGTTTACTGCGTTCAAAACTAAATAGGAAAATGTTTCTTAATTATCCAATAAAGCCTATATCCAAGGGGAAACTTAGAAATTTAATAACTCCCAATTGGATTGACATTTCTTACCCAAATTTTGAGGGAAACTCGGATATTGTATTACCCTCCACTCCTACAAATTTGGTTCCATAATGATATTAATTCGATTCCTTTGCTTGTAATGCAAGTCATCATTATATTATTCACATTTTTCCATCTTTTTATTAATTCTTTCATTATTATTCCCTGATTTTGAGTTCCTTGATCTCCAAGGTATCCATTAACTCGATTTCTTATTTTTAGGGAAATATGCCATATCCTTTTCCTTATTTTAGGGGATTCTTTATGTATTCTTTGTTAATGTCAATTTGGGCTTCAAATAAAGCAAGGCCCATTAAGAAACATGTAACCAATCATCTATGAAATACATTTCAATCAATCATGGAATCCATTCCAAACCACATCACATCAATCAAGCAAATTCATTTATCTTTAAATGATATTTACAAAAGTCATTACATAGTTTGGAAAATTGAGGTTATAACATCCTCCCCTCCTTATAGGAATTTTGTCCTCAAAATTCACAATCAAACAAACAAGTCAGGATATGCTTTTTCCATGTCTGTCTTCAGCTCCCATGTGGCCTCATCCTCTCCATGGTGTTTCCAAAGAACCTTTACCATCTCTATATTCTTATTTCTGAGCTCTTTTACCTTAGTATCTATAATACGCACAGGTAACTCAGGATAAGACAGCTTCCCTTGAAGCTCAATAGGTTCAATGCTCAACACATGACTGGGATCTTGCACATATCACTTCAGATTGGACACGTGAAAAACATCATGCATCATACTATATTGTGGGGGTAACGCCAAATGATAAGCCACCTCACCAATCCGTTCTAACACCTCAAACAGACCCACATAACGGGGACTCAGCTTTCCTCTATTCTTGGCTATAGCTCGGAGTGGTCGGATTTTCAGAAAAACATGTTCTCCCACTGTGAAATGCACATCAGTCCTCTTTGCATCAGCATACGACTTTTGTCGATCCTGGGCTCTCTTTAGCCTTTGCTTGATCAAAGTGACTTTATCAGCATACACTTGGAGCTCATCTGACCTCAACAAGGTCCTCTCACCAACATCATCCCAGTGAAGTGGTGACCGACATGGTCTCCCATATAGAGCTTCATATGGAGGCATCTCGATACTGGCTTGGTAAATGTTATTGTAAGCAAACTCTACTAAAGGCAAGTACTGCTCCCATGATCCACCCCAATCGAGCACACAAGCTCTCAAAAGATCCTCTAAGGTATGGATTGTCCTTTCTGACTGTCCATCTATCTGGGGGTGATAAGCTGTACTGAACTTTAACCTTGTACCAAGTTCCTCTTGAACCTGCTTCCACAGTTTGGAAGTGAACTTTGGATCTCTATCAGAAATGATGGAACCGGGTACTCCATGCAAACATACTATCTCTCGGATATACAACTCAGCTAAATATGACACTTTGGCAGTGGTTTTCAGTGCAAGAAAGTGTGCTGACTTGGTAAGGCGATCCACCACAACCCATATTGCATCATGACCTTTCTTGGTCCGGGGTAAACCCACCACAAAATCCATGGTGATCTGTTCCCATTTCCATTCTGGAATCTCTATAAACTGCAAAAGTCCACCGGGTCGTTGATGTTCAGCCTTCACCATTTGGCACGTAATACAACTGGCCACATAAGCTGCAATGTATCTTTTCATTCCTGACCACCAGAAAAACCTCTGCATGTCCTTAAACATCTTAGTAGTTCCAGGGTGTACTGTATACTTGGAACCATGAGCCTCTTGCAAGATACGTTCTTTCAGTGGTGAGTCTTCAGGAACCCATATACGATTCTCAAACCTGATTCCTCCATATACTCCCACAGAAAGACGAGTCTGTGGTTTACTCATCAAACCTCTCATTTTGTCAAGTTCCTCACTGACCAACTGTGCAGCAACTATCTCGCCTAAAAAATCGGACTGTATCTGAATGTTGGCCAATCGAACTCGATCACTTAACGGTTGAGGAGACCATTTCACCAACTCTTCTAAGCTCTTCCACTGGCTGGACAAGACAGCTGCACACCTGAGCTGTTTCCTACTCAAAGCATCAGCTACCACATTTGCTTTTCCTGGATGATAAGCTATGGTGAAGTCATAGTCCTTCATGTACTCCATCCATCTCCGTTGTCGTAGGTTTAAGTCTTTCTGTGTTAGAAGGTATTTCAAGCTCTTATCGTCGGTGAAGATCTCAAATGTAGCACCATATAGGTAATGTCGCCAAATCTTCAACGCATGAATAATGGCTGCCAACTCTAAATCATGAGTAGGGTAATTCACTTCATTGGGCTTGAGTTGTCGGGAGGCATATGCAACCACATGTTGATTCTGCTCCAATACACAACCAAGTCCCATTTTTGATGCATCGGTGAAGATCATGAAACCCTCATTACCTGATGGTAGAGTCAACACTGGCGCTGTGGTCAACTTCTCCTTCAACTCTTGAAAACGAGCTTCACAAACATCAGACCACACAAACTTTGTTTCCTTTCGAGTCAACATGGTCAAAGGCAAGGCAGTCTTGGAGAAGTCTGAAATGAAACGTCGGTAGTATCCTGCTAACCCCAAGAAGCTTCGAATCTCGGAGGGGTTCTTCGGTGTAGGCCAGTCTCAAACCGCCGACACTTTAGCTGGATCCACAGCGATCGTTCCTCCTGAGATGATATGTCCAAGGAACATGACCTGATCTAATTCTCAAAATGAAAGTATTAGTAGATCCAGAGTCAAACAAAGCTTTTACATTATGTCCCATGACTTCAAGCATGCCTACATCATGTTCATCATACATTAGATCATTACATGCTTATCTTTCAAACATAAAGAAAAAATCTAAGGGTTATTACCCTCAATCAACCGGTAAGCATTAGCTTGAGCTTCTTCATTGTCAATGGCGAACACTCGAGCTTGTCTTCTGTCTCCTGCAGGTGGTGCCACAGCTACAGGTGGGGCTGCTACTGGCGGTGCTGCAACTGGACCCGGTCCTCTGGGATCCGGTAGAGGACAAGCAGCTTGGACATGTCCCTCTTGATTACAGCGGTAACAAACCTTCTTCTTGTGGCGACACTCACCAGGATGCCATCTTCCACAAGAGCGGCATCGGGGTCGGTTGCTATCTGGTTGGGGTTTCCCCTTTCCTCCATGTTTTCCTTTAGCTTGATGACGTCCTTGTCCCTTCTTGTGATGGTTCCTCTGACTCTGAGTTCCTTCAGTGAAACCCAAATACCCCTTAGGTGGAGGTTGAGCAAGTATCACAGTCCTCTCCATATCTAAAGCTGTATTGTAAGCTTCTGCAAAGGTCTTGGGCTTGCTTGCCATGACATGAGGCTTGATGGCAGGATGAAGTCGCTCTATGAAGTGATCCACCCTCCTTTCCTCATCCATCTTGTACCCAAAACGTTCGAGGATGCGAAACTTCCGCCCAAAGTCCGCCATAGAGGAATTTCCTTGAGTCAGATTGGTGAATTCTCTTTCCTTTTCCTTTTTAGCAGCAACAGGGACAAATCTGGCATTAAAGGTGGTTTTGAAATCAGCCCATGCCATAGGTTCTTCTGTCAGGTCTCTTCCAGAGATGTGAGTCTCCCACCATATCTTAGCTGCTCCTTCCAGGAGGTGAGCAGCAAAGAGCACCTTTTTGCAGGGTTGCACTTCAAGCATGCGGAAACCATTCTCTATTTCAAGCACCCATGCTTCCGCCTTGTCAACCACCTCAGATTTGTCTTCACCCCAGAACTTCTCTATGTTCAGCTTGACAAAGTCTAGAATGGTGGCTCCAACACGGGGACGAATAGGATGTGGTTCACCATTCTCAGCTCTAGCTAAGTCTCGAAGGGCCAAAGCATTTATAGCTTCTGTCAACTTCTTTTGTTGCTCAAACCACATGACATCAGGTGTAGGGATCATCATGGTTGGTTCATCAACCTGGTCTTCTTCCATCTTGGCTTCTTCCTCAAACACATGTTGTTCCTCATATCCTTGGTCCTCTTCCTGGTCAAGGTTGCTAAATGGAACTGGGTTAGG
This sequence comes from Alisma plantago-aquatica, assembly GCA_963693085.1. Classification (NCBI taxonomy): domain Eukaryota; kingdom Viridiplantae; phylum Streptophyta; class Magnoliopsida; order Alismatales; family Alismataceae; genus Alisma; species Alisma plantago-aquatica. The sequence continues at coordinate 225,307,252 of OY856414.1, read as the reverse complement.
GTTAGGGACCTCATGAGAGGTTTCCTCAGCTCTCTTCCTCTTCTCAGAAGATCCACCATCATGGTTCCTCTTCCTCTTCTCAGAAGATTCCTTACTCTTCCGGGGAGGCCAAACACTCCTAGATTGGTTCCCAGAACCCACCGGAATAGCAAAAGTCTTGGTCCGAGCCATCTACATAAGCATAACAAACAAATCTTTAGTTTATCATTTAAACTAATTATACTTATGTTCAATGATATCTCATTACATATCTTTTATTCATTTGATGGAGGACCCTTAATCCTTAGCTTACATGCCCATACCACATGAGTGTGGAGAAGAGAGAGAAAATCCTACTCTTAAAACCTTAATAGAATATGAGATGAGGAGTGATGAAATAAGATGAGAGACTCCTAAAGGTATCTTATTTCGATTCATACCCTAAGACTTTGTCCAGGCGGTCACACGGGTCCGGGAGTCCTCGTATTCCGACTAGCGGTGCGGAGGAAAATCTTGCCAGCCCCCAGTCGTGATCCCTTTCTAGACACCTCCATCTTTCGGATACTCCTCTAATAACTCCCTTGGGTTCTATGGAGTTTGTAAAATTTAATAATTATTAATAATTAAATGAGGAACCCATGCTCTGATACCAAATGTTACGACCCCACCTTCCGATAACCCCCAATTAAGGGCGACCGAGAGGTTGAAGCCGCACCCATAAAATTCCAGATTAAAGGTTCAACATATAACCAATAACAATTATTAAATTCTAACATACTATACTGAAAATGGTAATAAAATTTTTCTTTATCATACCTTTGAAAAGTTGGAAGTACTAGACTTCTAGTCACAGAAGAACTACTCTAACTAACTCCTCCTTGTTCTTTAGTTCTTGAATTCACAATGTGTCACTTTACTGTTTTGTGCTTTGAAATATGTACCTAAAACGCCGACAAACAACGGTCAGTCGGTATGTGGAGGAAACAATAATCAAACAATTATGCTAACAATGTAATCAAGCAATTAATCTTTTTAACAATCAAGATTACATTTTAATATAACATCCGCGATCTACAAGTTCCACAACCTCTGAGATGTCCTTGCAGTGGACCTGTATACCAAACTACAACCCCTCATGATCCACCAAAATGGTAAACCAGTTTCTAAGATTGAGTTACATGGTAAACCGAAGAGTCTCATGAACCACACAAGGAAATCCAATTTCTAACTCTCGGTATGCTGAAGAGTCTCATGAACCGCACAAGGCAATCCAATTTCTGACTCACGGCAATCCTAGACCTTTCTCTAGGTATTACCCCCTTTTCAGCCTTTTTAAAGCACCAGAGGTGAACAAGGATCTAGCCAGTTATATGCATACTTATGATGATAATCATAGTCACTTTATAGTTGCATGAAATAAATAAACATTCAACAGTTATTTCAAGCAACCGGTGAATCATTCGGAAATCGCCAGGAAACTAATGCGATTATTCATAAGCGTAATCACATACCTTTTAATTGCACTTTTCAAGATAGAAAGAGAAACCCAATCAACAAGCAAAACCTGAAATAAAAGGACAATTTCCTTTTATTAATATTTATCCACTTCCAGTATTCAAATTAGGATTCCAATTCCATAATTAGGGTTTCTTTTAGAAATTAGGGTTTTTCTTCTTCTTTCATCATTAATATTCTTAATTTATCAATCATCATGAAACTCCTAATTTCTCATTGAATTTCCTTTATTAGACAATTGATTTCCTTATTTCATGGAAACATGGTTTTTATCTTTCTTTATCTCAAATTAGGGTTTTCCATGCAAATTAACCTTCTTTTGATCATTATAATTCCAAGTTAAGCATTTTTGCAATTAAATAGTAAAATAAACTGCCATTAACATTATCAGGGTCAATCTTAACGATTTGACTTGCTAGATTACCAAATTACTCTTTCAACATCCAATTAGGGTTTCTTATCCAATTTTAATAAACTTTATTAGCCAAATAAAGTACTTTTGCAAAACTAGGTGGAATCAGGTTCTGGAATTATTTTTATCGTGTTCCTTGCATTTTTCTATGCAACTTTCATATATAAAGTTTTCTCAGATGAGCTTCCTATCAATTCCTATTAATTTCACAAAGAAAACCTATTTTCCTGATTATTCATCAGAGAGAGGGAATTACCAAAATTTAACGGCCGTTCGATCGATGCGCCCCCGTGGTCCGTACTCGATCCGACGCTCCTCGCGCGCGCCTCCTTTCACTTACGCGCCTCACGCTCGAGCTGTTGGATTTCTCGGGTCCACTGTGTACCATGATCTAACCGCCTTCGCCTAACTCTGACCCGAGCGTTCGATCACGATCGAACGGTCGTGACTGATGTCGCTCGGCTAAGCCGCGTCCTCTCCCGGGACGATCGTTAGATCCCAATCTAACAGCCGCGGTGCTTCGTCCTCCTTGACCTCTGACCTTTCTAAACGCGGCGGAGCCGCGGCGGCGCTCTCGCCGGAGCAGGCTCAATCGAGAGCTGCAAAGGGCTTCGAACTCTCAAAAGCGGCCGTTCGTGGTCGTACAGGCTCCCTCGACTGGAAGGACCCATATATATAGGGTGCAAAGACCTCTCGTGAGGATTCTCGATCCAACTCGAACTGTACCCTTAGCCCAATTTGGGCGTTTCTGGGATTCTCGATGAAACCCTAACAAACCAGGGTCCATCCTTTACGGTTTGGATTCCCGAACTCAATGAGACTCTAATCCAGAGTGCTCGTACACTGAGTTGATCAAGAAATCGAGGAGAAGGTCTCTCTGTGGTGCGCTACAGTCCGAGTCCTTTTGGGACTCTGGACGATGACCGCTCATCATTGGATCTAGATCCAACGATCCGGGTTTACTGCGTTCAAAACTAAATAGGAAAATGTTTCTTAATTCTCCAATAAAGCCTATATCCAAGGGGAAACTTAGAAATTTAATAACTCCCAATTGGATTGACATTTCTTTCCCAAATTTTGAGAGAAACTCGGATATTGTATTACCCTCCACTCCTCCAAATTTGGTTCCATAATGATACTAATTCGATTCCTTTGCTTGTAATGCAAGTCATCATTATATTATTCACATTTTTCCATCTTTTCATTAATTCTTTCATTATTATTCCCTGATTTTGAGTTCCTTGATCTCCAAGGTATCCATTAACTCGATTTCTTATTTTTAGGGAAATATGCCATATCCTTTTCCTTATTTTAGGGGATTCTTTATGTATTCTTTGTTAATGTCAATTTGGGCTTCAAATAAAGCAAGGCCCATTAAGAAACATGTAACCAATCATCTATGAAATACATTTCAATCAATCATGGAATCCATTCCAAACCACATCACATCAATCAAGCAAATTCATTTATTTTTAAATGATATTTACAAAAGTCATTACATAGTTTGGAAAATTGAGGTTATAACAATGCGCATGGATTCGGACATGAGTGAAGACACCCACTCGTCGAGCTGAACATCTCATGCGAGGGACGTCAGGAGGTCGAGGGCCAGATCAGCTGCAGCCCCTCCATCATTGGGGCAGATCCTGCGTCAAGTATTTGACTACTTGCAGGAGGTAACAGGCAACCACTCTGTTACTTTTGCTTCCCTCACCTGCACGTTCACTATTTTCTAGGAGAGGCTGAATGACTAGGAGTGGCAACTACTGACCCTAGTTGGCCTTCCCGACCAACTAGAAGCCCTCAATAAGACAATGCAGTTGGCGCTCCAATACCTCGATGCAATAGAAGAAAGGTTGGACCTGAGAGATGGCCACCCCATTCAAGATAGCCAAGGAGGTCTCCATCACCTCCTGGCTCTAGCTCTCCACCTTCCTCATCAATGTACTCCTCCAGGACGTCGTCTCCTTCATCCTCCAGTGGGCCCTCCACAATGCCTGAGGAAGGGACGACACACAAGTCAACCGACGGGGCTCCAACAGGACAGGAGAGTTCCCACGACATCAAAGAAGCTGCTCCCTCATCCTCCCTTGACGAAGATGAAGACAATGACGAACCAATCAACATCAAGGAGGACTCTTCTGAAGAATCAGAGGGAGAAGGGGGGACATCTATACTGCTAACAACAGACCCCCCCAGAGGAAGGAGTTCGATGGCAGACACATTCTCTACGCCATCTAAAATCCCCTCCTTCAAGACGACAAACTTTGACAAAAGAGCCATCAGATACCTGACAATCAGAGACCAGAAATTACTGAACAAGGTCCTGAGATCACATGAAGATGAAGAAGATGCCATCTGGAGTGACAACTACTTCTCTGTATGACGGGGAGCACTGAGGAGCATGTTCTTCTCACCGGCCGTCATCGGAAAGAAACTCTTCAGGGTCCTACAAGGTGCCGTGATCAAGAACGTGAGCATCAAAACAAGCCGACAGCTCATTTACAATGCCACCCCAACCTTGGCGAGAAGATTGATGAAGGGGCTATACAACTCTACACAGGTGGCCAGCATGATGGAGTACATCGAAGAGTACAACCCCAACCTGGTGCTGGCTCCCTACAAGAATCGAAGGAACTGGTTCCTTTGCATGGAAGACCTCCAGAATCACGACGTCCAACTCCTCAGCTGCTGCAACAAGGAGGTCCCACACTCAGAAAACACCTTCGTTCACCCTGAAGATAGATATCTGAGGCTTCTCCCGCTGTGTCTCCACCGCACAATCAAGTACAGAATCCAATGCCACAACAACATTTGGAATTTCTTTACACTCAGTGACTTCCCCGTTCAAGAAGAAGAGGGAAATGGAAACAACGCCTTCGTAGTCCTGTGCGCCATTGAGATGCTACACATCTTTGGATACCTAAGGCATCTCAAGGGCCAAAATTTCTATCAGTTTAGGAGCACTTATGCTCTGTTGTTGATCAAGGATGGGTGCTATTTCTGAGACGCAGACATCCCAGAGAAGCTGCTGGATAGCGATCAAGATGACAAATCCTCCCAACCCAACAGCCTTCCTGAGGGAGAAGCCGAAATGGCCACAGATGTTTACGGGGTAGGCAAGGAGATGGAAATTCTGCGTGATATTCTTACAACTGAAGACCCCGCTTTTCTTGATGCTTCAGAAGAAATGGTCAGTAACTTCGACCGTTCTGCATGTTCTTCACTAACCCAGGAACATGTCAACAAAATTCTATAGAAGCTGGCTGATTCTACCCTCACAGACATCATCTATGAGGCACAATACGTCATTGTCCCAGTGGATGATCTTCGGGACGTGATAAAGGTAGGAGGATGTCTGGCAATGTCAGTGGTGGCAGCCTACATCCAAGTACTATAGAGAAAGTTTGAACACGCATACATCACCCATCCTATGCTGTTCAACGATATCTGCCTAGCTGACGAGTCAGGAGAAAAGAAGTCATTTCTAGCAAAGATACAAAGCAACATGTCACGTATCATCTTCTTTCCAATCCTACACTACAATCACTAGACACTCCTGACTGTGTACACTCACCCACGAGCAGCGATCTTCTACAACAGCTCAGACAACAATAAAGATCATCCGGTGCAGTGTACATCAACCGCGTTGACACCCCTCGAGCGCTTAGCCAGAAAATACTACACCGAGGTGGCAATGCTGATCCAGCCATTCTTGGATAACACGACAAACGTATGGCATGAGCTTCAATTCTGCCACAACACTCCACAATAAGTTCCACAATCAAACGACTGTGACATCTACGTGCTAGAATGGATCTCTAGCTCGGTGGTGCTACAACAAATGCCTAACAAGCTCCACCACATCGACTACCACATCAAACACGGAGAATATGTGTGGGAGCTTATATATGAAGGAGGCGCGCTCACCAGCTAAACCCTCACTGACTTATCACTATACTACCTTATTTATCTCACAACTCTGGGATAAAGTGTGGGTTAAGTTGGGGGGGTACTATATATCAATGAGGGAGGTACTAAAAGTTCTTCCATTTTGTCTTTCTTCTTTCTCTTATACATATCCTGTGTACATATACATATACATATCTGATACAAAATAGTGCATATACAACTCCTTGCCTCTTTACAATTGTACATATGCATTCTATAGTAAATATCAGATACATCTTCTCCTAGCTTGTTCTCTTTGTGTCTAAGGTGGTGCACGCTTTTGTTATGATCATTCTGAAAATGCAGTCTCAAATGACAAAAAGGCTATGACTTTTTCTACGCTAATTTTGAAACAAAAAAATAATCTCGCAACAGCTAAGAGATGTGCATATGAAGGAAAAAGTTGCCCGAACAACAAAAACTCTTTCCACCCCCCTATCCACCAAAATCTCAAAACAATGAAAAAAAACACACTTGTTCTTCCAAAAGTACCCATCTTTAGGCATGGTAGATCCGGGGCAGTGGTACGTAGGATGTGAAATCACTGCTCTAAAGCCAACTGGCTTGGACTGTAGGGACCACTTTCCTGCTAACGGACCCATACCTGGATGGACCAATGGGAAACCAGAAAAACCCAAAAAGCCTTTAACCTTCCCAAAAACCCAACTTCTTGCTCCCAAAAGTTGTTTGGTGTGAAAGCTAACTTCGAAACCATGCACCAAAATCTCGATGAAGCTGAAGAGAAAATTTTTGCGTAAATAAGGCAATGAAAAGTAATAAAGCCTGTTGCTCGTGAGTAGATGTAATTTTCCCAATGAACGTCTCGAAAAATGCGTTTAAACCCCTTGTCCAAGGACAATGTCTGATTAAGAAGCGGTGTCACAAAAAAGTTTTAAAATGAGTACAGATTGATTGAGGATAATTAAAATTCTATGTTTGGGGGAGTTGATAACACCCATTTTATGGCCATTTATAGCCTTCATTTCTTTGTCAAAACTTCCCTCTAAACTGTTTTTCCTCTCAATTTTGTCATGTTTTGCACAAAAGTAAAATTGCGCTACACCCCTAACTCTTTTTCCATCTTTTGTACAGATTTTTCCTATTTTATACCCAACGTCTGAAAAAGGCCTGCCCGACCCATCTACAACGCGCACCTGCATCGACCCTTCTACTAGCCGTACATCATGCATGCTTACCCGTTAGCAACTGCTGCCTGATACGACTGCAGCCCGAAATAGTTGTGTCACGCGGGAAGAGTGGTCTGATGGGCGGTACGCCACTTACCCAATAGAGAGATCTGCCCGCCACGACTAGACAACCTATTATGGAATGTCGTGCGATACAAACCACTCATCAAAAGTGTCTGACCGCCACGTTCACCCGATACATTTGCAACCTGGCACACGACGATCTGCTGTGTCGGGCGACACACATGTGTCGATCATCCCCAAGGCCATGTAAGTAGGTTCGATGAAGGATACATGGCCCCACAAGAACCACAACCTCCACCAACTTCTGCCTATAAATAGCAGCTACAAGAATTCAATGGCACGGGTCAGAACCTCATGAAAGCTGACTTTGGAAAGCACCTGGAGTTGGTGTGCCAGGCGATACTAGGTGAGTTCGCCCCAGCCCGAGAGGGATGGGAGTGGTTCACTTAGGACCCTCCCCAGTAGCCCGACACGACCAAGAAGGACACCCGATGTGCTGGGTTCCTAGATGGGCTCCTGCCCGATACAGATCACTCCCTACGCTCGATACAAGGAACCTGAGAACCTAAGTCATCTCTAACCTGACACGATATTGAACCTGATATGGACCACCCATCACGGTGTGCTGCCCGAGAGGGTGGTACCCCAACACGGCCATATCGGATAGAGATCCTTGACCGATACGCCTGCCTGTCACGGCCTATCACCCGAAAGGGCTAGCCGCCCGACACAGGTATATCGAGCAGAGCTCCCGCCTGATATCGAGTTAGCGATACCTTAGGGGTCTACTGCTGTATATCGACCTCCTACATCAAGGGGGCCGATACCTATCTTACTTTCTCAACATTTACTTTCATTTAATACACATTGTAGCTGAACCCCCTTTTATACAATATCTATGCTTATAGAATCTATGGAGTTTAATACCTTTTGTTCTGTGGTTGGTTCCCTTTTGTTAGATGATTTCTTATATAGCCTCTGAGTTCTAGCTTGTATGTTTGGATCATGTTTTGACTAGCTATCGAAATGTGTTTCCCATTTCAACTCCTCCGAGAGAAGGACATTGTAACTCTAGAGCTTGGTCTGATCCGGGAGTACGAGAGTACCCAGGGTTGGAGCTGCTTCGGGTTGCTTTCCCACTCCAACCTATGTCCATTACCATTGCGAGAGGGTGTTGACATTTAGTTGGGGGTACCCCCTTTGAGAGAAAGGGTACATGGTGTTTTCCGCTGCCGCTTGTTATTCCTAAGTTTTCTTCCTTCATGCCTGGCCTTGACAATAGTTTTACCTCCTTGGAAGCTATTGTGCAAAATCCCTAAAAATTTCTAAAACCCTAAAGCCATCATCTTTCTTATAACTTCAGTTGGAGATAGTTTTTCTTTACAATGTTCCCTTGTTGCGGCATATCTATCCTTTCTTGTCTGTATATCCTTGCCCATATGAAGGTTATCTCTATGCGCTTGCTTTAATGCTTTGCTTGTATGTTTAGCTATCATCTTGTGATGTTTGATCATCGATATCTCGAGAGATTAATATCACTTTTATCCATGACGTGGAGCAGCATGAATGCACGAGAGTGTTAGATTGCTGGTGCTTTAAACCATATGTTATACCGTAAGGCTTTTGAGCTGTCTTCTCGAGAGAGAGACTTCTTTTAAGTCTGGTTCTTTCCTCGTCTCGAGAGAGAGAGAGTGGAATGAGGCGTTGTATGGTTGCTCGTAATTTTGATATGTGCATGCAGGGAAGAGGGATAATATGTTGGTTAAGGGAACATTTTAGTTAAGTAAACCCTGGTCCGAGTTTTTCTTTTTCTCGTTATAGTTTCTTTTCTTTTCTTTTCTTTCACCCTTTTTGTTTTTACCTTCAGTTTTCCGTTCCTTGGGGAACACCTTTTAATCCTCTTTCTCTACCGTAGTATAAAAGTGTTGATTCCACATTCTTGGCACTACCAACCTCATCCCTAAGTTCGACCCCAATCGCTACATCAGACCCTGTTATCGTTGCGGGGGCCTAAAAGTTGAGTTATCTCTTTAAAAGTCTGACTGCTTTAATCCGCTCCTTTTGGACGCGTGATTTAGGCCGGTCAATCACGTACTCATCCTCATAATTATTCCAGTTAAGAAATGCAATTTTAATATCCATATGCCAAATCTCATCAGTCATAACAAGTTACAACAACAAGGCTGATCTTGACAGATTTAACCATAGTAACTAGTGAAACACTTCATCATGTTCAACACCTTGAACTAGTTTGAAACACTTTGCAACTAATCTACCCTTCCATGTTGATCTTATCCCTGAAGACCCAATTGTACCCTATGGGTTTTACCCCCTCAGGTGGATCCACCAAGGTCATACCTTGTTGGTTTACATGGACTCCATCTTGGATCTTATGGTCTCAAGCCATGCCTAGATTCTGGTCCCTCAATAGATTCTAGGTAGGTTGTTGGCTCATTGTATATGACCAATTCACCGCCTTATGAGCCATAAGATGTCATACTCTTTCAAGCTTAAGGTGTGTTCTACTAGAACTACAAGTCTTGTGTGTTTAATAAGGAACTTGAGATTCCACAACAATTTGTAATTCTGATTATTCCCATTGAACCTTTAGGTTCAATGTTTTTCTTTCTAGTCTCAAACGTTTCGAGTTCTACTTTTCTCCCACTGATTCCTTTGGAACTAAATTCCTCTAAAGGAATTTAGCTATCCAGATCAACAAACAACTTTATTGTTGGATTGTGTAACGACACACACTTTTGAGTGTCTAAAAGACCTTAAAGTCGTGAATCATTACTCATAAATTCTAGGATCAGATTCAAGAAATAATACAAAATAGTAAACAATTTCAATTAATGAACAAATATTTACATGTTGCATAAAAAGCTCCTCTAAGAAGTTACCTAAATTTTAGAAAGAATTAACTTGTAAATGTAGGATGATATACCACTATGTCTAAACCTTCATGAATTACTTTAGAGTCTTCAACATATTTAATCTGTAACCTCATGTCAACGAATCAAGTATACCTGATATCTAAAATGCTGGCAAACAAATATGCGATCATTATATTTCTATATTAGTATGTGGGTTCAAACAATAATCACAAGTACATGTATAAGCAAACATCTTTATCTTGCATATAAGAACAGAAACTTGCTTTCATATTATAACCTATATCTGGTCTACTACCCAGGTGTAATCACTATCCCTCCAGGGCTCGTGTGCAGTACCCTTAAGACAAGTCTAATCTAGGGTTTGGAATATTGTTATTTACTTTACATGATACTCATAGGAACTTTATAATTTGCAAGAAGTAAATAAACAAGCAAGCAATTTATTTTTCATTCGATCTCATCAAGAAACCTCAACAAACTCAGAATTTGATACATGTATTCATAACCGTAACCATGTACCTTATGCTATTGCAAAAACCATGCAGAATATATCACATGTACTTTAAGAGTGCATCCAAACATCCAAGCAACACATCATTCAATCAACATTATCTGAAACACACATACTGTATATGTGTCACCATGTATTCACATTATATTAGTCAGATCTAGATTCGATCCTAAACTAGGGTTTAGGGTTATCTCATGTTTGGACTAGGAATTAGGGTTACAAACCCTAATTCCATCATATTATGGTTTCTAAGATTACAAATTCAGTTATCCATATTAGGTGAAACCCTAATCATCAACTTAAGAATATTATATTACTCATGATACCTAGAACACACTATCCGCATTAGATCATAGCAAGATGTCAACATTGGTTTTCAAACCCTAAAGTAGCATGCATATGATTATTAATCTAGGAACATCAATTATTCATCATCCTCAAGGATTTCCTTATTATACATGTCAAGATCAGGTATTAACTCAACATAACCAAATCTACTCAATTAAACATCATATTAGAGGAATCTAGATCTTCCTTTACATTAAACACATCTAAACATGTATTGTATATAATTTTGGAACAATAAGCCTAATTAAACCCTCAAACTATTTTATTTAGATTCCTCTCATTTTTCTGAGCAATTTGATATATAGTTTTGCTATATTTCGAGTTACCATTAATTAACTACAATTATCGCAAGATAACATGATTTGGACCAATTACATGCTGACATGTCAGCATATGCTACCCAGGCATCGACCAATGGCCTTGCACCCCATCAGTTGCCAGTCCACATTGGATGATACTTAAAATAATTACTAAAATATGCTTTTACCCTTACCTGAGTGGACATGTTCCCATCATGCGTGGGGGTGTTTGGGTCCTTTGAGCCTTGGCTGCCTTCAACCTCATGTAGGCGACTGTAGCACCGTTCATGTGCACGTGGAAGCATCACTCAGTGTCAACCCACCCATACCCTCCTATCCTAGAATACCGACTCCTCGTTGCGATTCTCTACTCTGTGTCGACACACGCCGACAACCGACGCCATCCCTTTAGTGGTTAGGGCTTCCAACCACTGGTGATTCCCTCCCTCATTACCGTGGAGCTACTGCTAGGTCGCCCATCTGTGACACCCACCCAACATCAGTGGAGGCACCATTACTAGGCCCTCCCTTCTCGTCATTGCAGTGCATGGGTTCCAATGCCATGTTTCCTTCAAGGTCTCATGATTTGCCTCCCCTCTCTTCCTTGCTCTTCTATCATTATCCCGACGGCAAGAACCCAAGACGGTCAGTACCACAAGTTGCTACTGGTATACCTCTAAGAGTTGTCCCATCTCTTCACCTCCAACCTTCCTCAACTAGACTATTGCCAACAATGCTCCAGCATCACAGAGCCAAAATAGGCTGTGGCAATGAGAGACATATGGGGAAGGCGTCTAGCCTCAGCCCCAAGTCTTGTCATGCAGACTGTGAACAATAGACAGAGGTATCAGAGAGGATACATGGGCGAAAAGGGTGGAACTGCCCCATATATATATATATATATATATATATATATATATATATATATATATATATATATATATATATATATATATATATAGGTAGTATTGGGGTTTGTAGATCCCAATTCCTATAGATTCTTGTATACAATTAGTAATCTAAAGCAAAGGAAAGAATTAAATAGATTCCTCCTTTCCTTTCTTCTTTCCATTACTCTCCATGTCTACATATACATGGTTACACATGTATTCCTTTTACTGTTTAACAATTATTCACCAAAATAATAGGAGAAGGGAAACATGTTTTGGGATGTAATTAAACTCCTTACCTTTTGCTCTTATAATTCCTAAAGTCATGAGAAGATACTACCACGTTCTTATAATTAGGACTTTGATTTTGCATTAAAGTCATAGGGAAAGCACATCAATATATGGCACCTCATTGGATAATGGATGCTAGATTATTCTTAATTTCTCCCTTACAATTGTCTCATGGAACATTCTTTTTCTTTCTATGTCTATAATTCTCTTCCTTTCCTTTATTATATTTGAGTATACAAAGATTGAATTGAGATAATGTTGTTTGGTGCGTCAACATTGTGTTTCCACTCTTCGGATACATAGTTATTCTATTATTTTCTCTTGGGAACCTACGCATGGTTCCATATTTCGTTTATGTAATATCTCACAAGGCCATTATTATTTATTCATGTATGAATTCCTTCTTTTTATTTGACTTGTACCAGAAGCACCAATGTCACAAAGTTGATTTCATGAATAATACTATTGGAGAATAAAAATCAATTTATATATACAATTTTACCAAAATTGAGGATATATCATTCACCCCTCCTTAAAAGGAAATTTGTCCCCAAAATTCAAACTGGGTAAGCTTTAAGGATAATGATAACCCAACTTAGTTCCAAACTCTAGGGTTAACAAACCTTCTTAGATATCATTAACATCCTTTACTGATCTGCAAATTTCTCACATTATTACTAGGATTGGCACTTGAATTCAATTCAAGGTATATCTACATCCTTAGAATTTACATGTTATCATCTATTGATGATTCCATTCTTATTGGTGATTTTGTTATTACTTGGTGATTTCTCTTTTCACCTAGGTTTCCAACCTATTGTTCATTTATTCTCAGACTAGGGTGAGGCAACACCTCTAACCCTAAATCATGTCATTACACATTCAACGTAGGATATTCTTCCTCATTATCTCAATTTTAAGCATAACATGTGTCTATCCAATCTCCATCCCTCATGAAATGAGCATTTGACTACAACCCAAATGCAAAGTTCATTTCATTCTAAGAGCAGTGCCTTTCAATTTCACATATTAAGTTGAATCATACTTGACATGACTCTAAAATTACTTGTTCTTAATTTCATAGCATATTTATATTTCATGAAGTCAAGTGTCCCTTTTCTTACTTTTAAGTTAGGGAACAACTTCACTCTAGTTTTTATGACTTCCTTATATCTTTTATATTTACATCTCATGTATCATTATGATCCTTAGTCAAATCCTTGAGGTCTCTAGGGGTATAGGTACCTTTAGAGTGATCTCATCCTTATGCATCAAGAGAGTGCCTTTCACATTCACCCATTATGCCACATGATCCTCATGGAGGTAACTAATCTCCTGAGTCATGTACCTTGGAAAAACCTAGCTGTTACCTCCCGACCACATGGTTATGTGCATTCAGGGCATATCAACTCCCAACCCATCGGTCCTATGTACCTCTAATACACCCTACCTGACCCGTAGGATTGCATTAGGACTCTACCCTTCCTAAGGGTTTCTTTTGAGATCTCACATCTTTTAAGCACATTATTCTCTTATATAATTTTCTAACCAGGATTGCCTTCACCTCTCAGTTTTGAGTAGACATTATGCAGTGTAGTCCCAACATTGGGTTCGGGAAACCTTCCCTCTAGGGATTGGTTCCATGTTGGTCTTCCCTCCTGGTCTTGACCTTCTATGATCTTCCCCTCCAGGGGCTTGATCCTAACCAACTACACTGTGGACTTGGGCCACCTTCCCTCTGGGCTTGGTGCCTTTCTGGTCCTCCCTCCTGGGCTTGGTGCCTTTCTGGTCTTCCCTCCTGGGCTTGACCTTTTCATGACCTTCCCTCCCGGGCTTGGTCGTCTACTCAGAGATGTCATCCTTGGGTTCAAATAATGTAAGTGCTTTCATATTTATATCTTTATCTCTTCACCTCTCTAGGTGAGGATTAGGATTATCTCAATACTTAAATACATTTATTCACTTACCTTTTAAGAGAAATTCCTAGCCTAGGTGCCTTCTTAGCTCATAGGAGGGGGTTTGACTCTCTAGCCACAACCTGATCCCAAGATCTAAGGTTTTGCCTCACTCCTAGGTCATCTTCCAACTCTTGGGTTGACCCACCCCAAGTTGGCACACTAACTTTAAAGGTTTCATAGATATCTTTTTTTTTCATTAGTCATAATGTTTTATAATTACAACCTATCAACCCATGTTTGGTCAATTCCTAGAATACCCCCTCATGGTTTCTATCTATTCAGTGAACTTGGATCACCTTCCCCTCCAGGGGCTTGGCCATCATCACCAAACTTCTAGAGACAACATGAGGGGTTCGAGCAAGTTATATTCAGATTTTCACTTTCATATATATATATATATGAATATATATATATATATATATATATATATATATATATATATATTAGGTTCATATATTTCTTAAGACATCTTACATAAGTGTTATGCTCCTCATGCACACATGCACGGGAGACTGGGTCACCTAAACCCATCCCTTTATTTTTTTTATTCTTGATTTCAAGTTTCACATGGGTGGTTGACCGGCCTAAATCGCGCATCCAAAAGTAGCAGATTTGAAGTAGTCAGACTTTTAAATTACCCAACTATTAGGCCCCCGCAATGATGACGGGGTCCGAAGTAGCGATCAGGGTCGAACCATAGGGACAAGGGTGGTAGTGTTAAGAACACGAAATCAACACATTACACTCCGGCAGGAGGTAAGATGAGGACAAAGTTCCCGAAGGGAACAACAGGCAAAGATCGATAAAATAAAGGGAAACTATCTCCAACTAGACCTACAAGGAAAAATTAAGGTTTTAAGAGTTTATCGGTTTTTAGGGGTTTTGTTCAACAAAACCAGAGAGAATAATACTATTGCCTTAGTGAGGAACGAAGGAGGAAACTTCTGTAAAACAAGTGACAACATGAGCATCCAGTACCCCTCCTCTCGAAGAGGGTACCTCTAACTAAGCACCAACACCTCTCTCAAGGTTGATGGACTTGGGTTAGAGTGGAAAGGTCACTAAAGTCACTCCGATCTTGGGTACTCTCGTACTCCCGTATCAGACCAAACATTTGTGCCACAACACCTCTCTCGAGGTTGCAGCAACAGGAAACACGATTCGATAGCTAGTCAAAACATGATCCAAGCATACAAGCTAGAGTTCGGATGCTAAACAAAGCAATCATCCAACAAAAAGGAACCAAACGTAAAGCAACATATATTTAAAGGTCCTTTGATTCCACTAGCATAATCATTTATATAAAGGGGTTTGGTTACATTGCGTAAGTAAAGAAAGTAAATAACTAAAAAAGAAAGATAAGTATCGCCTCCTTGATTTAGAAGAGCGACATGCATCAGCAGATGCCTAAGATTCCTCCATCCCGATACCGGTGTGGAGCTCTGCTCGATACGCCTGTGTCGGGCGGCACACCCTGTCGAGCGATAGGCCATGACGTTCAAACGTACCGGACAAAGCACTCTCACCCGATATGGTCATGATGGGGTGATACCCTCTCGGGCGACACACCATGACGGGTGATTCATATCGGGCTCAGTATCATTTCAGGCTAGAGGCTGCTAGGGTGTCGGGTTACTCGTATCGGGTGTCCTTGTTGGTCGATAACAGGCTGCTGTGGTGACCGGGGCAGATTCTAAGTGAACCATTCCCGCCCTCTCGGGTTGGAGAAGTGCTCACCTAGTATCGCCCGATGTACCTCTGGGACGCGACACACTAGCTCCAGGTGCTTTCCCAAGTTAGCTTTCGCGAAATTCTGACCCGTCCGATCGGAGTCCTGTAGCTACTATTTATAGGTAGCGGTTGGGTGAAGCTGTGGTTCTCCGGGCGCCACATGTCCTCCATCGGCTCCATCATTGCGGCTTCAGGGATGCCCGATATGCGTGTCACCCGACACAGAGGGTGTCAGGCTGTAAGCGTGTCGGGTGTCGTGATGAAAGGGCGCCTGTCGGGTAAGTGGCGTATCGCCCGTCAGATCCCTTTACGCAGCACCCCCGTGTCACGTGGTAGTGTATCGTGCTGCCCTATGTCGGGTAGCGAGTGTGTCGGCCGACTGGTAGGAGGACCGATGTAGGTAGAATACGTTCATGGGACGAGACGAGCCTTTTTGCTGATAAATGAGTCAAAAAATGAGGAAAACTCTACAAAAGATGATAAAATTGAGTTAAGAGCGTAGCGCGGCCTGTTTATTCAAAAACATGACAAAAAGGAGAGGAAAATAGTTTAAAAGGGGAGATTTGACAGCGAAATAAGGGCCAAAAAATCACAAAATTTTGTGTTATCAACTCCCCCAAACTTAGCATTTTGATTGTCATTAATCAATCTTTAAAACTTTGTTTGTGATGCTTCTCTTTAACCGGTATAGTTTTCAGACCATGGGTTTGAGCGAGCATTTGAGATGTCTTAAAGAGAACGCTGCCCGACCACAAACAACAGACTTTACTTTTCCTACCTTATTTAAGCAAAATTTTCTCCACAGCTTCGGCGAGACTTGGGTGCATGATTTCGAAGTTAGCTTTCACACCAAATAGCTTTTGGGAACAGAAAGTTGTGTGTTTGGGTAGGTTTGAGGCTTTTTGGGTTTTTCTTGTTTCCCATTAGTCTATCTTGGTACGGGTCCGTTAGAGGGTGAGTGGTCCCTACAGTCCAAGCCAGTTGGATTTAGAGTAGTGATTTCACATCCTACGTACCACTGCCCCGAATATACCATGCCTAAAGATGGGTACTTTTGGAGCACAAGTGTGTAATTTTTTTTTTCATTTGGTACAACTCTCATGCTTTTATTCACTCTCATAAGGCTATTCTGTCTTTTTGGGATTTTGTTGGGTAAGGGAAAACAAGAGAAATTTTCGCTATTTGGGAAGCTTTTTCCTTCTACATACACGTCTCTTAGCTGTTGCGAGATTATTTTTCGAAATTTTTTTGGCATGGAAGGTCGTAGTCTTTTGTTGTTTGAGGCTGCATTTTCAAAAAGTCATAACAAAACATGTACCTCTATGGACATATTGAAAACAAACTGGTAAGAAGTCGTATCATGTTTTTACTATGCAGTGTCTTTATACATATGTATGGAGACGAAATAAGAAAAAATTTTAGCAAAATTTTTGTATGAGCAAGTATATGTATATGTATATGTACACATGTTATAGAAAAAGAACAGAAAGAACAAAAAGGGGTGAAGTTTGAAGTGCTTTTAGTACCTCCCTCACTGGTACATAGTATCCCCCCCAAACTTACTCCACACTCTGTCCCAGAGTTGTGAAGTAGATAAGGTAGGGTAATGTTAACTCAATGAGGGTTTTAGCTGGTGAGCGCGCCTTTGCTAGATAGAAGCTCCCACACATATTCTCCTCGTTTGCTGTGGTAGTCGATGTGGTGGAGCTGGTCAGGCGTCTCTTCATTCGATATCCATTCCGACACGAAGATGTCACAGTCGTTAGATAAAGGAATTTGTTGTGGACTGCAGTGGCAGAACTGGAGCTCGTGCCATTTGCTCGCTGCCATCTCCAGGAATGGTTGTATCAGCGCCACCACCTCGTCATAGTATTTTCATACTAAGAACTCGAGGGAGGTCAACACTGTCGATGTACACTGCACTGGATGATCTTTGTTGCTGTCTGAGTTGTTGTAGAAGATTCCTGCTCATTGGTGAGTGTACATCGTCAGGAGCGTCCAGTGGTTGTAGTGCAGGATGGGTAGGAAGATTGTGCGTGGAACCTTGCACTGCAACTCTTCCAGAAAGGATTGCTTCGCTCCTGTCTCGTTGGCAAGGCAGATGTCGATGAACAACATTGGATGAGCTATGTATGCGTGTTCAAACTTCTTCTGTAGTGTATGGATGTAGGCGGCCACCACAGATATTGCCATACATCCTCCTTCTTTTACCATGTCCCTTAAGTTGTCAACAGGGACTATGACACTTCCTGCCTCGTAGATAACATCTGTCGGGGTAGAGTCGGCTAACCTCAGAAGAACTTCATTGACCTACTCCTACGTGAGTGTAGAGTACGGGAAGCAGTCGAAGTTGTTGATCATTTCTTCTGATGTTTCAGGCAAATTAGGGTCTTCGATTCTGTGTACTTCCCGCAGGATTTCTAACCACTTGCCTACCCCGTAGATGTCTGCTTCTATCTCAGCTTCTTTCTCTGGAGTGCTGCTGGGTTGTGAAGATTCGTCTGCTTGATCACTGTCCAACAGCCTCTTTGGTACCCCTGCGTCTTGGAAATAGCGCCTGTCTTTGATCAGCAGTAGTGTATATATACTTCTGATATGGTAGACGTTTTGGCCCTGGAGGTTCCTTATGTATCCGAATATGTTGAGTAGCTCCATGGAACGCAAGACGATAAAGGCACTGTTTCCACTTCCCTCTTCTTCTTGGACGGGGAAGTCTCTGATAGAGAAGAAGTTCCAAACATCACTATGATGTTGGACTCCTTGCTTGATGGCTCGTAGAAGACGCAGTGGTAGAAGCCTAAGATGTTTGTCCTCCGGGCGACTGAAAGTAAGACCTGCGTGTGGCACCTCCTTGTTGTAGCAGCTGAGGAGCTGGACGTCTTGGTTCCGGAGGTCTGCCACTCACAAGAACCACGTGTTGTGGTGCTTGTACGGGGCCAACACGATGTTTGTGTTGTGCTCTTAGATGTGTCACAGCATGTTGGCCACCATGATGGAGTCTGGTACTCCCATCATCAATCTTCTTTCCAAGGTCGGGGTGGCGTTGTATATTGTTCTCCGACCTATCTCGATGCTGATATTATCTATTATAGCACCTTCTAGGACCCTGAACAACTTCTTTCCGACGACGGCTAGCGAGCAGAATATGTTTTTGAGTGCTCCCCGTCATACGGAGAAGTAGCCATCACAACAGACGATGTCTTCTTCATCAGCCTACGACCTCAGGACCTTGTTTAGCAGTTTCTGGTCCTTGATCGACAGGTAGCCGATGACCCTTCTGTCGAAGTTGGCCATCTCAAAGGAAGGTATCTCCGACGGTGCAGATAATTCATCTGTCGTCGAGCGTCTTCCTCTGGGGGGTGTCTTTCATTTGTGGAACATATGTCCCCCCTTCTCCCTCAGATTCGTCAGAAGAGTCCTCCCCGATGCTGATTTCTTCATTGTCATCCTTAGCTTCGTCCAGGGGGACTGAGGGAGATGCTTCTTCCAGACCGCGGGAGCTCGCCTGTCCTGCTAGAGCTCCGTTGGCTGACCTTTGTGGCATCCCTTCCTCGGGCGTTGGGGATGGCCCGCTGGAGGAGGAAGTGGACGATGGTCTTGATGAGGATGCTGACGAGGAAGGTTGAGACCTTGAGCCAGGAGGTGACGGAGATCTTCTCGGCTAACTTGGGCGTGGATGGTCATCCCCCCTGTTCAGCTTCTCCTTGATCACGTCAAGGCGCTGGAGGGCCTGCTGAAGTGTGGCGTTGAGTGCCTCTAGTTGGCCGGGAAGACCAACTAGAGTTAGCAGTTTCCTCTCCTGGCTATTCAACCTCTGCTGGAAAATGGAAAACTTGCGGGTGAGTGAAGAAAAAGTAGCAGAGTTGCATTCTGTTACCTCCCACAAGTGATCGAGTTCGTGCCCCAGCATCTTCCCGAGTGACGGAGGGGCTCCTGCAGATCTCCCTCTCATCCTCGCGATACTCCTCTCGCGTGAGGGTCTACCCGATGAGGTAGAATCTATCTCGATTGTTCACGAGGTAGTTGCTTCTGGGTGAGGCGTAAGATCTTTCTCGGCTATCTCTGCCTCACCCTCTTGGTGTGGTGGAGAAGGTCGTGGTGTTGGTGGTTTCTGCTCCACCTCTGTGTTATCGGCAATCTCCTCTGCAACTGCCATAGGAGACACTGGCGGCGATGTCGGTGTAAGGTGTGCAACTCTGAGCTCCATCTCTAGGATCTCGGCGAATGCCCCATTAGTGGCGTACGGCTGTGCTTCTTTTTCTGCGGGAGCTGCGGCTGTCTCTTCCACGACAGCTTCCCTCGGGGCTTGTATGGTTGTCTCTACCCCGGTTGTCTCAGTGATCTTGACGATCTCCAGTTCTTCCTCAGCCACGACAGATATTGTCGTGGTTGTGGCTGGGGTGGTAGGAGCGATGACAGCTCTATCAATTGCTATCGCCGGTGGCTCTGGAGCAATGGGCGACTCAGCAGGAGTTGTGGAAGATTTTTCCTTCCGTGCGTCAAGAGGAATTGGTTCTCCTCTCGCAGCTACCCTCTCTTGTATACTGGTGGTGGCGGCGTAAGCGGCTTTGACTGCCACTGCTTCGATCTCTGCACTGGTGAAGACTAGCTTTTCTGTGTCGTAGTTGGCGCAACTAGGAAGCAGAAGGAGGGTGCTTGTTCTTGCGAATTTGTAGAAGTACCTTCGCCCCTCCTTCTTGATGATGCTGTCTCTAATGAGGAACTTGAGGTCGATCTTTTCATCGCCCCTTGTCCTTGAGAGACTGCGCGGCTCCCGTGGGTACCCTAACCCAACCGCGATTAGATTGATGATGCCACCCATGCAGTATTCTTTGGTGGCATCCTTTATTGGGTGCAACCTATTCAGCAAGAAACGCCCCAGATTGATCACCCTTCCCTCCATCATGTGCCACATGAGATGGAGTTCTTCGATGTAGATGTTGCTTGATTCGTTCTTGCTAAAGAGCAGGCATGCCACCAGCTTGTGCACTATTCTCCAAAAGCAGGAGTGCACCGTCGTCACCTTGCTTCCGGGCTTGAATGATGACTCGCCGGTTAGCTTCCTCCAGAGCTCCACGGGATTGAACCCGTCTCCTTCGGTGATCCTCACACCGTTATTAAGTTGTTCCTTCTCCTCCTCGCTGGAAGAGAAGATCTCGTTGAGCAGCTTTTCGGAGATGACGTGCTCCGAGTTGTATAACCGCCCCTGCAGTTTGTCTGCTCTACCGTATTTTTCTATTTCTTCGGGTCTATTATGCACCTGATAGAGAGATGACATGAGCTCTCTGGTGAGTTCAGTGTAGGAGGCGGAGTGGCTGAAGTCGATCTTTCGTAGCCCTGCTGCAGCCAGGACATTTTTGAGTTTGTCGAATATGCCTAGCTGAAGGAAGGAGGACTGGTGGCAGAACTTGCTCGGCCTGTAGAGTTTTGTTGCCAATTCTGATACCAGCGCCCATGCTCATTATCTCTAGGCACTAACCTTCCTGGTGTGTGATCTAGGGGTTCTCCTGCCGTGGTTGAAACTATTGTTGGGGCCGTTACTTCTTCCGTCCTTGCTCTCTTCTCAGCCGTGGATGGCCCAACTGCCTCGGGATTTGGGCGTTTCTGCCTGACTTCCATAGCTTTGGCTGTGGCCTCGGAGTCGATCCTATGACCGTGTTCATCAACTTGAACAGTGGTTTGCTTGGTGTGGGTTATTTCTATTATCATCAGACAAGTTTATTTAGTATCTAAATGTTTGGTAGGAAAAAACTTAAAGTTGATATCAGTGTCTAAAAGAAAACAGATTGCACGATAAGAAAAATTCGGCCCAATACAAAAGCTGCCCGACACACCCGCATCGGGTTTCAAAACTGAACGATATCATGCATTCCCGATACGCCTATGTCGGTCGATATGAAGCTCTAAAAAATCGCCGTAGGCTCAAGCCCGATATGATCATCCTTAAGAAGGTGTCGCCCGTCACTAGGCGATACAAAACTAGGCGACACAGGAAAAATCCGAAAGACATAGCCAGTGCCCGATACACTTCATGTTCAAAGTGTGTCGGGCGACACATCCACGTGATGAAAAAGTGCCCGATAGGGTCGTCCTGACGGAAATTGTGTCGCCTAACAACAGAAACAAATGAAGCGATGCAGGGATGGGCGACACGGGCATTTCCCGATATAGGGTATCGGGCAACCGCACGTTAAAGATGTGTCGTGTGACACAGGTGTCGGGCGATACAAGGAAATTCAACTAAAGTCATAAGTCAGATATGATGGTGTGCGACATTAGGTTCGTGTTGGAAAAGTAGGATGATATGGCTGTCGGGCTATACCTTTGCTATCTTAAGTTTATCTTGTGTGACACGAGAGCAGAAGCTAGGTTGCGCGACATGAGAGCAACGAGAGAAATTTCAGCAAGATACAGAAGTAGGTGAAAAGTAAAAGTAGTAGCCCGACACAGTTAAACCTCCGTACTATATATAGCAATCCAAACTGGGGGTAAAACCGGTAAAACAGGGGCGCGTGTCAGCCGTTGAGACAAATCATTCCCGAGATGAGCAGTCCCATCCGTCAAATCAAGGGTAATTGCTCATACCGCCTATCACGGGTGCTCGCCGCTCGACTTATCGTCTGACATGGTTCATGGGTAAAGCGTGTCGCCCGATACGACATCGCCTGATACAGGCGTGTCTTGTACGCCGCCTGAGTCTTTTGCCTGATACAGTCAGGGAACACGGTATCCTTGCCCGATACAAAGCTTCAGAACAAGATTCTTGATGAAAAACCAAAAAAAGAAATAAAGCGAAGGAAAAAGCAATTGATGGGTAAAACATCATTGGCCTAAGGAGAAGTTCCCGGCCTCAGATAAAATTACTCATCAATGCTCATAAAACAGAGCGGTGACCCATAAAATAGAAGAGTCAGAGCATGTGACACACGCTCTGACTCGGGCCTTATTACAATAATAATGTTCATAATGTTTTTCTTGCAGGAAAGGAAATAACATCCTATTCTAGAAAAAGTAAAACTCGGGCTGCCTCCCAAGGAGCGCTGTAGTTAGCGTCGTCTGCTTGACAACTCCAGATCCTTCACTTTTCGCTTTCGGCTGCTTCCGCATCTTGCAAATTGATCTCTGTCCTTCTCACAAACGCTTCGTCCTCATAGAACCTTTTTACCCTGTGCCCGTTCACTTGAAAAACTTTGGATGGATCATATTTATCATACAACTCCATCATTCCGGATGGGTATATCTTTGCTACGGTGAAGGGTCCGGACCACCTTGTTTGTAGTTTACTTGGAAAAAGATGAATGGAAGATTTAAATAATAAAACTTTGTCACCTTCACTTACATCCTTCTTCCTCAGGTGGGCATCATGCCACACCTTTGTCCTCTGCTTATAGATCCTTGCATTCTCATAGGCATGCATTCTCAACTCTTCGAGTTCCTGAAACTATAGATATCTTTTCTCTCCTACCTTCTCTAGATCCATATTCAAGAACTTAATTGCCCAAAGGGCCTTGTGTTCAAGCTCTAAGGGTAGATGACAGGATTTCCCATAAATCAACTTGTAAGGGGTAGTTCTAATGGGAAATTTATATGCAGTTCTGTAGGCCCAAAGTGTGTCACCAAGCTTTGTCGACCAATCTTTCCTCATGCGGTTGACAGTCTTCTCTAAAATTTTCTTGATCTGCCTATTCAAAACCTCTACCTGCCCATAAGTTTGTGGGTGATAGGGTGTAGCAACTTTGTGTTTAAATCCATACTTTCACAGGAGTGCTTCAAACTGTTTTTCTCCGAAATGAAATACACCGTTTCTTATTACAGTACGAGGTACTCCGAAACGAGGGAAGATAGTCTTCTCGAATAACTTGATCACCGATTTAGAGTCACACGTTTGGGTGGCAACAACTTCCACCCATTTAGACACATAATCCACTGCCACTAGAATGTACTAATATCCTTTTGATGGGGGAAACAAACCCATGTAGTCAATTCCCCATACATCAAAGATTTCGACTTCGACCCAATTGGCCATAGGCATCTCATTTCTTCTTCCAATGTTTCCTATTGATTGTCATTCTTTACAAACCTTTACATAATTTACAGCGTCTTTGAACAAGGAGGGCCATTAAAACCCCGATTGTAGAACCTTGGCGGCGGTCCTTTCACTCCCCAGGTGTCCTCCATATGGAGAGGCATGACATTCTTTTAGAATGTTTGGGACTTCTTCTTTGAGGATACATCTTTTGTACATGTTATCTGCACATCTTCTGAAGAGGAGAGGATCGTCCCAGTAGTAGTTCTTTACATCCGCAAAGAGCTTCTTCTTTTGATTATAGGTTATATAAGGGGGAAACTATCCGCAGGCAAGATAATTACAAATATCTGCAAACCAAGGTAAATTGTTTTCAACCATCAGCAAGGCTTCGTCAGCATAATTGTCATTAATAGGTGGTTCCTTCTGCCTTTCCACCATGATCCTTGATAAGTGGTCGACAACCACATTCTCCGCACCCTTCTTATCAATGATCTC
Source organism: Alisma plantago-aquatica (assembly GCA_963693085.1). Classification (NCBI taxonomy): domain Eukaryota; kingdom Viridiplantae; phylum Streptophyta; class Magnoliopsida; order Alismatales; family Alismataceae; genus Alisma; species Alisma plantago-aquatica. The sequence continues at coordinate 225,282,738 of OY856414.1, read as the reverse complement.
ATGGTCAAACTCTTGCAGTAACAAAGCCTACCTCAATAGCCTGGGCTTGGTATCCTTCTTCTGCATGAGATATCTTATTGCCCCATGGTCTGTGTAGACCTTAACCTTTGCTCCGATAATATAGGATCTGAACTTTTCGAAAGCGAAGACTATCATGAGCATCTCCTTTTCTATAGTCGTATAATTTACCTGAGCTTTATCCAGAGTACGACTGGCGTAGCAAATGACATGGTGCTTTTTGTCCTTTTTCTGTCCCAGGACAACTCCTACACCATAGTCACTGGCATCACACATAAGCTCGAAAGGTAGCTCCCAATCTAGAGCTTGAAGGATAGGCGGTGAGACAAGGGCATCCTTTAAGGCCTGAAAAGTGATTAGACAATCATCAGAAAAATTGAATTCAATATCCTTTACCAGAAGGTTGGACAACGGTTTCAAGATCTTTGAGAAGTCTTTTATAAATATTTGGTAGTAGTCGGTGTGCCTGAGGAAACTCCTCACTCCCGTTACAGACTTCGGTGGATGAAGTTTAGATATGGCTTCAACTTTGCTATCGTCTACCTCGATGCCACGCCTCGAAACGTTATGCCCTAGCACGATGCCTTCTCGTACCATAAAGTGGCACTTCTCCCAGTTCAAGACCAAACTCTTTTCCTCATAGCGTTGCAAGACTAGAGAGAGGTTTTTCAGGCAAGCATCGAAGTCCTTTCCATAGACAGAAAATTCGTCCATGAAAATTTCCATGATATCCTCCAGAAAATCCGAGAACATCAATACCATGCAACGCTGAAACGTTGCGAGAGCATTGCACAGGCCGAAAGGCATTCTTCTGAAGGTGTAGGTGCCATAGAGACAGGTAAAAGTAGTTTTCTCCTGGTCATCTGGTAAGATGGGGACTTGATAAAACCCTGAAAAACCATCCAGAAAGTAGAAATAGTCATGATGTGCTAATCTTTCAAGAACTTGATCAATGAAAGGAAGCAGATAATGATATTTTTCCGTGGCTTGGTTCAGTTTTCGGTAGTCAATACACATCCTCCATCCCATGACGGTCCGAACCACCACTTCATCACCTTTATCTCCTTTAACTACTATTATACCTCCTTTCTTGGGTACTACATGGATCGGGCTCATCCAGTTACTGTCACTGATTGGGTAAATGATCCCAACATCCCTCAGTTTGATTACTTCTTTCTTTACGACTTCTTTCAGCATCTGGTTCAATTTTCTCTGGTGTTGAGCCATAGGTTTAGTAGACTCTTCCAAATTATTGCGATGCATACAAAGAGCAGGGCTAAGGCCTTTGATATCCTCTACCGAGTATCCTATATCCTGCCTATGGAGTCTCAACTGCTCAAGAAGTTTGTCCAATTGATCTTTCGTAAGATGGGCATTAACGAAGATAGGATTTCTCTCCTCTTGATCTAGAAATTCATACCTTAATCCTTCAGGTAGATGCTTCAACTCAGGTTTAGCCTTGGGTGCCTTTTCTTCTGGCGCCTCCTCTAGAGAGGCAAACTTAACTGTTTCTATTACCTCTTCCTCGTCGCTTAGATCTTCATCAGACTGATTATGATAGTTGGGAAACTTGAAAACTTTTGGATTTTCAGAATCAGACTCTTGATTGCTTATTTCTCTTACAAGAGGGTCCACCATTAGGATATCTTCTTCCACCTCTTCACAAAAGTGGTTGTAGCTTTTTGCAAAGTAAGCAGACTCTAACAGGGATGGCCCTTTCATAGCATCCTTTACCTTGAAGTCCAAGTGATCGTTTCTGACCCTTAGAGTGATTATTCCCTCAACAACATCAATCAACACTCTTCCTGTTGCCAAGAAGGGGCGTCCAAAGATGATAGGATAGCCAGGGTCCTCCACAGTATCAATGACCACGATGTCACAAGGAATGAAGAAACTTCCCACTCAATTCGGTACATCCTCGACAACACCTACAGGTCTTTTATAGGTATGGTCTGCCAATTCAATCCTCATGTTGGTCTTAACCATATCAGTCAAACCTAATCGTTGCACGAGGCTTAGGGGCATAAGGATGATGCTAGCCCCTAAATCAGCAAGACCTTTTCATTCAAAATTATCTCCAATGGCAAAAGGAATGGTGAAAGCCCCTGGATCTTTCTTCTTGTTGGGTAAATCTACTTTGACAAAAGCAGAAGACATACTAGCTAGATGCACTGTCTCAATTCTTCCTCCTCTTTTCTTTTTGGTGATCAGATCTTTGAAAAACTTAGTGTAGGTCGGCATTTCCTCTAAAGCGTCCAGAAACGGTACTTCGAGGTGAAGTTTCTTTACTGATTCCATAAACTTCTCGTAATGCTTTTTAAGATGCGCCTTTATCAGTTTGTAAGGGAAAGGAAACTTGGGAGAGTAAGGACTTCTCTTTCCAAACAGTTCCTCAAAGGGTCTTGGTTCATGTTCTCTGACATGAGCTTGTTGATTGTCTTCTTCTGTGGGATTATCAGCCACAGTCCTTGATTCATGTTCCTCGGGTCTGGCTTCTTCAGGACGTTCCACTATCTTCCCTGATCTCAACACTGCAATTTTAGCAGATTCGGTGTTGGAGGGTATCTTACCCGAGGGATTCTTTATTAACTCGACCATCTGGGCCAACTGCTGATTGATTTGGTGTTGGTGTGTCTGGATGTCTGCCATCTGAACCTACATCATGTTCAGAACTCTTGAATTTGACAGCGCGCTTTGCGCCAGCTGGTTGTTGATGGTATCTTGCCTTTTGACAAAATCAAATTATTAACCCACCAAATCTAGTTGGTTTGGGCTCTTGTCCTAACTTTTCTCCTTAGCTTGACCTTGGCTGTGACTAGGGTTAGCTGCTTGCCGACTTTGGTACTTTCCTTGTCTTGGGAAGTTTGCCTTGTTCGATTGGAAAGTGGTAGTTCTGGTGAACTGACCTTGTCCCCCTCTTTTCTCAAAACCTTGCGGTTGCTTGGTGGGGTGATTCAACTGATGCGAGTTTTCAGCCACATCTGTGTTGCCATAGTTAAAGCTAGGGTGATCCGGTCTCTTGAAGTTGACAAAAGAGACATCCTCTTCCTCAGATTCGCTTTCAGTTGACTCGATAGGTCGGGTGTAAACACAGTTATCAACCCCGTGTCCACCTTCTCCACAGGTGACACATTTCATGTTTTTCTCAACTTGTTTCTTCCCTTTTCCGCCCTATTCTTTCAATTGTCTGACATCAGTGACTATCTTCTGGATTTGAGTGGTGATAGCCTCCAGAGCTTTGGATTCTACGGAGGGCCCTTGACTAGCCGCCTTCTTAGCATATCATCTATCAGATCTGTCGTAGTCGGTGCCGGCTTGTAACTCGACCATGTTCTCGATGATCGTTTTGGATCTGCTAGGCTTCTTCCCCAGAAAGTCGTTGCCTGTAGTTGCATTCAGCAAAACCCTTTCCTCAGGGGTCAAACCATTGTAGAAGGTGGTTATCAAGAAACCCTTCTTGTAGTTGTGATGGGGGAAGTCCCTCTGATATTCTTGATATCTTTCCCAGGCTTCGTGTAGATTCTCATTCGACTTTTGCACAAAAGACGTGATCCTCTGTCTATTCCTAATGGTTTGATCTGTAGGGTAAAAATTGTTCACAAAAGCATCTGCCAACACATTCCATCCGTTCAGATCTTGATGCAGCAAACCAAGGTACCAGGATAGGGCCTTGTCTGCTAAAGAAAAGATGAAACCTTTGCAATAAATGACTTCTTGGGGAACTCCCCGCATTTTAATGGTATCGTAGATATTTTTAAAGGCATCTAGATGATGGTAAGGGTTATCATTCTTTGAATTCCATCTGAAGCTCTTATTCTGGATCATAGAGATGACTAACAGTTTTAGCTCAAAGTTGGTTGCATTGACCTAGGGATGACAACAGGACATCTTGAATTATTGGCCTTTGTGGCAGCTAACTCCCTGAGGGTCTTTTCTTCTTCGTTAGAATCTTCACTATCACTGTCTCCCTGGTTCTTCTCCTGGTTATGTTGATTTCTTCTGTGTCTTCAGTGATGATGACGTCTCTCATGACGATGGTCATCCTCGTATTGTTCTGTTTCAGGATCTTCATGTTGAGGGTTGCCTCCATAACGATCATTGTTTTCATGCAGAGGCGAGTGAGTTCTAACTCTCGTGTGTTGTTCACCTTCTGAAAGAGGTGGTTCAACGCGAGGTGGCATGTCTAGTGATGTCAGTGCTCAACTGAGCAGAATGCTTCCTTCCTGAGTACCTGAATAGCATGTATAATCAAGTTAGAAAACTTGTATCAATAAGACGAGCTACTCTATACTCATTTTAGGTTAGAAGATCAAAAGATAGTGCTGTCAAGCTCATCACTAAGCTTGAGGAACGAGAGTGTAGTTAGCGGACTCGGGTTTGTCAACATTACCATTTTACCATGTCCCCGACAATGGCGCCAAAAAGTTGACCGGCCTAAATCGTGCGTCCAAAAGGAGCGGATTTGAAGTAGTCAGACTTTTAAATTACCCGACTCTTAGGACCCCACAACGATGATGGGGTCCGAAGTAGTGATCAGGGTCGAACCACAGGGACAAGGGTGGTAGTGTTAAGAACATGAAATCAACACATTACACTTCGGTAGGAGGTAAGATGAGGACAAAGTTCCCGAAGGGAACAACAGGAAAAGATCGGTAAAATAAAGGGAAACTATCTCCAACTGGAGCTACAAGGAAAAATTAAGGTTTTAAGCATTTATCGGTTTTTAGGGGTTTTGTGCAACAGAACCAAAGAGAATAACACTATTGCCTTAGTGAGGAACGAAGGAGGAAATTTCGGTAAAACAAGCCACAACAGGAGCATCCAATACCCCTCCTCTTGAAGAGGGTACCTCTAACTAAGCACCAACACCTCTCTCAAGGTTGCTGGACTTGGGTTAGAGTGGAAAGGTCACTAAAGACACTCTGATCTTGGGTACTCTCGTACTCCTGTATCGGACCAAACACTAGAGCCACAACACCTCTCTCGAGGTTGCTACAATGGGAAACACAATTCGATAGCTAGTCAAAACATGATCCAAGCATACAAGCTAGAGTTTGGATGCTAAACAAAGCAATCATCCAACAAAAAGGAACCAAACATAAAGCAACATATATTTAAAGTTCCTCTGATTCCACTAGCATAATCATTTATATAAAGGGGTCTGGTTACATTGCGTAAGTAAACAAAGTAAATAACTAAAAAAGAAAGATAAATATTGCCTCCTTGATTTAGAAGAGCGACATGCAACAGCAGATCCCTAAGATTCCTCCAGTTCGATATCGGTGTGGAGCTCTGCCCGATACGCTTGTGGCGGGTGGCACACCCTGTCGGGCGATAGGCCACGACGGGAAAATGTACTGGCCAGAGCACTCTCACCTGATATGGTCGTGACGGGGTGCTACCCTCTCGGGCGACACACCATGACGGGTGATTCATATCGGGCTCGGTATCGTGTCGGGCTAGAGGCTGCTAGGGTGTCGAGTTACTCATATCGGGTGCCCTTGTTAGTCAATATCGGGCTACTGCGGTGACCGGGGCGGATTCTAAGTGAACCATTCCCACCCTCTCGGTTCGGAGAAGTGCTCACCTAGTATAGCCCGATGCACCTCTGGGATGCGACACACTAGCTCTAGGTGCTTTCCCAAGTTAGCTTTCATGAAATTCTGACCCGTCCCATCGGAATCCTATAGCTGCTATTTATAGGCAGTGGTCGGGTGAAGTTGTGGTTCTCCGAGTGCCACGTGTCCTCCATTAGCTCCATCATTGCGGCTTCAGGGATTCCCGATATGCGTGTCGCCCGACACAGCGTCCGACACAGAGGGTGTGGGGTGGTAAGCGTGTCGGGTGTCGTGATGAGTGGGCGCGTGCCGGTGGGTGGCTTGTATCGCGCGACACAATTAAGTAATCATGGTGAGTACAACTCCCTGTCAGGTAAGTGGCATATCGCCCATCAGATCCCTTTGCGCGGCACCCCGGTGTCACACGATAGTGTATCGTGCTGCCCTATGTCGAGCAGCGAGTGTGTCAACCGACTGGTATTAGGGCCGATGCAGGTAGAATACGTTCATGGGCTGGGATGAGCCTTTTTGCTGATAAATGAGTCAAAAACAAGGAAAACTCTGCAAAAGATGATAAAATTGAGTTAAGAGCATAGCGCGACCTGTTTATTCAAAAACATGACAAAAAGGAGAGGAAAATAGTTTAAAAGGGGAGATTTGACAGTGAAATAAGGGCCAAAAACATCACAAAATTTGGTGTTATCAGTGGTGTCCCATACCACCACACCATGTTCAAAATTTAAGATTAAGGCTTTAGGGTTTAGGTTAGAGGCTATACTCTACCTCTTAGAGCTCCATATCCCTTGACCCACTAGAGTTTTCATACCCTAAACTAAGTCCTTCCTATAAGAAAGGGCTTACCCACACATGTATCTTTCTAGTGTCTACCCTCTCTGGAGGGACCTACACAAAAGTTTACATCTTTTCACATATTACTTCTCTAATTAACAATTCATTTTCAAGGCTTTTTAAGCAAAGAGATGAGAAGTAGATAAAATTTGAGATGAGAAACCTAAATAGATACATTATACTTTAAAAATTTTCCTCTTAAGTTTCTAAGGATGATTTGAAATTATAAAATATTAAGTATTAGTTGATGAATCTGCATCTCTAATACCAAATGTAGAGACCCACACTTTTGAGTGTCCAAAAACCTTAAAGTCACGAATCATTACTCATAAATTCCATGATTAGATTCAAGAAATAATAAATAATAGTAAACAATTTCCATTAATGAACATATATTTACATGTTGCATAAAAATCTCCTCTAAGGAGTTACATAAATTTTAGAAAGAATTAACTTGTACATGTAGGATGATATACCACTATGTATAAACCTTCATGAATTACTTTAAAGTCTTCGACATCTTTAATCTGTAACCTCATGTCCATGAATCAAGTATACCTGATACCTAAAACACCGAGAAACAAATACACGATCAATATATTTCTATAATGGTGCATGGGTTAAAACAATAATCACAAGCACACATATAAGAAAACATCTTTATCTTGCATATAAGAACATAAACTTGTTTTCATATTCTAACCTATATCCGGTCTACTACCTCAGGTGTAATCACTATCCCTCCAGGGCTCGTGTGCATTACTATAGCATCCAACACACAAAAACATAATTAACTAATGCGGAAGTGTTCACTAAGCAGCGGATTACAAAAAATCACTAAAAATTTAAAACCTTTTTCAAAGATACCCAATCATAGGAAAACTCTTTCAACAAGAACTAATGTATTACATTTACATCATGATTCATAAGTATATATCTTATACCATCTCTTCTCGAGGGTTACAACATCAACTACATTATTAAAAGCTAAACACAAACAACATAATAACCTCGAGGCATCAAGCCAAAATCTCAAAATGATACATTAAAAGCACTAAATACTAACTCCGAGGACCTGAGAGTACAAAGACGACACATAGGACTTCTATCTACAAAACACGACAGACAACACACTCAACCTGAGTTGTCACTTCTATCCCTGTTGCTGCTGATGTTCTTCCTCTGCAAGATATTCTCAGTCTCTTTTGCACTCGTCCACCTAAAAATGTTGGTTCCCACGGGGGTGATACAATTGAAAATTGCCCCAGCGAGAGATATAACTCTCTGCCAGAAACATCATTATTGTAGTTTAATTAATATAAAACTGAGCAGAGGATAAGCAATTTAGATCATTATCATCTCTTAAAGTATCACACCTATCTATGATTGAACAGTAATTCATCTATTCACTTTATAAGGAATAGAAAGAATATGTATAACATTTATATACCATACATTTTCAACATCTCAAGCTTTGCTCATGTCATTCATTATTCTGACGTGTCACCCATGATTCATTCATGTTTCTATTTGTTGGCCTTAGCCAATCTGCTAAATAGGTATTCACTTATGCCAGACATGCGATTATATATATCATCATGTCTTATTCAAGCATTAAACTATATCAATCAGGTCTAAATGTTTCAGGCATTGGACTATACCAATCCTGATTACACAGCCAGGCATTAGACTTTAACCAACCCTAATTACAGGCATTAAGCCTCTGCCAGGTATTTCTAATTATAGAGGCATGGATAGCATGTGAAACATAACTATCAACATGAGATATCTAGCATCATGATTATAATCAACAGTAGCAGTAAGATATCAACATAAGCATGACTACTGTATGTACACATTTACAGTCTTATGCATATCCACAACATAAGTATAATTACTATCTCTTAGTTGCACTAAGCATCATCTTTATGTAAAGAGAACAAACAAGGGTTATCATCCAATGTGAAGCGTCGTGTATAACCCTAAACCGATATGCGATACGGCTGTATTACATCTTTTATTATGCCCTGGGGAATTTGAATCGTACCATTCAAAGTCCAACTGACCCCTACGAAGGGCTATTCAATTCTGTACAAGATCTAGGAGTGTCGATATCCTAAGATCTCTTCCCTTCAGTCAGTATGAGTAAACTGCAGTGACATACCAGTCAAACTGCCAACAGTGACATATAGTCAACTGATAACACTAGTCTGTACTTGGTACAAGTTACGACACTAGAAAATAGGGTATACAAAACCCTCTAATCTGAGGTACAACCGAAACTGTCCTCAATTAGATCAAATATTTGAGGCATGGCCATAGCCATCCTCCATAACCTGCAATTGTGGATGACAAGTATATATATCCTCAACATGCCACCCCCGCATATTCAACAATATGCGCTCCGAGTTTCCCTTAGGAATACTCGTTTCACCATCCAGCAAGTTTTGACACTGAAGATGGTTCTACAGCACAGGGCACTACATGATTAGAGTTGCACTTGATTAGTTATGCCAATTGGGTGAATTAAGGCTGCATCAAACAAGTGGAAATACAAACCCTAATTCACTTCTAGAAAGCATATAAATATCAAAACTTGAAAAGATATAAAACATATGAAACATAATTTCTCATCTCATCATCACATGGTAATATTCACTTGCCATTCATGAGACTACACCAATCATCATATTATCACAGGATATAAATCCTTTTCACAATATCACAGGGTATCAACCCTTATCAACATAAGAGGAATACACCTCATTCAGGGCTCAACCATGCCCAAAGGTCATTAAGAGCATCATACTATCACAGGATATAAATCCTTTTCACAATAACACATGGAATCAACCCTTATCAACACAAGAGGATTACACCTCATTCAGGGCTCAATCATGCCCATGAAACATCTTGTTACCTCTTACTAGGTAACATCTAACCATATGGCTCACAAGGCCATTAAACATCTTGTCACCTCTCACTAGGCAACAATGACATATTAACTCATGTAATATAATAGTAACACCACTATTTCCTCCATAGGGTTAGGGTTTGCTATTCACATCAATTAGGGTTTCATGTTCATTATATCAATCCAACCCTAATATATTGTTCCTCACATCTAGGACCATCCATCGACATTTCAAGTATTTAATATTCTTACCATTTATCATTAAATGATCATCAACACAAGGTATGAGTTTATCTCTCATCCTTATCATGGTATGATTACATCATACTCATTTTATCTTACTTATCAAGTATGATAAACTCATTACATTTCATTGGAACAATTTACATAACACTCTCCTTGTATATCTTATCCAAAAATATTGGATTTGAGATGCATCAAGGTATGTCAACCTGAAATGCTAAATGTGATATCTATCATGTCTCAATGTATCACTTCCCTCATCACTTCTATCTTACTTGAGTTTATTTAACTTATCTTATAATAAGGAATCTCACATCTTAATACTTTCATCCACCAAACTATCACCTTTACCATGATGTGCATAGATCACACACAAGGATTGTCCAACTATCTTCAATGATATGGACTCATCTCAAGTTAAGGCATTGCTTATTATAAGGTTGCCTATAGTCAACCACTTGAGATATTTCATCGTTATAGGGTATTACCTATTATTTCATCATTAAGGTTTACTCATATCATTACCCAGACATTAGGGTTATGATTTTTCATCATATTGGCCATGATTAGAATTCCATGCACTATAGCCCAAATTTAGGGTTTCACATAGCTTTACTATGTGTTAGGTTTAAGGTTTCATATGACATCACCCTCAATTAGGGTTTCACATGGAATCATCCTCAATTAAGGTTTCTCATGGAATCATCCTCAATTAGGGTTTCTCATGGAATCACCCTCAATTAGGGTTTCACTAATCATCCCAATTAGGGTTTCATTCGAATACCCATAAATTAGGGATTCATTATTCATCCAATTAGGATTTGGCATTTCATTACCTTAAATTAGAGTTACCCAAGTTATTACCCTTAATTAGGGTTACACTATTACCCTTAATTAGGGTTACACTATTACCCTAGATTAGGGTTTTACTCAGAATTTCCCTAAATCAGGGTTAGGGTTCATTAACCTTCTCAATTAGGGTTTCTTGATCTGTTTACTAAGGATCATACCCTAAATAACCATATGAATCATACTCATGTATGAATTCATTTCTATCATTCTCTCCACTTGATTTGGTTACATCAACCGTCTGATCAAATACAAACAACTATGTTTGACATAGTGTACTGAGTTATTACTTCCATAAACAATTAGGGTTTGCATTTTAGGGATCATTCACAATTGTAACCATTAAGATCAAACCAATTGAACCCATTGGATCAATATCCAATTACATCAGCATATTTCCTCAAACAGTCAACCATTGCAAATGGTTAACCACTCCAAACTATTTGAAACTGTTTGGTTTCAATCAATTTGTTGAAATCGTTTAACCAATTTCATTGAAACTGATTGGTCCCAAATTTTGAAATTATTTGCCTAAGATATTAATTGAGGTGTGTGCTTGTGATGACATCATCATCTTCAAGCTACAAACCCACGAAATTTGCTGTGATTTCCATGGTGGTTTCATCAATCAACCAAAATAAATTTCAGAAATGAAGAAAGCATCAACATTTGATAAAGAATTGAATGCAATAACAATATTAAGGGTTCAAGTTATAAAACCCACCTCCAATTGAGCTTCAAAGATCCAAGCTCACGCCAACAATGGTGGATGAAGTTTTTGCTACTACCCCTAGGCTCGTCCCCAAGCTTTTGGATGAAAAAGTTGGCTAGGGTTGAAGAGGAGATCGAAATAAGAAGAAATCAATGATTTATTTTTGATTTCCACCATGGAATCAAGGAGAACGAAGGTCAAGGACCTTACCAACAGGTTGGGGTCGTCCTCCTGCTCCTCCACAGCTCCTTGGTCGTTTTCCAATCAAGGGGAAAGAAAAGAATCCGAAATGGCCTTTGTTTTGGCTTGGTAAAGGTACTTTTATAAGAAATTCCATGAGAGAAAAAATGCCTTATAAAAATGCATTTAATTCCAAAATTAGTGCCGCCTCTTCCCCCTTTCATTCCTTGGATACGAGGCTATCCCATTTGCCTCTTATTCCTCTCAATTATCCTCAATTTAAATAAAAGCAAATTAAGCACCTTAGATCATATTATAATAATATCCCAATTTGAGTGGATATTACTTTTCTTTATAATAATGGTGAGTGGGTTATCCACTTGCTTGAGATATTTTCGTGGCCTAGCAAAGGAAAAATGGTGTTCACACTTGAGCAAATTCAACCATCTCGTTTTTGGTTGAAGGCCCTTCAATTATTATATTTGTTCTTGCACTAAATTGAATTAGGGTTTCAATTAGGATTAAATCTTGATTATTTTAATATCAAGATTCTCTCTCCTCCAACTTAATTCAAATGAGGCCCCCCTCTCATTTTATTTGCTCTACTTGATGACAAGAAACATTAGGGACCTTATTGGAGTGGTAATTTACATATTACACTCTGGGTTTTGGGTAAATTGCACATTACACCAAAACTAGGATTTCATGCACATACATTGCTTTATCAGCTCTTTCTTGGTATTTAGGCTTCGATAAGCCATACCTCAGCATCATTGTTACATCCTTGAAATTCATAATTTCAAGAATAAATGAATTAAGGACAATGAAGTGTTTGGAGGGATCTTGGTTGATGATTCTAGATCCTAGCATTGGACTAAATGATCAAGTTAAAGAAATAAAGTGTGTTGGGCGAAGGTAATCATATCAGACTTATATAAGATGTGCTGATTACCAAAGGATTATGTTTGGTAATTAGAAATGTAATTGGACTCATGGTACCTTTGGAAGGCCCAAGATGTGATTTGTGGGCCTTAGGGACACTTATCAGTCCAATTGTTTATTCAAAGTTCACGTATGGGTCCCTAAGATGTTTTTGATTATTAGTGATAATTGTGATCGAAGAAATAGGTATCCAAGATACTTGTTCTAGTTTGATAGGGATTACTAGAAGGGGACCACCGTAGGGACTTTCCCTCAACCAAGTTGTTTTCAATACTTTGGTCTCTGCAACCTGTGGTTAGGGTTGCAAACCCTACTTGTTGTACAATATAAGTACAAGGGTCTTCACCCACGAGGGGGCAACAGGAAGAGCTGCCTAGCGTTATTGGGAGTCTCAACCTCTCGTGCATCCCTTTCCATAGCCAACTCAGGGCTGAGCTTCCCTCGCCAATTGATGGTGTCTTGACCGTCGAAAATGTTAGGAAACTGACATACTCACGGTGGTGGAGGAGAGCAATCCTGATACGACCTATGTTGCTGCCTTCTGCCGCATTAAGAGTGTTCCTGAGTCCAATGATGATAGGAGGTTCAAAGAAATATTCTCCTGGCTTTCGGGGCCCAAGAGGAAGGGAAGTCGGCACCAGGATGTCTTGACGTCGGGGTCTACTGGATGAGATCGAGGGGAAGGGGAAGGATGCGAGGGGCGGGGGAAGTGAAGGAGATCGCTACCCTAGCCGGATATCGGCAGGACGACGATGAAGCCACTGTGAAGGTCGCTTAACTCAACTGATGGAAGACGACGTCGCTCCTTGCAGCCTGAACCGGGCGGCCACACGGCGTCTGTGTGTGAAGAAACTACAGTACGCGGGAGGGGCGACCAGGACCTGGCGACGAAGGGGAGGTGACGACGCATCAAGGGACGGGGGTGTCTGCTGTCGGATGGATTGGTGGCTCAACCTCCTTCCGCCCTTGCCGCTGAGAAGAGGAGGACTGCGAGAAGACTCCCGGCTATGCCGAGAGCATGTCCTGGCCTAGAGGGGTCCGAAGAAGGTACTCGTAGCTAATGGGTTATCTGGGTGGCGGCTGCAGTGGTCGCCAGTGAAGCCCGACCATCGTCTGGCTGCCTGCGTCGTACGCGCCCAGGAACTCGTTCGCGAGAGGAAGAAGAAAAGGAAGGGTCGAATGACCCAGATGCCCAGGACGGATGCTTCAAGGGTGAAGGGCAGGTAGGTCTTTTCCACCTAATTTCCAGCCGGCAGCCAACTAGGATAACAAAAGTAAGTTGCTTATGTGTCAACTTATGATTGGCCCAATAATGATGTTTTTGCAAATATCATAGTAATTGCTAGGATGATCGGATTTAGACAAACTTTATATGAAAATTGATTAGGAGAATGAGAGGGATCCGAATAAAATAGTTTTATAGTCTAATTATGCTTCCTGTTCTAAATGTATGTGCAATACATATTTAGATGTGTTTAATGTAAAGGAAAACCTAGATATGTCTTAATCTGATGATTAATTGAATATTTTTGTTCATGTTCGGCTAACACCTGATCTTGCCATGTATAATGATTAAAACCTTGATAATGTTGAATAATGGATGATTCCATATTAGTAATCTTTTTCATGCTGTTTTAGGGTTCGAAAACAATGTGAACATCTTGATATAATCTTAATGCTAGAAATGTGATTTAGGTGTCACAAATAGTTTAATATGCTTAAGATGCTAATCAGGGTTTAACATAATATGGATGATTGAGTTATAATCATAGAAATCTTAATATGATGGAATTAGGGTTTGTAACCCTGATCCCTAATCCAAACACAAGATAACGTAAACCCTAGTTTAGGAGTACATCTAAATCTTATTAGTGTAATATGAATACATGGTGACACATATGTAGTACGCTTTGTTTCAGATACATGTTGATTACATGCTTTGTTGATTGGATGTTTGGATGCACTCTTAAAGTACATGTTAGATCTGCATGGTTTATGCGATGGCATAAGGTACGTGGTTACACTTATGAATACATGTATCGAATTCCGAGGTTGTCGGTGTTTCTCGATGAGATTGAATGACAAATAAACTGCTTGCTTGTTTATTTAGTTCCTGCAAATTATAAAGTGCATATGAGTATCATGTAAAGTAAATAATAGTATTCTGAACCCTGGGTTAGACTGATCTTAAGGGTAATGCACATGAGCCCCGGAAGGACAGTGATTACACCTGAGGTAGTTGACCAGATATGGGTTAGAATATGAAAACAAGTCTATTTTCTTATATTTAAGATAAATATGTTTGCTTATATCTGTACAAGTGATTATTCTTTGAACCCATGTACCAGTATAGAAATATACTGATCGCGTATTTGTTTGTCGGCATTTTAGGTATTAGATATACTTGATTCGTGGACATGAGGGTACAGATAAAGATGTTGAAGACACTACAATAATCATGAAGGTTTAGTCTTAATGGTTTATCTTCACACCTGTAAAAGTTAATTCTGTTTAAAAGTTATGTAACTCCTTCGAGGAGCTTTTTATCTAAACATGTAAATATTTGATCATTAATGGAAATTGTTTACTATTTTGTATTATTTCATGAATCTGATCCTGGAAGTTATGATTAACGATCTGTGACTTTAAGGTCTTTTAGACACTCAAAAGTGCGGGTTGTTACATTTGGTATGAGAGCACAAATTCATCAACTAATACATAATAGTTTATAATTTCAAATAATCCTTAGAAATGCTAAGAGAAAAATTAAGTTCCTCATCTCACATTTTCATCTACTTCTCACTTCTTTCTTAATAAGCTTTGAAAAGAAATTGTTAAATATGATAAGTAAAATGTGAAATTTAAAATCGGTAATCAACATGGTGTGGTGGTATGGGACACTACCCATGTGAAAATTTAAAAATCGTTAATCAACATGGGGTGGTGGTATGGGACATTACCCATGTGAAAATTTAAAATCGGTAATCAACATGGTGTGGTGGTATGGGACACTACCCATGTGAAACTTAAAATTAGTAATCAACATGGTGTGGTGGTATGAGACACTACCCATGTGAAACTTAAAATTGGTAATCAACATGGTGTGGTGGTATGGGACACTGCCCATGTGAAACTTGAAATCATGAATAAAAAGGATAAGGGATGGTTTGGGTAACCCAGTCTCCCATGCATGAGGGCATGAGGAGCATAAAACTTATGTGATAAGTCTTAAGAAATATAAAAACCCAAAAGATGTACACTTAAGAAAATGAAAAGTTGGAATATAACTTGCTCAAACTCCTCATGTTGTCTTTAGAAGTTTAGTGACGGTGGCCAAGCCCCTGGAGGGGAAGGCCAAGGTAGCACCAAGCCCTGGAGGGAAGGTGACCCAAGTTCATTGAAAGAAACATGAGGGGGTATTCCAGAGATTGAGCAAACATGGGTTGATATGTTATAATGATAAAAGTTAGGCCTAATGAAAGAAAAAAAAAAGATGTCTAAGAAACCTTTAGGGTTAGTGAGCCAACCTGGGGTGGGTCAACCCAAAGAGTGGGAAGATGACCTATGAGGGAGGCAAAACCTTAGATCTTGGGATCAGGTTGTGGCTAGAGAGCCTAACCCCCTCCTATGATCCAAGAAGGCACCCTAGGCTAGGACTTTCCCTTAAAAGGTAAGTGAATAAACATATTTAAATATTGAGATAACCTTAATCCTCACCTAGAAGAGTGAAGAGTTAAAGATAAAAAAATGAAAGCACTTAAATTCTTTGAACCCAAGGATGCCAACTCTGAGTGACACAGCTGGTCAAGCCCAGGAGGGAAGACCAGTAAGGCACCAAGCCCAGGAGGGAAGGTGGCCTAAGTGGACGACCAAGCCCAGGAGGGAAGGTCATGAAAAGGTCAAGCCCAGGAGGGAAGACCAGGCAAGCACCAAGCCCAGGAGGGAAGGTGGCCTAAGTCCACAATGCAGTTGTTTAGGATCAAGCCCCTGGAGGGGACGATCACAGAGGTCAAGCCCAGGAGGGAAGACCGACATGGCACCAAGCCCTAGAGGGAAGGTGGCCCGAGCCCAATGATGGGACAACACTGCATTATGTGTACTCAAAAGAGAGATATGAAGGCAATTCTGGTTAAATAATTAAATAAGAGAATAATGTGCTTAAAAGATGTGACATCTCAAAAGAAACCCTTAGGGAGGGTAGAGTCCTAATGCAATCCTAGGGTCAAGTAGGGTGTATTAGAGGTACATAGGACCAATGGGTTGGGAGTTGATAAATCTTGAATGCACACGACCAAGTGGTCGGGAGGTAACAATTGGTTTGCCCTAGGCCCATGTCTCAGGAGGTTGGCCACCTACTTGATGTTCATGTGGCCCAGTAGGGTGAATGTAAAGACACTCCCTTGATGCACGAGGATGAGATCACTCCAAAGGTACCTATACCCCTAGAGACCTTGAGGATTTGTCTAAGGCTCATAATAATACATGAGATGTAAATATAAAGATGTAATGAGGTAAAAAAAAGAACTTGAGATAAGTTGTGCCCTAACTTAAGAGTAAAAAAAGGGACACTTGATTCATGGGACATAAGAATGTCATGAAATTAAGAACAAGTAAGTTTAGAGTCATATAGAGTATGATTCAACTTAATGCATGAAATTGAAAGGTAATATGTGGATGTACCATCTCTGCTCTTGGAATGGAATGAAATTTGTGTTTGGGCTGCATCCAAATGCTTATTTCGTCTCATTATGAGGGAGGGAGATTGTATTGACACATTATGCTTAAAATTGAGAATAAATGTCTTAAGTTGAATGTGTAATGACATGAACTGGGGTTAGAGGTGTCACCTCACCCTCATGCGAAAATAATAAATCATAGATTGGAAACCTAGGTGAAAAGAGAAATCGCCAAGTAATCATGAGATCACCAATGAGAACAAAATCATCAAGTGATGATAAGATGTGTATACTATAGATGTGGACATACTTGAATTTCAATTCAGATGCAAATCTTAGTAATAAAAAGAAATTTGATATACTAAAGAAAAGTTGTTTTAGAAATATTATGGGGTGGTAACCCTAAGTTTTGAAGATGATAGGAGTATCATTCACCTAGGCTTGGTAGGACTAAATTTTGAGGACAAAATTCCTTTTAAGGAGGGGTGAATGTTACATCCTTGAAATTCATAATTTCAAGCATAAATGAATTAAGGACAATGAAGTGTTTGGAGGGATCTTGGTTGATGATTCTAGATCCTAGCATTAGACTAAATGATCAAGTTAAATAAATAAAGCGTGTTGGGCGAAGGTAATCATATCAGACTTATATAAGATGTGATGATTACCAAAGGATTATGTTTGGTAATTAGAAATGTAATTGGACTCATGGTACCTTTGGAAGGCCCAAGATGTGATTTGTGGGCCTTAGGGACACTTATCAGTCCAATTGTATATTCAAAGTTCACGTATGGGTCCCTAAGATGTTTTTGATTATTAATGATAATTGTGATAGAAGAAATAGGTATCCAAGATACTTGTTCTAGTTTGATAGGGATTACTAGAAGGGGACCACCGTAGGGACTTTCCCTCAACCAAGTTGTTTTCAATACTTTGGTCTCCGCAGCCTGTGGTTAGGGTTGCAAACCCTACTTGTTGTCCAATATAAGTACAAGGGTCTTCGCCCACGAGGGGGCAACAGGAAGAGCTGCCTAGCGTTATTGGGAGTCTCAACCTCTCGTGCATCCCTTTCCATAGCCAACTCAGGGCTGAGCTTCCCTCGCCAATTGATGGTGTCTTGACCGTCGACAATGTTAGGAAACTGACATACTCACGGTGGTGGAGGAGAGCAGCCCTGATACGACCTATGTTGCTGCCTTCTGCTGCATTAAGAGTGTTCCTGAGTCCGATGATGATAGGAGGTTCAAAGCAATATTCTCCTGGCTTTCGGGGCCCAAGAGGAAGGGAAGTCTACACCAGGATGTCTTGATGTCGGGGTCTACTGGATGAGATCGAGGGGAAGGGGAAGGATGCGAGGGGTGGGGGAAGTGAAGGAGATCGCTACCCTAGCCGGCTATCGGCAGGACGACGATGAAGCCACTGTGAAGGTCGCTTAACTCAACTGATGGAAGACGACGTCGCTCCTTGCGGCCTGAACCGGGCGGCCACACAGCGTCTGTGTGTGAAGAACCTACAGTGTGCGGGAGGGGCGACCATGACCTGGCGACGAAGGGGAGGTGACGACGCACCGAGGGACGGGGGTGTCTGCTGTCGGACGGATTGGTGGCTCAACCTCCTGCCGCCCTTGCCGCTGAGAAGAGGAGGACTGCGAGAAGACTCCCGGCTATGTCGAGAGCACGTCCTGGCCTAGAGGGGTCCAAAGAAGGTAGTCATAGCTAATGGGTTATCTGGGTGGCGGCTGCAGTGGTCTCCGGTGAAGCCCGACCACCGTCCGGCTGCCTGCGTCGTACGCGCCCAGGAACTCGTTCGCGAGAGGAAGAAGAAAAGGAAGGGTCGAATGACCCAGATGCCCAGGACAGATGCTTCAAGGGTGAAGGGCAGGCATGTCTTTTCCACCTAATTTGCAGCCGGCAGCCAACTAGGATAACACAAGTAAGTTGCTTATGTGTCAACTTATGATTGGCCCAATAATGATGTTTTTGCAAATATCATAGTAATTGCTAGAATGATCGGATTTAGACAAACTTTATATGAAAATTGATCAGGAGAATGAGAGGGATCCGAATAAAATAGTTTTATAGTCTAATTATGCTTCCTGTTCTAAAAGTATGTGAAATACATATTTAGATGTGTTTAATGTAAAGGAAAACCTAGATCTGCCTTAATCTGATGATTAATTGAATATTTTCGTTCATGTTCGGCTAACACATGATCTTGCCATGTATAATGATTAAAACCTTAATAATGTTGAATAATGGATGATTCCATATTAGTAATCTTTTTCATGCTGTTTTAGGGTTCGAAGACAATGTGAACATCTTGATATAATCTTAATGCTAGAAATGTGATTTAGGTGTCACAAATAGTTTAATATGCTTAAGATGCTAATCAGGGTTTAACATAATATGGATGATTGAGTTATAATCATAGAAATCTTAATATGATGGAATTAGGGTTTGTAACCCTGATCCCTTAAATGGTCCATGAATAGTTGAAAATACACAAATTAATAAGAGGAATATGCATCCTTGTTTTCTTTCCTTTTAGAGACATGGCAATCAAGTGGGTCTTAGGACACTTGATGTGCATAAGATAATTGTGTTCATGTGATGGATACTTAGAAAAGTATCAGTTATCTTGGACTTTGGTCCCAAGATGAGGACATATGAAACAATTAATGTTCCAAGATGAAAGGAAGAGATATATATGATGTGTTTCCAACACATGTGATAGATACCAAGGTGAAAGATTATGGTATCTGAGAGTTATTAGATGGGATAGGTTGGCTACCTGGAGTGGTCAACTGTGAAATTAGTTTGATTATATAAAATAATATGAACATCATATGTTATGGGTTTATGCTTTGCATAAACATGATACTAATAATGAATGTATGATGCTTCTCTGAATAAGAAAAGTGTTATTTGACACAAAGTTGACTCTATAGTTAATGATGAGGGATTGTGGGGCATGTGCCTTGTGTATTGATTCTATGAGAATCTTGTATGGAAACACTTGGTGCTGATCAAAGTTTTATGGTGTCTCTATAATAAGGAGATGATTTGTGAAGACTAGATAGTATGATGAATAAAATACATCTGTCTTCCTTTATCTGGATTTCGAGGATGAAATCCTTGTTAGGGGTTTATAATTTGTAACATCCCTGACCTGGGTTATACTTTAACCCTAGGTGTTTTGATTAAGAAAGGTGGTTAAATGTTTAATATCATCTTGTGAAACGTAATTAGGGCTCAAGAGGAACTTATGTTGCAATTCTAGTCCTCTTTGAACATTGTTGAAATCAATGTTTTGACTATTTTGGACTAAAGTGCAAATTACCCAAGTTGAGGGGTTTAAGTGAAAATTGTGCATGATAATATGTTCCTCATGTGTTGAAGCATCATGAGAGTAAAGATGATTGTAACGACCTGCACTTTTGAGTGTCTAAAAGACCTTAAAGTCGCAGATCGTTAATCATAACATCCAGGATCAGATTAATGAAATAATACAAAATAGTAAACAATTTCCATTAATGATCAAATATTTACATGTTTAGATAAAAAGCTCCTCGAAGGAGTTACATAACTTTTAAACAGAATTAACTTTTACAGGTGTGAAGATAAACCATTAAGACTAAACCTTCATGATTACTGTAGTGTCTTCAACATCTTTATCTGTACCCTCATGTCCACGAATCAAGTATATCTGATACCTAAAACACCGACAAACAAATACGCGATCAGTATATTTCTATACTGGTACATGGGTTCAAACAATAATCACAAGTACAGATATAAGCAAACATATTTATCTTGAATATAAGAAAATAGACTTGTTTTCATATTCTAACCCATATCTGGTCAACTACCTCAGGTGTAATCACTGTCCCTCCGGGGCTCGTGTGCATTACCCTTAAGATCAGTCTAACCCAGGGTTCAGAATACTATTATTTACTTTGCATGATACTCATATGCACTTTATAATTTGCAGGAACTAAATAAACAAGCAAGCAATTTATTTGTCGTTCAATCTCATCGAGAAACACCGACAACCTCGGAATTCGATACATGTATTCATAAGCGTAACCATGTACCTTATGCCATCGCATAAACCATGCAGATCTAACATGTACTTTAAGAGTGCATCCAAACATCCAATCAACAAAGCATGTAATCAACATGTATCTGAAACAAAGCGTACTACATATGTGTCACCATGTATTCATATTACACTAATCAGATTTAGATGTACTCCTAAACTAGGGTTTAGGTTATCTCGTGTTTGAACATCAACTGCCTTATTAAAAGCTAAACACAGACAACATAATAACCTCGAGGCATCAAGCCAAAATCTCAAAACGATACATTAAAAGCACTAAGTACTAACTCCGAGGACTTGAGAGTACAGCGACGACAGATAGGACTTCTATCTACAAAACACGACAGACAACACACTCAACCTGAGTTGTCACTTCTATCCCTGTTGCTGCTGAAGTTCTTCCTCTGCAAGATATTCTCAGTCTCTTTTGCACTCGTCCACCTAAAAATGTTGGTTCCCACGGGGGTGAGACAATTAAAAATTGCCCCAGCGAGAGATATAACTCTCTGCCAGAAACATCATTATTGTAGTTTAATTAATATAAAACTGAGTAGAGGATAAGCAATTTAGATCATTATCATCTTTTAAAGTATCACACCTATCTATGATTGAAAAGTAATTCATCTATTCACTTTATAAGGAATAGAAAGAATATGTATAACATTTATATACCATAAATTTTCAACATCTCAAGCTTTGCTCATGTCATTTATTATTCTGACGTGTCACCCATGATTCATTTTTGTTTCTATTTGTTGGCCTTAGCCAATCTGCTAAACAGGTATTCACTTATGCCAGACATGTGATTATATATATCATCATGTCTTATTCAATCATTAAACTATATCAATCAGGTATAAATGTTTCAGGAATTGGACTATACCAATCCTGATTACATAGCCAGGCATTAGACTTTAACCAACCCTAATTACATGCATTAAGTGTAAGGCCCCTGAACTTTCTTAATGAGTTGAAGGAGCTTAATTACCATAATTGAATGCTTATAACTCTAATATAACCTTTTTATATGTTTTGAAATCATAACGCAAGCTTAAGTTTCAAATTTGGTCCAATTTGGACACTGTTTGAGAAAGTTATGCAATTTTCTGTACATTTCGGACTTTTCTGCAATTTACCCAATTGAGGGGTTTTCTTTGCAATTTGTCACATAAATTATGTTCCTTAGTTGTTATATTATCATTCTTGAGATTCTTGAACCATGAGGATCCTATTTGAGCCATGGTTTGAAGGTGTTTTTATCAAGGGCATTTTAGGGTTTTTCCCTTCATGGATGAGCTACCTTTAGTAGCTATCAACTAAGGAATTATGTGATTGGCTGAGAATTTCGTCAAAGGCAAACCAAGCAGGTCTACAGGGACGGTGGGAGAGCTGTGTGTGTGTGTGCTTATGTATTTTTAATAATATAAAGCCATGGATACTTGGATATATACTAGAATTTTAATTGTTTTTTCTTTTTCTTAATATTAAAGTGTTATATACTTATCCAAAAGCCCACAAACGAGCCATTTGATCTCATTCTCTCTCTCCTTCTCCCAGCCTCGTCCTCCCTCTGTTCATCTGCGATTTTTTCTGCCCAAGGAAGAAGAAGGTGGGGATCCTCTTGGAAACAAATTCTAGGGTTGAAATTGATTCTCTTTTTGGGTGTATGAAGCTTCCCCCTAGTGATATTGACCTAAAAGTGTAAGTTTTTCCTTATTTCCTCCGTCCAATTCTTTGTTTATCTTCCTCCTACATCTCTCCAGGTCGGAACCATGGTTTTCCATGGTGAAAGTTCCCCTAGAACTCAAAACTCCTTCCTTCTTGTCTCTTTTCTAGGGTTTTGCTTGTTTGTGGAGAGAATTGCATAGTTGGCCAAGTTCAGATCTGAATCAAAGGTTTCCTTGCCCTATTTGCTCGAGATTTTTGCTGTTGGATATCTTAACTACTCTATAGAGGTGAGTTATATAACATTCTTAACTTATATTGCTTATTTGAAGCTTGTTAGTTCATGATTATGCTTGAATGTGATGATCTAAGCATAGTGGAATCATGCTTGTTTAGAATTACGAATTTTGTGGTGTTTCCTATTTTATTCCAGTTCTATATGAACCTGTAAACATGTGTAAAGCCTTTATAAGGTGTAACAGGATTTGGGACAGGTTGATAGCAACAACCTATGGCATTATGTACAAAACAAATGATGGTTCAAATTAGGGTTTTTAAGCTATTTCCTTTCCTATCACATAATTGATTGTTATACCATTCAACAACCAATAGTGTTGCTATCTTAGAAACTTATGTTCGTGATCAAGGGTGTCAAATTTATAGTGACAACCTATGGTTACCACCTTAGTACAAGTTTTGACTCAATTATACATTTAATTATCATCCACTAAGTATTTTAATGATGTTATCAATCGATGATGATATTGGCTTATTATTTGATGATGTTAATTGAATGTATTACTGATCTAGCAACCAATGGTGACCTAATGAGCACAATTAATGGTGGATCAGGTCATCACCATATATGATGAATTAGGACTGTAATGGTAGATTTGACTATACCTTGAACTAATGGTTCCTTGGTTCAATTGATCTAATGGTTAGACCTATACTTCAATTGATAACCTTGAACAATGAACCTAATCCAATGAATAATATTGGATGCTTTAACATCCAATGGATTAGAATAAATCACATGTTATTATATGTGGGTCCTAGTGAAGATGATTCAATGGTTCAATACCATTAATTGGTAGCATTACCTTTGCCATTATATAGTTATATTTGATAAATCACTATAATAAGTGGATGTGTAACTCCCATGTGATCTAGCTTGTTATACCTAACCTTGATGTAATTATTTGATGTTAATTGGTTATAATCAGACCTCTTGAATGATAAATGTGATAATGAATTATACTCTTGTTGTGTTGAAACCACGATGTAGTACTATTTCAATATCACAGTGCCTTTCCATGTTTATATTTACGGACAAACATGTGCTAATGATCTTTTGAGCCTTGTTTAAGGCATGGAATGATGATGATAACCTTACTATGAATAATGTGATGGTCTTAATGACCTTTGGGCTGTTTGAAGCCATGATTGATATGAAATCCTCTTTATGTTCCTATAAGGGTTAAAACCCTGGAACTTGTAATGAGATATTGGTATCTTGAAATAGTATCATGATAAGTGTGGTCCATTAATTTTCAATGAATGATAGGATGTGGTAATGTGATTAAGATTTATATATCAAATGTTTTATATCCCTTGAAGTCATTATACATATATTCTTGTTAGAAAATAATTAGGGTTTGAATGTCCACTTGTATGATAAAGCCTTAATGCATTCAATTGGTAGTAATTAATCAAGTGTAACCCTAATCATGTAGAGCCCTGTGCCATAGATCCATCTGAGTGTCAGGACTTGCCAGATGGTGAAACGAGTATTCCTAAGGGAAACTCAGAGCACATACTGATGAGTATGCGGGGTGCTTGTCATCCTGAATTCAAGTGTTTAGGGAGGATGACTGTGGTCATACCTAGCCCTCAGTTTGGGAACGACTGCGATCGTGTCTCGATGATTATATATGTGATGAGATTGGAGGACAACTATGGTTGTACCTCGGATGGTAGGGTATGCGTACCCACCTCCTTTCACTAGTGCCGTGACCTATACCAACGACGGACTAGGCTGTTAGCAGTTGACCTTATGTGTCACTGTGGCGGACCCGTACTGACCGGGGGCATAGAAGATCTTAGGAGTCCGGCTCTTCCTAGATCTTGTATGGCACTGATTTCGACTTAGTAGTGGTCAGTTGGGACTTGAGTGGTATTTCTCAAATCGCTCAGGGCAATGTAATAAAAGAAGTGATATAAGCCGTGTAGTATACTGACTAGGGTTAAATACGTCTCACATTGCTTGATTAGTCTTTAACTAGTCCTTATATTATTCAGTGTTTACAAGATGATATTATATGACATTTGAGTAATTATACTTCTTGTCAAATTAATTTGTTTAATGGCTTAGTATGCTTAACCTATTCAATTTGCTTAAATTGCTTATTCATTTCTATATCTGCTCAGTTCATTTAATGTCAATTAATATGTTATAATCAATATATGTTGGAGAGAGTTATATCTCTCGCTGGGACTGGGTCTCACCCGTGGGTAACCACATTTTTTTTAGGTGGTCGCGGGCAACGAGGTCGAGGTCGTGCTGTGGAAGAGAACCAACCTGGTGATCAATAGATTCAGAAGGTTGGTTAGTTGTAGATGCTAGTTATAGATGTTAGTAGTACAGTCCTAGTGTCGTCCCTGTACTCTCAGGTCCTGGTATGGGATGTGCTTTCTAGACTATATACTTGTATCGACACGAGATTTTGGTCATATGCCAATGTTTGTAAATATATGGCATGTACATGTGAAATATCTTTTGTATGCAAGATGTGACTGAGGTCTTTGGACCCTTATGCAAATGCTTGATACAGTATATGAGAATGGAATGATGGACATTTTGTAAATGTTCTAAAGTTTGTTTACACCTTTGGAATCAGTTTTAATTATTCCGCATTTTTGACAATGTGATTAATTAGTAGTTGATCGTGTTTTTGAGTTTTGAGTAATCTTGTTTAGTGTGATGAGGTGTCACAGTTAAGTTAATCTCATTTAGTGTGATGAGGTGTCACAGTTAAGTTGGTATCAGAGCTCTAGGTTTACTGAGTCTACAGGGACATAGGACTTAGGTTTGAGTCTGTTCTTATGTATCCAACATATGTGATCATAATTTATGCTTATGAAGATATGTCCGGAGGACATGAAGAACATGTTGAGAGTAGTTATGTTGCTCCTGGAGGAGGTGCAGTGAGGCAGCCATGTGATGAGAGAGTGCCAGAAGCAGGGCCAGAGCAGCCCACAATGCCTTATCTAGACCCGACAATGATGGACAATCCCGAGTTTCAGCATATGTTTAGACAGATGATGGCCACAATCACACATATCGCTGACAGAGAGCCATCACCTCCATCTAGGGCATCCACCTCCAATGTGGAGTCCCAAGGTGTTGGGAAGACATTTGAACGTCTTAGACGTGTTGGGGCGATTGAATATGCAGGTACTTCTGATCCAGCAGACGCTGACATGTGGTTGACTGAGTTGGAAAAAGCTTTCAAAATCCTAAACATCACTGAAGAAGACAAAGTTAAGCATGCAGTATACTTGTTGAAGGGTAGTGCTGGCCACTGGTGGGCCATAGAAGAGGAGAAAAGGCCAGGAGTTGTGATAGGATGGGAGGAGTTTCGGAGGGAATTTGTTAGTCGATATTTTCCAGAGACCTACCTAGATGAGAAAATCTCTCAGTTTGAGAAGATTCGTCAAGGAGCTATGACTATCAATGAGTATGAATCAAAGTTTATGGAACTTCTGAGGTTCTGCCCACACATGGCAGTAACAGACAAGGAAAGGATTCGGAGATTTGAGAAGGGTTTGAGTACAAAGTTGACTACTACAGCATCAGCCTTGGAGAATAGGGAAAGGTTTTCCACCTTTGTGGAATCTGTCAGGAGGATTGAGAGGTCTGCCATAGAGAAGCGTGATGCTAATGCTAAGAAGCGACCTATGCAGTTTCAAGGGCAATCATCTAGAGGCTTTAAGAAGCCAAGATTTTTCCCACTGCTGTCACAACCAAGGTCAACCTTCACTGAACCAAGATCACATGCACCATCACAATGGACCCCGAGTCGGGGTAGAGGTCACAGTTTTCCACTGGAAGGAGCTCGCAGTTCATCATCAGTCTCAGTTACAGGGCCGTTTAGACCACATAGTGATAACCGAGTGTGTCATCAATGTGGACATACAGGGTATATTAGATGGAATTGCCCTATGAAGGTTGAGGAGGTGACTCAGCAGCCAAGGCAAAGTCAACAAGGTCCACAACAACGACAGTTTAGTAGTGGTAGTGGCAGAGGACGTGGTCAGGCATCCCATGCAGGATCCTCAGGACAGGCGAGTAGAGGACGTGGACGGCAGCAGGCGACAGCTAGGTTCTATGCCATGACCCAGCCAGAAGCAGTGGTCAATCCACGAGTCGTGACAGGTCAGATGGAGTTATTTCATTCTGATATGTCTGCTTCTTGTTTCATATCTGTGTTAGTAGACCCGGGTGCAACACACTCTTTTATCACTAGAGAGGTGATAGATAGTTGTTATCTACCTGTTAGTCTTAGATCTGATATTCTGCGATTGGAGACTCCTTTGGTTGATTTTGCTGAGTTGTGAGAAGTGTGCTCTTCTTGTGTTCTTTCTTTTTCTGGACACCACATTCAAGTGGATCTTCTGCCACTTGACATGCATGGTTTTGATGTAATCCTTGGAATGGATACCTTGGAAAAATACAAGGTAGTCTTGGATTGTAGTACTAAGGTGGCGACGTTCCATGATGGAGATGTACAGTGGGTTTTTCAGGGTGATAGGAAGATTCTTCCTACATGTTTGATGTCAGCCATGACAGCTGAGCATTTGATGAGACAAGGATGTGAGGCTTTCTTAGCCCATGTTGTGGATACCAAGGTAGTAGGTCCTATTATCCTGGAGGTACCAGTTGTGCGAGAATTTGAGGATGTCTTTCCTGAGGAATTTCCTAGCGTTCCCCCTCCTAGAGAGATTGAGTTTGAGATCAATCTTGTTCCTGGAACACAACCCATAGCACAATCAGCATACAGAATGGCACCAGCAGAGATGCAAGAGTTAAAGAAACAATTACAAGAACTATTAGAGAAGGGGTTTATCAGGCCGAGCACTTCCCCTTGGGGTGCTCCTGTGTTGTTTGTTAAAAAGAAGGATGGGTCAATGAGGTTGTGTATAGACTATAGACAGTTGAACAAGGTGACAATAAAGAATAAGTATCCTCTGCCAAGGATTGATGATCTTTTTGACCAGTTGAGAGGTGCCACTGTGTTTTCAAAGATAGACCTGAGGTCAGGTTACCATCAGTTGAGAATTAAGGCTAATGACATACCTAAGTCAGCCTTTAGGACTAGGTATGGTCGTTATGAGTTTGTGGTTATGCCGTTTGGGCTAACCAATGCACCTACAGCTTTTATGGATCTAATGAATAGGGTGTTTAGACCTTATATTGATCAGTGTGTTGTCGTGTTCATAGATGATATTTTGATATACTCCAAGGATAGTCATCAACATGAGAAACACCTTCGACATGCATTGACTTTGTTGAGGCAGCACCAACTATATGCTAAGTTCAGCAAGTGTGAATTCTGGTTAGCTGAAATGTCTTTTCTAGGCCATGTTATATCTGCAAAAGGCATTTGTGTTGATCCCAAGAAAGTAGAATCTGTACTAGAGTGGGAGAAGCCAAAAACACCGACAAAGATCCGTAGCTTCCTAGGTCTGGCAGGCTACTATAGGTGGTTCATCAAAGACTTCAGTTCTATAGCGTTACCCCTAACTAGGTTAACCAGGAAGGATGTTCCTTTTTCTTGGAATGACAAGTGTCAACGTTCTTTCCAGCTTTTGAAGGAAAAGTTGACTAGTGCACCAGTGTTAGTACTTCCAGAGCAAGGGAAAGGTTATATTGTCTTTTGTGACGCTTCAAAGAATGGGTTGGGATGTGTGTTGATGCAAGATAAAAATGTGATTAATTAGTAGTTGATTGTGTTTTTGAGTTTTGAGTAATCTCGTTTAGTGTGATGAGGTGTCACATTAAGCCTCTGCCAGGTATTTCTAATTATAGAGGCATGGATAGCATGTGAAACATAACTATCAACATGAGATATCTAGCATCATGATTATAATCAACAGTAGCAGTACGATATCAACATAAGCATGACTACTGTATGTACACATTTACAGTCTTATGCATATCCACAACATAAGTATAATTACTATCTCTTAGTTGCACTAAGCATCATCTTTATGTAAAGAGAACAAACAAGGGTTATCATCCAATGTGAAGCGTCATGTATAACCCTAAACATATATGCTATACGGCTGTATTACATCTTTTATTATGCCCTGGGGAATTTGAATCGTACCATTCAAAGTCCAACCGACCCCAGCGAAGGGCTATTCGATTCTGTACAAGATCTAGGAGTGCCGATATCCTAAGATCTCTTCCCCTCGGTCAGTACGAGTAAACTGCAGTGACATACCAGTCAAACTGCCAACAGTGACATATACTCAACTGATAACACTAGTCCGTACTTGGTACAAGTTACGACACTAGACAATAGGGTATACAAAACCCTCTAATCCGAGGTACAACCGCAGCTGTCCTCAATCACATCAAATATTTGAGGCATGACCATAGCCATCCTCCATAACCTGCAATTGTGGATGACAAGTATATATATCCTCAACCTGCCACCCCCGCATATTCAACAATATGCGCTCTGAGTTTCCCTTAGGAATAATCGTTTCACCATCTAGCAAGTTCTGACACTGAAGATGGTTCTACGGCACAGGGCACTACATGATTAGAGTTGCACTTGATTAGTTATGCCAATTGGGTGAATTAAGGCTGCATCAAACAAGTGGACATACAAACCCTAATTCACTTCTAGAAAGCATATAAATATCAAAACTTGAAAAGATATAAAACATATGAAACATAGTTTCTCATCTCATCATCACATGGTAATATTCACTTGCCATTCATGAGACTACACCAATCATCATATTATCACAGGATATAAATCCTTTTCAAAATATCACAGGGTATCAACCCTTATCAACATAAGAGGAATACACCTCATTCAGGGCTCAACCATGCCCAAAGGTCATTAAGACCATAATACTATCACATGATATAAATCCTTTTCACAATAACTCAGGGAATCAACCCTTATCAACACAAGAGGATTACACCTCATTCAGGGCTCAATCATGCCCATGAAACATCTTGTTACCTCTTACTAGGTAACATCTAACCATATGGCTCACAAGGCCATTAAACATATTGTCACCTCTCACTAGGCAACAATGACATATTAACTCATGTAATATAATAGTAACACCACTATTTCCTCCATAGGGTTAGGGTTTGCTATTCACATCAATTAGGGTTTCATGTTCATTTTATCAATCCAACCCTAATATATTGTTCCATACATCTAGGACCATCCATCAACATTCCAAGTATTTAATATTCTTATTATTTATCATTAAATGATCATCAACACAAGGTATGAGTTTATCTCTCATCCTTATCATGGTATGATTACATCATACTCAATTTAGCATACTTATCAAGTATGTTAAACTGATTACATTTCATTGTAACAATTTACATAACACTCTCCTTGTATATCTTATCCCAAAATATTGGATTTGAGATGCATCAAGGTATATCAACCTGAAATGCTAAATGTAATATCTATCATGTCTCAATGTATCACTTCCCTCATCACTTCTATCTTACTTGAGTTTATTAACTTATCTTATAATAAGGAATCTCACATCTTAATACTTTCATCCACCAAACTATCACCTTTACCATGATGTGTATAGATGACACACAAGGATTGTCCAACTATCTTCAATGATATGGACTCATCTCAAGTTAAGGCATTGCTTATTATAAGGTTGCCTATAGTCAACCACTTGAGATATTTCATCGTTATAGGGTATTACCCATTATTTCATCATTAAGGTTTACTGATATCATTACCCAGACATTAGGGTTATGATTTTTCATCATATTGCCCATGATTAGAATTCCATGCACTATAGCCCAAATTTAGGGTTTCACATAGCTTTACTATGTGTTAGGTTTAAGGTTTCATATGACATCGCCCTCAATTAGGGTTTCACATGGAATCATCCTCAATTAGGGTTTCTCATGGAATCATCCTCAATTAGGGTTTCTCATGGAATCACCCTCAATTAGGGTTTCACTAATCATCCCAATTAGGGTTTCATTCAATTACCCATAAATTTGGGATTCATTATTCATCCAATTAGGATTTGGCATTTCATTACCTTAAATTAGAGTTACCCAAGTTATTACCCTTAATTAGGGTTACACTATTACCCTTAATTAGGGTTACACTATTACCCTAGATTAGGGTTTTACTCAGAATTTCCCTAAATCAGGGTTAGGGTTCATTAACCTTCTCAATTAGGGTTTCTTGATCTCTTTACTAAGGATCATACCCTAAATCACCATATGAATCATACTCATGTATGAATTCATTTCTATCATTCTCTCCACTTGATTTGGTTACATCAACCATCCGATCAAATACAAACAACTATGTTTGACATAGTGTACTGAGTTATTACTTCCATAAACAATTAGGGTTTGCATTTTAGGGATCATTCACAATTGAAACCATTAAGATCAAACCAATTGAACCCGTTGGATCAATATCCAATTACATCAGCATATTTCCTCAAACAGTCAACCATTGCAAATGGTTAACCACTCCAAACTATTTGAAACTGTTTGGTTTCAATCAATTTGTTGAAATTCTTTAACCAATTTCATTGAAACTGATTGGTCCCAAAGTTTGAAATTTTTTGCCTAAGATATTAATTGAGGTGTGTGCTTGTGATGACATCATCATATTCAAGCTACAAACCCACGAAATTTGCTGTGATTTCCATGGTTTCATCAATCAACCAAAATAAATTTTAGAAATGAAGAAAGCATCAACATTTGATAAAGAATTGAATGCAATAACAATATTAAGGGTTCAAGTTATAAAACCCGCCTCCAATTGAGCTTCAAAGATCCAAGCTCACGCCAACAATGGTGGATGAAGTTTTTGCAACTCCCCCTAGGCTCTTCCCCAAGCTTTTGGATGAAAAAGTTGGCTAGGGTTGAAGAGGAGATCGAAATAAGAAGAAATCAATGATTTATTTTTTATTTCCACCATGGAATCAAGGAGAACGAAGGTCAAGGACCTTACCAACAGGTTGGGGTCGTCCTCCTGCTCCTCCACAGATCCTTGGTCGTTTTCCAATCAAGGGTAAAGAAAAGAATCCGAAATGGCCTTTGTTTTGGCTTGGTAAAGGTACTTTTATAAGAAATTCCATGAGAGAGAAAATGCCTTATAAAAATGCATTTAATTCCAAAATTAGTGCCGCCTCTTCCCCCTTTCATTCCTTGGATAAGAGGCTATCCCATTTGACTCTTATTCCTCTAAATTATCCTCAATTTAAAGAAAAGCAAATTAAGCACCTTAGATCATATTATAATAATATCCCAATTTGAGTGGATATTACTTTTCTTTATAATAATGGTGAGTGGGTTATCCACTTGCTTGAGATATTTTCGTGGCCTAGCAAAGGAAAAAAGGTGTTCACACTTGAGAAAATTCAACCATCTCGTTTTTGGTTGAAGGCCCTTCAATTATTATATTTGTTTTTGCACTAAATTGAATTAGGGTTTCAATTAGGATTAAATCTTGATTATTTTAATATCAAGATTCTCTCTCCTCCAACTTAATTCAAATGAGGCACACCTCTCATTTTATTTGCTCCACATGCTGAAAAGAAACATTAGGGACCTTATTGAAGTGGTAATTTACATATTACACTCTGGGTTTTGGGTAAATTGCACATTACACCAAAACTAGGATTTCATGCACATACATTGCTTTATCAGCTCTTTCTTGGTATTTAGGCTTCCATAAGCCATACCTCAGCATCATATTTACTCTCATGATGCTTCAACACATGAGGAACATATTATCATGCACAATTTTCACTTAAACCCCTCAACTTGGGTAATTTGCACTTTAGTCCAAAATAGTCAAAATATTGATTTCAACAATGTTCAAAAAGGACTAGAATTGCAACATAAGTTCCTCTTGAGCCCTAATTACTTTTCACAAGATGAGATTAAACATTTAATCACCTTTCTTAATCAAAACACCTAGGGTTAAAGTATAACCCAGGTCAGGGATGTTACAATTACCCTTAAGATCAATCTAATCCAGGGTTCAAAATATTGTTATTTACTTTACATGATACTCATAGGAACTTTATAATTGGAAAGACGTAAATAAACAAGAAAGCAGTTTATCTTTCATTCAATCTCATCAAGAAACCTCAGCAAACTCAGAATTGAATACATGTATTCATAAGCGTAACCACATACCTTCTGCAATTATAGAAAGCATGCATAATATATCACACGTACTTTAAGAGTGCATCCAAACATCCAAGCAACACATCATTCAATCAACATTATCTGAAACACTCATGCTATATATGTGCCACCATGTAGTCACATTATATTAATCAGATCTAGATTCGATCCTAAACTAGGGTTTAGGGTTATCTCATGTTTGGACTAGGGATTAGGGTTGAAAATCCTAATTCCATCATATTATGGTTTCTAAGATTACAAATTCATTTATTCATATTAGGTGAAACCCTAATCATCAACTTAAGCATATTAGATTACTCATGATACCCAGATCACACTATTCACATTAGATCATAGCAAGATGTCAACATTGGTTTTAAAACCCTAAAACATCATGTATATGATTATTAATGTAGGAATGTCAATTATTCATCATTATAAAGGATTTCCTTATTAGACATGTCAAGATCAAGTATTAACTCAATATAAAAAAATCTACACAATTAAACATCATATTAGAGGAATCTAGATCTTCCTTTACATTAAACACATCTAAACATGTATTGCATATACTTTTGGAACATGAATCCTAATTAGACTCTCAAACTATTTTATTTAGATTCCTCTCGCTTTTATGAGAAATTTGATATTTAGTTTTTCTATATTATGAGTTACCACTAATTAACTACAATTATCACAAGATAACATGATTTGGACCAATTACACGCTGACACGTCAGCATATGCTACCCAGGCATCAACCAATGGCCTTGCGCCCGTCAACAGTCAGTCCATGCAAGATGACACCTAAAAACATAAATAAATTACACTTTTACCCTTACCTGAGTGGATACGTTCCCATCATATATGGGGGTGTTTGGGTCCTTTGAGCCTTGGCCGCCTTCAACCTCACATAGGCGACTGCAGCATCGTTCGTGTGCACACGGAAGTGCCACTCAGCGTCGGCCCACCCATGCCCTCCTATCCTAGAATGTCAACCCTCATAGCAATTCTTTGCTCTGCGTCCACACACTCCGACCATTGGCGCCGTCCCTTTGGTGCCTAGGGCTTCCAACCACTGATGATTCCCTCCCTCATTACTGTGGAGATACTTCTAGGTCGTCCATATATGACACCCACCCAACAGTAGTGGAGGCACCACTACTAGGCCCTCCCTTCTCATCGTTGTAGTGCTTGGGTTCCAACACTAGGTTTCCTTCAAGGTCTCATGATTCGCCTACCCTCTCCTCCTCACTCTTTTATCATTATTCTGACGGAAAGAACCCATGACAGTCGGTACCACATGTTGTTGGTGGTAGACCTCTAAGAGTTTTCTCCAACCATCTATTCTCCTCCAACCTTCCTCAACCAGACCATTGCCAATAGTGGTCTAGCATCACACAGCCAAAACAGGCTGCAACAATGAGAGACATATGGGGAAGGTGTCTAGCCTCAGCCCCATGTCTTGTTATGCAGACTATGAATAATGGACATAGGTATCAGAGAGGATACATGGGCTAAAAGGGTGGAACTGCCCCATATATATAGGTAGTATTGGGGTTTGCAGATCCCAATTCCCATATATTTTTGTATACGATTAGTAATTTAAAGCAAAGGAAAGAATGAGATAGATTCCTCCTTTCCTTTCTTCTTTCCATTACTCTCCATGTCGATGTATACATGGTTACACGTGTATTCCTTTTGTTGTTTATGATTTTTCACCAAAATAATAGTAGAAGGGCAACTTGTTTTAGGAAGTAATTAAACTCCTTGCTTTTTGCTCTTATAATTCCTAAAGTCATGAGAAGATACTCCCGCATTCTTATAATTAGAACTTTGATTTTGTACAAAAGTCATAGGGAAAGCACATCAATATATGGCACCTCATTGGATAATGGATTCTAGATTATTCTTAATTTCTCTCTTACAATTGTCTCATGGAATATTCCTTTTCTTTCTATGTCTATAATTCTCTTCCTTTCCTTTATTATATTCGAGTATACAAAGATTGAACCGAGATAATGTTGTTTGGTGTGTCAACATTGTGTTGCCACTCTTTGGCTACATAGTTATTATTTCAATTATCCAAAACACTGTCTTTATTATTTTATCTTGGGAACTTATGTATTGTTCCATATTTCATTTATGTAATATCTCACAAGGCCATTATTTTTTATTCATGTATGAATTCCTTCTTTTTATTTGACTTGTGCCACAAGCACCAATGACACAAAGGTGATTTCATGAATAATAATATTGGAGAATAACAAATCAATTTATATATACAAGTTTACCAAAATTGAGGATATAACAGATTGGGTAAGAGTAGTATTTTAACAAAATAACATTTATGTGATTTATGGACTTGCTTTTAAGAAACTATTTTCTTATATATGCATTCATCTGAAATCACTATAAATGATATATCAGGACACCTCCCATGCCATAGTTCATATGATTTCTTTTAAACCATTTTAGACGATACACTATTTTAGTGTAAAACAAGTGCCCAAAAGAAATTGGAAGATCAACTAGATTTTATTCATAATCGCACCATGACTAGCTAGGTGTGATTCCTTCTTTTTGGTACACTCTCATGATACACTATCATTGTGTTTCAAATGGATTTCATCATGATACACTATCATGATCGCCCATAAGGTTCTCAAACTCTTGGTTAAAACATTTCAACATTGATAATATCAAAGTATCTTAATACTTTTACCTAGTTGGTTACGTACTTCATTCATGATCTCCTTGAACACTTAAAGTGATTCATACTTGTATTTCATTAAATACAAATTTCTTATGTACTAATAGCATCGATAAATATAATAAGGTACTAGTAAATACCTTTAGCATTTATTCTAAAAGGTCTATGTACATCAATATGTATTATCCCTAATGGAATACTCGATCTCCCACTACATCTAGGAAAGATGCTCTTATCATATTTCCCAATAAATATGACTTGCATGTCTCTATTGGTTCAATAACCATAAGATTCTACATAACTATCATATGGATTCTTGAAATGCATTTCTCATTTATGTGCTCTAGATGACAATGCTATATGTGTTCATTGGTAAAGTCATCAAGTCATTCAGTATATGCGTCATAAACTTTTTTCTATAGAAATATCAAGTATAGTTTGTGAGACATAGGGTATTGCGATGAAGCATAAATTCTTGTCCATAGTAGATACATGATATTTTCATCAATGGAAGGTATATAATAGCAATTCACTACCTCTATTACATTCCCATGAATGACAAATTCCAACTATAGTGGAAGCAACTCTTGCTCTGTACAATTCTAGCTTATTTCTTATGTGATCATGAAGTAGAGATATCTATCTCTTTCTTCTTCCTTTGTTCCTTTAAGTGAAAAGGACATATTCCATTTTCACTTACCCTTCTCCTAGTCTTGAGTGTAGAAGACTTGGACTTCAGCTCAGTCTCAGAACTCTTCTTGACCTTGCCTTTACCCTTAGACTCAATTCTACTGATCACCATCATAGATTTGTCCTTCTTCATTCTGACTTTGGCATCAACATGCCAAGTAGTTATGACAACGATTTAGCCAAGATACTAAAGTAGTAGCATTTAATAAACTGGCTATGTGATTCATACAAAAATTTGTAGATTCATATATGTGATCAACTATTGACCTAAAAGAAATCCAATTCTTTCCACATGCCCTATAATATTGAGCACATGGGGCTCTCCTGGATCAATTGGAACTGTATGGATTCGGAAGATTGCAGTGTACAATCTTCTAATAAGCCAAGATCCAAAATAATCAAATATCACATGGCCAATGCCAACATCCATAGTCAACTATTAAGGTAGGAAAAGTTTGCCAATTGCATCATATTCAATTCTTGGATAGATGATATGTACAACTTTTTGCCATAGTCATCTGCATGCCTCCAGTTCTTAATCCCATTAAGTACATTTAGTTATGCCTAACCCAAAATCCAACACGACAATAATGCACCCCACTTAGTAGGCCCACATTATTATCATCACACTTCAATGAGATAGACAACACACCACCCTTGGGGTTCCCACGCGTAGTTGATCAATATTTTCATGTATGCTTCTTATGGAAATCATCTTAGACTTAACAATGTATTGAGGGGTTTTATATATAAATACATATACATATCCAATCAACACATAATTAGTACATATCATATACATGCTAATACCACAAATGAGAACATGCAATTATTAAAACACACAAGCGACGGCTATGGCCATACTATTGTAATTCCTTGGAGCCACAAGGAATTACTTCCACCTTGGGTCCACATCATACGAAACATGTTGTTGATGAAGTTTTGTGCGCAAACCAATCTAGGTTTTTCAGTTCAACTCTTGAACCGGTCGGCTTGCCTCTTGGTTGCTCGATTGGGCTCCTGTAACGGTTGTCTGGTCTTCAGGTTCAAGATATGTCTGAACTCCTCCATCCAGTTGGTTGGGCCACCAGTCGATCAGTTCATCCTCCTATCATATGGCCTCCTCGGTCCTCCAGTCGATCAGTTTATCTCCCAAACTGGTATGTTCATCTGGTGCAGAACGTCTTCTCACGATGAAATAAAAATTAAAACTATGCTATTACTTATTACATTGTATAAGGGAAAACCTCAAGTTACATTTGAGGGAAAATAAGAAGAAGAGCATTAATTTATATTTGAAAAGGAGGAGAGAGGTTTAGTATGAAAACCGAGATACAAATAGGAATTAACAAGCATGCACACACAAATGAAGGATTATTGTCCATGTGAACATCCATTATCAAAACACTTCTCGGGTGACGTGTATGGTATATATATCATATATGTTTTTATTTGTGTGATCGTATGTGGTATTGTAATCAGATATGCACGTTAACCAGTTTGATAGTCATATTGTATGCAATAAAATAAATCTGATCACATAGATTTAAAATCCAGTTACACTATAACCTGACGTTCTCTGATACCATTGTAGGAAAATCGGGGTGATTGTTAAGGCAACAAAATAAAAAATTTAAAGCCCGATTCCCTTTAACATCAAGATTGAATCAACAATAATGTATCTAGGAAGGAAAGTAACAAGAGTTATACCTGGTCCTGGAGCAAGTCCAGTGACCACTCATAATGCATTACTGTGCTTCTTCTCTAAGCAACAACACATTTTTTCTTTAGGTAGCAACATGGTCCTTCATAAACAACACTCGAATAG
Source organism: Alisma plantago-aquatica (assembly GCA_963693085.1). Classification (NCBI taxonomy): domain Eukaryota; kingdom Viridiplantae; phylum Streptophyta; class Magnoliopsida; order Alismatales; family Alismataceae; genus Alisma; species Alisma plantago-aquatica. Next base: position 225,244,351 of record OY856414.1, on the reverse strand, counting down.
TTGTCAACAATGGCCTCCTAGTCTGGACATCATGGACCGAGGTTGACAGAGTTCTCCTAGTGGCAGACAATGACCTCCTTCCTATAGAGTAGCCCACACGGACCACCAAAAACTCCACATTGCACTACTAGATCCAACGAGAAATAGTTGTCCCTTTTGAACATCAACCTATTAGAGTTGATTTACTCTCGCACATTTGTCTCTCCCTTGCTATCCCTCCATTTATCGGGTAGGACTTTCCTGGTCTCTCTATTGGTTACCACTACTAGAGATGACAACAATTGTCAGAGAAATTGTTGTGTTCTAAGAAGCCCCCAATGCCCATTTATTTATAGGAGAGGCTAGGGTCAGGGTCCCAGTTAGTGCGAGAGTCAAAAGGGTCAAATTCATGAATAGTTGAAAGGGCCAAATTCATGAATTTTCTAGAACCTGCACTTCAAGAATTGGTCGGTTCGTGCGTTAACTGGTCAGTTTGTGCCATGAGTAAGTCAATTGGTGCCATGAATCAGTCAATTCGTGCAGTTTCCAATTCTAAACTACATTGGTATTCAATGTATGATTAATGCATAACATGATGTCAGAACGAATCCTTGATCCAATCAAATTGACCATTAAATTAGGCGGTTCATCCCATGAATCGATCAGATGGGACCAATGAACCTGTCAGTTCACTATGGAACCAGTCGCTCCACACCCTGGTTCAACTGTTACTCAACCAATGTTGATTCCAATTGACTTGAAACTCCAACCGATCAATTCAACACTTGAACTGTCCGGTTCAGAATCCAATTAGTCAATTTTCAGCCTCAATTGTTTAATTGAATGCCTAATCACCTCTAGTAACCAGTCTAAGCTTCATTCATGAATATTCTCCTTTAATCCAAGTGTATTTGATGTGTGTGACCCTATAGGTCCAAAATTACATTGGCGATGAATGTCCATAACCAATTATGACATCACAAGCAATGAGGTATCTAGCAACACATCAACTCTGCCCAAGTAATTCAGAAAGTTTGATAACAACTTGAACCTAAAATCCATGATTAGTGTTATCATGATCGTATAGTTCCTTTGTCTTTGATATTTGGATTAAACTTGAGGCATGGAATCATCATCCTCTCAATGTTCAATCCATGTTCCTTGAACAAGAGCAGGCTATCTAAGATGCACACGAGCTCACATATCACATATTGAGTCACGAGTATGGCCATACATTTCTCAGTCTCACTTATCAAGAGGACTTAGATATCAATCTCCTATAGGATGGACAAATCCCATCTACATCACTCACATTATATCCCCATGTGTCACAGTGCACCCAAGAACCACCTTTATGGAAACTCATATTCAGGATCGCAGTGGATGATGTCAAAATATATGAATGACATGTGATGAATGTAATAACTTCAGGTATAAAAACCAAAATCACCACTTATCTCTATGAGAGCTGGTTATGATACCATTACATGCTCTCCATGTATCACTATCATGGTGGGTCTATCCGATACACCATTCTCTAACATGTGTCTGTGTGCTTGACTTGGTATTTCATATCATGACTAATGAGACTATATCATTGGTCAACACACACTCTAGTCTTATGTACAAATGTTGTTTATTTTGCTTCCACAGTAATATCCGACTAGGAGCATAACCAGAATGCATGTACTCTTAACATTCATATGATCTCATTGTTCAAGTCACACACTTGAAGAGATACATCATCAAGTATCATCATTCTTTAGACATCTACTATGTTTGTGTCATCATTTCATGCTGAGACAAACATAATAGATGAAATTACCTTTATTATTATGAAATTTGGTATCTAATGCTACACTCCAATCATCATATGATTGGCTCTTTAGGAATACATACCAACAAGGGTTTCTTCTCATCTTGATTCATCCACTTCTCATCCTCTTCCTTAATAAACTCTAAAAGGAACTTACCTCCTAATCTAAAGTTAGGGTTTTGAGAAGAATTAGGATTAAGGAATCCTCCAAAAATTAATGTACACGTAAAATAGAAATAATATTTTACATGTAATGTGGAAATAATAATGTACATGTAATTTGGAAATAATAATATACATCCAACATGGAAATAATGATAAAGTAAACAAATATGTTTTATGGATTTTCCTTTTGAGGGTGAACTTATATGGAACTATGGTTGGTTGAAAAAACCCTAGTTGGTTAAGGGGCATAGAATCCCTAAAATGTGGGTTTAATCTATAACCCAAACCTAAAACCCTAATCATGGGAAATGGGAGTGGTGTGGGTGATAGAGTAATCTTACCCATATGAACCCTAGTTAGGTGACTCAGTCTCCCATGTATATGCGCATGTGGATTAAGGCATTAATGATAAATGTTTTAAGAAACATAAGCAAACAACTCATTTTATGGATGTAACCTACTCAACCCCTATATCAGTCTTTGATTAGTTAAAGAGCATGGGGTGAATAAATTCATCATAAAGATGAATGGCAATCAAGCCCAGTACAGAAGGTCACCTCAAGCCAAGTTTGGAATAGAAGGCCCATGCATGAAATGTCCACTACATGGACCAAACCCTTTAGAGAGGGTCCCCATAAAGAGGATCCCCTAAAGAGAGGTCACAATAGTTAGAAATGAGGATAAGGGTGGTGAGGTTAAAATAAGAAAATGTACGTTCAAAAATATAAATATAACTTGCTCATTGCCCTACTTCTATCTCTTTAGGAATAAAGAATAAAGAACACCCTTGATGAGTGGGTATGCTACCCCCATTGAGTTGGTGAGCTATTGATACTACCCCTAGCGAGTGGGTATGTCATTAAACATACCCCCAATGAGTGGGTGTGTTATTGAAATTACCTCTAGAGAATGAGTATGCTACCCCCACCGAGTAAGTATGCCATTAACTTACTCCCAAAGAGTGAGTATGATATTATAGAAACCCCCAACGAGTGGGTATGATTAGAGATTACCCTCAAATAGTGGATAAATCATTGAAATACTCCAGCGAGTGAGTATGAATACCCCCAATGAGTGGGTATACCCAGAGACTGAGCAAGTATGGGTAGAAAGTTATAATATAAAATGTATAGTCAACATATGAGGGTTACATAAAAAATGAAAATTAAACTTTTAGGGTTGGTGTTCCGACTTGGAGTGGGTTAACCCAAGATTGGGGAGACGGGCCTATGGAGGGGGTAAACCCTAAGACCTTGGGGTCATGTTGTGTCTAGAGAGCCTAACCTCCTCCTGTGATCTAAGAAGGAACCCTAGGTTAGGACCATGGTTCAGGAAAGCGGTATGCGGTGTACGGGCGGAGAGGGTACTGCATAGAGTATATGCGGTATGCGGGAGTATATACAGGAGTATATGTAGTTTTGGATTTTTTTATTTCAATAAACTAATTATATATAAGATAATATAGCGAGATCATAAATTAAAATATATAGAGTAGGCACGTACATTTATTTACTTATAAACATATTAATATGCATGTATGATGTATTATATGCTTATATATGTATATATGTCTGTATATAGAATGTGTTTGTAAAATATGTACAAATACTAAAATGTAGGTAAATCAATGTACAAATATATGTATAGTGTGTATAAATGTGAATAAATCGAAATGTATATATACATGCACAAATATGTGATTGTATATTTAGGTATATTGTATATGTATCTATACATGTTAATATATCAAAAGGTATTCGAATAAATGTACAAATGCATGTGGAAAGTTTTTATGTGTATTACAATGTATACATGTAATTCAATGACTATATATCTCAATTTATATATATAATGAAATGTGTGTAGATATATGCATGTATGTACACAATGCATGAACATTAGTTGTGGGCTTTTCGAAAAGCGGAGTTTAATCGGCCGCTTAATCGGCCAAGCGGGAGCATATGCGGCCCATGACCGCTTAGTAGACCGATTAGTAATATGCGGTGCGGTAGGGTGACTGAATAGGTATATGCGGGAGTATATTGTGCCGTGCGGACTGATTTCCTGTGGTTAGGACCTTCCCTAGAAGGGAGAGATGACAAATCAATTTAAAGATTGCGGTAACCTTAAATGTCACCTAAAGTGTAGAGAATATGAAAGAACATATATTGAGTATGATTATTTGAACCCAAGTATTCCATCTCTGAGGAACATGAGGAAAAGTCACTATGGAAGTGGATTATGAGACCAAGTCAGGAAAAGAAAGTCTCCATTAGCCCAATGAGGGGATATAAAGTGAATAATGAGCACCATAAAAGATGGAGGAAATCTAGGTTAACAAATTACATATGAAAATAATTTGCAATGAAATAGAATGGAGTAATAACATATATATATAAACCCTTAGTAAGGGTAGATACCTAGTTCACTAGTAAGGTTAAGTAGGGAGTATTATAGGTACATTAGACTGATGAGATTAGGAGATGATTGTGCCCTAAATGCAGAAGACCATATGTTCGGGAGGTAACAATTGTGTTTGCTCGAAGCCCATGACTCAGAAGATTGGCCACCTTCATGATGTTTACGTTGTCAATGGGTGAATGTGAGAGGCACTCCCTAGATGCATAAGGATGATAGATCTCCAAAAGTACATGTACCCCTAGGGATCTTGAGGAAGTGGATAAGGCTCATAATACCTGAGGTGTAAATGTAAAAGATACAAAGAAGTCATGTAATAATGAAATATTAAGGGGATATGTACACAAACTCAAGAGTGAGAAATCCTTTGACTTCATGAGATATAAGAAACAATGATATTAAAAAGGTAGCATGGTTTAAAGTCATGTAGAGAATGATTCAAATTAAAATATGTAATTGAGAGGTAAAATGTGGATACACCATCTCTGCTCTTGGAATGGGTTGAACTTTGTTTTTGAGATGAAGAAAACATTCATTTCATGTTATTATGAGTGAGAGAGATTGGGTAGACATATGTTAGCTTAAAATTGACATATGAGAATGATGACATGATATTGGGTTTGAGGTATTACCTCACCCTTATGTGAAAATAAACAAACAATAGGTTGGGACCTAGGTGAAAAGGTAATCACCAAATGGAAAATGAAATACAAGTGGAAATGAAACGGGTAAGTGATAATGTCATGAAATAAATGGGAATGTGGATATACCATGAATTAAATTTGGTTATCAAACTTAGTCATAATATGAGGAATTTGCATATCAATAAAAGATATTAAGGATATCTGAATAGGGTTGCTAACCCTAAGTTTTGAAACAAAGATGAGGAATTTGCATATCAATAAAAGATATTAAGGATATCTAAATAGGGTTGCTAACCCTACGTTTTGAAACAAAGATGAGTTATCATTCACCATAAGCTTACTAAGTTCGAATTTTGGTGACAAAATTCCTTTTAAGGAGGGCTGCATGTTATATCCTCAATTTTGGTGAAACTTAATGATGTAAATATAAAGCATAGTTTCATAAATATTTTATAAATTGTATTATTGGTGGAATAATAATGTCCTTATGTCATAAATTAAAGAAATAAAATGAACTTTTTATGTTCGATAATGCATTAAAACTTTTGGACAAAATAAAGAATGGTGAATCTAGTAATAAAGGGATTTCTAAAGCAATGGACAATTAAAATGGAATTGTGTGGAATTTTCTAGAAAAGAGAGTTTTCATGCATAAATAAATAGTATTGTATTTATGAATTATTAAATAATATAAATATGATACAATATGTGAGTTTCCAAAAGAAAATAAGTTATTTGGTGTTTAGATAATTAAAAAGGTAATTATCTATCCAGTTTAGCAACAGATGTTTTGAGACGTAATTAGTATTATTTTGATCTAATATTTGGTATGCTTGAAAATAATAACGAAAAGGAAGAGAATTTTGGAAATTGAGAGAAAAAGGATATTCCATGAGATGATAATAATTATTTAATAAAATGTTAAAAGAGCAAGTTTTGTATATGAAATAATTTCCCAAAAATATTAGATATGAATTGGAATAATATTAAAGACTTCCCATAATCAAATTAAGGAATGTATTGAAGAGAGAGAGATTTTTTCCAAAAAATCTTAAAGACTAAATATAAGTTGGAAAGGTATTTGATAGTTGTTCCTTTTTCATTAAATGTTGCCAAATCCAATTTGATGGGAGGATGGGAGTTTCCTTCTCGAAATATTGGACTTTATAACAAAAACTTCAGATTTTTTAGATAAAAAAGTAAGAGGAATATAGTCATGTCTTTACAAGAGTTGGTGATTAAATCAATTTAATATTTTTAGAAAGGAGTAATGGTGTGCTTTGCCACTTTTGGAATAGAGAGCAAAGACAATAGAAGAAGGATTCTACCTATATGTACACGATCCCCTTGATACTCGAAGGATATACAACAAACCAAGCCATCTTTCTCCCTCTCCACCGTTTTCTCCATAACTGTAAACCTCAATCTAAAACCTATATAATGTTGAAAAGTTGTCTCTTAGGAGGCAAAATTGCAGACCTCTCTGTTCTAAGCGCTCACTATCGCCACGACCATGGGAGGGGCTCCACTCTTGACCATCGTCAGAGGGTGTGGAAGTAGAGACACAACATGACCAGGTAACCGAGAAGCTTGGTCATCACTCAAAACTGAAGAGGGTGGGCATGTGCTCTCTAGTCATTCTCCTGTGCTACCATCATCCTTATAGAGAGGTCCAACCACCATATGCAAGTCAACTCCTCCTCCACCCTACTAGCACCACCGTAGCTTCTAGGCAAAGAAGGTTTGACATATTGAACTGGAAAAGTAGTGCATGATGATGGACAAAAATTTTTAGGTTGGCTATGAGTCAGGTCTAGAGGAGGACAAAGATCTGACTGCAAGGGACTGAAGAGCATGTCTGAGTCTTAGCAAAGACAGCTGTGGCAGGAAAATTTGAGAAGATGAGGATGCCCTATGCTTCCCATGCGATAGCACTCTAGGGGTCCATTCCTTGGCTCCCCTCGATGACTGCTAGTGAGTCATTACTACTGGGGCATCACACCCACTGGAGGTCTTGTTGGGGCATGGAGCCCCATGTCTCCAATAACCCTTGCTGCGCAACGACGTGTGTGCGGGATGCACACATCAGGACCAACATGTGATGTCGCGTGAAGTAGAAGGGGGAATGACTGTATGCGGGTTATTTCTTATATGGATCCATGACATAGATCTGCAAAACCTAGAGGAATAGGGAAATGGAAATTAAAGTAATATTATGATGGCATGGCATTTTGTGATTGGTCATATTAATGTTTATCATATAAAAATCATAACTAATTATAGGTATCTTTGGTCGGTAAAGTTACCTATAAACATAGGTAACTTGGATTGCAACAAGTTATATATGGAATTTGATTAGAAAAATGAAAGCAACCTAAATAAAATATGATGAAGATCTACTTCTTATCCCATTTCCAAAAGTAATGCTAGCATATGTTAAAAAGGTGATTAAAGCTAAAAACCATAGTTTTGAATATTAACATGTTGAATATGTTAAAAACCCTTATTTTATGCTCTTATCTGATATTGTTCAATATGATGAGAAATTGAGATGATCATGATGATAATGATGATATCAAGGGTTTATAATGTAAATAATAATTCATATGAATAAGCAGGGTTTAAAGATCCTAACTTGCCATGGTCTTAATGAACTTAATTGGATCCAAGTATTCATAATGAACTATATGATAGATTTGATAGTCATGACTACACCTAATATGAATTAGGGTTCTTAAGTCATTAAAATGATAATAATTGGAATTAGGGTTTTCAAGCATAACCCTACTGGAAACTCAGTGTCAAGAAAACATAAACCCTAGATTAGGGTCCTAGTATGGTTTAATGTGATTAATGTGATGGTGACACATTATGGTTTACTTACATGTAGATTAAAATTGATCGATAGATTTGATTTCTTAATTGGATAATACTCTTAAAGCACAACTACAAGATATGCATGATACTATAAAAGGTATGTGGTTACTTCTATGACTACCACATTAGTTTGCTGGTGTTTGCCGAGTGTTTCTCAAAGATTGAACAACTAAACTATTGTATTTTTATTAACAATATGTTCAATTATAATGCCAATTTGAGTATCATATAAAGAAAGATTATGTGAAGAAAATGACAATACTTATTTGCAAATATTTGATGGAATATATATGGTGACTTTACTTGTGCCCCTTAACATGTACTCCACATTCACATTATATTTCAATAAGCTGATCTGCACATTTATTTCACGACATTTTAGGTACATGCTAGGTAAGATGATATCAAAATATGATGGACTGATGAAGTTATTTGAAGACATTGAAGTTAATTTGTAAGGAGGATTATCATACTTCTTCTCATATTTACGGTTCTAATGATAGAAAATCATGTAAGTTCTAGAGTAACATCTTGTAAACAATATATTTAAATTAATGGAAATTATTTACTACTATATATTATTTTCTAAATTTGGATCCTTGAAAAAAATTTAGGTAATGAATTTCATCTTTTTGTCCATCCTTAATTGGGAGTTGCTGAAAGGTGAGGTCGTTACATTGGCCATGCTTCTATGAAGGAATTTTTGTAAATTTTTTAGTTTTATTGATAAAGAGTGTTTTTGCACAATTTGAAAGTATGATGCTCTAAATTGTCTCTTTTCAAATTATCTTTTGGAAATATTTGTCATCATCAAGAAAAGGGAGATTGTTGGCTTTTTGGATATGCCATAATCATATTTTAATGATTCAAATATGTCCCTTTTGTGTTACTAAAATGTGCATTTAGTGTTTCAGGTGATTAAGGAACTTAGAAAAGATCCAACAATAAAGAATATGTAATATTATATGTAGGACAAGTTGTACCATGTATATACTTTGAGTAAATTCCTTTTTTGCAAGTTTCTAGGAATGATGTAAGAACGAGTGATGATCAACCCTATCCTATCCAAATCCTTTTTATACATTTATATCAAGTATTTAGGATGTTTAGGTATCATTAGAAAAATCATTTGATATATTTTCCAAAAATATAATATTGCTTTTACATGCAATATTTCAGTCAAACTCTTCTTTGAACGAGATCAATCCGCATTCAAAATCTACATTTATTTTTCTAGTTGTTGTAAACATTTCTTTTATTTTATAACATATATTTTAGCATTTATCTTGGTTAAAAAACTCCCAACTTCTATATTGACCATTCCTAAGTATCTCCTATATATAGGAGTGCCTGTGAACACTTAGGATATACACTTGAGTAATTTGTTTTACATGCAATCTTTTTCCAAGCTTAGAATTCTACATTGCTATCTTCAGATCTAAGTCAAAATTCAAAATAGTGTCATACTTTACTAAATATAGCCTTTCCTATACTTGTGGTGAGATTGATCATTACTTGTTCACATCTTGAAGAGTTGTTATTCCATATTCCTCTCTTATTTACCATTATTGTTCTTGGTGATTCTTACTACTTCTTGAGAGAAGGCTATGAAGAATATTCTTAGTGCTACTACTTAAAAGAAGGCTGGGTCAAAGGAAGAGGCTGATTGAATCTACTCTGTTGTTTTTCTTTAATCCACTTATTGGGAATATGGTTGTTGGAAAGTATATTGGAGCTACTTATGGTGAGAAGGTTGTGTCCAAGGAGGAGGCTGATTGCGATCTACTTCATAGTGTTTCTTCCAACTACTTCTTGGGAAGAAGGATGTTGGGAAGCGTTATTCCAGGTACTTGTACTTCTTGTGAGAAAGCTACAACCAATGCCAGGGGCTGATTGTGATCTACTCACTTGTGCAAGGTCTCCTTGATCTAGAAAAGGAGGGTTGTCTAGAGCCACAAAAGACACCAGTTGATTTTTTATTTTGTATTAATAAACAAAAGGAACAAAACACAGGTAAAAAAAACTTGGTTGGGAATAATCAGGTAGTGGACTGATGTCATTTGACAAAACCATTCTAAATTGGGTGTCTCTTGTAGTTTCCATTCCTTATCCATATAACTTTCTTTATATTTCCATTGCATTATCTTTTTAAGCAAGTTGCAATCAAACCTTCTTGTGTTTTAAATTGAAAAAGTTTTTATAGAAGATCTATTCACCCCCTCTAGATCTATCATATCCATGGCCAATTAGTAGTTTAGGGAAATTCTCTAGCATATAACTTGTAGTTTGGTTTGACAATTTAAATGAATGAGTAGTATTTGCATGTTGTGCCCCCCCAACTTAATGGATATTCACATTATCCCAAACATCCCACACTTCCTATAATTTTTAAAAACCTCAGTCACCTTATTTGTTAACTAGTGTAAGCTTTCTTAGATTCTTAATTTTCTCAATTATTCTTTTTCATTGTTCATGGTATCTATGTCTGCTAGTGTAGTTGGTGTCACTTAGTGATTGTTTGTGTTTGATTAATCTAGTTAGTTGCTAATATAGTCCTTTGCTTGCTTTAGTTAGCCAATTGCTAGCGTAGTGCCTTCTTGGCTAATCTAACTAGTTTCCCTCTGTATTTGATTAAATTGAATTTCTTTGTTAGTTTATCATTAGTATTACTTGCTTATCTTAGATAAATTGCTCTTTTGTTTGTTAGCTCCCTTTTATTGCTAATTAGACCAAATTGTCTAGGGTAAAGTAGGCTTTACTTCTTGACTTCTCTTAATTGCTTGAATGACCACTCAGTGTAATCACAAAACCAAAGCTAAACCCTTCAAATGTAGACTATATTGCATGAACCTAGCTGAGAATGAACTAATCTCTAATGTCCCTCTCTCCCTACAGACTAACCTCTAACTTTCCACCTTTGGTGTTATAATATGAACTTGTGCACTTGCGAGTAAGGTTTTTAAGTATTTCATTGTGTCCATCGGGTTACAAATTTGTATACCCATGTGTTTGTGTACAACTCACACACCAATCTTTCTAGCATCATTGTCGGGGAGAAAGTCACTTGGACTAGCTAGTTTATTTAGCTTTGACTTTTCCCACTTCCCTCACCATTTCTGTTCATTATTCTTTACATTACTTTTGTAAACATGCATATTAACTTGTCTTCTTTTTTTGGTTGTGTCCTATGAAGGTGACCCTTATTACATGTTTGGAAACCACTCTCTATCTATTGATTCTTTCTTAAAGGATTCTGAGATAGGGAGAAGAATGTGGATAAATAGGCACAACAACATCTAGAAGAAAAATGGCAGATAGGAATACCCATGTCCAAGATGAGGCACACGACCAACCACCATCTCCTCCACTAGTGTAGAAGCCACTGCAAGATTATTTCATGCCCACAAACTACAACTATCCAATTGATACCTAGATTGATTAGATGCCACAAAACCACTTCTCCATCCCTCCTAGTATTTTTGAAATTCTCCCCACCTTCTACGAGCTTGAGATTGAGAACCCTTACAAGAATGTGGACTGCTTCCTTAAGACATGCCCCACCTTAAGAACACTTGTAGCAAATAGGGATGGCAATTGAGCAGGCATTAACAACCCACACGCATACCCACTAGACCCATTTCATTTTTGACCCAACCCATACCCACCCCATTTGCATACAACATATATTAGTGCATACCCACACCCAACCCAATAGGATACATGGACCCAATTCAACCTTTTTTTGTCAAATACATTAATTAGGCACTATAATATGTAATATTTTACAAAACTTGTAAATATTATAAATGTACCACACTATTTGTTTTTAGATAATATACAACATAATACCTAAAACCGTCATTCAACTTTGAACTGATTGATTGCAATAGTCCATGTCACTTTTTTAACTTGAGATAATTATATTGAGAACCTCCATAATTAATTTATTACATAACAAAACTACACAAAATGCTCATGGGAATTCTACATCAAAAGATAGATGCACCAACTAGAGCAGATAACACATCTACATATCTTCTAAGAGAAAAAAACACATCTAGATATAATTCACATCTGAAAAATCAACTAAGAGAAGATAATAGATTGACATCTTATTTGCATCTACAAATCAACTAAGAGGAGGCGTCACATCTGCATATAATTCACATTTAAAAATCAACCAATAGTAAGTGAACACATCTCCATGACTAAAATATCCATTCATGGAAAGAGTTAATTCACCAAGTAGAAAAACTATTCATAGCTACAAAAACATTTCTGAAAGGAAAAGCAGATAAGAAGAAAACACATTTGTGGGCAATCAGGGATTTCTTGAACCCTTCCATCATTAGATTCTTAATGGCCCTCATTTTCCATGTTGTTTGTTGCTGGCCAATCCAACCAGACATCTCCTGATGGGTTCCACTGACGTTAGTCTCATTCTACAAACTACCTCGAGAAGCCTTGAGGAGGGCGGTGTTGATGGGCCAATGTGTGCACTATGTGCCCCAACACTGCCAATGCGGAGAAGTTCAAAAAGTCACCTACCCCTTTCCCAACGTAGTGAGTAGCACTTCTTGGATGAGGCCTAGGGTTAGGTTATACACAACATATTGTGTATGTGCTGACAACAAAGTCCCTAGACCATCCAATACCATGAACCTGGTCTGACATCATTATATGGTGTGTGTGTAAATACCCAGATGACATCATAGAGGTGGGAGAGCAACCATTTGCACGAACTTGCGTTCCCATTGTAGATCCCATCTGTGACAGTGTGTCCTCCAGAAGGTGGTACATTGACTTTGGAGGTAATGTTAAGTGTTGGTCGTAGCTAGAGAGCAAGAGTAGAGAGGACAAGAATGGCGAGATCAGAAACTGATAGGGGTTTATGTGGGACAGGGTTAGGGTGTGGGGGAGCAAGAAGTGGTTAGGTTTTGGTGGGTATCATTGGGTTTTAATTGGTCTCCAGTCAGAAAATGGGTCATGTTGCTGTATCTGCCACTATAACCTAGCTAATTAATTAAAACCCAGTTTACCCATTATAATTGGGTCAGGGAACCCTTGGTTTCTATGGGTATGTGTATGTTGGGGAATTATTTTATCCCTAGAACCCACAAATGACTCCATTCAACTCATGTTGTTCCCTTTCTCTCTCATAGAAAAGGCCAAGGAGTGGTAGTCATCAAGGACTACAATCATGACTTGGGAGGACATGAATATTGAATTTTTGAAAAAAATAATACCTTGTTGCCTAGTTGATTCAGATTGGAAGGTACATCACTTCTTTCAGTAAAAAAGAGAATGAGAATTTTCATGAGACATGGGAGAGATTTCAAAACTTGCTACAGTTTGCCCCCACCATGAGGTGCCTATTTGGCAACTAGTTTAATCCTTCTACTCTAGGCTTTCTGAGATGAGTTAGACGTTGTAGACTCATTATGTGGTAGTGCATTTATTCCCAACCCCCTTGAAAAATCTTGGCCACTTTTTGAGCACTTGGCTGAAAACATAAGATATAGATCTTCTATTGTGGGTGTCCAATATGATAGGAACATGGGAGTTGCCCCTCCTCTAGACAAAGATGATACCAACCCATAAGTTATGAAAATCTTGGCGGACATGATGAAATTAATGAATACCCATGTGAAAGGATATTCTAAAAAATCTTTTGACTCTATTGAGTTTATTAATGAGGAGGCCAAGGCAATCCACTATTTTGGAAATCATTACAACCAAGGCCCAATGTTCAATTCTATACTCTGGAACCAAGGAATCAAGCCAATTTCTCATGGAAGCAATAAGGAACCAAGGACAAAGGAACAACACAAGGTCTGAAGAAGAGGTGCTTGGAAGGTTGAGGAGCCTAGAGGATGCCAAAGACAGATTTGTCCTTCCATGGACAAAACTTTAGTAGGCTTGCGAAAAGGTTGGAACAAATATCCTTATCACTTTCCCGCTAAGAGGAGGGAAGACTTTCGTCCTAAAATTTGGCTAATTTAAATAGTGCTACTAGATCAATGGAGGATCCTCAAGGAACCTACATCCTACCATAAGGGCAAGTGCAAGTTTACAACAATACCAAGGTCCTCCCAACACTTATTCTCCACCACCACCAAAGCCTCCTACATTAAATTCCCAATATACCCCACAACCACCACCTCAATGCCGACCAACACCACTACAATATCAACCACCTCCATATCAATGTCCTGAAAACCCTCCACAACAACCACCCTACATCCTCCAAAATCCTAATCCACCACACCAAAGGTCACTGCCACAGCTACCACAAGCATCATGAGTTTCCCTCCCCCCCATGAGCAAGTAAACATGGTGTCAGCTTTGAGGTGTGACAATGATGTTGAGAAACCTAAACGAGGAAGGTGACAAATTGACAAAAACCATAATGGAATACTATTGCCGAAAGGTTCTTGCGAGAGTGCCAAGAGAACTAAAAATCCTACTGTCCCATCTTCTTGTGAAAGTTCTAAGGGAACTAAGAATTCTATTTTCCCACCATGTATAAAGTTGATAACAACAAGTGTTCCACCTGGTGAATCAAAGAGTCTTCATGTGGTGCCACAAAGTCCTGAATCAGTTCTAAACAAGGTTAATCTAAATGAGCCTTTTTCTTTGATGCCTGAGAAACCCCTTCTTCAAAGAAAGGTATGATCATAACATTAACATTTTTGAGGTATTGAGGTGAGGGAAGGAAAACGTCTCACTACTTGTGTCATATTTTAAGGATGTTTGTACCTACAAGAGGGAGATAACATGGAGGCTACCTAAGGAAATCAGATTGACAATAGCCCTTTCCCCCTAAAGAAGGGGGATCCATTTGTCCCTTTATCTATTTTTATATTAATCATCAATTTGAGCACACACTTCTTGACCTAGGATCATGTATTAGCATCATTCCCTATAGTATGTATGTGAAGCTTGGTTTGGAAAGGTTGAAATCAACAAACTACATGCTCCTATTAGCCTATTGATGTAGTTGAATACCTATGGGTAGAATAGTTAATGATATGGTAGTGATGGAAATAAATTCATATGAAGCATACCTGATTAATTTCCTTGTCTTGGACATAGAACCAAAAAATGGGAAAATCCCATCATCTTGAAAAGACCATTCCTATCTACAGGTGACATGGAAATTAAAGTGCGCACTGACATACATATAGTTAGCTTCATGAGCGAAAGATAGAGATATATATGTTCACCATTAAGGAGTGTCAAACTTTGATTGATGATGACCACTACTTTGAGATGATTATGATGAGCCCAAAGAAGGGAAAATTGAAAGGAAGAATCTCAAGATATGACATGACCCTTGGAAAAAAGATCATGTAGTGAAGCCATTTGAGAGAGTTACCCATATTGAGGAAGGAAATGATTTTCTTATGGATATTTAATGATGATAGCAACACCAAGCCAATATGAAGGCATTAAATCTAGTAGTTTTTGGAGACAAACCACCTCACTGATTCTTTCTCTCAAAACTCATTTATTGTTATACTTTTCTTTTTCATTTCCAAAAAACACACACACTCATACTTGATGGTTTTTCTATTTGTGCATCATGTTGGAATAGTTTCATTGATGGAAGGAAGATGCATGGATAACCTAGACAATGAAAAGATCTGGGTTTAGAAAAAGAATTGAATTCTGTGAAAAAGATACAAGAAGTTGACCACCATGACCATTCCACACAACATAACTATGGTGCCATCTGGCCAAAATAACCATTCAACATAGAATGGCCATGCTGTCCCTACCCTATTCAGTGGAATCCATGTGATCTCTCCCCTATTGATGAATTTCTACAACAACTCTATTCCCATTACCCTAGTATTCTAAACTTATATCATGCTGACAACAACATGGTTTAATAGTTTTGGGTGGTAAGGAAGTAATCCCTTGATTTTATTGGATATTCCTCTATGTCCCTTGTTCTATGTTTTTTCCCAAGATGATGAAACAACCTAAATAACATTTATACTTGTTGTTATTTGCATACATGCATGCATCTAGTTATCTTCTAGCAATTTTGTGTAATTTTTTGTTTTTTTTTTAATTTTTTCCATTCCATACCATGCATTCTATTTCATGTAGAATTTTGTAATTTATTATGTTCTATAGTTTGAATTTTCTTATTTTCCATTTATTGCTTTCTAGTGTAGGTTCAGATGTGGTTTAGGACAATTTGGTACCATTTTGGCTAATTTTGTTGAACTTGAAATTTATTTCCTAAAAGCATTTATTAACCCAATATCAACATTTTAATTAAAAATCTTGACCTTTGGCAAATGAATATCATGCTGTCATGGTCTATTTCTCAATGGTTTCAATTTTTGACTTTATACGTGTGAATCACCTTTTTCATGCTTGTGAAATGTTTGTCTGAATTTTGATCTAAGCAAGCCCAAATGCTTAGGGTTTGTAAAATCATGATAGAAATGTGGTTTTTGTATTTGTTCATTCATTTGATGTTCCATTAGTTAATGAAGAATGTTGGAGTAACCTTCATGTAGGAAATCTCATGTTGAAATACACATTAGTGACTCCTCTTTTGAATCATTTATCTTTGAACACTTCTTACCTCTCCAACTCATGAATGGATACTAAAGTGCATACACCAATGTTGTCCACTCTCCAAAAGTCTATGGTGGCCATATCTATATCCCCTATAGTTCACCGTTATAACCATATGTCATAACTAAGAAAGGGAAAAGAAAAAGAAAAAAATGAAAAAAGAAAATAAAGGATGCCCCTATGAAGTAGCATCTAAATAAATAAAAGAAGAGTGCTCCTATGTAATA
Organism: Alisma plantago-aquatica; assembly: GCA_963693085.1. NCBI lineage: Eukaryota > Viridiplantae > Streptophyta > Magnoliopsida > Alismatales > Alismataceae > Alisma > Alisma plantago-aquatica. Next base: position 225,227,627 of record OY856414.1, on the reverse strand, counting down.
GCACTTCAATATCTTACCAAAACCCCCTTCTTGCATTTACATGCCCAGTGAGCTAGGTAGCATAAAATCTAGCTCATTTCACCATTTCCATTGCCATGTGGGTCACCTGAAGTTGTTTGAGATGTGAGATTGAATGAATGAATGTAAAACAACACTACTAGACATCTTTGATCACCACCATCATGAAACCATTTTCTCGGAGCTATATAAGAACAAAATGGATTGTTTGTGTATTTTATGCCCTATATTTGAAGTTTGTATTGTTAGTGATTTGATCCCAAATGGTGTGTGAAAGAGGAGTGGAAAGAGGTGAAATACATGTATTAGTTGCATCTAAATAAAGAAAAGAAGAATGTTCATATCTAATGGCACTCGATTATCTTATTGAAACCCCCTTCTTCCATTTGCATACCCACTGAGGTAGGTAACATCAAACCTAGCTTATTTCACCCTTTACAAAGCCATTTGGGTCACCTAGAGTTGTGTGAAATGTGAGATGGAATGCATGAAGGTAAAACAACACTAGTAGTCATCTTTCATCATCACCACATGAAATGGTTTTAATAGAGCTATATAAAAATCATATGGATTGATTGTGTATTTTACGCACTATATTTTATGTTTGTATGCCTAGTGCTTTGATTACAATTGGTTTGCAAAATAGGAGACGAAAAAGGTGAAATACATTTATTTACTCATCATTGAGCCTGTCTAGTCAACATACACCTACTGCAATGAATTTGTCATTTCTTACTTGTTGAAAAATTGTAGAGAGATTGAGTTGGAGCACACTTGAGGAAAATTATGTTTTAAGTATGGGTGGTGATGCAATCCTTATTTAAAGCTTCATATTGTACCATTGTGTACTTTAATCACATCTAAACATATTTTAACACATACTACTTCTCCGAATCATTTATTACCTAATGCACTTCTTCAGATTCTTTGCATGTTTCTCAGGTATCATTGACCACACTTTTAATGGTTGAAGGAGAAGGAGGATGGTACTAGGGTTACTTCACCCTTGGAGGAGCGTAAAGAGAGCCCAAGGGCTTACCCAACCTACCCCTAGTGGATAAGGGTCGAGCTAGAGTAGGGGAATCCATGGATTGTCAATTTGAAGATCAAAATACAAAGAGAACATCCTAGTACAATCATGGTACCAAGGAATGATCAAGGCATTAAGTCCAAAACCACAGAAGAATCACAAACATGAAGCAACCCTAAGAAAGTCCAGCAAAACGACCATGCCAAGAAGACCCCAACATGGCCAAGCCAGCCATGACACCTATGCTTCCAAAATGTTAGCATGATCATGCCAAAAGGAACGACCATGTCCCAAACTAGCCACCACAACCATGCAACCTCACAACCATCACGACCATGCTTCCTAACACAACCAAGCTACCAACCTTCAAAACACAAAACCTTAAGTGCTATTTTTCCTTCATCACCACACAATTACCTCCTATCACAACCATTCCACTCACCACCACCAAGGCATTCCCTCCTAGCATGACCATTCCATCTCCCCACCACCACGGTCATTCTTCCCAGAATAGTCATGCTTCTAGCAAACCCTAGTACATTTTTGCACTAATTTACCTATTCTACCCCATTTAACTCTAGGATTCCTAAATTGTGATATACACAATAGTGGTGTCTAGGATATAAAGGTTGTCCACCCTAGAACTTACTAGAACATTCATTGAGCCACCTACTCTCTCCACCTACCCCCATTCCATTTCCACCATCTTCTGCCTCAAAAACCTAGTTTCTTGGGGTTTTGGATACTTCCTATCCACATTTCCATTCCATCTAAACACCAAGGACAGAGAAGGACAAAACATTATTTATAGAGGTGAAGAAGAAGTAGCCATCATGGAGCTTCCATGGATATCCACTTCTTCTTATTCTTTTCTATTTTTTGTAATATGAGTAGCTAATCCCCCTAGGTGGGTTGTTTGGGATTAAAATGTGACATTAATACCATGTTGGGGGAAAGTAATATGAAAAGTCTATAAATTCATTTGCTAGTGATTGTATTCTATTCTATCTCATTTCCTAAGGATTACATTATGGTTTATGCTTGAACACACCTAGGTTCTAGGAGAAAATGGCCTATATGTAGCTATTTCGAGATCTGGTCCTAGGCCCAACTAGTGGATCCCTATCTAGCAATCATTTTCCTACATATAAGTCCCTTCTCCTCCTCAATGTATGAGATCTAACTATACAACTTATAAGAACTTAGTAAATTGAATTGGAGATATCTAAAGGCTAGATGGAATGTGATATGAAGTGCAATACCCTCATCTAACTTGTTTTGACAATCTAAATGAATGAGTAGTATTTTCCTGTTATGATCCCCAAGTTAGTGGATAATCATATAACCTCAAATGCACCACACTTCCCATAATTTTTAAAAACCCTAATTCTCTTCTTGCTTAACTAGTGTTAGCTTTCTTAACTTCTATGCTTGCTCAATTAGTCTTTTGCATTGTTCAAGGTAGCTAGGTCTTTGTAGTGTAGTTAGTGGACTTTGTGATTGTTTGTGCCCTCTGAAGCTAATTAGTTGCTAATCTAGTCATTTGCTTGCTCTAGTTAGCTAATTGCTAGAGTAGTGTCTTTGTTGCCTAATCTAGCTAGTTACCCTCTATAGTTTTTTAAGTAGAGCTAATTTATTAGTTTAGTGTTAGTGTTAATCTTTATTTTATTGTCTAAACTTCCTTTCTTTGCTAATTAGACCCAAATTGTCTAGGGTAAACTAGGTTTTACTTCTAGCCTTCTCTTAAATGCTTGTCCAACCACTTAGTGTAATCACAAAAAATCCAAAGTTAAACCCTTCAATTCTAGACTCCACTGTGGGAGCCTAGCCCTAAATGAACTAGTATCGGGTGCCCCCTGTTCATCTAGATTGACCCCTAACTTGCTAAATTTTGTTCTATAATATGATATCCTACTCTTACGGGCAAGTGTTTTAAGTATTTGAGTGTCTCTATTAGGGTTACAATTTATATCTGTGTGTTTGAAACATGCACACACCATATCACAACCACAACCTATATTACTTCCTGACACATGTGATTTGCATCCCCAAAATATTTCTCGCTGGTGCCAACTCCTTCATCTTAAAGGTTTTAGAAAGCTCCATATTTAGTTCCTGATCAAACTGACAACATGTCCCACTTTGACATGTCATGCACATAGAAGAGAAGAGGAATGAACTTGTCATTGGGATTAACATGTCATCCACATAGAGGAGAAGAAGAATGAACTTATCATTGGGAAACCTCCCAATGTTGATACATGATTTGTACTTGTCTTCTAGTACTCATGAATCTACATGAAATATTTAAACTTCTTGTACCACTTCCTAGGAGCTCGTTTCAAACTGTATGGACTCTTCTTCAATCTGCAGATTAAGTACTCCTTCCCCTTGACCTACAATCCTCCTGACTACTTTATATAGATCTTCTCTACTAGGTCACATCCATATTTTCAAGCTCTAGATCTAGGCTAGCAACCAAGCCTAGAACCAATATAATAGAAGTCATCTTCACAATAGGAGAAAATATCTCATAAAAATCCACCCCTAGTCTTTAAATGAAGTCTTTGGGAACTAGTCTGACTTTGTATCTAATGTCCCTGTTGCTGCCATCTTTCTTCATCTTGCAGACCCACTTATTCTTTTAGTACTCTAAAAAACATTGAAAGAGCCACACGCTTATGAATGTCACTCATCTACAAAAAAGTCATCTCCTCTTGCATCCTATGATGACACTATGATCTGTCTGTATGAGTCTATGCCTCCTAAAAAGTCTCCAGCTTCTGTTGATTAGTAGTAGAATATACCAACGTGCCAAAAATCTGGATGAAGAATGATGAATTCTATTTGACCTCCTCAACTATTCCTCTGAGGACTCTATATGGTTACATTCTTTATCATCTTGCACATAAGTCTGTGAATATGAATATGAATCACTCAACTATGTATTTGGAACAAGACCACTCTATGTGTTATCATTGTACTTCTCTTCATTATGTAAAGATTGCACTTGTGAAGAAGATGAATCATCCTCATACTTATCATCATAAGATTTTCCACCTAGTCCCTCAACCCATACATCATCACTCTTATGCCCTATCATTGTATGAATCTTACAAAATTTCACATATCTATGTCTGTCCTAGTCATTTTCCCTGGATCCCATAACCTGTAGACAAATTGCTGATCTCTGTAGCCAAGAAAGATATATGTCAGCAATTTATCACCCATATCTTATCACTTTTCCTTTGGAAAACATGCACATGCATTGCACCCAAATACTTAGAAATGAGTGTGCGATGAATCCTTGACTATCCATACCTTCTTAGGTATCTAAAACCCAAAGGAACTAATGGAGATTGATTAATCAAATAGTATGCAGTACTCACTGCCTCACCACAAAATCTCTTTTGCAACTATGGAGTCTTCAAGATGCACTAAATTTCTCCACTATGGTATGGTTCATCCTCTTAGATGTACCATTATGTTGTGGTGCTTTGGGCTTTATCCTCTTATTCTGTATGGCGTGCTATTCATAATAGTCCTAGAACTTCTTAGAGATGTATTATCCCCCATTATCCATGCAGAGACACTTCTAATATCTCTCAATCTCTCTCCACCATGGCATGAAATTTTTGACAAGACTAAAAAACTTGATCCTTGGTCTTCATCAAGAAGACCCACACCTTCTTAGATGCATCATCAATGAATTTGACAAAATGCCTATTTCCACCCAGTAAACCCACATCGAACAGACCACAAACATCTACGTTAACCAACTACAGAAGCTTTGACTTCAAATTTGATTTTTATTGAAAATGTTATAACCAAAACTTTGAAATTTAAATAGATTTTTTATGCTACCAAAGAGTAAAAATTTTAATAGTATTTTAATATTTATTTTGGATTTTGAAATAAGGGATATTATGTTGTTTCAAAAACCATTAAACATTATGTTACCACCATTTATCCATCTACAGATTAAGAAATATATTATCTACTTCAACACACTTGTACCCAAAAGGATTCAAAATATGGATTGTTACCTTCACATGGAATACAATTTACTCCATCCTAATTGGTGCCCAGGTTCATCAAGTTGAGTAAAACCTTTAATGTACCTATTGATCACTGAGCCCGTAATTATTCTTTGGTGCAACAAAACCATTATGTTTGGGGCTAAAGATGTCCCACTTTCACAAGGTCCCTACCATTTGTGATGTAGCAAAATATTTTGGAACAAGTAGAGTGAGTGATAAACTTGTCTACATGACATCTAAGAATAAATCCTATAGTTTTCCTTTTGTTGTTACCTTTGGGTGTTTGTAGGGAATCATACATAGATAGTTACCTCTACTTCCCATTGTCAGGGAAGAGGGAGTTTTTACATATGTGGCATGCACCATAGCTTGTAAATGTTTTTTTTAAGTAACCTGATTTTTTTCCCTATAGGATCATCATGATTGGTGTAACTATTGTGACCACATGCCTAACAATTGTCAATACATGTGTTTTTGGGACCCAAATTGGGCATACTTTCCATTCTAGATGTGCCCCTTGTATGACATCTGTAAAGAGTGGGACCTGGGAAGGGATCCACTCCCTACTAAATCAAATAAAAGGAAAACATCCCATATGCCAAACACCACTTTTTTTGCAAAGCGATGATAATAAAATTTATTCCAAGTATGATTCAAGATACCAAATGTAGAAAAAAAATATAATGCAATGCTTGATATTATCACTATCCTTCACCACATTGGGTGATACATATGAAAATTGAACTAATCATAGGATCAACAGAGGGTCAACAGACCACCTCAAAATTGTATCTCAAAAAGGTTAATCTAATCTTGATAATGTCCAACTTTGTTAACTTCTCCTTGACCAACACATGGGGTTGGAAGCAAACCCCAAAAAAAGGTGACGAGTAGATTAATCAACATAAATGTTGGTATGAGCACATTAAATTAGGATTTGAGAAATATAAGGAATAAAAGATGTCAAATAAACAAGGCTTCCCATAGAAAACGAAATGACTACCCAAGTAGGTATAAGGAGAAGATGAATTGCTATTTTTTTTATAAACAAGATGAATATATGCCATAGTTAAAACATAAAAGTTGTGTCACACAAGCACATATAAATTTTGGGCACAAAACTCATGACAATAATATTAATCTGCATGCATGTGAGATAAGCATAACACTAGAATAATAAAAATAGCAATGGAGACTGTAACACTCAGGCCCATTTCCCAAGGCTCTAGTAGAGTTTCAGGAATGATGACTGGCCCCATAGGCCTCCACTAGCCTTAACAATGCACTTTGTCCTCACTTAGTCCTCAATCACACACAAGACATGTAAACTTCCCGACTAGTCACCCATCCTAGTACTACTTTTGTAACGACCCTGCCTCTCGATAACCCTCACTTAAAGGAGACCAAGAGGTCAGAGCCGTTATCCCAATAAACTGGATCAAAGGTTCAACAAATAATCAGTAATAATTATGAAATTCTACTAACTAAACTGAAATCTGGTGTAAAATAGAACTTTGCATACCTTTTAAAAACATTGGATATCTACTTCTATCCACAACTTGAATCTATTCTATCTAATCCTCCTCACACTTTATTTCTTATTTTCACAATGTGTCACTTTACTATTTGTTCCTTTCAGGGTTGTACCTAAAGCCTTGAGAAACAAAACGTCAGTCAACATATATGAATATGTCGGTATGTGGGGACAACCAAAATGTCACACATAAGGTTAAAAACCTAATTATCACAATCAAGTTAATTAACAATTCGATTTACGATTTCAATGTGTCAGACTCCACCACTTTTACCCTAACCTTGGAATACCCCCTCTTAGGGTTTCTCATTGCCATTGACTTAAAGCCACCTTCTCCATCCTGAGCTTGGTACATGGGGTCACCTCACATGGTGCCCATTAGTCATGCAATAAAGACCACCTTTTCGATCCTGAGCTTGGTGTCTGGGGTCACCACTCTTGGTAACCATGGGTCTTCCCTCCTGGGCTTGACCTTTTGGCATTCTCTATCAAGGTGGCATGTAGGTGCGAGTATACACATTTATACTATACTTGTGATAATCATAGGGACTTTATAATTTGCAAGTATGAACATCCAAACTTATAGGTTGCATTCAATGTGATTAATCATTCAGAAATCCTTTGGAAAACTAAGGCGATTAACAATAATTAACCACATACCTGTTAGGCAGACTTGAGTGTAGGAATAATCCAAATAAGCAAGAAATCTAGAATCAAGCAAGCACACAAATTGGCCCTGAAATACGCATCCAATATTTCCTATCATGGATCATGTCATCCAACTCTATTAGGCCTAGTCGTTCCCTAGGGTTACTAGCTCTTTTTAGGGTTTCAACTACAATTAGCGGTTCACTCCCTTTTTACCACTTTAACCTTAATTTAATCAAAATATTCACCAGACCCTAATTATCTCATCCTATCTTTCATAAAGATCCTAAGATCATCTTTTGATAACAAAACCCTTATTTTCAGATTAACTACATCTTTTCTTCCCCTTTCCCTTTACTTATGGTTTCCATGGATATTATTCAACATATTAGGTTTAAAACCCTAAATCTTGCAATTTCATCTCCAAAACAGGTTAAGATTCATCTTTATCATTAAACAAGTTAACAATGCTCAAATTAACTTATTTGCAACATCAAATCTATCCTTATCATTAATTAGGGTTTCTAACAACAAATTAATACCTTTTTCATCAAAATTATATACTTTTGCAAAACAATACTGATTTAGGCCTTCAAACTATTTTTAATTTATTTCTCATATTTTTCTAATCAACTTTCATGTATAAAGTTTATTCATCTGAGTTTCCTACTAATTTCTAGGATTTTTACAAGAAAACTCCTTTTTCAACATTATTTAAGAAGAAAGGGAATTTACCGAAAATTCGTGAGCCGCTCGATCGGTGGACCGGTGATCCACTCCCTGGATCATAAGATCCCTAACACATGCACCCAAACTAGCTACTCTCACTCTCATTTGTCTGACCCTGATTAGGATCACGATAGTCTGCGATCCGACGGCTACCCATCACCGTCTTCCTCCGACTGAGCGACGAACTGCAGTCAACTCATCGGTTGACTTCGAGCTACAGGTCACCAGTAGAAAATCCAAGAATCCACATAGCTTTGTCATCATCATACAAACTTGATGCATCGCTCAATTGCACAATCTAGCCTAACCTTCACTGTGAACAAGTCACCCAGAGCTCCGTCGCGACTTGCAGGTTACAGAGGGGGTGGGTTAGGTTAGAATCACCAATTGAAAGCGTCGTTCCACTCGTTGTCATGCTCTGCAGTGATGGGGATGGTTTTTAGGTATGCTGGTACCCTCAAGTACCCTCCCTTATATAAGGCTAGGTCATGGGAGTCCTATGATTTGAGAGTTTTATCCCTCGTCGGCGATAGCCCCCGAACCTTGGGTCTAGATGTTTCAGAATGTTATCCCAAAGGCGATGGGCTCATTAGTTTTTCAGATTATCGCTTCCAATGAGAAGAATTTGGATTCCCAAATCATCTCCTAGTCCCACTGGAACTTGGGGTAGATGATGCATGACTTCCCTTGGATTTTTGGTCCCCTGGACCACGCGGTCATCCAACGGCCGACATCGCTCCCCTATATTGCTATTATCTAAAAATGAGTTAAAAAGGGTATTTTAACATGATAACTTGGAAAATTCATTTATCTCTCCTTGCTTAACATTTTTCTTCTCAAATTTTAGGGAAAACTCCATCTTGGCATTATCTAATCGTCTATTGAATTTGAAGGTTAAATTCCAACAGTTGAGAGTGTTTCCTTCAAATCCAAGTTATTCATCAATTAACCCAATTTCAATTTGTATTTCTTTTTCATTTGCCATTATCTAATTATCTCGGGTCCCTTGGTCCTCAAGGAACCCTAAGGGTACAAAATATCCCCTTAGGAAATATCTCCTTGCCTTTTCCCATTATATTTATCCTTTTTCTTATATTTCCCTTTTTATTAAGCAAATCCTTTCCTTTTTATTTCTCTTTCTTTATAATTGGGCCCAATGGCCAACTAAGCCCAATTATAAACAATCAGGGCCATTGCACATAAAATCCACTAATAAAAGAAAAACAATCAATCATAGATTTTGTTCATCATTAAAAGAGAATTACACATCTCATTAAATTATTCAGAAAATTGAGGTTATAACATCCACCTCTCCTTATAGGAATTTTTCCCACAAAATTCAATAATCAAACAAACAAGTTGGGGTATGCTTTTTCCATGTCCATCTTCAGCTCCCATGTGGCATCATCCTCTCCATGGTGGTTCCAAAGAACCTTTACCATCTCTATATTCTTGCATCTGAGCTCTTTCACCTTGGTATCTAGAATCCGCAAAGGTGTCTTAGGATAGGTCAACTTCCCTTGAAGCTCAATAGGTTCAATGCTCAGCACATGGCTCACATCTTGCACATATCGCTTCAAATTGGACACGTGAAACACGCCGTGCATCATGCTATACTGAGGGGGTAATGCCAAATGATATGCAGCTTCACCAATCCGTTCTAACACCTTAAACGAACCCACATATCAGGGACTTAACTTTCCTCTATTCTTAGCTATAGCTCGAATCAGTCAAATTTTCAAAAACACATGCTCTCCTATAGTGAAATGCACATCGGTCCGCTTTGCATCAGCATACAACTTCTGTTGGTCCTGGGCTCTCTTCAGCCTTTGCTTGATCAAAGAAACCTTATCAGCATACACTTGGAGCTCATCTAACCTCAAAAGGGTCCTCTCACCCACATCATCCCAGTGAAGTGGGGACTGACACTGTCTCCCATACAAAGCTTCATACAGAGGCATCCCGATACGGTCTAGGTAGCTTTTATTATATGCAAACTCAGCTAAAGGTAATTACTGCTCCCATGAGCCACTCCAATCGAGCACGCAAGCTCTCAGCAGATCTCCTAATGTCTGGAATGTCCTTTCTGACTGACCATCTGTCTGGGGGTGATAAGCGGTACTAAACTTCAACCTGGTACCAAGTTCTTCTTGAACTTGCTTCCACAACTTGGAAGTAAATTTTGGGTCTCTATCTGAGATAATTGAGCATGTTATGCCCTGCAAACATACTATCTCCCTGATATACAGCTCAGCTAGGTCGACACCTTAGCAGTGGTCTTTAAGGAAAGGAAGTGTGCTAACTTGGTAAGACGATCTACCATGACCCATATCGCATCATGACCTTTCTTTGTCTGGGGTAGACCCACCACAAAATCCATGGTGATCTACTCCCATTTCCATTCTGGAATCTCTATCGACTGTAATAGCCCACCGGGTCGTTGGTGTTCAACCTTCACCATCTGGAACATAAGACAGCTGGCCACACATGACATAATGTCTTTCTTCATTCCTGGCTACCAGAAAAACCATTGTAGGTCCTTAAACATCTTAGTAGTTCCTGGGTGCATCGTGTATTTGGATCCATGAGCCTCTTACAGAATACGTTCCTTTATTGATGAATCCACCGAAACCCATATGCGATTCTCAAACCTGATTCCTCCATCTACTCCCACAGATAGATGAGTCTATGGCTTTGTCATCAAACCTTTCATTTTGTCTAGCTTTCCAATGGTCAATTGTGTGCTATGATCTCACTCAACAACTCAGATTGGATCTAGATATTAGCCAAATGAACTCGATCTTCAAGTGGTTGTGGAGTCCATTCCACCAGCTCCTCCAAACTCTTCCACTGATTAGACAAAATAGCTACACACTTGAGCTATTTCTGACTCAAAGCATCAACTACGACATTCGCCTTACCCAAGTGATAGGCGATGGTGAAGTTATAATCCTTCATATACTCCATCCATCGTCATTGTCGTAGGTTCAAGTCTCTCTATGTCAGTAGGTATTTCAAACTCTTATGGTCGGTGAAGATCTCAAAGGTAGCATCGTATAGGTAATGCCGCCATATCTTCAAGGCATGGATAATAGCAGCTAACTCCATGTCATGTGTCAGGTAATTAACCTCATCGGGCTTCAACTGTCGGGACGCATATGCAACCACATGCCGATTGTGATGACCCTGATTGTATAGTTTAGATACAATATAGCATTCGAGTTCCATGCATGCTTTGTAGATGAGAAATACCAAACTGAGGAGTTGGTAATCCTAATATGGATTGTTTCACCTAATTTAGGTTATGTGAGATATGATAGAGGACTATTATATGTAATCGAGTTCAATTGAGAATGAATAGCCTTTACTAATCAATTGAATATTTTGGATACCAAATATCCAATTGAGGACATGTGTGGACTAGAATGCAATGTGAGTGGATCATGATGTAGTATAAGATCAAACAAAGTCATTGCAAATTGTTCAGATCTTTTCGATGTCAATTGGTAATCACATTGACCATAGTACACTTAAATATAAAGATGTTTGGAGGAATTGATTAATTGTCAAACATTTGTCTTTCTGTCTCAAATTAAAAGGGATGCTTCATTAGGTTACTATGAACATATTGGAAATTTCGAATCTAATTGAGTTCCCAATTAAATGTTAGTTAAGATGAAAGAATCCTATATATATCGTTTTCTTTATTTAATGTTGAGAATTATAGTGAATTAACTATTTTCTTATTATGCGGCCACTCTGGTCTTGGATCTGTCATCTCTCTACTCCAAAATGGTAGGGGAAGGTGGCACGATTAGAACCCCCTAAGAAAGTAGTCACTTGCGATGGATATGGGGGAGTTATATAGGTGGGCTGAGTCCGCCACACTCATCAGATCTAAACAACCAGTCACAAGGGTCTCAAGGTAGAATATAGAGAACCAGCAACCTCTCGTCATACATTCATCTCTCCATTGTCGCACACAACAACAACCAGGTGGACAAGGAAGAAGCCCTATCCCAGGCTGGGGGCGCACACAACAGAGTTGCGAGGGAAGAAGAGAGATAGAGGCTACTGCATGCATAAGAAATAGATGAGGAGATGGAAGTGGTGACCAAGTCCTCCGCTGGGACAAGCGACGCCGATGCTGAGATCTGCGATGCACACGGAAGGCGCAATGCTGTAGCCTCGGGGATAGCTTACGAGCGGGAACAGGTAGATGGATCCCTAGACGTCAGTGACGCATCGAGATTCTTCAGGGACGGCGACGCTCAGTGGAGTGAGGATAGAATGGTGCCTAGTTCTCGCCGGAGGAGCATGACATGGAGGCTTCATGGAAGAGTTGCAGAGCTTTGAGTTCCTAGAAGACCATCCTCCTGTGCTTCTTTCATCCTCTACATTTCTCTCATCACTGCGGAGGAGTTTTGGGAGGAGCAAAAAGGAGCGAAACAGGCCCATGGCCACACGTAGTCCTACCTGGGCGATGACGCTCACGTACGCCGGGGTCAGAGAATGTGAGGGTGAGGGAGAGGGGTGTCTCCCAATCCAGTAAACCTGACGTTGGCTGAGTCACCCGCCCCAATGATATCTCAGGCAAGGTCAAAGCTTCGATACTCACCAACACCTCTGTCACTAAGACACCTCCTTTTCTCATCATAGCTCCCTGCCATGGCTTCAATATGGAGTCCTCGTTGAGCCTTAGATCCCTCACTGGGTGCTGAGACTTTGCTTCAATCCGCAACCTTACATATTAGGTCCATCCACACCATAAGAGGAGGATGAAAGGAGCTATGCTATGCACGATTTCTCGTCGGAGTGCGAGATCGCGAAGCGACACAAAGCAGATGGAAATAGGCGTCGCACGCCACTGAGGTAGAAATACATGAAGGGAAGGAGGAGATCATGACTCAAGTAGGTGGGTCATATAGCTGGCGGGTCCATACCAAAGATCCGATTACAGTTAACCACCCAAAAGGTAATATTTGCAAATATTCCCAGAAAATGTCTTGTTCTTAGAAAATGCTTAGTAAATAGCTCCCATGGCTAATAAATATGTATAAAATACCCACAAACTCAAAAAAACATTATCTTTAATCCTAGACTCCTAGATCAGACCCTTGAACCATTATGAATGATGATATTTAATTTAGAGTATGATGCTCCTTTTTAGGGTTCATTAAATTAAATAAATAGTATGCAGTTGATATTAATTCTCAGAAAATTGTCCTAGAACCTTAATGATGATATACATCCATATTTAGACTCTGATCTGAGTAATATATCTAAATAATAGGTCATTTTCTATTAATGACTATTTAGATGCTTTTAATTCCATTTTAATTCTAGGAAATGGACTAAGCATCAGAAAATTATGAAAACTGAACCAGACCTAAATAATGACCTCTAGATCATTATAAAAATACTAGAGACATAGTTTAGTTTAGTAACACCTAGATTTGACCTAAACCCTAAATTCAACATAAATACCATTACTAATGATGAACCTTGTATTAATGATGCTCAATTATATTTAATCAGGTCATGGACAAAGTTCTAGATGATCCAAGATGATTATAAATCTACGAACTCAGGTACGTGGGATTTATTAAGTATAAGACTAGTTTTCTGGTTGCCTATGATATGCAATATATTGAATGCTCGTATTTGGATATGATTTCTGCGTTGAACTAGTATGAGTTATACTTTGCCAAATATAATAGAACATAAATGAGTATGATGGGTTGTAGCTACTAGAGCACATAGCCTGGTGTGGATGTATGTTTCCTAACATGGATGTATGATTCCTTAACCCATGTTAGATGTATGATGATACTATATTCCCCACACTAGATGTAAGTCAAGTGCAAGTATGTGTAGTACAACCGCATCAAAGTGAAAGCAATAAAAGGAATGTTTACCTGATTATCACTTTAAATAATGTTTTCTTTTACTCTTTCTTTCTCAAGTTATTTCAATTATGCAAACATATTAGTATGTATCTTTCTACCCACGTACACAACACCTTGTGTGTTGATTCGTTGTTTCACGTATGTTTTAGGTTCAGAGCTAGCGTGGGATAAAAGAAAGGAAGTGAGAAGTTGTTCAGGTTGTACCTATTGTGTTAAGATCATGTTAGCATACATGTTCATAGACTTGTAAAACTTCTTTTAATATATAAAAGTAATTCATGTTGTAATAATATACATGTTATTGTTGAGAAATGTTATGGTTGTATGTTCATGTATGCGTATTATGCTTCCGCATCGCTCTCTGATATGATTGGATGATGTTTTCAGATTCTGACCTCTCATTCCCAATAGGGTATGGAGAAGCCAAAATTCGGGGACGCCACACCAATTCTATTCCAACACATAGCCAAGTCCCATCTTGGAAGCATCGGTGAATATCATGAAACCCTCATTGCCGGAAGGCAGAGTCAACACAGGGGTGATGGTCAACTTCTCCTTCAACTCCTGGAAGCGAGCTTCACATACGTCAGACCACATGAACTTCACATCCTTTCGGGTTAACATGGTCAGTGGCAAAGCAATCTTTGAGAAGTCCTTGATGAAGCGACAGTAATATCCGACCAACCCCAAGATGCTACGTATCTCGGAGGGGTTCTTCGGTGTCGACCAGTCTCGTACTGCCGATACTTTAGCTGGATCTACTGTGATCATTCCTCCTGAGATGATGTGTCCAAGAAACATGACTTGGTCTATCCAAAACTCACATTTCGAGAACTTTCTGAAAAACTGATGCTTTCTCAGGATATCAAGGACTCTACCCCGGTGGTCATGGTGTTGGGTTGGGTCATCAGAATACACCAAGATGTCGTCTATGAACACTATCACAAAAGAGTCAAGGTAAGGCTGGAATAAACTGTTCATGAGGTTCATAAAGACACTAGGTGCATTGGATAATCCAAAAGGCATGACCACAAACTCATAGTGGCCATATAGGGTTTGGAAAGCCGTCTTAGGTATATCCTCACTCCTTACTCTCACTTGGTGGTATCCTGACCTCAAATCGATCTTGAAAAAGACTCCAACAGATTTGAGTTGGTCGAACAAGTCATCTATCCTAGGCAAAGGATACTTATTCTTAATGGTTGTCTGGTTGATCGTCCGATAATCAATACACATCCGAAGTGACCCATCCTTCTTCTTCACAAAGAGGACTGGTGATCCCCAAGGCGATGTACTGGGTTAGATAAAGCCTTTATCCAACAACTCCTGCAACTGGGTTTTCAACTCAAGCAACTCAGTAGGGGCCATTCTGTAAGGTGCCTTAGATATAGGGTTAGTCCCAGGAGCTAACTTGATGGAGAAATCTACCTCCCTCCCAGGGGGAATCCCTGGTAGATCATATGGAAACACATCCACATACTCACAAACCACCTCTATCTCCTCTAAGGATTTCTCCTTAACCTCAGGTTCAAAAACTATGGCTAGGTAGGCTCAACAACCCTTGGATAACATCCGCTCAACTTTCATGGCAGACACATAAAGGTTGGTCGTCGCATCCTTCCTTCCTCAAATTGTGAAGTGCGGATGGCCAGTTTTTATAATAAGAATCTTCTTTTCCCTACAGTCAATATGGGCTCTGTAGGTGGAAAGCCAATCCATACCAATGATTACATTAAAATCATTCATATTGAGAAGGATGAAGTCAGTGGGAAGCTCATGGTTCAGCTACTTAACTGGAAAAATAGAGGTTTTCAAAAGAGATGTATAGATATGACCACTCAGGGTTGTGACATCCAAAACATACCCTAAATCCTTGATGTCCAAACAAAGCATAGTTGCCAGATTTCTCAAAATAAAAGTATTAGTAGAACTAGAATCAAAAAGTGCTTTTACATGTTGTCTCATGACTTCCAAAAAGCCTACATAGTTCAAACCATATCAGAAAGCTATTACATGTCCAATTGATCAAAAAGGAAAACTCTAGGGGTTATTACCCTCGATCAGCCTATTAGCTTTCTCCTGAGCTTTTTCATTGTCAACGGCGAACACTCTAGCTTGCCTCCTCTCTCCATCTGGGGGTGCTCCGGCCGGTGCTCCTGCTGGGGCTGCTGCAGCTACCGGTTGTGCTGCCACTGGTTGTGATCCCAAAGGTCCCCTTGAGTCAGGATGAGGGCAGTTGGCGATGAATTACCCCTCTTTCTGACATCAAAAACACACCTTCTTCTCAAAGCGACACTTCCCAGGATGTGTCCTTCCAAAGGTACGACACTCTTGGAAGCGATTTTCACCATGTGGTTTGCCTTTGTGTCCATGCTTTCCTTTTTTGTGGTTGCGCCCTTGCCCCTTCTTGTACTCATTCTTCTGTCCCTGAGCTCCTTTAGTGAAACCCAGGTATCCTTTGGAGGGATTCTGTGCAGGCATCACCGTCCTTTCCATGTCCAAGGCAGTTTTGTAGGCTTCAGAGAAAGTCTTCAGCTTACTAGCCATTATATGGAACTTGATGGTAGGGTGCATACGCACTATGAAGTGGTCCACCCTCCTCTCTTCATCCATTATGTGTTCAAAATGTTCCAGGATGCGGAACTTGTGACCAAATTCCACAACTGAAGAGCTTCCCTGAGTCATGTTTGTGAACTCCCCTTCCTTCTCCTTCTTAGCTGAGACGGGGATGAATCTGGCGGTGAAGATATTCTTGAAATAAGTCCACACCATTGGTTCTTCGCTTAGGTCTCTACCTGTGATATGATTCTCCCACCATATCTTGGATGCACCTGCAAGGAGGTGAGCAGCAAAAAGAACCTTCTTGTTTGGTTGCACCTCAAGCATGCATAACCCATTCTCGACTGCAAGCAACCAACCCTCCACCTTGTCGACCACTTCAAACTTATCCTCTCCCCATAACTTCTCAATGTTCAACTTGACGAAGTCCAAGATGGTGGCTCCCAGTCGAGGATGAACAGGAAGTGGCTAGCCATTCTTGCCTCTAGATATGTCACTGAGGGCCAGGGCATGGATCACCTCAGTTAGCTATTTCTATTGCTCCATCCATACCACATCCGTAGTGTGAACCACCATAGTTGGTTTTGGACCACCAGAATGGTCCTCCTCCATCTGGGCTACCCCCTTGTACACATGTTGCTCCTCATATTTCAGTCCCTCCTCTTGTTCAAGGTTGTTGAAAGGTATTGGTCCAAGGTTGGGGGCCTCATGTGCAGTTTCTTCAGGTCTCTTTCTCTTCTTTGAAGATTCACCACCATGGTTCCACTTCCTCTTCTCAGAAGACCCATTTTCCTTATGAGGATGCCTACCGCTGTTGGAGGCAACTGGGATAGCAACGATCTTTGTATGAGCCATCTACAAAAGCATGCAAACCGACCTTTAGTCTATTCATAACTAATTATACTTATGTCGATGACATCTCAATTACATATCTTTTATTAATTTGGTGGAGGATTTCTTAAACCTTACCATTCTTACCCATACATCAAGAGGGCGAGGAAGAGAGAGGAAAACCAAATCCTTAAAATCCTTAACCGAATTTGAGTTGAGAAGGGATGAACAAGATGAGAGAGTCCTAAAGGTATCTTATTTTGAGTCATATCCTAAGACATTGGCCAGACAGTCACACAGACCTGGGAGTCCTCATATTCTGACTAGCAGTGCAGAGGAAAATATTGCCAGCCCCCAGACGTGATCCTTTTCTTGACACATCTATCTTACAAAAAATCTGCTAATAACTCCCTTGGTTCTACGAAATTTTTAAAATTTAATAATTATTAAAGATTAAATGAGGAACCTATGCTCTCATACCAAATGTAATGACCCCGCCTCCCGATAACCCCCACTTGAAGGAGACCAAGAGGTCAGAATCGTTATCCTAATAAACCAGATCAAAGGTTTGACAAATAATCAGTAATAATTATGAAATTCAACTAACTAAATTGAAATCAAGTGTAAAATAAAACTTTGCATACCTTTTAAAAACTTTGGATATCTACTACTATCCACAGCTTGAATCTATTCTATCTAATCCTCCTCGCACTTTATTTCTTATTTTCACAATGTGTCACTTTACTATTTGTTCCTTTCAGGGTTGTACCTAAAACATCGACAAACAAAACGTCAGTTAGCATATATGAATATGCCAATATGTGGGGACAACCAAAATGTCACACATAAGGCTAACAATATAATTATCATAATCAAGTCAATTAACAATTTGATTTACGATTTCAATGTGTCAGACTCTACCACTTTTGACCTAACCCTGGAATACCCCCTCTTAGGGTTTCTCATTGCCATTGACTTAAGGCCACCTTCTCCATCTTGAGCTTGGTGCCTGGGGTCACCTCTCATGGTGCCCATTAGTGATGCAATAAAGACCACATTCTCGATCCTGAGCTTGGTGTCTGGGGTCACCACTCTTGGTGCCCATGGGTCTTCCCACCTGGGCTTGACCATTTTGCATTCTCCATGAGGGTGGCATGTAGGTGTGAATATACACACTTATATTATACTTGTGATAATCATAGGGACTTTATAATTTGCAAGTATGAACATCCAAACTGATAGGTTGCATTCAATGCGATTAATCATTCAGAAATCCTTTGGAAAATTAAGGCGATTAACCATAATTAACCACATACCTATCAGGCAGACTTGAGTGTAGGAATAATCCAAATAAGTAAGAAATACAAAATCAAGCAATCACACAAATTGGCCCTAAAATACATATCAAATATTTCCTATTATGGTTCATGTCATCCAAGTCTATTAGGCTTAGTCGTTCCCTAGGGTTACTAGCTCTTTTTAGGGTTTCGACTACAATTAGGGTTTCACTCCCTTTTTACCACTTTGACACTAATTTAATCAAAATATTCACCAGACCCTAATTATGTCATCCTATCTTTCATAAAGATCCTAAGATCTTCTTTTGACAACAAAACCCTAATTTTCGGATTAACTACCCCCTTTTCCCTTTTTTAGGGTTTCCAAGGATATTATTCAACATATTAGGTTTAAAACCCTAAATCTTGCAATTTCATCTCGAAAATAGGTTAAGATTCATCTTTATCATTAAACAAGTTAACAATGCTGGAATTAACTTATTTGCAACATCAAATCTATCCTTTATCATTAATTAGGGTTTCTAACTACAAATTAATACCTTTTTCATAAAAATTATATACGTTTACAAAACGATATTGATTTAGGCCTACAAACTATTTTTCATTTATTCCTCAAATTTTTCCAATCAATTTTCATGTATAAAGTTTATTCATCTGAGTTTCCTCCTAATTTCTAGAATTTTTACAAGAATAAGCCTTTTTCAACATTATTTTAGAAGAGAGGGAATTTACCGGAAATTCATGAGACGCTCGATCGGTGGACTGATGATCCACTCACTGGATCGGACGATCCCTGATGTGCGTGCCCAAACTAGCCGCTCTCTCTCTCATTCATATGATCCCCGCTCGAGATCATGATAGTCTACAATCTGACGGTTGTTCGTCGTTGTCTTCCTCCGACTAAGCGATGAACCACAATCAACTCACTGGTTGACTTCGAGCTCCAGGCTACCAGCAGAAAATCAAAGAAGCCATGAAGATTTGTCGTCATCATCCAAACTCGATACACCGCTCAATTACACAATATAGTCTGACCTTCACCGTGAATGAGTCACCAGAGCTCCGCTGTGGCTTGTAGATTGTAGAGGAGGGTGGGTTAGGTTAGAATCATCAATTGAAAGCGTAGTTCCACTCGTCGTCACGCTCCACAGTGGTGAGGATGGTTTTTAGGTATGCTGGTACCCTCGAGTACCCTCCATTATATAGGGATAGGTCATGGGAGTCTTGTCATTTGGGAGTTTCTTCCCTCGTCGGCGATAACCCCCAAACCTTGGGTCTAGATGCTTTAGAACGTTCTCCCGAAGGCGATGGGCTCATTAGTTTTTTAGATTATCACTTCCAGCGAGAGGAATTTGGATTCCCAAATTGTCTCCTAGTCCCACTCAGGGTAGATGATGCACAACTACCCTTAGATCCGTGGTCCCCTGGACCACGCGGTCATCCAACGACCGACATCGCTCCCCTATATTGCTATCATCTAAAAACGAGTTAAAAATGGTATTTTAACATGATAACTTGGAAAATTAATTTCTCTCTCCTTGTTTAACATTTTCTTCTCAAATTTTAGGGAAAACTCCATCTTGGCATTATCTAACAGTTTATTAAATTTGAAGGTTAAATCCCAATGGTTGAGAGTGTTTCCTTCACATGCAAGTTATTCATCAATTAGCCCAATTTTAATTAGTATTTCTTTTTCATTTTCCATTATCTAATTATCTCCGGTCCCTTGGTCCTCAAGGAACCCTAAGGGTATGAAATCTCCTTTTGGGAAGTATCTCCTTGCCTTTTCCCATTATATTTATCCTTTTTCTTATATCTCCCTTTTTATTAGGCAAATCCTTACCTTTTTATTTCTCTTTCTTTTTAATTGGGCCCAATGGCCAACTAAGCCCAATTATAAACAATCAAGGCCATTGCACACAAAATCCACTAATTATAGCAAACAAATCAATCATAAATTTCATTCATCATTAAAAGAGAATTACACATCTCATTACAATATTCAAAAAATTGAGGTTATAACAACTTTGGGATGAGCACGCTTAATAACAGAGTTCTTTAGTAATGGGATCCCTGAAAAGGAGGTGAACCTTGGTGATGGGGGTAGTCCAATCATTCCTTTTAAGATCATTTTATTCGAGGCCTAGAATCATGGGACGTTACAATCTCCCCCACTTAGACTCTGGTCGTCCTCATCAAGGCTCAACTATATGGCCTCATAATCTCTTCCCTGTTTCAAGTGTAGACCCAGAATGGCCCATGGACACCCAACTCCCATCCACAACTACTAGTACAAGGGCAGATCCATCTACTAGGATAGCCCTTTCCAACATGTCTGGTTCGCACGACTCATAAGATTGGCATGCCATAGACCCAAGTGGGCCCCACCTACTGGAGGGGAATTGGCTCTGATAGCATTTGTAATGCCCAGACCCACTGCCCAAGGCTCTAGTAGAGTTTCAGGAATGATAAATGGGCCCACAGACCACCACTAGCCTTAACTACATGCTTTGTCCTCACTCAATCCTCATTCACATGCAAGCCAGGATAAACTTCCCAATTGGTCATCCATCCTAGTACTACTCTAGGATGAGCACGCTTAACCACTGAGTTTTTTAGTAATGGGCTCTCTAAAAAGGAGGTGCACCTTGGTTATTTGGGTAGTCCAATCATTCCTTTTAAGATCATTTTATTCAAGGCCTCAAATCATGGGGCGTTACAGCAACCAAGGCTTACAGCTTTGAAACTTGATAGAGAATGACATACTACCAAACTCCCAAATATATATAGAAGTGGGCACACAACTCAAGAAATGGGGCACATAACCTCCATCCCAAAAATATAACATGGCCACACAACCCAAAAACTAAAGTAATTACACTACTTCAAGGCTACTGAATCACAGAGCATGCATAATGTAGAGGCAGCTATAAAGTTCAATCTTTTATAGAATAAATAAGAGTGCCATCACAAAAATGGGACATATAAAACACCCACCATAAAAGTGGGAAAAATTAGGGTTCCATATCACAATTAGGATTTCAGCATGAACCAAAGTATAATTTAAAAGTCCAACATAGATTAAGAGTTCAAATTCATCAAGATTAGACCCAAATAGGTCATCAAGTCAAGGAAGAGAATATTTATCACCAAAATACTTCAAAGAGGCTCAAGAGAGAGAGAGAGTAAAGAAAGTAATTGTTCAATATGACTCATGTGGGATACAACATACATTAAAAGAGGATAAAATTAGGTTATTGGCTCAATATAGAATAATAGGGATGCAATCATATCTCAAGAAATTTGTCAACTCTTCAAAGGCCAAACCTTAGTTCCAAATCAGATTTCTTGTTCACCTATCATAAATATTTTATAGAAAACCTTAACTAGTACATGGGTTTGGAAACCTTATATTACTACTCATATTATGACTGATATTTTTATTTATATAGAAAATAATTTTGTAAATCAAGCGAGTATTTTTGAGTAATTTTTTGGATAACTAGAGATTTAGTTATGCATTTTAGAAATCTGACTCAATCAGGAAAATTTGATTAAACAACATGTATAACAAAATCCACATCAAAATCTCACTGAGATGGCCCAATGATTGGTTTCCATTTTTCCTGGGCCCCCATCCATCCCGACGTAGCAAAGCTCATGATCAATCTAAAGGAAGAGGGTGAAAGTTGGAAAAGCCCATGAGCAACATGAAAAAAATAAAATATGAATAAGGATACATTCAAAAATAATTAGGTGATCATCTTCACCTCATCCTTCAACACCATGAAGAACATGCATGAAGGACCTTTCTTGAAGGATCCAACATTTAGGAATCAAGTTGGTGAATCCGTTGACAAGATTGCTAGAAAACAATTCCCATCATGTCCAATAATGTCTGATAACAACACAACAGAAAAGAATTTTAATGTCTCCAACATATTAGTACCCAAAACTATGGTTTCCATGTCATAATCACCATTTTATCACATATTACACTATTTGTGGAATTGGAAACATAATTAAACTTTAAAACTAATTTATTTGGATTGCTCTCATTTTTTTCATCATTTTGATATATAATCTTGCTACGATCCTAATTACTGAACAATTTATTATGATTTATACTAGAAATAATTACCTTTAGCCAATGGGGCACCTCCACATCACTAACTAGACCATCCTTACTTATCTTTGATCTAGGTGTGAGTTAGAGTTTAATGACCTGATTGCCCCTAGTGTTGCGGGTTAGATTCTCATGCATAGGAGGACATATCGGTCAAAACTGCCCCAACGATCTTCTTCCTCGTGAGGTGTTCCTCACTTCCATACCAACATACCCTATGCTCGCGTGGCTCCCTCTCTCAGGCGATGAAGGATCACACGAGGGAGCTTTCTCCTCTGCATGCTACCCCTATCTCAGCCCCATTTCCAACTGCCACTAACAAGATACTTGATCCACCTACCTTCTTCCTCAGACTGCACTTTAGACTAGTTGGTAGGACCTTCTCCTCCCACGCGTGTCGGTTGCATGCTGGTTCTAACTGCAAGAAAAGGCTTGGAGCACTTCCTCTTCACACCTCCACATCCTCACCCCGACTACCCCTATTGTCATCCACTGAATATCGCTCAACCCTCACTAGTTCATGCTCCTACATCACTCTATAGAGAGCCTTCACCAACCCAATTTGCATTGTCGACTGCCGCCCACTAAGTATGAGCCATAGTTTCCCCCAAGACTCCAAGGCACATCTTCTAGAGAGGTCCCCTTCTCTATGGGATACTACTATTTAGATATTATCAGTTCCTAGGGGGGCGGTTCGGATGATGCTGCATGTGACTATCATAAACGGCCAAGGTTTGTTCCTTCTTGGTCACAAGGTAAGAGGAGTAAGGGCGTGTATGATACATGTACCATGCATAATTCATACATATTCATGTCTCAAGGAAACTCTACTGGCTCCCATGAAGAGAGAAATGGTGGGGGAGATACCCTTTGGCCTAAAAGAGGAAGACCAAGTTTCCTTCCTTGTATACGTACTATGTAGAGCATTCACATGCCATGATCCTCGACAATGGATGGTACCTTAAGTACGAATAGCGACTACCTATTAATGTAAATGTTATGCATATACTATCTTATAGGAAAATGCAAATATCCTTTCTTTCCTTCATGGATGGATTACCCTTCCAACACCAACAGACGTGGTTTGGCAAAACAAAAACTATTTAAGGAATGTGTTTCATGGCATGGATCATGTTGAATTATTGGTTATTATCCTTTTAAGAAAATGTCATGGATTGATATATTCCTTCATTCATTATACATATTCCATGGAAACTAATTAATACTTTTCTTAACTCGATTATTCCTATTTCTAGGAAACTCACTAATATCATTTTCTAAGGATATCTCCTTTAAAACCAATTATGAAGGATTATATTCCTCCTCCTAGAAATGTTTGCTTTTATTTTATAAACCATAATCCATTAAAGGAATCCCCATCTTTATTATTAAGACTTGGTTTTGGTGACCAAATGTCATAAAGAAAGGCACATCATTTAATGGCAAATTTAGAGATTATTCATCTATTTCTCTCTTTAATATATTCTTCCAATTTCTAGGATTTTCTTCCTTCCCATTATTATTTCCATGTATAGAAAGGTTCATGTATAGAAAGGTTGAATTGAGATAACATTATTTTTTGCCTCAACATTGCGTTGTGACTCTTGGTTGGAAAATTATCCGAAACACCATGTACTTTATTTTCCTTTGTAAATTCAGCAATTATTTTATTCATCATATCAAAGGGACACTATTATTTATTCTTGTACAAATTGTTTCCATTTATTTATCTTTCATCACAAGCATATAAACACCCACATCACCAAGTTGTTTAACATTATCATTCCACCAAATACTATTGGGGAATTTACAAACCGTGGCTTTATATTTATGTACCAAAAATGAGGATATAACATTGACCCCTCCTTAAAAGGGATTTTGTCCCCAAAATTCACACCTAGCAAGGTAAAAGGTGAATGACACTCATATCAACTTCCAAACCTTAGGATTAACATCCCTACATAGATATCTTTAACATCTTTTATTGATATGCAGATTCCTTTCTTTATTACTAAAATTGGTTTCTAAATTCAATTCAAGGTATATCCACATCCTTAGTATGACATCATTTTTTGATGATTATGTTTTCATGTGTGATTTCAATTTCACTAGGTAATTAACTTTTCCACCAAGCTTATTGAACCTATTATTCATTTGATTTCTCATAAGGGAGAAGTAACACCTCCAACCCTAAGTCATAGCATTAATCTAAACTTTCATTCTCATATGTTAATTTTAAACACAACATGTGTATACCCCATCTCTATCACTCATAATTGGATGAAATAAGCATTTGGTTGCAGACCAAAAAAAAAGTTCATCCCATTCCAAGAGCAAAGATGGTATTCCCTCACATTATCTTAAAATTTCACATTTTAAGTTGAATCATTCTTAATATGACTCCAAACCATGGTTACTTTTTAGTTTCTTATATTTCATGAAGTAAAAAAACTTCTCTTTTTTCACTCTTGAGTTCCTAAACAACTCCCTTCATTATTACATGACTTCTTTGCATATTTTGCATTTACACCTTAAGTATGATGAGCCTTAACCTCTTCCTTGAGGTCTGTAGGGGTATAAGTACTTTTGGAATGATCTCATCCTTATGCATCTAGGCAGTGCCTCTCACATTCACCCATTGGGCCACATGAACATCATGAATGTGGCCAATCTCCTGAGACATGTGCCTAGAGCAAACATAACTATTACCTCCTGATCAGATGGTCTTGTGCATTCATGGAACAATCAACTCCTTATCCCATCAGTCCATGTACCTTTAATAATCCCTACTTTACCTTAGGATTGACTTTGGGCTCTACCCTTCCCAAGGGTTTCTTTTAGATGTCACAACTTTAACCATTTTCAAGCACATCATTTTCATATGCAATTCTTCAAATCAAATTTCCTCCATCTCTTATAATGCTCATCATTCACTTTATGTCCCCTCAAGGAATTCATGCCAACGTTCTTATACTGGCCCAGTCTCATACGGTCAACAACTTCCATAGTGACTTTTCCTTATGTTTCTTAGAGATGGCATACTTGGGTTAAAAAGAATAATACTCAATACATGTGCTTTCATCTTTTATATCCTTATTTTATTACACTTTAGGTGACATTAACATTACCTCAAATCTTTTAAATTGATTTAGTCAACCTACCTTTCCTAGGGAATTTCCTAACCTAGGGTGCCTTCAAGGCTCATAGAAGGAGATTAGTCTCTATTAGCCACAACCCAACCCTATAGGTCTAGGGTTTTGCTTCCCCCATAGGCCCTTTTCCCACTCTTGGGTGGACCCACCCTAGGCTGGCACACTAGCCCTATAAGTTGAACTAAGGGTTTCATGTTATCATCTTTATGCATTGTTTTTTAAAATTATAACTTCTCAACATATTTTTACTTTCCCTATGGGATACCCCTTCAGGGTCTTGTCCATGCAATGGACTTGGGCCACCTTCTCAATCTAGATCTTGGTGTCATATTGATCTTCCACTATTTAGGTAGATGACTAGCAGTGTCTTCCCCTATTCAAGCAGATGACCTTTGATGACTTCCCCTATTCAGGTGGATGACCTTGGATGTCTCCCCCTATTCAGGTGGTTGACCTTTGATTTTTTCCCCTATTTAGGCAGATGACCTTGGATGTCTCCCCCTATTCCAGTGGGTGACCTCAATTTTTCTGGCTTCTACCAATGCACTATTGACAAGTTTAATTGTCATTCAAGGAACAATGTACACATGTGGAGGGAGGCCATATGATCATCCCACTACTGACTATACCAGGAGGGTGGTGGTGGGTAAAATGAGTGAATATAGGTGACTATTACCCCCACATGCCCATGTTGCATAAGATGAATGTTTATGTGTTTTCATCATCTGCTACTTTGGGATTCTCTCCTATGATTTGACTTCCTCTTACTTATTACCCTTCTTGGACTTGATTTCTAGAATTAGAAAGGATGTTATCAGCTCAGGTGTTACCGGTAGTGAACCTATATTCACATGAGGTGGATATATAAGGCTAGCATGGAATGTACTCAGTTGGTGTAGATAAGGGTCCCACATGTTATATAAAAAAGAATCCACTAATGGGCCAATGTACTAAGCTCCCTGAAGTGTTTCTCAGTGGTAGTAAGTTCCCACTAGATGATTGGTATTGTATGGATGCATATTGGGGATGTTGACCAGATGCCCTGGAGTGCCCTATTGCAAAAACACTGGGGTGATGGAATCTTCTGGTGCCATAGTGGGCTCTTTAGGCTTTTCCTCCATGATGGGTTTGTCCTTTTATATATTTTTTAGTATTTCTATCTGCACCTTATTTGAGTTGTTGGTTGGAATTTCTTGATATAACTATCTCAATTGATCATTTTTTGGATTGGTGACATATGAATTCCTCATAGCTCTCATGATGTACCAAAATTGAGTTTGGTCAGGTTGAAACACATGGTTTAATACATATATGTGTAGATAAACTGTAGGATGGGATAAATCCCTTCACACACATTCTATTACTAGAATAGTAGCATGGCTTCCCTCTTTATTTAGGAGATATGGAAAAGAAGATGTCATGGTATGTCACAATTCTTTTGAATGGTAAATACCTACCAAAGTGATTTAGGATTCAATCACGGATAAATTGTTCTTTCCTGTACATTTAGCAAGACAAAATGGTTTCACATTTTGAATTGAGATGTATCTACTAACCCGATGATATGGTGGGCTAAAGGTTTGATGATGGTTGGTGATAGAAGGTGGAATGGTGACCAAAAAACAACTTAAGGTTAGTCAGTGAGACTAAGTAATCAACTATATCGTGTGGTGGATGATATATGACTCCCCTTAGGGGACGCTCCTGAGAGAATTACACATGAAAACGAAAAGACTAAGATTTATGAGATTGATCATGGTTAAGGTAGCCTATTTAAGGCTAGTGATTGTAGTTGATTAATCACTTACCTTCTTGAGGTTTCATAGTTTGAAGGGGCTTCAAGTTTATTTAGGACCTTGACCACAACCTTAGTGCCATATCTCTTAATTGATTTGATAAATTAATTCGTGGAACAACTCCCCTATTTGAACAATGGAATAATGAAGGGATTGAACCTTTTCTAGGCTTATCCATATAGATAGGGAAATCGAAATGGGTGGTGGTCTACTTTTATGTCATAGTCCTGGATCATATAGATATGAGTCTGAAAGTGATGTAATGGTTCAGTTTTAGGTCATAGTCCATGGTCCTTGTTGGAGGACATGGGTGGGCTATGTGCTATTTATCAGGTGACATCCTAGTAGTATGGGAAGATCCATCAAGATTGATGGAAGGTGAAATGATCAAAATATGAGTTTGTAATTTTAAATGCAAGTTGGAAGTCAAGTTTGACATCAAGATTTGAGCAGCCTTATAGGGGAATCATGAAACTTTGTTTTGAAGGGATGAATGTGAGTCAGGTGGTCCTTCTAAAAGGTAGCTACCAGTTAAACATACAAGAAACTCAATTTGTAAGCAAAAGATGGATGTGATTTTCTCAGGAATGCACACATAAATCATGTGGCCATTCAAAGTAAGGTTGGAGATATAGGAAAGGTTAAGGCATTTTGAATATTTAATACGAATCAAGTTGCATGTGAGCTTGTCTCACGAATGAAGGGGAAGACCAATCAAATATTTGACACAATTTTGGCAACCTTCTGTAAAGAACCTAAAGGTTCAATGGTGAGTGGTGTCTTAGGGTAGGAGGCTACTATTGGGCATCATTTCTATGGGGATCACATAAAAAGATATTGAAAAGGTTGCATATTGTCTTGAACATTGTTTTCAATATCATTCTGGAACAAAGTAGTACACAAAAAGGATAGAAGTTGACCACTCAAGACAAACAAGGTACATGGGTTAATTTTGAGAGCCTAAAGGTGGGGCACAGACTTATAAAAATTTCCATGTAAGATGGTCAAAGGAATTTGAGACAACCTATTGGTGCAAGGTAGGCTAAGGGTCAATCTGCATATGCATTGACTGTGATGAAATGTTGCACACTACTAATGGAAATAAAGTCCAAAGTTGTTCACATTTTTGAGAAGGTAATCCACCTTTCTAAAGCTTGTTGGGTTTTTGAAAAGTTTATTTCAACACAAATATATTGTCAATATTTAAAAAAGATTGCTGATTTTTGTAAAGATTATTAATCTTGGAAAATATTCTTTGTTATTCTAAATACTATTATTCCTTGGAAAGATTGTATTTTTAAAAAGATAGTTAATCATGTAAAAGATTATATATTTGAGAAAATTTTTGTGACAATGTGAGTTTTTCCCTCTTTTCTATTAATTATTTTATCTTTCACCTTTATAATGATCATTTATAATATCTTTTGACTCCTTGATCAATATAGATATCCAAAATAGAGAGAGTATATAGATCAAGCCATGACACCTTAAGGAGAACGAGAAGATGAGGAGTCATCCTACTTCCTTCTAATAGGTGGCTTGGGTAATCCTTAAAGAAGAGATAAGATGCTAGAAGACTCTCTAGGGTTATAGGAAGTCCTTCCATCCATTTCTGGATCAACTAAGGCCAGGTGGAGTAGGAGGAACCTCAACCACCGTGAAGACGGATAGGAGGAATTATGCCAGAACCCCCTTTGTGCTCTTTCTAGACACCTCAGTTTTCACCATAGTGAATTTTAGGGCTTCCTCGGTTCAGCGATTTAGAATATCATTTCACTAATGCATATGAAGTGTGTTATGGCTCTGATACCAACTGTCACGGATCCGTTCTTACCCTAATCCCAATCCCACTGTCCAAAAGGATAGAACCAGAATTACAACCGTGGTCCCGCACAAAACTAGAATCATGGCCAAAATAGGGGTCCAGGCCAGAACGCCAATATTCCTCATTGTCGTAACTATGGTAACTTCCACCCTGGCCAGTGCAAGTATCCATCCCCGGTCTGCCATTACTGCAAACAGGAGGGTCACTTCAGAGATAGCTGCCCCCACCCTCCTCCAGCATGGGCTAGACAAGGTGAACATAGATAGGCTCGTGTCTTTACTGTGAATGCAGATTAGGCGAAAGCCAATGAAAACAAACTCATGGAAGGTTTTTTTTAAATTCAAGATTATTTCCAGAACTTTATATCATGATTATCTTGTACATAGTCCTTACACAAAATATATGTATACGTAGATATGATGCAAATCTCCGACCATTTTGTTGTTACTCTTTTTGACTCTGGGTCAACAAACACTTTCATGTCTAAGAATCTTGCCTTTATGTTGAATTTTGAAATAAGGGACTTAGGGTACGTACTTGATGTAACTACCCCAAGTGGGAAGATGAAAGTCTCCTACTATATTGTCGAGAAAGTCCCTCTATCTTATGTTGGACGTAGTTTTGAGTCAGATTTCATAATCTTAGACATGGAAGACTTTGACCTTATTTTAGGGATGGATTGGCTCCATAAAAATCATGCTCTAATCGACTGTCGTGCCAAGAAAGTCATTATTTCCAAACCCAATCTCCCTATTCTTGTAATTCCTGTAAGGAAAGATCAAAATCAAAACGTTGTCATTTCTCTGATTAAAGCCCAAAACTTGATAGCTAAAGGGTTCAAAGCATAACTAGCAACTGTAACCATAGTCAATCCTGATACGAGTGCCCTAGAAAACATTGATATAGTGCGAGAGTACCCGAGTGTCTTTTCTGAGGAGCTCCCTAGGCTACCACCAGATCGTGATGTTGAATTTTGTATTGTTTTAGCACCTGTTACCACACCTATTTATCGGGCACCCTATCGGATGGCTCATGCTGAATTGACTGAGCTGAAAAAGCAGTTGCAGGAATTGCTTGACAAGGGTTTCATCCACCCTAGTACCTCTCCTTGGGGATCCCCCGTTTTATTTGTCAAGAAAAAGGATGGTTCCCTTCGCATGTGTATTGACTATCGTATGATCAATCAAGCTACTGTAAAAAACAAGTATCCGCTGCCCAGAATTGATGACCTTTTCAATCAACTCCATTCTGCCCATGTCTTTTCAAAAATCGATCTTCTTTCTGGTTACCACCAACTCAAAGTTAAGGATGAAGACATCCCTAAAACAGCCTTTCGAACCCGATACGAGCATTATGAATTCCTTGTCATGCCTTTTGGGTTGACTAATGCCCCTGGTGTGTTTATGAAGTTGATGAATAGTGTCTTCCAACCTTTCCTAGATGAGTTTGTATTGGTCTTCATTGATGATATATTGATATATTCGACTGATACTAAATCACACCGCATCCACCTTCGCAAAGTTCATGACATCCTTCAATCTCAGAAATTCTATGCAAAATTGTCAAAATGTGAATTTTGGATTTCTGAAGTCATGTTCTTGGGTCACATAATTTCTGGTGGGAAAATTTCTGTTGACCCCGCCAAAGTCTCGGCTGTTCTTGAGTGGCAAGCCCCAAAGAATGTTTTGGAGATTCACAGTTTTCTAGGTCTTGCTGGCTATTACCGACATTTTATCCAGAACTTTAGCAGGACTGCCTTGCCTCTCACTAAGCTCACTAGGAAAGGAGAACAGTTTATCTGGTCGAAGGAGTGTGAGTCCAGTTTTCAAGAGCTAAAGACAAAGCTGACAACTGCACCTGTCTTGACTCTTCCCTCAAGAAATGATGGGTTCGTCATCTTCACCGACGCATCAAGGTTCGGTCTGGGTTGTGTTCTCATGCAAGAAAGAAAAGTAGTTGCTTATGCCTCTCGACAATTGAAGCCAAATGAGGTCAACTACCCAACCCATGACCTCGAGCTTGCCTCCATCATATATGCTTTGAAAATATGGTGACACTACTTGTATGGTGCCACCATCGACATCCTCACCAACCACAAGAGTCTAAAATACATCTTAACATAGAAGGATCTCAATCTCAGACAGAGGTGTTGGCTTGAGTACCTTAAAGACTATGACTTCACCATTGCCTACCACCCCGGTAAGGAAAATGTGGTGGTCGATGCACTCAGCAAGAAGCAGGCTAAATGTGTTGGTGTCTTCACTACAGAATGGAAGAACATGGAAGTCATGTCACTTTGGGCCCGAAGGCGTATGGGCAATGTTCTTAGATTGGCCAGTGTCCATGTAAAACTAGGTCTCCTGTCCGAAATCCTGTCAGCTCAAAAGAATAGCAAGAGCCTTGATGATATGACTAAGCTATTAGAGAAGCCCCAAACTCATCTGACAGTCGGTATGGATCGTGGAATCCGATACAAACAGTGCATATGGGTCCCAGAAGATTCAGTTATGATAGAACTGGTGTTACGAGAAGCTCACGGGTCAAAATATACTGTGCATCCTGGATCGACAAAAATGTACAAGGATCTGCAAAGGCACTTTTGGTGGAGGAATATGAAGACCCACATTTCTACTTTCATCTCCAAGTGTCTGACCTGCCAACAGATCAAGGCTGAACACCAACGTCCAGGTGGTCTTCTACAACCCCTACCTATCCCCGAGTGGAAATGGGAAAACATCACCATGGATTTCGTGGTGGGACTACCCCGGACCAGGAAAGGGAGTGACGCCATTTGGGTTGTAGTTGATTGTCTGACTAAATCGTCCCATTTTATTCCAATCAAGACAACAACCAAGGTTACTGAGTTAGCAGAACTTTACGTTCGAGAGATAGTCAGGCTGCATGGAATTCCTGTATCTATAGTATCTGATTGTGATGCAAAGTTCACTTCTCACTTGTGGCGACAAGTACAGGAAGAACTGGGAACTCAACTGAACTTCAACACTGCTTATCACCCCAAACTGACGGACAATCTGAGAGGACAATCTAGGTTCTAGAAGACTTGGTGAGATCATGCGTCCTCGATTGGGGTGGTTCTTGGGACCACTACCTTCCTCTCGTTGAGTTTGCCTACAACAATAGCTACCAATCCAGTATCGGCATGCCTCCCTATGAAGCTCTGTATGGAAGACCATGTAGATCTCCTCTTTACTGGGATGAGGTAGGCGAAAGACAAATTCTGAAGTCTGAGGAACTACAACTCTATTTTGATAATGTCAACCTAATCAAGCAAAGGTTAAAAAGGGCACAAGATCTTCAGAAGTCTTATGTTGATGCACACAGGACTGACACTCAGTTCTTAGTAGGTGATCATGTTTTCCTGAAGATTCAACCAATTCGAGCCATTGCAAAGAATAAAGGGAAACTCAGTACTAGATATGTGGGTCCTTTTGAAATTCTGGATCATATTGGGGAATGTGCTTACAGGTTGGCTATACCTCCACAATATACCATGATGCACAACATCTTTCATGTGTTAAACCTAAAGCGGTATGTCAAAGACCCTAACCATGTCCTCAATCATGAACCAATTGAATTAAAGGATACCCTTGTGTACCAAGAAACTCCGGTCAAGATACTCGATGCTCGCACCAAGGAACTCAGAAATAAGAAAATCAAGATGGTTAAGGTGTTGTGGAAGCACCATGGGAGTGATGATGCTACTTGGGAGTTGAAGTCAGACATGGAAGAATGTTTTCCTGACCTCTTCAAGGAAGTTTGAATTTTGGGGACAAAATTCTTTATAAGGAGGGGAGGATGTGACAATGTGAGTTTTCCCTCTTTTCTATTAATTATTTTATATTTCACCTTTATAATGATCATTTATAATATCTTTTGACTCCTTGATCAATATAGATACCCAAAATCAAATTCTTTTGTATTCTATGAATTTCATGCACTTTTGGGCACCTTATTTAACTTAATACACCTCTTTGATCAAGTGCATGAATTGGACTAGTTAACTATATCTTTTGGTCTCCAAAATTGTAGTTCTACTCTTCATGTTGAAGTTATGGTCCAAATTTGAGAGCATTTGGAGCTTCCCATGATTTTATACAATTTTCCTAAGATTCTAACGTTTTCTTAGCTTTTAGCCCTTTTCCTTCCTTTTTCCCTCTCTTTTCTTTATTGGGCCCGGCCCATTTCCTAGCTTGGGGCACCGCTGGGCAAGGTGGGTTGACCCAGCAGCCTTGGATCTTGATCCAATGACACTGGGGTCATCCCCTACCTTGCACTTGGTTTGGCAAGGAGCACGATGGACCAGCCGTCACCTCGCCTGACCCCAAGCGATCAAACCTGACCGACTACACCCGAAAACTCGACCAATGAATCCCCCAGCCGTTCTCGAAGCTTCCGCACATTTTAGTTGGGTGGAATCGTTGCTTGGAGGCCAAGGGAGCAAGCCAACCCATGGGGTGCACCGCTCCCTCTAATAGCCCTAACCCTAGCTTCGGGTCCCTATAAAAAGACCCCCGTTGAGGTTGGCCCACCCCCACGATCATGAATGGCGCCTCCTTTCCTCATGCCTTTCCCTCCTTCTCCCACTCCTTTCTTCTCCAGCCACCGCACTTCTGCAGAGCACCCCTGCTCGTGGGCGGGCGTTTGTGTTTGGGCGAGCAGCAGCTACCGCTGGATCAAGGTCCACGCTAGTCCTCATCACCGTTCAACGGCCTAATCTGTGCGAGTCTCCCCCTCTCTTGCTCCTTGTCCGCGGGCACATGCCTAGGAGCACGACCCCTCCCTGCCACTGATCAACCTCACGAGACCACGGTAGAGCACCGATCAACGGCCCCGAATTTTTGGTATTTTCTGCCTCTCTGCCCTAAATTCCAATAAATAGCCTATTTCTTGCAAAAATGATATCTTGAGATCCGTAGCTCCAAAAATAGTGAAATTATAGTCCATTTTGATCAAAAAAATCCAACTGACCAGTGAAAAATACTTGTGAAGCTTAATTGTCGATATTTATCACTCATATGCCATGATATTGATCCTTTTCCTATGTAATTATCTTATATGATGATTAATCTTGGAGAAACTCTTATTCCTATTTCTAATGATCATTCTGAGACATCAAATCTTTTTTTGACAAAATTAGGGTTAGACATGATCCTCTTAATTCTTTATACTAAAAATATGAATCATATACTTTGAAATAAGGTTTATTCTTAATATAATGATCTAGAAAGCCCTCTTTATCATGGGACTCCCTAATCTTATTTCGAGTCCATTTGTACTATCTTATACTAGAAATGATCTAGAGATTTGAATAAGGATATTGATAATTAGGGTTGACATGTATTCCTAAATATACCTAGGAAGGTCATCCATTCATGGAACATGTTTGATACTTGAATATTTGTTGGACTTTTGGGGAATATTGTTGATGACCTAAACCTAAGGTAGAAATAGGAAAATGTAACCCTAATCTCGAATAACAAAGCATGATCTTTTTAAACTATGATCTTGACCCTTGATCCAATATTTTGATCTAGGATCTGACTCAAAGGGTTGATCTACTCTCTCTCTTGGGATCTATACTCCAAATACTCTTTTAGAAAGGTACGCTATTATAATGCTCCTCCTTGGTTGTATGATGATATTTTCTTAGGTATCTCTTGAAATATGCTTGGCTAGTTATTTGGATGAAATATTGTTCCCTATGAATAGTCTTCCATTTTTCTTCTATATTATATGTTGTGAAACATGAAATCTAAATCACTAGACCCATTATGACTGCCCGTATATTGATGTTGATAATGATGTTGGAAAAATTGATAATGTTGATATTGGATATAAGAAAAACTCCTTCTTTGGAAGGCAGGATTTTGCACTTGGATCTCCTATCTCATATGGTGAGAAGGAGCTTGGTGACCCCCCATCACGTTGGGGTAGTAGAGTCACCCAATCTAATATAAGCATGCTTCTTGAATTACAACATAATGGGAAATTCATAATAAAACTTGTTGTTGAATAACATTTTTGGATTTTTGGAAATCATTCGATAATGTTTTGAAGCATAAGTCCTGCCAAGCATACTAGTTTTTCTTATAAAACTTCTTTACTTGTTTTTATATAGCGTACCGTGCAATTGCATTGACTTTGTGTCTTGATTTTCTCGATTTTAGGTAATGCAAGGAACTAAATTCATCTATTCATTCATCTACTGCAATAAAGATTGCTACATCTTATGGACTCTACATGGGAGCTAATTGTAAAAGGGATATAGCTGTAGGCTAGTTCTTATCTTCTTCTCTTTCCTGTTGCCTACGGGCCTATGTATTAAACATTTTGGTTCATTTTAATAAAGAAGGATGTTATTTCATTTTTTCATATTATCTATGTGTGATTTTCGGGCCACTCAGGGACGGGCGCTCTCATCCCTCTAATTTTGTCAAAAAAATATTTGATGTCTCAGAATGATCATTAGAAATAGGAATAAGAGTTTCTCCAAGATTAATCATCATATAAGATAATTATATAGGAAAAGGATCAAGATCATGGCATATCAGTGATAAATGTCGAGAATTAAGCTTCAAAAGTATTTTTAACTAGTCAGTTGGATTTTTCTGATCAAAATGGACTATAATTTCACTATTTTTGGAGCTATGGATCTCAAGATATCATTTTTGCAAGAAATAGGCTATTTACTGGAATTTAGGGCAGAGAGGCCGAAAATACTAAAAATTAGGGGTCGTTGATCGGTGCTCTACCGTGGTCTCACGAGGTTGATCGGGGGTAGGGAGGGGCCATGCTCCCAGGAACGTGCCCGCGGACAAGGAGCAAGAGAGGGGGAGACTCACACAGATCAGGTCGTTGAACGGTGATGAGGACTAGCGTGGACCTTGATCCAGCGGTAGCTGCTGCTCGCCCAAACACAAACGCCTGCCCACGAGCAGGGGTGCTCCACGGTGGTGCGGTGGCCGGAGAAGAAAGGAGTGGGAGAAGGAGGGCAAGGCGTGAGGAAAGGAGGCACCGCTCGTGATCGTGGGGGCGGGCCGACCTCAACGGGGGTCTTTTTATAGGGACCCGAAGCTAGGGTTAGGGCTATTAGAGGGGGAGGCGCACCCCATGGGTTGGCTTGCTCCCTTGGCCTCCAAGAAAATATTCCACCAAACTAAAACATGTGGAAGCTTCGAGAATGGATGGGGGATTCATTGGTCGAGTTTTCGGGTGTAGTCGGTCAGGTTTGATCGCTTGTGGTCGGGCGAGGTGACGGCTGGTCCATCGTGGTCCTTGCCAAACCAAGCGCAAGGTAGGGGATGACCCCAGCACCGTTGGATCAAGATCTAAGGCTGCTGGGTCAACCCGCCTTGCCCAGCGGTGCCCCAAGCCAGGAAATGGGCCAGGCCCAACAAGGAAAAGAGAGGGAAAAAGGAAGGAAAAGGGCTAAAAGCTAAGAAAACATTGGAATCTTAGGAAAATTGTATAAAATCATGGGAAAGTCCAAATGCTCTCAAATTTGGACCATACCTTCAACATGAAGAGTATAATAATTTTTACAAGTTTGGAGACCAAAAGATATAGTTAACTGGTCCAATTCAAGCACTTGATCAAAGAGGTGTATTAAGTTAAATAAGGTGCCCAAAAGTGCATGAAATTCATAGAATACAAAATAATTTGATTTTGGGTATCTATATTGATCAAGGAGTCAAAAGATATTATAAATGATCATTATAAAGGTGAAAGATAAAATAATTAATAGAAAAGAGGGAAAAACTCACATTGTCACAATTTTCAATCTTGGAAATAGATTGTTTCACTTTGAAAAAGTTATTTGATTTTAGATGTATTGTTCATATTTCAATCAATGATTGATTTTTTAAAATATTGTTAATCATTGGGGATAATTTTTATTTGAGAATACTATTTATATTTGAATAAATTATTCATTTTTTTAAAACATTGGTGATTTCTTAAAGGTGGATGCTTTTTGAAAAGATTGTTAATCTTTCAAATGATTAATTTATATTAAGAAAGTTGTATCATTTTCAAAGGATTGTTAATTTACTCAAAAATTATCAATCATTGAAAAGATGAAGATGTCAATAAACATAAACAATATGTACTAATCATAATATCAAAGCACATAAGTAGTATCAATCTTCAGAAGATGAAAAGAAAATAAAACCTTTATATGCTTGCAACAGAAGACACATATTTGAGATGTATTTGCAAGAATATTTTAACTTCCCATTTTAGATCATGAGTTAGATGTGTTAACATACTAACTCAAACATGACCTATATGTAGGGAAATCAAGCATAAATATAGGCATTAGAAACAAAAAAAATTAAATGCATGTTTCCCAGAACAACAAGATCATGTCAACAACAATGTATCTAGGAAGGAAGTTTACAAGGTTATACGTAGTCCTGGAGTAAGTCCAATTACATTACCCTAGCAGTAGCATCGTGCTTATTCTTTGTTGGGAAGAAACACACTCCTTCAACAATAATAACACTCAAATTATCATCACGAATGACCTCTTCTACAAACATAGGTTGGCTATGTCCTTCAAGCGGTAGACGAAGACATCCTGCCTCTAGAGTAGTCCACGCAGACCACTGAGAACTCCACATTGTGCTATCAAAGCCAACATGAACGAGTTGTCCCCTCATGTGAACGTACTAGTCATTGACATGCTCTCCAATAATTGATCCTCGGTTGTTCTCTCCCTCTCTATCTCTCCCTTTAACAGGTAAGACTTTCTTGGGATCTCTATTGGTTACCACAATCATAGAGTACAACAATTTATCAGAGCAACTGATTCCCAATTGTGTGTGTTGGGAAGTTCCCAGTACCCCTCTAATTATAGTACAGGCCAGGATCAAGGTTCCCAGTTGATGTGGGAGTAGAAGGGTTCAAAATCATGAATCTTTTGGAACCTATAAATGGGGAACTGGTCATTTCACATAGTGAATCGGTCGTCCCGTGAGTGAACCGGTCATCTCGCTAAGAGAAATGGTCATTTCACACATTTTCCTATTTTGAATCATATTCCTATTCAATGCCCGATTAATGTGAAGTATGACATCAACATCAATTCTTGTTATAATCAAATTGGTAACTAAAATAGGCATCCCATAGGATGATCCAGTCATCTCACATAGTGAAACAGTCATTTCACATTGTGATACAGTCATTTCACATTGAGAGACGATTGTTTCACAAGTGAGATGGTCGTTTCACTTGTCCAGTTCAGGAAAAATTCAACCAATATTGATTCCAATTGAACTGACACTCAAATTAATCAGTTCAACACTTAGACTGGATAGTTTTGAGTCCATTCAATTTATTTGTTGTTTAATTGAATACCTAAACACTTTAGTAATCACATTCAACATCATTCCTAAATATACTATGTTAACCCAAGTGTATCCCATGTGTGTAACCCTATAGATTGAGAATGATATTGGTAGTGAATGTCCATAACCAATTATGACATCACAAGAAAACAACAGTTCCTAGTCACACATTATTTCTACCCAAGTAATTTGGAAAGTTGAAGAACAACTTGAACCTACAATCTGTGATCAGTGTTACTGTGATCATATAGTTCCTTTTTCTCTGATATCCAGACTGAACTCGAGGCATGGAATTGTCATCCTCTCAATGTTCAATCCATGTTCCCTGGTACATGCGAGTTCACATATCATATATTGAATCACATGAGTACGACTGTACATTTCTTAGTCTTGCTTATAAAGAGGACATGGATATCAAACTCCTGCAGGAGGGACAAGTCCCATCTACATCACTCACACTCAAATCCCTATATGTCACAACTACCCAATCATCACCTTTATGGCAATCCTTATTTAGGGTTACAGTTGATGATGTCAAAGTATACCAAATGGCATTTAATGAATGTAGTGACTTCAGGTCTAGGAGCCACAATCACCACTATCACTATGAGAGTTGATTCATTTTGTGGTCTCCATGTATCACTCTCATTGTGGGTCTGTGTAATACACTATTCTCTAACATGTATCTATTTGTGTGCTTGACTTGATATCACATATCATGACAAATGCGACTCTATCATCAGTCAACACACACACTAGTCTTATGTATTATTGTTGTCTATTTTTTTTCATAGTAATATTTGACTTGGGACATAACAAGAATGTATGTACTTGTATCATTGATATGATCTCACCGTTCAAGTACTTAACATGAAGACATATGTCATCAAGAAACATCATTCTTTAGACATCTACTATATATGCATCATCATCTCTTGATTGAGACAAACATAATAGATGGAATTACCTTTATTATGATTAAATTAAGCATCTAATGCCACACTCCATTTGTCACATGATTGGCTCTCTGTGATTATATACCAACAGACTCCCACTTGAACTTAGAGCGAGTCAGCCATGAATCCTATTCCAAGTAATCTTCACATGTCCATCATGTTTCTACTATGCAAGCACTTCTGTAGTGGGTTAACAATGTTTGTTTTAAGTTGGTATATTGCAAGTTTCACATATCTTTGTTGTACGACTACTCGAATGAGATGGAAGTGTTGTAGTATGCTATTTGAGATTCCCAACCTAACCAATAGATTCATGGTTGTCAACAATATTTCTAATATATCATCAATGGTTGGAACCTCACTCAAGTTCACCCATATGAACATCTTGATCCATAGAATATTCTCTGCTATTCTCACAACACAGAGATACTCAGCTTTTATTATAGTTTTAAACAACTATTTTTAGCTCAAAACCCTTTCCAACTTACAATTCTCATTTAAGTTCAAACATAAACATAGGTTGTGATTATTAATTTTACTTGTCATTTAAGAAGTCTGCATCGGTGTAGCCTTTACACCCAACTCTTCCTTATAACCATAACTAGGGAACTTATCCCTTTAGTGCTTCACAAGGGCTTAATGGTATTCTTTATGGTAGTCCAATGACTCTCACTAGTATCTGACATATACCCTCTCATCATGTCCAATACATATGAGATTTCTAGGTAGGTATATATATATCCTCTCATCACATCCAATACATATGATATGAGTGGATATCCTCTCATCATGTAGAATACATACGACATAATGGAATATGTACATAACATTGCATTCAAGATAGATCGAATTGCGAATGCATATGGAATCTATCCATGTATTCCTATTCTTCATGAGAACTAGGACAATATGCTCCTGAGAGACTAACTCCATGGAACATGGACACATTTTCTCTCATTAAGTCTAGCATGCTGAACCCTTTAGCATTTTGCCAATGTAAGTGATCTTTCTTAGGTCAAGAATCTTTCCAGATCTATCTATATAAATCTTAATCTGTATCACATAGGATGCTTCTCCTAAACCCTTCATATAGAAGATACCCTCATTGCCATGTTTTCACATATGCAGGATAAGAAAGTTATTCTCCATCAGTATGTAGAATAAAAATATGCTCCCAATAAATCTTTTATAATCACAAATTTCATCTTCATTTTGACTCAAGTCAAACCCTTTGACAAGATTGTCCAATAAGAGATTCCGTATCTTATATGCTTGCTTCAATCCACAGATTGAGATTTGTAGCTTATAGACTTTATTTGTATTATTTGATTTATAAAACCATTAGGTTGTGTCACGTACACATCCTTATAATTATTCTAGTTAAGGAATGCGGTTTTGACATTCATATGCCATATCTCATTAGTCATAATAAGCTGCAATAGAAAGCATGATCCTAACAGACTTAACCATGGTAACTGGTGAAATACTTCATCATGTTCAATACCTTGAACTAGTTTGAAACTCTTTGCAACCAATTTACCCTTCCATGTTGGTCTTCTTACAAAGACCCAAATGCACCCTATGGGTTTTACCCCTTCAGGTGGATCCATCAAGGTCATACCTTGTTGGTGTACATGGAGTCCATCTTGGATCTCATGGACTTAAGCCATTTTTGAGACTTTGGTTCATCAATAGCTTCTAGATAGGTTGTTGACTCATCATATATGATCCACTCACTACCCTTTTGAGTTATAAGATATCAAAACCTTTCAAACTTAAGGCATGTTCTACTAGAACTATAAGGTTTTTTGTTACTTAAGGAACTTGAGATTCCACAACAACTTGTGATTCTCATTGTTCCTATAGTACCTCTTTTATGTTCAATGTTTTCTTATTTGTCTTGAACATTTGAAGTTCTACTTTTACTCCCACTGATTCCTTTGGAGCTAAGTTCCTCTCACAAATATAGCCATCCCTCGAAACAAACACCTTTGTTGTTGAATTGGAATAAAAGTAGTATTCAACAAAATAAAATTTGTGTGATTTTAGAGACAAAGCTTTTAAGAAACAAATTTTTTATATATGCCTTCAAACCTTATCTCTATAAAAGACACATTGGGACACTTCCCATGCCATATCTCATATGGTGTCTTTTTAACCATTTTAGACGGTACATTGTTTAGTGTTAAGCATGTGCCCAAAAAAAATTAGAATATTAGCTAGATTTTATTGATAATCACACCATGATAACAAGTTGTGATTCCTTATTTTTGATACACTTTCATGATTCACTATAATGTATTTTATATGGAGTTCATCATGATACATTATCATTCTCTCTCCAGAAGGTCCTCAAACTCTTGGTTTAAAATATTTCAACATTGATAATATCAATGTATCTTAATACTTTTACCAATTTAGTTACATACTTCATTTATGATCTTCTTGAACACTTCAAGAGAGTCATTATTTTATTCATTAAATACAAAATTTCATATCTACTGATAGCATCATTAAATATAATGAGGTATTG
Source organism: Alisma plantago-aquatica (assembly GCA_963693085.1). Lineage (NCBI taxonomy): Eukaryota > Viridiplantae > Streptophyta > Magnoliopsida > Alismatales > Alismataceae > Alisma > Alisma plantago-aquatica. Next base: position 225,185,275 of record OY856414.1, on the reverse strand, counting down.
GTAACTACCTTTACATTTATTCTAAAAGGTCTATATACATCAATATGTTTGAACCCTAATAGAACAGTCACTCTCCCACTACATCTTGTGAAGATGCTTTTTTCATAATGCATAACAAATAAGATATGCATATCTGTATTGGTTCAATAACCAAATGAGTCTAGATAACCATTATATAGATTCTAGAGATGCATTTCTCATTTATGTGCTCTACATGACAATGATATATGTATTCAGTTGTTTGAGTCATCAAGTCATTGAGTATGTGTCATACACATTTGTCTCTACAACTATTAAGTATAGATTGTGAGACATTAGGGCATTGCCATACAAGATCTTCTCTTTTGAAATGAAATATCAATTCTTGTCCAAACAAAATACATGATGTTTCCATCAATTTCAAGTACATACTAGCAATTCACTAATTCTATTATGTGTCCATGAATGTCAGCTTCCAAATGTAGAGGAAACAACCCTTGCTTCATATAGTTCTAGCTTATTTCTTATCAAGCCATGAAGTAGAGATTTCCTATCTCTTTCATCTTCCTTTGTTCCTTTAAGTGAAAAGTACATATTCCTTTTTTACTTACCCTTCTCCTTATTTGACTGTAGAATATTTGGACTTAAGCTTATCCTCTGAACACTTCTTGGCCTTGTCTTTTCCTTTGGACTCACTTCCTCTGATCACCATCACATACTTGTCCTTATTCATTTTGACTTTGCCATCAACATGCCAAGCATTTGATAAATTGACTATATGATCCATGCAACAATTTGTAGAATCATATTCATGATCAACTTTTGACCTAAGAGAAATCCCAGTCACTCCATATGCCCAACCATGTTGAGCACATGGGGCTCTACTGGACCTCCCTTTGTTAGTTTGCACTCCAATAGAGCTTTGGAAACATTTTACCTTTTTTTCTTTACAAGAATCTTAAGATGTGTTACCATCTTGAGAATGCCCATGTTGTCATGTTGTTCATACGTTATATAGTTCATATAACATAGCATAAGGTACTCAATGTTTATCTCTTCATTAGCATGCTTCAGTAAGCATCAATTTCAGCTTTAGGAGCCTTTGGAGCGCGTTCCTCTGGCTTCGGTCTTTCAAGTACATAGAGCTTTTTCTCATGACTGAGAACACTACTCAAAATCCTTAACTAGACATGAAAGTCAATCTCATTTAGTTTTTTTCTTCTTAAGGACTGATCACAACAAGAAGTGTTTGTGTTTGATATTGGATTTTACAAAGAAATATCACAACTTTTCATTTTTTTATTTGTTCAATTTGATAAGTTAACAATATTAATTCGGACTTTAAGTAATTGTTTCTCCCACTATTTTTTTAAAATTGATTACCTTCATGTATCAATTTCGCAGATTGTAGTGTACAATCAACCCACTCGTTTCCCTAGCATCTTTGTGGTGACACAGCGTGCGACTAGGGTTCCAAGTAGGTGGTTTCCATCCCTCTCGAAGGCATAACTCCATCTATCTCTTGTAGGTTCAAGTGGTTGTTGTGGGTGTTTGATCTCACTCGGGCTAAGACGTTTCGCGATGGTAGAGGAACTAGAGGATCAGTGTGAGAGGCTGAAGATCACCGAAGATGAGCATGAGGTGGAAGACCTAATTGACGAAGAGGACACTAGGGCGCCAGAGCATGTAGAGCTGGCGCTGGTGGGGAGACTGTTGACAGAAAAATCCTACAATTTCACGACAATGAATTTTTTTTTTGCACAAGCATGGGGTTTAGCAAGTGGTGTGATGTTCAAATCCATTGATTAGACTACCTTTGTGATCCAATTTACACACTGGAAGGATAAGCTGAAGGTGATTGAAGATGGGCCATGGAACTTTGATAACAGGAATTCTGCTAGTAAAGGAGGTGGATCCAAAGGACCAACTGGGGAAAACTAGCTTCATAGAAAGCCAATTCTGGGTGCGGCTATACAATTTGCCACTAGGGTTGCGAGGTGAGTTGGCGATGAGGAAGATTACATAGAAGATTGGGAGAGTTATGAAATTGGAATGCGACACCCTCAGGTGGGAGTCATCTGGGCGTGTGTGGCTGGGGATCGATATAAACAAACCGATCAAGCACATTCAGAAGGTTCGAGGTCCGAATGGGCACATAGTTGACGTGGAGTTGAAATACGAAAGACTCCTGGTACTATGATTCATCTGCGGTTGGCTAGGGCACACGGAAAAAGACTGCGTGGACTATGATGAAGATGGTGATAACTAAAGGGGATGGGGATCATGGTTGAAAGCTTCACCAAGAAGGGCGTGTATTCTGGTTGAGGAAGAGCTCTTAGGGGTGAACCGATCAAGGACTTAGAGAGCCATCTTCTTCCAAACTCGGAGTGCATCAAGCATTTCGAATTCAAAGGAATCCACCTCTTCCAAGAAGCCAACACAGGAGAGTGACGAAGAGGTACAATCAGCGGCCAGGGCGGAAGTGGGGGATGAGAAGACTGTAGAGGAGGTAGGCATGAAGGCTACTGACATGATGGAGGACGTCGTTGAAACAGGGGATACATGGTTGGAAAATCATCGCCATCAATGCTTTACGGTGGGAGAGATGATGCAGATGAGCAGGCCCACGCTGAGAGTAGCCGAGGGGTAGACAGGGGCGACGTCAAGTGGGAACAATACAGAGATGTGTAGCAAGGGGAAGAGGATGGGACCGAGCAAGGCTAACATGGCATCCAACTTCTCATCAATTGAGAAGCATGAAGGTCAATCCAACCATCTGACACAATTGGAGGATATAGGCCAGCCTCGGAGGGAAAGCAGCACAGCTACATCAGGAACAAAGGTAGATGAGAGGCTGGGCAAGGAGGGTGAGGAAGGGCCAGGTCAAGAGGGCACTTCTATGGGGCTAGAACACAACATATCCAGTAGGAGGGGGATGGAGAAGGAGGGGATGCTGAAGGGTAAGTGGAGGAAGTTCACGAGGGTGTTTCTACCAGATGATATACCTATGTTTCTGGGGAAGGAAGGAGAGGAGAAGGAAAGATCTTGGAGGAAAGCACGAGTAGAGAATAGGAGAAAACTAAGAGAGAAAGGGGTTAATGAAAACAACAAGATACCAGCCCTGAGAAAACTAAGCAATATAGAGAAAGTGATGACCAGACAATTCCTGAACAAGCGTAGGAGTGATTCGGAAGCTATGGAGGATGCTACCATGAGTCACAATGGTGATATTGTGGGTATGAAATCTAATAAGTCAAAGCCAAAAAGATCTAGCCATACGGAGGGTGCTTTTCCAAATACAAGTGGTGTACACCAAGTAGCGGGAGTTGGGATGGCCCAACCCCATGAACAACAATGAAACTTCTGAGTTGGAACTGCCATGATCCGGGTCGCCTGGCAGCGATAGAAGCACTTCAGGCATTATGTCGGAGGGAGAGACCCAACATAGTTTTCATTATGGAAACTATGCTAGATGATATATCTCTGGAGAGGATGAAGAGAAGTTGTGGGTTTGTTGACGGTGTATGTATTTCGAGCACTGGTAGGGCAGGTGGTTTGGGTTTTTGGTGGTGAGAGGTAGAAGTGGAAGTAATAGGTTTTTTTTCTAGACATGTGGAATGAAAAGTGGTGGACACAACAAATGACTATGAATGGTATGCATGTGGTATCTATGGCTGGTCGACACAGGCTAAGAAATACAAGACCTAGGACATGATGAGACAGATCCAAGGTAGATATGCGGTGCTGTTGATCTTTTTTGGGGACTTAAATGAGATTACTAATAATGGAGAGAAAAGGGGTAGTCTGATGAAACCTGACAGATTCATGAAGGCCTTTCGGGACGTGATTGATGACTACGCTCTACTTGATATTGGATATACAGGCAATACTTTTACATGGAGAAGAGGGGTGACAGTGGAGACTCTGGTTGAAGAACACTTGGACAAATTTCTGGTGAGTGGTGGTTGGATGAACAAATATTCTGGAAGTTGGGTACATCATTTACCATTTTAACAATCAGATCATGCACCTATCATTCTATCAGCTATAGTTGGGGAGGAAAGACATTGGAAGAGGCAGTCCAGATTTTTCATTGAACCAATGTGGTTGTCAGAAGAAGGGTGTATGCCAACGGTGACAAATTCCTGGGAGGCATGCATGGGCATGGATCTGAAAGAGAAATTACAAGGTGTTAGTGGAAATCTGACTAGATGGGGTGAGTTGAAATTTGGAGATATAAAAAAGAGGATAAAAAGGACAGAGAAACTGATTGGCGAGGAGTAGAAAAAATGGTCGGATAGTAGAATATGCAGGGCTGTGATGAGCTCTCTAGGGAGTTAGAAAAACTGTACAAGGAAAATGAAGCGTTCTGGTGTGCTAGGGCCAGAATAAAGGAGTTGAAGGAAGGAGATAGCAACACCACCTACTTCCACCATAAAGCTTCACAAAGACAAAACAAGAATACGATTGTGGGGCTAAAGGACTTCAATGGGATCTGGAAAACTGAAGACAAAGAGATTATGGGCATCATTGAATTTTTTTATCAAGATCTCTTCACAAAAAACAATCCGGTGGAGATGGACGAAGCAGTGGTGGGGATTACCTGACAGGTCAATGATTCTATTTCTAAAACTCTGGAGAAGGAAATTACTGATGATGAGGTTAAGGGGGTTGTGTTCCAAATGTACCCAAATAAGGCGCCCAGTTCGGATGGTCTGAAACCTATTTTCTATTAGAAATTTTGGCAGGTGGTGGGAAAGGATATTACAAATTACATCAAGGGGTGGTGGAAGGGTGAATATTCAAGTAAGGATTACAATGATACTTTAGTAGTGCTGATTCCGAAGATTAAAAAGCCAAGGGTGGTTGCTGATTTTAGGCCTATCAGTTTGTGCAACGTCATCTACAAGATTGCTACAAAGGTGCTTATAAATAGACTAAAACCTTTCATGGATGGGATTATTTTTGAAAACCAGAGTGCTTTCATCCCGGGAAGAATGATTATCGATAATGCCTTGATTACTTATGAATGTTTCCATGCTATGAAAAGGGGGAGGGGGGGGGAAGGAAAAGGCATATTGCTTTAAAGCTGGACATGATGAAGGCATATGATAGAATAGAATGGAAGTTCCTGAAAATAGTGATGGAAAAATTTGGTTTTGGGGGAAGGTGGTGTGACAGAGTTATGTATTGTGTTTCTTCGGTCTCTCACACATTTATGGCCAATGGGGAAATATCTAACGCCTTCCAGCCTTCATGTGGACTTCGCCAGGGTGATCCACTCTCTCCTTACCTCTTTATTCTATGCATTGATGCTTTTTCCACCCTTTTAAACCTTGCGGTGAATGCAAATACTATCCATGGTATGTGTAATATCCCTAACCTAGGTTATGTGTTAACCCTAGATGTTTTGCCTAATAAGGTTGATTAGATGCTTAATCTTATCTAGGGAAAAGTAATTAGTGCTCATGAGAAACTTATGTTTCAATTTTGGTCATGTTTGAGCAATGTTGAAGCAAGGTTTGCTTATTTTGGACTAAAGTGCAAATTACCTAAGTTGAGGGGTTAATTTGAAAATGTTGCATGATAAGATGTTCCTATGATGTTGATATATCATATGAATGAATATTATGTAGTTGTATGGTTTTCACAAGCTTGGGCACCAAGATTAAGCTTGTAAAGCAATCCATGTGCATTAAAACCTAGTTTTGGTGTAATGTACAATTTACCCAAAACCTAGGGTGCAACATGCAAATTACCACTTCAATAAAGTCCCTAATATTTCCTGGAATCATGTAGAGAAAAGAAAATGAGATGGGCGCCTCATTTGAATTAAGATGGAGGAGAGAGAATCTTGATATTAAAATAATCAAGATTTAATCCTAAGTGAAACCCCAATTCAATTTAGGGCAAAAATGAATGTATTAATTAAAGGGATTTCAACCAAAATTAAAATGGTTGAATTAAGATGTGTGTGGATGGGCTTAAAGCCTTGCAAAGGCACGAGCATATCCTAAGTAGGTGAAATTCCACTCACCATTATAATAAGAAAAAGAATTTCCACTCAAATGTGGATATTCTTATTATAAGGGTTAAGGTGCTTAATTTCTTTTCCCTTAATTCATGAATAATGGAATGGAACTCGGTGTGTATAGATATTCCCTTGCATTCAAGAAACCAAGGGGGAAGTGGTGGCAACAATTTTGGAATTAAAAGACTTTTATAAAGAATTTTCTCTCTCATCAATTTTCTTATAAAAGTACCTTTTCCAAGCCAAAACAAAGGCTTTTTCGGATTCTTTTCTTTCCCCTTGCTTGGAAAACGACCAAGGAGATCTGGAGGATCTGGAGGACGACCCCCAACCTGTTGGTGAGGTTCTTGACCTCCTTTCACCTTGAATCCATGGTGAAAATCGAAAATCAATGTATGAATTCTTCATAACTTGATCCCCTCTTCAATTCTAACCAATTCTTTTCAATCAAAGATTGAGGACGACCCTTGGAATAGTGAAAGGAGTTGCATATACCATTGTTTCCGTGAGCTTGGAGCTTTGGAGCTCAATTGGAGGCAGGTTTTATAACTTAAAACCCTAACTTTTTTATTGCATTCAATTCCCCATCAAATAATGATCATTTCTCTATTTACAATTAATGATTTGGTTGATTGATGCAATTTCCATGGAAATCACAGCAGGTTTCGTGGGTCTAGAGCTTGATGATGATGACATCATCATAGTCACACACCTCCCCAAATATCTAGACCAAACAGTTTCAATCAAATGTCCAAACGGTTTGTGTTTTGGGAGCAAACGGTTTCAAACAGTTTGTAATGAAACGGTTTCACTGAACCACATAGAAGCTAAACCACATAGAAGCAAACGGTTTAAGACCGTTTGGTGATGTTGACCATGGTTGACCATTTGGGGACTTTTTCATAATGATCTAGGTTAATGACCCATCAATTATTATTGATGAACTCCAATTGGTTCATGAGTTGAAGGTTCATCAATCACCTAAACCCTAATTGGGTTGAATGCTGATTTCATAAGTGATTGAGTTTGAAACTTGGGTTGATTGACCCAAACGGTTTCAAAACCAAGTGCTGATTTGATAATCAATCCAATGGTCCAAAACCCTAACTGGTTGTCATGGATTTTGATGATATAATGGGCAAACAGTCTCGAGACCGTTTGGTGGTAATACAAGACCGTTTGAGGTCAGGTCATATCATGTGATGATGATAGTTTATTGATCTCAATTGATTTGGTTCCACAATGTCAACCATTGATGGATCCTTGATTTCAAACCCTAAGTGATGGTTTCTTGATTATCAAACCTAGTTCAATTGGGTTCAAAACCTAATTTGAAGGTATATTTGAATGGTGATTCATTGGTCCAATTGATGAATACTTTAGTGGTTGAATTTGTAATTGGTCCATGGATTGAAACATTGAGTTGATTGAGTGTTGAAGTGCCTTTTTGGTCCATGCTGTTTTGAGAAGGTTTTGACCAAACGGTCTCAAGACCGTTTCGGTGCAAATGGTCTCAAGACCGTTTGAGTCCAAACGGTCTTGGACAAACGATCTCAAACCGTTTGGAGACCCAAAGTGCAAACGGTTTCAATACCTACCTTGTCCTATTGGTTTCAAGTATAACTGGTTCAAATGGTTTTCAATCAATTGATTTATGAGAACTAAGATCATTCAGGGTCTAAGTAATTAATATTGTGAAGATCAACATGGTTAATCCATTTGAATATCTCATGTAATTGACGGTTCAATATGGTGAGCCTATTTGGATGCTTAATGCAAATGAAGATTTCAATGGTCAACTCAATTGATCACTTTGTGTAGTTGAAAGTTTAATTGGTCAATTCTTTTGAATTCCTTATATAATTGATGGTTTAATTGAATAGACCGTTTATACATCTAATATGATCAAAGGTCAATCATCTATGTGATTATTAAAGATGTAGACCCATAATGATTGTGAAACCTAACCCTTGCTATGTTTACTTAAGTGAAGAGTTGACCTAAATTAATCTTGGAATAGTTAACATCCTAGAGAGGATGAGAGGGAGAGTGAATGGGAGAGTTGATTGCTTACTTACTAAGCCCTAATTCTCTCATAGTGAATAAATGTGTAATCAGGGTTTGATCCATATTATGTGATCATAAAATCTTCATTGAAATGATTGATGTACCTTGATCCTAAATTAGAGCAAGGTTATGTGAAACCCTAATTTAAGGGCAAAGCTTAGTGAAACCATAATATAGGGTGATGATGTAACCCTAACTTAGTGTCACAATGCAAGAAACCCTAATTTAATGGGAATTGTATATCCTAACCCTAATTTAGGTAAGAGGAAAGAGAAACCCCACTTGAATGTGAATGGTAAACCCTAATTCCCTAAAATGGGATAAAGGTGTAGGAAACCCTAATATAGGGTAGTGCCATTAATGCTAATGTGAAGCCCTAACACTGGGAGATGTGTTGTGAAATCTTAATTTCACATATTACTAGGTGAAACCCCGATATAGAAGGATGTTATGTGAAACTATAATGAAGAGTGATTCTAGGTGAAATCTATATATGTTTATGAGATGCTAAGTGAACCTCAAATCATAACTATGGAAATCCTATTCCTATTGATAGAATAGTGATTAATCTATTGACAAATGAAATACCTAGAGGGGTTGATTATGGATATCCTTATATTAATAATCCCTGACTAAAGGGCTAAATCCATATCATTGACAATGGTTGTATTTTCTAAATAGATGAATCATGATCAATAGATTGCATAATGAATGTAATGATCTAGTGCATAAGTATTAGGATGGGATATACCCTGATACAAGCTAAGTGAATAAACTCAGGTAAGATGAAGGTGCTGAAGGAAGTGATACATCAAGATATGATAGGTATCACATCCAACACCCCAATTCTGATATACCATGATGTGTTATAAGTTCATTATAATTGGAATAGATGACACATGAAATGTGTCATGAGAATTGTTACATTGAGATGTAATGCACTTTGTTAAGTGTAGGCTAACATGCCTTATGAAAAGGTTAATCCAAATCAATAGACTATGATACAATCATATTCTGATAAAGATGAGAGATAAAACTCATACTTAGTGTTGATAATACATTCAATGATGAATGATGAGGATATATAAGTATGTTTGAATACTTATGATATCTATTTTTGGTTTCTAGCTTTGAGAAGCAATGGAATAGGGCTGATCATTAATAATATGATCTTAAGAACCCAAGTGGTTATTTATGGAACACCCTAATGAAGGGTGCTGATATAAAAGAGAAACCACAAACCCTAAAGAGGGAACAATGGTATTACTTAGTTTTGTATGGTACTTATGTGAAAGAGAAACCATGAAACCTAAAAAGGGATGATACTACTTAGTGTTGTATGATACTAATATGAAAGTATTATGATTCTTACCATGAATACTAATCATGTAGGGATGATGAGATGAGAAGCATAGCCAAGTATGGGCTATGATGCGGTTTATTGAGAATGTTTTATAGGCTTTATAAGACTTCATATGCTTTGTGTAGTAAGAATCAATGAGCTTTGTTTACTATGTAAAATACATTGTATAGCAAGAATTTTGATGTCTTTGGTCAGATGGTCTGAAGGTAAAAAGTTACCTAACAAGTGGTAAAAAGTATCCTATGGTGAGTTATGGGTTCAAATACCCAGATGCTATAATCATGATGATGAACTTGTTAAGAAGGGGAAATGTACTTGGTGAGTTGAGGGATTAAGATCCCAACACTTTGTGTAAAGAGTATGGCTACAGGCCATGACTCCACAATGACAATGCCAGGTAGTAGATATATGATCTAAGCCTGAAAATAGTTAATGTTGTGGTAATGATGCTTTAGTGAATAAATGTTATACATGTTCTTCATATTCCTTAATGAATAAGTGACATGTGGTTCTTTCAAATTATAGCTGCAATGTTTTAAATAAGAATAATTTTCTAATATGTTAGACATTGAATTAGCTGCTGCCAAATAAATATGATTCCTTTGTGCATATTTATCTTCTTAAGATGCAATAATAATGTTACTGGAGAAGAGTTATATCTCTCACTGGGGCAATTTACAATTGTCTCACCCCCGTGTGAACTACATTTTTAGGTGGACGCAGACGAGGAGATAGGAATCCTTTAGTAGGAGAAGGACAGCAGCAACAGCAGCAGGGACAACAGTGAAGTCTCAGGTGGAGACACTAGCTGTTATTCCTTGTATAGATGTATATAGAGTCCTATGTGTCGTCTATGTACTCTCAGGTACTCGGAGTAGTAGTTAGTGCTTTCGAGATTTTGGCTCAGTGCCTCGAGATTTTATATTGCATGTATTTAGCTTGACAGGACAATTAATGCTTGTATAATTCTCAAAAGGAGACGATACATAATATGTACATGTGAACAAGAATGTAATTATGTTACTTTGGTTCTATGTGAGAAAGTTTTCCTTTGATGGATCTTTTGATAAAACGGTTTTAATTTTTAGTGATTTTTGGTAATTCGTTGCTTGGTGAACGCTTCCGCATTAGTTAATCTATTTTCACGAGACGGTCATTACAATTAAGTGGTATCAAAGCTCTAGGTTTGCTGAGTCTACAGAGACATAGGACTAAGGTTGTAAAGTCTGTTCTAAGTGTCTTCCAGTTTATCTGATAGTATCTTCTGCTCACATAGGAGAAGAAGAAATTGAAAATGACTGGAGAACATGAGGAACACATTGCTAAGGGCAATGTTGTTGCACCAGGAGAGGGTGCATGGGACTAGGCAAGAGGAGAACAAGTGCCTGAGAATTCCCACCTTGACCTATGCAGGATAGAGAATCCTATTTTATGCTCTTGAAGGGCAGGATAGGGCAATAGTAATGCATATATAAGACTGGATACTAGTATAACAACCTAAGTTACCAGTCTTTAATGCATAAACTTTGGGCTTTGAAAGGGTTCCTAAGTGACATGGTCATGTTAGAACAGTGGAAATGTGGGAAAGATTAATAAATGGCAAGAAAGTAGACTCTGCCATAAGGCTGGACAAATAGTACATTTGTGATGGTAGTGCCCAAGGAGGGGCCATAAGCTATGAATTAAGGTAAGGTCTTGTGATAACCCGGATTTTAGGGTTTAGATACCCCATATAGAATTCGAAGACCATTAATCTTATGTAGATGTCAAATACCAAATTGACGAATTGGTTATACAATCATGGATTCCTTCGCCCAAATTAGGTGATTGGAAATATGATGGAGGACTATGATGCCTATTTGAATTCATCTCACTTAAATTTTGTAATTAGAGATATGACTGATGATGATGCTAATTGAGTTATATTATGATGTGTACTTGTTTAGTCAATTTGAACATTTATGAGGCCAAGGGCCAATTTAATAGTCTCAAAGAACTCAATTGATGACATTTATGAGCATTGAGGTTTATTAGAATCATAACATGTGTTCTTAGACTTGTCAGCTCAATATGTGATGATTAATGTTGATTGTATGAGCTATGAAACTAGACTGATTGAGGAATTATATTAAGATATTATGCAGTGTTTGATAGGTTTCAAAAGCATTGAGTAGTATGGAATCTAGGTTCATAACATGGAATGATTCGGAACACTATGGGATATGGAAGTTCAAAGTCAAAAAGACGATTTGGATATAAATGATTAATGAGAAATTGAGAATATGATGTAAATTTTTCTTCACGCCTCAATAACATGTCACGCACCAAATTTTCCTTGAGGTTGCATGGCCTGTCCTAGCTATAGATCTGAACATGAAACTTTTGACCCTAGGAAGATCATCAGGTGTAGTCCTTGGATCGTCTCTCACATCTGAAAGGAGTGGAGTTGTTATAGGTAACAAATTGATGGCTCGATATTATGAATCCTTAGGAGCCAGAGCCCTTTGACCAGGTCGATTCGTCCGAAATCGAAGGATCTTCTTAACTATTGTAAATCCGGCCAATAGAATAGAGGAGAGCCCAACAATTCCTAACCCTTCGTGGTCGTTCACAATACCCATCTAGGTTTTACAGATAAGTGGGGGGGCAATATTCTCTACAAACCAACCTCCATTTTGATGAACTTAACCTCAACGGAAGTCTCTCACACATCTCCCCTCCCACTGCAAAGCCTACTCACCAGAGATCCTTGTGGCATTGCGGATCTTCATTCACCTGCACTTGATTGTTGCGATTGGAGCCGAAGGCATCCATCCAGTGGGGTAGTCACCGACCTCCATAAATCTATGAGTAGGAGCAATGGCACAGAGCGAGTAGCTCTCCAGGCAGAATCATAGGTTAATATGATATCCCATTGTGTACCACCGCAATAGCTGGAGCATAAGGTTGCTCGGAGGTCCACGCACACCTATTCACCCCTTCTAATCTTGGTGGCTGCAGAAGCTACACGAAAGCTCCATGATCGATCTTGAGTGCCTAATATTAGGGCGGAGGTGCCTCCTTGGACCTTTAGACACCCGATTCGACACCGAGCGCCATCCTTTTCCCCTTTCCGAACCTCACCACGGTGGTGCTCAACTGGCAAGCGCGCCTCCAAGCTTCTTCTCTTCCTAACGATGACAGAATGGTTGGAGGCATGCTACATGATCTAAAGCAGATTAACCCACTACCTTCAGGCTGGGAGGAGTCCACTTTCCTCAACATCACGACGGTGCCCCTTCTCTGCGGTGGCATCTTCTGAGCATCGCGCGCCGGATGGATCCTTGGGAACGCGAGAGCGTGAGCGAAGGAGAAGAAGCGGAATCGGCCCAAACCCTGAACTGGCCCACAACAGCAAGCAAAGCAGCCGTGAGACCCAAATGGGACACGTGGCGTGTTCTGGTTGGCCGAAGAGGTAAGAAATTCCAATAATTTACAGATTTTTGAAAATGCATAATAAATAGCTTGTTTATATGAAAAATACAAACAAGGTACCAAAACGTTCAGAAAAATGAGTAGAACACGGTAGAATGATAATACCAGGCTTTTGATGCACTAATAACAGTGATATCATGTTAGATGTGTAATTCTTGTTTAGTGGATAATAAATAGCAAATGATGACATATAATTATGGAAAAATGTCAGTAAATTTATAATCATGTTTATAATTCATATGATGCCAGTTATGGTCATGTTGATGTACGAAATCATGTAAATTGCTCCATATGGCTAATTAGGACTAATAACCCTAATAAAATGCAATAAATGCATACATGGTCAATAAATGATGAAATTCACAGAGTAAGCTTATATCAGTATATTGAATCTCAATTTTAATTATGAGATCATAAGGATGAAAAAAATCCATGTTATATGAGGATGAATATTAATACATGGTTTAAAACCCTAATCTAGGTTAATGATGTAACCTAGGGTTAATATGTGCACAAAAATAGAATATGGAACCTAATATTCAGATAATGAATCATAATCTAGAAAATGACATCAGTATGACAAATCTAAGATAAGAAGACAAGTAATAATGTATATAACATAATGAGATAAGCAAACCCTAATGAACACAACTAGGGTTAAGATGATGAGAATCTAATGCTAGTATATGATTTTGTTATTAATCAGGTGCTGACCAGATATGTAGATGATCCAGAATATATATAGGAATCTCTGAACTCAGGTACGTGGGTTTATTTAATTATATGACTATGGTTTTCTTGCTTGCAATCATGATATGTATGTATGCTCTCTTCTATTTGCAAATATTGGATGTAGTATTGCTATGTAGTACCCGTTGTTTTGTCACTTGAAAACATAAATTATGAGTAGATGTTTTGTAGTTATTTAAGGTGTTCATTATCCCCCTTATGAGGGAATGGATTAATGTTGGCTAGTACACCTCCCTAGAGCACACGGTGTACGGGGAGTTTCCCTAGAGTACTTGGTACACGGGGATGGGCCCATATTTATGTTTTGGTACTAGTCCACCTTGATAATGCAATTCATCTAGGAAAATGACTTAAATTGGCGTATTTCTCTTAATAAAGAAGTGTTTTCTATGATTTTCTTTCCTTCTGCAAATATTTTTCAAAAATTATGAAAGCCATAAATATATGTATCTTTCTGCCCATGTACACAACACCTTGTGTGTTGATTTGTTGTTTCACGTATGTTTTAGGTTCAGAGATAGCATGGGAGGAAAAGTACAGGATGTGAGCAAGTTGTTCAGGTTGTACCTATTGTGAAGATCCTAGTTAGCATACATGTTCTTAGACTTGTAAATCATCTTTCAATATGTAATTGTAATTCATGTTGTAATAAGTCCATTTTGTATAAAAATACATGTTGAATGTTGAGTATGTTATGGTTGTATGTTCATGTATGTGTATTATGCTTCCGCATCGCTTTCTGATATGATTGGATGATGTTTTCAGATTCTGACATCTCATTCCAAATAGGGTTTGGAGAAGCCAAAGATCCGGGGACGTCACAGTTGGTATCAGAGCATGAACAATAGCTACACCTAACAATTGCTCACCATAAAACATAAAAAACTAAATTCCACTTTTCACCTTAAACCCTAGAAACTTAGTAAGTTGTGCTATAGGAATAGGGTTTGACCTAGCCACTAGGTTACAACCTAGATGTTTGAGAACTAGGTTTAGACAAGTGTGTGAAACCCTTTCCATATAGAGCTCATATGTATCGGGTAGCTACACTAGTCTACACCTTGTTCTCACCATTTCACTAGGTGACATGAAACTAGACTATCTACTGTGTGTGGGACACTCAATTTTGCTGATTTGGTTTTGTTTTCCAATCGGCTCGAGCCTCGACAGTTTTCTCTGACGTCTGCCTTCTCGGAGAAAAACTATATAATATTTTATTACCTATATGTAAATATAAAAATGTGTCCCTCACACTGGAGAGTAGTTAGTGTTCATGTGACCTAAGTGAAAGGAAGTGACATCAGTCTAGAAGAGAGAGTAGTCTAGATTAGATGTCTAGAGCCTTATCAAGATATGTGATACATAGAGTGGATGATAGAGTGATAGTTGAAATAAGCATGTACAATCTTATCTAAGTTTGATCTCTGATAGTATAAGTTTCTTTATAAAGGTTTAAATTGTATACTAGTTGAATCCAATTTTGGTGAATTTATGCAAAATCTTGATGATGAAAGTACATTCCCTTTTTCTACTTAAGATAAGCTAAGTTAAGATAGAGATGAGTGTGCATGAGCCTCAAGCTCTTATACAAGGGGGATATGTAGTGGTAGGATAGGATATGTGGTGAACTCCAGAGAGAGTAAGACCCACAGGGAGAAGGTCTTAGGACCTAGCCTCCAATATATGAGATATGTGTTAAAAAAATATCCTACACTAGATTACTCTTGAGTGTTGAGTTGAGTCCTTATGTATGATTCAAATCTATATGTGAGAATTGGGTAAAAGAAAAGGATGGGTAGATGACCCATATGATAAAGTCAATGCTTTGGCTGAGTTAGGTCCTAGCTGGAGTGACATATTTTGTAAGTCCCATCATTAGTTGCAAGTGAGGTAATATATGAACCCTAGTTATGAGAGTATGATGCTCTTTGCAAAAGATACTCAATATACATGTTCTCCTTTCTTCTTCTCCTTCTTAATATATGATGATAGAAACCTCACTTGAGCTATATAGATGATTTATATATGAGGAGTCACTCTAATAAGCTTGACCTATTCTATATTTCCTCCTATACAATACATGCAGTACCCAAGATTGAAATCATGATAAGTTTGACTTTAAAATATCCTTTTCCCCTTCATATAAAACATGAAAGATATGATGCTGAGATCATGGGATAAACTTAGTATATTCTTTTTTTTCCCTCCACATAATTCATACAAGACATAAAAAGTTGAACTCATGAACTTGATATAAAGATATTTTTGGATCATAGGATATATGATCAGAAATATAGTTCATAACTTTGATCCGTCTCAGTGTATGCTTCTAAGTTGAGTATGAATATCAGACCATAGGGTGAAACCCTAATGGTCAAACATGTTACGTAAGTGCTTCTTAAGTAGAAAAAAAAAATTCTAATATCAAGGATGAAGATAAATCTCCTCTAATGCTGAAATCATTGTGAGATATTAATAATGTTAGATTTGAATGATCTGCATATCATGGCATATAAACGAATTCCTCCTGAACATTAAAAGTATGAATAAAACTTGTACCCTTAGAGGTGATGTAACCCTAATACATCATAATGTCATGCTATGGCTAAGACATTAAGTGATGCTTCCACATATATAAGGTGGGGTGGACACACCCAAGAATCTCTAGACCCTAAGCTGACAACTTAGAGTGCATATAACTATGATGGTCTTAGAACCTAAGCAATGATAATGTATATGAAGTTGAACTCCTAAATAGCCTTTAAGGATGAGATTAGTTGAATTTTGAGGACGAAATTCCATTTTAAGGTGGGGTGAATGTGATAACCCGGATTTTAGGGTTTAGATACCCCATATAGAATTCGAAGACCATTAATCTTATGTAGATGTCAAATACCAAATTGACGAAATGGTTATACAATCATGGATTCCTTCACACAAATTAGGTGATTGGAAATATGATGGAGGACTATGATGCCTATTTGAATTCATCTCACTTAAATTTTGTAATTAGAGATATGACTGATGATGATGCTAATTGAGTTATATTATGATGTGTACTTGTTTAGTCAATTTGAACATTTATGAGGCCAAGGGCCAATTTAATAGTCTCAAAGAACTCAATTGATGACATTTATGAGCATTGAGGTTTATTAGAATCATAACAGGTGTTCTTAGACTTGTCAGCTCAATATGTGATGATTAATGTCGATTGTATGAGTTATGAAACTAGATTGATTGATGAATTATATTAAGATATTATGCAGTGTTTCATAGGTTTCAAAAGCATTGAGTAGTATGGAATCTAGGTTCATAACATTGAATGATTCGGAACACTATGGGATATGGAAGTTCAAAGTCAAAAAGACGATTTGGATATAAATGATTAATGAGAAATTGAGAATATGATGTAAATTTTGCTTCACGCCTCAATAACATGTCACGCACCAAATTTTCCTTGAGGTTGCATGACCTGTCCTAGCTATAGATCTGAACATGAAACTTTTGACCCTAGGATGATCATCAGGTGTAGTCCTTGGATCGTCTCTCACCTCCGAAAGGAGTGGAGTTGTTACAGGTAACAAATTGATGGCTCGATATTCTTAATCCTTAGGAGCCAGAGCCCTTTGACCAGGTCGATTCGTCCGAAATCGAAGGATCTTCTTAACTATTGTAAATCCGGCCAACAGAATAGAGGAGAGCCCAACAATGCCTAACCCTTCATGGTCGTTCACAATACCCATCTAGGTTTTACAGATAAGCGGGGGGCGATATTCTCTACAAACCAACCTCCATTTTGATGAACTGAACCTCAACGGAAGTCTCTCACACATCTCCCCTCCCACTGCAAAGCCTACTCGCCGGAGATCCTTGTGGCATTGTGGATCTTCCTTCACCTGCACTTGATTGCTGCGATTGGAGCCGAAGGCATCCATCCAGTGGGGTAGTCACCGACCTCCATAAATCTATGAGTAGGAGCAATGGAACAGAGCGAGTAGCTCTCCAGGCAGAATCATAGGTTAATATGATATCCCATTGTGTACCACCACAACAGCTGGAGCATAAGGTTGATCGGAGGTCCACGCACACCTATTCTCCCCTTCTAATCTTGGTGGCCACAGAAGCTTTAGGAAAGCTCCATGATCGATCTCGAGTGCCTAATATTAGGGCGGAGGTGCCTCCTTGGACCTTTAGACACCCGATTCGACACCCAGCGCCATCCTTTTCCCCATTCCGAACCTCACCAAGGTGGTGCTCAACTGGCAAGTGCGCCTCCAAGCTTCTTCTCTTCCTAACGATGACAGAATGGTTGGAGGCATGCTACATGATCTAAAGTAGATTAACCCACTACCTTCAGGCTGGGAGGAGGCCACTATCCTCAACATCACGACGGTGCCCCTTCTCTGCGGTGGCATCGTATAAGCATCGCGCGCCGGATGGAGCCTTGGGAACACGAGAGCGTGACCGAAGGAGAAGAAGCGGAATCAGCCCAAACCCTGAACCGGCCCACAACAGCAAGCAAAGCAGCCGTGCGACCCGAATGGGACACGTGGCGTGTTCTGGTTGGCCGAAGAGGTAAGAAATTCCAATAATTTACAGATCTTTGAAAATGCATAATAAATAGCTTGTTTATATGAAAAATACAAACAAGGTACCAAAACGTTCAGAAAAATGAGTAGAACACGGTAGAATGATAATACCAGGCTTTTGATGCACTAATAACAGTGATATCATGTTAGATGTGTAATTCTTGTTTAGTGGATAATAAATAGCAAATGATGACATAAAATTATGGAAAAATGTCAGTAAATTTATAATCATGTTTATAATGCATATGATGGCAGTTATGGTCATGTTGATGTACAAAATCATGTAAATTGCTCCATATGGCTAATTAGGACTAATAACCCTAATAAAATGCAATAAATGCATACATGGTCAATAAATGATGAAATTCACAGAGTAAGCTTATATCAGTATATTGAACCTCAATTTTAATTATGAGATCATAAGGATGAAAAAAATCCATGTTATATGAGGATGAATATTAATACATGGTTTAAAACCCTAATCTAGGTTAATGATGTAACCTAGGGTTAATATGTGCACAAAAATAGAATATGGAACCTAATATTCAGATAATGAATCATAATCTAGAAAATGACATCAGTATGACAAATCTAAGATAAGAAGACAAGTAATAATGTATATAACATAATGAGATAAGCAAACCCTAATGAACACAACTAGGGTTAAGATGATGAGAATCTAATGCTAGTATATGATTTTGTTATTAATCAGGTGCTGACCAGATATGTAGATGATCCAAAATATATATAGGAATCTCTGAACTCAGGTACGTGGGTTTATTTAATTATATGACTATGGTTTTCTTGCTTGCAATCATGATATGTATGTATGCTCTCTTCTATTTGCAAATATTGGATGTAGTATTGCTATGTAGTACCCGTTGTTTTGTCACTTGAAAACATAAATTATGAGTAGATGTTTTGTAGTTATTTAAGGTGTCCATTATCCCCCTTATGAGGGAATGGATTAATGTTGGCTAGTACACCTCCCTAGAGCACACGGTGTACGGGGAGTTTCCCTAGAGTACTTGGTACACGGGGATGGGCCCATATTTATGTTTTGGTACTAGTCCACCTTGATAATGCAATTCATCTAGGAAAATGACATAAATTGGCATATTTCTCTTAATAAAGAAGTGTTTTCTATGATTTTCTTTCCTTCTACAAATATTTTTCAAAAATTATGAAAGCCATAAATATATGTATCTTTCTGCCCATGTACACAACACCTTGTGTGTTGATTTGTTGTTTCACGTATGTTTTAGGTTCAGAGATAGCATGGGAGGAAAAGTACAGGATGTGAGCAAGTTGTTCAGATTGTACCTATTGTGAAGATCCTAGTTAGCATACATGTTCTTAGACTTGTAAATCATCTTTCAATATGTAATTGTAATTCATGTTATAATAAGTCCATTTTGTATAAAAATACATGTTGAATGTTGAGTATGTTATGGTTGTATGTTCATGTATGCGTATTATGCTTCCGCATCACTTTCTGATATGATTGGACGATGTTTTCGGATTCTGACATCTCATTCCTAATAGGGTTTGGAGAAGCCAAAAATCCGGGGACGTCACAGGTCTCTACAATTTTAGAGACATTTTCCTGGATATTCTGAAAAGCCAAAGTTTTTGGTGTCATCAGTGCAATAAATGCCTTGTGCACCAGGGCAGTAGCCACTAAGTAATGGCAAAAGAATCAACATGAGATAACTAGACACTATGTGTTGAAATCAACCTAATGTGGTAGGTGACCTTGAGGGGTAATACTTAAATAAAATATATATTCATCTTGATACTTCATTTCATGATTCTATGTGTCAAAGATATGAAAGTAGTTATTTTTGAACTTACTTTGACTAAGTCCTATAAGGACACAAGGAAGATGAGAATTTACACTTTACTCAGTGCCCTTTAAAATGTTTTACGATTTCTCTTATCTTTGTGATATAAGATGAAATATAGAAGTGATGCTTGGAGAAAATCTAGAAATGGAAAATCATGTGAGTATAATGATATGAAAAGTGAGGAAATGATAGTAAATAAAGTGCATACTACCTAATCTCAATACTTGTATACCCTAGCTAGGTATATGCTTATTGTAGATTAAGTAAGTATGAAACTCTTAGATTGTTATCTTTTTATTACTCTAATCAAGTAGTCATTCTGAAACAATCTAGAGAGTATAATGAAATTAAATAGGAAGAGCTAAGTGAAATTTTTTCCAAATAAACTACTTAGTGAACATACTCAGTGAACTTTCTCAGTGAATTTTTCCAAAACAAATTACTTAGTCAATATTCTCAATGAACATTCTCAGTGAACTTGCTCAGTGAATATTTTCAAAAACAAATTACTCAGTGAACATACTCAGTGAACTTCCTCAGTGAATACTTTCAAAACAACATACTTAGTTAATATTCTCAGTGAACTTCCTCAATGAATACTTTCAAAACAAGATACTTAGTGAATATTCTCAGTGAACTTCCTCAGTGAATACTTTCAAAACAACATACTTAGTGAATATTCTCAGTGAACTTCCTCAGTGAATACTTTCAAAACAACATACTTAGTGAATCTTCTCAGTGAACTTCCTCAGTGAATACTTTCAAAACAACATACTTAGTGAATATTCTCAGTGAACTTCCTCAGTGAATACTTTCAAAACAACATACTTAGTGAATATTCTCAGTGAACTTCCTCAGTGAATACTTTCAAAACAACATACTTAGTGAATATTCTCAGTGAACTTCCTCAGTGAATACTTTCAAAACAACATACTTAGTGAATATTCTCAGTGAACTTCCTCAGTGAATGCTTTCAAAACAATATTCTTAGTGAACAATCTCAGTGAACTTGCTCAGTGAATATTTTCAAAACAAAATACTTAGTGAGCATACTCAGTGAATTTGCTCGGTGAATATCTTCAAAATAAAATACTTAGTGAACATACTCAATGAATTTTCTCAATGAATATCTTCAAAACAAAATACTTAGTGAACATACTTAGTGAATCTGCTCAGTGAATATCTTCAAAACAAAATACTCAGTGAACTTGCTCAGTGAATATTTTCAAAAACAAATTACTCAGTGAACATACTTAGTGAATTTTTCCAAGACAACCTGTTTAGTGAACCTTCTCAGTGAATATTTCTAAATTAATTGCTTAGTGAACTTTCTCAGTGAACTTTTCCAAGCAAATAAAGGATTTCTGAGTGAATTATCTGTGTTAGATATGTATATGTGTAAACGCCTGGGCCCACTGTCAAAGGCTCTAGCAGAGTTTCAGGAATGATGACTAGCCCCACAGATCACCACTAGCCTTAACTGCACACTTTATCCTCACTCACACGCAAGCCGGGGTCAACTTCCCGACTAGTCACCCATCCTAGTACTACTCCAAGCACAGCATGCTTAACTATGGAGTTCTTTAGTGATGGTCTCCCAGAAAAGGAGGTGTACCTTGGTGATATGGGTAGTCCAATCATTCCTTTTAAGATCATGTTATCTGAGGCCTCAAATCCTAGGATGTTACAATATCCCCCACTTAGGCTCTTGACGTCCACATCAACGCTCAACTATAAGGCTTCATAATCTCTTGCCCCTTTCAGTGCAGACCCACAATGGACCATGGACACCCAGATCCCGATCACGGAATACCAACACAAGGGTCTCTATGTAAACCATGGACAACCCTTTCCTACATGCCTGGACCGCACGACTCAAGACTGGCATGCCATGTCTATGTGGGCCCCACCTACTGGAGGGGTTATGGCTCTGATACCATTTGTAAATGCCTGGGCCCACTGTCAAAGGCTCTAGCAGAGTTTCAGGAATGATGACTAGCCCCACAGATCACCACTAGCCTTAACTGCGCACTTTATCCTCACTCATGCACAAGTCGGGGTCAACTTCCCGACTGGTCACCCATCCTAGTACTACTCCAAGCTGAGCACACTTAACTATGGAGTTCTTTAGTGATGGGCTCCCGGAAAAGGAGGTGCACCTTTGTGATATGGGTAGTCCAATCATTCCTTTTAAGATCATGTTATCCAAGGCCTCAAATCCTAGGATGTTACAATATGTTTCTCTTTTGGTAAATATTCTGGGGTGATGATAGAAGTATGTTCTTTTATGCTTCTTCTTTTCAATAGTATGGACATCACATGTTAGGGGTTTATGCTCTGCATAAACATAAACAATGATAAGGAGGAATTAATGAAAGGAACTTTGTGTGAATTACAGATCCATGGTATCTCCATAATATTAAGATGATATGTGGAGAGTTGAGGGCATGATTAATGAATAATTTGTCCCTCCTTTTTCCTGGGATTTCGGGGACGAAATCCTTGTTCGGGGTTTATAATTTGTAACATCCTGACCTGGGTTATGTGTTAACCCTAGATGTTTTTCCTAATAAGGTTGAGTAGATGCTTAATCTTATGTTGGGAAAAATAATTAGGGCTCATGAGAAACTTATGTTTCAATTTTGGTCCTGTTTGAGCAATGTTGAAGCAAGGTTTGCTTATTTTGGACTAAAGCGCAAATTACCTAAGTTGAGGGGTTAATTTGCAAATGTTGCATGATAAGTGTTCCTCTGATGTTGGGATATCATATGAATGAAGTTGATGTAGTGGTATGGTTTTCACAAGCTTGGGCACCAAGATTAAGCTTGTAAAGCAATCCATGTGCATTAAAACCTAGTTTTGGTGTAATGTGCAATTTACCCAAAACCTAGGGTTCAACATGCAAATTACCACTTCAATAAGGTCCCTAATGTTTCCTGGAATCATTTAGAGCAAAGAAAATGATATGGGCGCCTCATTTGAATTAAGTTGGAGGAGATAGAATCTTGATATTAAAATAATCAAGATTTAATCCTAAGTGAAACCCTAATTCAATTTAGGGCAAAAATGAATGTATTAATTAAAGGGCTTTCAACCAAAATTAAAATGGTGGAATTCAGATGTGTGTGGATGGGCTTAAAGCCTTGCAAAGTCACTAGCATATCCTAAGGAGGTGAAATTCAACTCACCATTATAATAAGAAAAAGCATTTCCACTCAAATATGGATATTCTTATTATAAGGGTTAAGGTGCTTAATTTCTTTTCCCTTAATTCATGAATAATGGAAGGGAACTCGGTGGAGATAGAGATTCCCTTGCATGCAAGAAACCAAGGGAGAATTGGTGGCAACAATTTTGGAATTAAAAGACTTTTATAAAGACTTTTTTCTCTCATCAATTTTCTTATAAAAGTACCTTTTTCAAGCCAAAACAAAGGCTTTTCCAGATTCTTTTCTTTCCCCTTGCTTGGAAAACGACCAAGTAGCTGTGGAGGATCTGGAGGACGACTCCCAACTTGTTGGTAAGGTTCTTGACCTCCTTTCACCTTGAATCCATGGTGAAAATCGAAAATCAATGTATGCATTCTTCATAACTTGATCTCCTCTTCAATTCTAACCAATTCGTTTCACTCAAAGCTTGAGGACGACCCTTGGAATAGTGAAAGGAGTTGCATCCACCATTTTTGCCATGATCCTGGAGCTTTGGAGCTCAATTGGAGGTGTGTTTTATAACTTGAAACCCTAACTTTGTTATTGCATTCAATTCCCCATCAAATAATGACCATTTCTCTATTTACAATTAATGATTTGGTTGATTGATGCAATTTCCATGGAAATCACAGCAGGTTTCGTGGGTCTAGAGATTTATGATGATGACATCATCATAAGAACACACCTCCCCAAATATCTGGACCAAACGGTTTCAATCAAATGTCCAAACGGTTTGTGTTTTGGGAGCAAACGGTTTCAAACCATTTGGAATGAAACGATTTCACTAAACCATATAGAAGCAAATGGTTTAAGACCGTTTGGTGATGTTGACCAGGGTTGACCATTTGGGGGACTAGTTCATAATGATCTAGGTTAATGACCCATCAATTATTATTGATTAACTCAATTGTTTCATGAGTTGAATGTTCATCAATCTCCTAAACCCTAATCGGGTTGAATGCTGATTTCATAAGTGATTGAGTTTAAACTTGGGTTGATTGACCCAAACGGTTTCAAAACCATTTGGGAATCACCCAATCAGTCTCAAGACCGTTTGGAGGTCAACCAAGACCATTTGGAGGTCTAGGGTTGAGTATGGTTAGGTATTTGAAGATTCAAACATATGGTATAAACCCTAATCGGCTAAGTGTTGAATTTCCAATTGATTGAGATGATGTTTTGGGTTGATTGACCCAAACAGTTTCAAAACCATTTGGGGATCACCCAAATGGCCAGACTGTTTGGGGGTAACCCAAGACTGTTTGGAGGTCTAGGGTTAGGTATGGCTAAGTGTTTGAAGGTTCAAAGGTATCAAATTGATTTGCAACCAAGTGTTGATTTGATAATCGATCCAGTGGTCCAAAACCTTAATTGGATGTCATGGATTTTGATGATGGAATGGGAAAATGGTCTCAAGACCGCTTGGAGAACAACCAAATGGTCTCAAGACCGTTTGGTGGTAATCCAAGACCGTTTGAGGTCAGGTCAAATCATGTGATGATGATAGTTTATTGATCTCAATTGATTTGGTTCCACAATGTCATCCATTGATGGATCCTCGATTTCAAACCCTAAGTGATGGTTTCTGGATTATCAAACCTAGTTCAATTGGGTTAAAAACCCTAATTTGAAGGTCTAATTGAATGGTGATTCATTGGTCCAATTGATGAATACTTTAGTGGTTCAATTTGTAATTGGTCCATGAATTGAAACATTGAGTCGATTGAGTGTTGAAGTGCCTTTTTGGTCCATGCAGTTTTGAGAAGGTTTGGACCAAACGGTCTCAAGATCGTTTGGGTCCAAACGGTATCAAGACCGTTTGAGTCCAAATGGTCTCAAAACAATTTGGGACCAAACGGTCTCAAGACCATTTGGGACCAAACGTTCTTAAACCGTTTGGAGACCCAAAGTGCAAACGATTTCAATACTTACCTTGTCCAATTGGTTTCAAGTATAACTGGTTCAAATGGTTTTTAATCAATTGATTTATGAGAACTAAGATCATTGAGGGTCTAAGTAATTAATATTGTGAAGATCAAAATTGTTAATCCATTTGAATATCTCATGTAATTGAAGGTTCAATATGGTGAGCCCATTTGGATGCTTAATGCAATTGAAGATTTCAATGGTCACCTCAATTGGTCACTTTGTGGAGTTGAAAGTTTAATTGGTCAATTCTATTGAATTCCTTATATAATTGTTGGTTTAATTGATTAGACTTTTTAGACATCTAATATGATCAAATGTCAATCAGCTATGTTATTATTAAAGATGTAGACCCATAATGATTGTGAAAGTTAACCCTATCTATGTGTACTTAAGTGAAGAGTTGACCTAGATCAATCTTGGAATAGTTAACATACTAGAGAGGATGAGGGGACAGTGAATGGGAGAGTTTATTGCTTACTTACTAATCCCTAATTCTCTCATAGTGAATAAATGTGTAATCAGGGTTTGATCCATATTATGAGATCATAAAATCTTCGTTAAAAAGATTGATGTACCTTGATCCTAAATTAGAGCAAGGTTACGTGAAACCCTAATTTAAGGGCAAAGCTCAGTGAAACCATAATCTAGGGTGATTATGTAACCCTAAGTTAGTGTCATAATGCAAGAAACCCTAATTTAATGGGAATTGTATATCCTAACCCTAATTTGGGTAGGAGGAAAGAGAAACCCCACTTGAATGTGAATGGTAAACCCTAATTCCCTAAAATGGGATAAAGGTATATGAAACCCTAACATAGGGTAGTGCCATTAATGATAATGTGAAGCCCTAACACTGGGAGATGTGTTGTGAAATCTTAATTTCACATAATATATACTAGGTGAAATCCCGATATAGAAGGATGTTATGTGAAACTCTAATGAAGAGTGATTCTAGGTGAAATCTATAGATGTTTATGAGATGCTAAGTGAACCTCAAATTATAACTATGGAAACCCTATTCCTATTGATAGAATAGTGATTAATGTATTGACAAATGAAATACCTAGAGGGGTTGATTAGGAATTGACCAGCCTAAATCACGCGTCTGGAATTGGAGGCGGATTTGAAGTTAGTCGGACTTTTACATTTATAACCTGAACTCTTCTAGGCCCCCGCAACTTTGCTTACGGGGTCGAAGTAGATATACGGGCTCGAACACAGGGACAAGGGTGGTAGTGTTGAGAACTCTAAATCGACACGCTACACTCCAGCAGGTACAAAGAGATAGTAAATTCCACAAGGGGAAACAACAAGATGTCACAAACAAAACAAAGAAAACTATCTCCAACTCGAGTTACAAGAAGGATTTAAGGTTTTAGTCATTTAGCAGTTTTTAGGGGTTTTCATGCAACAGAAATAGAAACATCAAACTAGAGCTAAAGCAAGGTGCGAAGGATAAACTTTGGTAAAACAAGTGGCAGCAGGAGCATCTTGTACCCCTCCTCTCAGAGTTGGTACCTCTAACCAAGCATCAACACCCCTCTCGAGGTTGGTGGACTTAAGTTAGAGTGAAATGTCACTGAAGCAACTCCATTCCAGGCACTCTCGTACTCCAGAATCGGACCAAACACTAGAGCCACAACACATCTCTCGAAATTGTTGCGACGGGAAAACACTATTCGGTAGCTAAGAGAAACGCGATCCAAACATGCAAGCTAGATTTTAGATATTAAACATAGCAGTCATCCAACAATTACACCAAGCATAGAGCAGCAAGTGATTAAGCTTTTCCATTTCCAAAAACATTAAAGGTCTTAATGACAGTGCATAAGTAAAGAATTAAATAACAGAAATAAAGATAAATGTCGCCTTCTTGATGTAGAAGGACGACAGACCACTATAGCTCTCCAGCCCGATACCGGTCAGGAGCCTAGCCCAATACAACCCTCTCGAGCGGCACACCCTCTCGGGCGGCACACCGTGATGACCGACTATATCTCTCAAGGACCCTGGCCGATACGCTCATGTCGGGTGGCATGCTATGACGGGCGAAGCGTATCGGGTTCGATATTGTGTCTGGCATGGAGCGATGCAACTACTATCAGGCACTTGTGTCGCTCATCAACGTTGGCCGATATTGGCCTTCTGTGTCACCCGGGACGGTCCTAAGTGAACCATTCCCTCCCTCTCAGGATGAGGAATATCTCACCTAGAGTTGCCCGTTACGAGCACTGAGGCATGATACTCTTGCTCTCGTAGTTTTCCTCTGAAGATCGCTCAAAGTTCCCAATTGTCCGAACTGTGTTTTCGGCTTCCTATAGCTGCTATTTATAGGCAGTGGTTGGGGGAAGTTATGGTGCTTGAAGCACCATGTGTCCTCCTTATTCGCGGGTCGGTGGATGACTGATACTGGTATCGCTCGGCACATGGGTGTCGGCTGTCGGTTACGTGACGGGCGGTGCCTGCCGGTGGGTGGCCTGTGTCGTGCGACAAGCTTGGGTTGTCGTGGCGAGCTCGGCTCCCTGTCGGGTAAAAGACGTGTCATCCGTCAGTTTCTTTTTGAGCGAAATCCCAATATCGTGCGTCGTTGTGTCACACTACCCTGTTGGGTAGTGCTTGTATTGGGCGTCAGGAAGGCCGAAAGCAGGTGGAGCTTATTTGTGGGCTGGGACGGCCTTATTGATGATAAACGTACCAAATTGAGGAAAAACTCTAAAAAAATGGAAATATTGGATTAAGAGCGTGGTTTGGCCAATTATTACAAAAGTACTTATAAAAGAGAGGAAAACAGTTAAAAAGGGCAGTTTTGATAACATAAAAACAGTCTAAAATATCACAAAATTTGGTGTTATCAACTCCCCCAAACATAGCATTTTGATTGTCCTCCATCAATATTTAAACTTTATTTTGTGATGCTTCTTCTTGCTCGGTGCAACTTTCAGTTGAAAAGGTGAAACAAGAATCGTGATGCCTTAGAGGTAATGCTGTCTCACTATGAACAAAAGACCATGTGTTTCCTTGCTATATTATTTCAGTAAAATTCTTCTCTACAGCTTCAGCGAGACTTTTGTTATATGATTCTGAAGTTAGCTTACACACCAAACAACTTTATTTTTGGGGCGGAAAGCTGTGTATAGGGTAGGCTAAGGCTTTTTGGGGTTTTTCTCATTTCCCATCAGTCCATCCAGGTAAGGGTTCGTTAGCAGGCAAGTGGTCCCAGCAGTCCAAGCAGTTGGCTTTAGAGTAGTGATTTCACATCCTACGTACCACTGCCCCGGATCTACCATGCCTAAAGATGGGTACTTTTGGAAAACGAGTGTATATATATATATATTTTTCTTTTTTTTTATTGGGCACAACTCTCATGCTTTTATTCACACTCATAAGGCTTCTTTCTCTTTTTGGGATTTTCATTGGATGAGGGAAAACAAATAGATTTCTATTGATTGGGAAGCTTTTTCCTTCTCCATTCTCGTCTCTTAGCTGTTTGCGAGATTATTATATTTTTTCGAAATTTTTGGCATGGAAAAACATAATCTTTTGTTGTTTGAGAAAGCATTATCAGAAAGATATAACAAAACTTGCATCTCGTTAAGCACATAGAAAACAAACTTTACAAGGAGTCACATCAGGTTTTTACTATACAACAACTTTGTTCATATATATGGAGATGATATATAAACAAAAAGAATTTTCAAAACTTTGGTATGAACATATATATGTACACAAAGAACAGAAGAATAATGAATTTAAGAAAAAAGAATAAAGAAATCAAATTAGAATTTTCAAAATTTTGTACCTCCCTCACTGGTACATGGTACCCCCCCCCCCCAAACTTACTCCACACTCTGTCCCAGAGTTGTGAAGTAGATAAGGTGAGGTAATGTTTATTCCAGTGAGGTTGCACCTGTGTCAAACAGAAGCTCCCACACATATTCCCCCCTTTTGCTGTGATACACGGTGTGGTGGAGCTGGTCAGGCATTTCTTTATTCGCTATCCATTCCAGGACGTAGATGCCGCAGTCGTTGGATAGGGGAAGTTGATGCGGACTGCGGTGGCAGAACTGGAGTTTGTGCCACTTGCCTCCTTGTATGTCCAGGAATGGTTGGATCATCTTTGACACCTCGTCGTAGTATTTTTGGACCAAACGTTCGACGGATGACAAAGGTTCTGATGTACATGGCACTGGATGGTTTTTGTTCCCGTCCGAGCTATTGTAGAAGATTCCTGCTCGTTGCTGAGTGTACATTATTAGGAGCGTCCAGTGACTGTAATGGAGGATGGGGAGGAAGATCGTGCATGGAACCTCGCTCTCTAATTCCTGTAGAAATGCTTTGTTCGCTCCAGTTTCATCGGCGAGGCAAATGTCGTTGAACAACATAGCATGGGCTATGTATGCATGTTCTAGCCTTGACTATATATATTGGATGTAAGCGACTGCCACAGATACATCCAAGCATCCTCCTTCCTTTACCATGTCCCTTAGATCATTGACCAGGACTACGACATTGCCTGCCTGAAAGGCGACAACCGATGGGGTAGAATCAGCTAACTTCAGCTGGATTATGTTGACCTGCTCCTGTGTGAGAGTTGCACATGAAAAGCGGTCGAAATTTTTGATCAGCCCTTCTGAAGCTTCAGGCGAAGTAGTGTCTTCCATCCCGTGCACTTTCTTCAGGACTTCCAACTTCTTGCCTGCCCCATAGGTGTCGGTACCTATCTCCTCTTCTTTTTCTGAGGAGCTGCTGGATTGAGAAGAGTCTTCTTCTAGGTCACTGCCCAGCAGTTGCTCTAGTACCCCTGCATCCTGGAAATAGCGCTTGTCCTTGATCAGCAACATGGCGTAAATGCCCCTGCGTTGATAGAAGGATCTGCCATTGAGGGCTCCCAAGTTTCCAAATATATTGAGCACCTCAATGGCACCCAGGATGGCGAAAGCGCTGTTTCCACTCCCCTCTTCTTCCTGGATGGGGAGGTCTCAGAGAGTAAGGAATTTCCAAGCGCCTTGGTGACATTGCCCTCCTTGCTTTATAGCTCGTAAAAGACGCAGTGGCAGGAGTCTCAGCTTCTTGTCCTCCGGGTGGCAGAAAACACCCCCGGAGCGTGGCACTTCATCATTGCTGCAACACAGCTGTTGGACGTCGCGGTTTCTGAGGTCTGCTATGCAGAGAAACCACACGTTCCGGTGCTTGTACGGGGCCAACACTAGGTTCGACCTATGCTCTTCAATGTATTGCAGCATGTCAGCCACCGCAAGGGAGTCTGGATCTCCCTTCATCAACCTTCTTGCCAAGGTTGGGGTGGCTGTGTATAGTGTCTCTCAACCTGTCCTGTTGCCGATACTTTCTGTTATCGCATTTTCCAGGACCCTGAACAGTGTTTTGCCGACCACGGCTGGCGTACGGAACATGCTTCCAAGAACTCCCCGTCACACGGAGAGGTATCTGTCGGTCCATACGACGTCATCTTCATCTTCCTACGATCGTAAGACCTTATTCGGAAACTTTTGGTCTCTGATCGTCGGGTATCCGATGGCTCTTCTGTCGAAGTCGGCCATCTCGAAGGAGGGTATCTCAGATGGCTCCTGGAATCTATCTGTCATCAAGCACCTTCCTCGGGGTAGATGTCTCTTATTGACTGTGTAGACATCGCCCTTCTCTCCCTCAGACTCATCAGAAGAGTCTCCCCCGATGTTGATATCTACGATATCATCTTCGGCTTAATCTAGGGGTACAGAGAGGTTTTCTCTTTCGAAGCCTAGAGAGCTCTCCTGTCTTGTTGGAGCTCCTTCGGCTGACCTTTGTTGCATCCCCTCCTCGGGCATTGAGGATCGCCCGTTGGAGGAGGAGGACATTGTTCCCGAGGGGGAAGCTGACGAAGAAGGAGGAGAGCCACGACTAGGGGGTGACGGGGACCTTCTCGGCTGCCTTCGGCGCGTATGGTCGTCACTTCTGTCCAGCCTCTCCTCGATCTTTTCCAGGCGTTGGAGAACTTGCTGAAGCATCACATTCAAGGCCTTTAGTCTGCCGGGAAGGCTCGCTAGAGTCAGCATCTCTCTTTCTTGGCTATTCAGCCTATCTTGGAAAGATGCAAGTTTGTGGGTTAGGGAAATACAAGTAACAGAGTTGGTATCTGTTACCTCCCGCAAATAGTCGAGCTCATGCCCGAGCATCTTTTCGAGTGACAGAGGAGTTCCGGTGGGTCTCCCTCTCGTCCACGTGACATCTTGCTCGCGCGATGGTCTACCAGGTGAGGTAGAATCTATTAGAATCTTTCGCGACGCAGCTGCCGCCAGGCGAGGCGATGGTGCTTTTTCAGTTGCCACTGCCCTGCTTTCTCGTTAGGGTGGAGATGGCCGTGGTGAGGGAGGACTCTGCTCCACCTCTACACTGTCGGCGATCTCCTCAACTGCTGCAGGTGGGGACTTCGGCGGCGGTGTCGGTGTTTCTCCGAGCTCCATTCTCAGGATCTCGTCGAACACCCCATTGCTGGCGTCCTACTGAAGTTCCTCTTCTGCCTCTGTAGGCCTTGAAGCAATGATGGGGGCTACGGCCGTCTCTCCCATGACAACTCCCGTAGTCTCTGTCTCGGTGACCTCAATGATCACCGGGTCTTTTTCAGCTACCACCATCCTTGTTGTGGTGGTGGCTGATATAGTTGGAGCTACGACAACTCTATTAGAAGTTGTCGTTGGTAGCTCTGGAACTGCCCTCTCCTGAGCCCTGGTGGCGGTGGTGTAAGCTGCGTCGTTCGCTACAACTTCAATTTCGGCGGCAGTGAAGACCAGTTTTTCTACGTCGTAGGTGGCACAGCGAGGGAGCGGGAGGAGTGTGTTTGTTCTTGAAAACTTTTAGAAGTATTCGCTCCCCTCCTTCTTTATGATACTGGTCCTCATCAGGTACTTGGTGTCGATCACCTCATCGCCTTGCGTCCTCGAAAGGTTGTGCGGCTTTTTCGAGTACCCGAGCCCTACCACGATTAAGTTGACGATGCTGCCCATGCAGTACTCTTTGGTGGCTTCCTTCATCGGGTGTAGTCTGTTCAGCAAGAACTACCCAAGGTTGATCACTCGAACCTCCATCATGTTCCAAATGACGTGGAGTTCTTCTGTATAGATGTTGTTGGACTTATTCTTGCTGAACATCAAGCATGCCACCAATTTGTGCACTATCCTCGAAAAGCAGGAGTGCACTGCCACCACCTTTCTTCTCGGCTTGAATGACGATTCGCCGGTAGCCTGTTCCACAGCTCCACGGGATTGAACCCATCTCCCTCGGTAATTCTCTCACTGTTGTCCATTAGATTCTTCTCCTCCTCGTTGTAAGAGAAGATCTTATTCAACAACTTCTCGGAGATGGCGTGCTCTGAGTTGTACAGTCAGGCCTGGAGTCTATCTGGCCTGCTGAATTCTTCCCTTTCCGTAGCTGAATTCTTCACCCGGTGGAGAGAAGACATAAATTCCATTGTCAGCCTGGTATAAGAGGAAGATCGGCTGAAGCAGATCTTCTTCAACCCTGTCGTAGCGAGGACACCCTTCAGCCTCCCAAGGATCCCCAGTTCAACAAATGAGGCTTGATGGCATAACCTGCTTGGTGGATAGACCTTAGTCGCTAATTCAACATATCGGTGAGCGTGCTCGTCGTTCCTTGGCTCGAAACTTCCCGGCGTGTATCCCAGGAATTCTGCTGCTGCTAGTGGTGTCGGTGTTGGAGTTGGAGTCACCACTTCTCCAACCCTTGCCCTCTTTTCTACTGTTGACGCCCCGGTTGCTCCTGGATTCAGGCATTTAGGCCTGGCAGTTTGTCCTTCAACAGAAGTCTTCAGATAGATTCTCCTGCCTTGTGTGTCAACAAGGACAGCAGTTGTCTTGATGCGAGCCATTTCTGTTAAACAATAAGCAAATACCTCAATTAAATAAATGTGTTGATGCTTTGAAAAAGTTTTAAATGAATGCGCAACAAGGTATTTCTCTACACAAAGTTTGTCCCACACCCCGTATCGGGCGATACAAGGGTTTCGGAGGTGAAGTCTTGTGCCCGATATGAGAGATGGGTATCGCCCGTCACGTCAGAAGATCAAACATGCAATAAGAACAAGGCCATAAGGTGAAAAACATGTGTCAGGTCTCTCGCTCGACCCGGGCGTGTCAGGCGATATGATGGCGATAAGATAAGTTCCCTGATATGGTTCACTTAAAAGGAAAGCAGTGTGTCGCCTGGCAACAAAACAGGCGAGGCGGTGCAAAGATGGGCGATACGGCTATTGCCCGACAGGGTGCGTCGGAAAATCGTGAATAAAAGGTACGTTGTGCGACATCCATATCGGGCGATACAAGGGTTTCTCAGCTTAGGGACCGCAAGAACGGTAAGCTACTTGTTTAAAGAAAGAATCGTGTCGGGTGGCACGGTCTGCCGGGCGATAGGGTCTGTCGGGCTACACCTTGCTATGTTCTTAACTTCGCACGACACGGGAGAAAATGCACAGGGACTTAGCACGATACGGGAGAGCGACAATAGTAAGGCAAGCAGCCCGATACGGTAAAAACTCGCCCCTTTATATAGCAAACTCAACCGAGGTGAAACTGGTAATTCCGGGGCACGCGTCGGCCATTTGGGGTAACTCATTCCTGAGTCGGGCAGTCCATTCGTCGACACAAGAGTGATTACTCCAACTGCTGGATACGAGTGTACCCTACCCAGGCATGCTAACCGACACGACTCTTGTGATTCCCCGAAATTCCGCTGCCCGATACAACTTGAAAACATAGCGGTTAAAAGCGGCTGATGAGTAAGACATCATTGGCATAAGACTAAGATCCTGCCCTCAGATGGTATTACCCATCCCGGTCAATAAAACTAAGGTGGTGATCCATAAAATAGAAGAGTCAGCGCATGTGGCGTAGCACTGACTCGGGCCTTATTACAGTCCATAATGTTTGTGATGTTTTTCTTACAGGAAAGTAAAAGCGTCCTAATCTAGGAATTTAAAAGACAACTCGGGTTGCCTCCCGAGAAGCGTTGTGTTTTTCATTTTTAGCTGGACGCATTCAACTTCTTCTTCCTGCATCTTCATCTTTGCCTCTACAGTCACAGACCTGCCTTCTTGGCAGTCTCAGTATTCGATGGTATATTCCCTGACGGGTTCTTCACGATCTCGGCCAACTGAGCTAGCTGCTGGTCAATCTAGCGTTGATGCGTCCGCATGTCTGCCAGTTGTACCTGCAATGAGTTCAAAACACCAGAATTTGATAGCGCACTTTGCACCAGTTGATTATTGATCGTATCTTGCTTCTTAACAAAATCAAATAATTGGCCAATCACGTTTTCCTGGCTCGTGCCTTTGTCTTTTTCTCAGTTCGACCCTTGATACTTTCCCTGCACTTGGAAGTTTCCTTTCGCTGACTGGAACTGGTTGTTCTTGGCGTATTGACCAGACCCCCCTCTCTTCTCAAAAGCTTGTGTCAGCTTGGACGAGATTTGCAACTGATGAGAGTTTTCTGCTGCATCTTTGTTACCGTAGTTAAAGCCAGGGTGATCTGGCCTCTTGAAGTTCACGAAAGAGACATTTTCAGTCTGTTTGTCTTCCGCGTCAGAGTCATTGTCCGCTTCCGGTCGGGTGTAGACGCAGTTGTCTACCCCATGTCCTCCTTCGCCGCACGTAACACATTTCATCACCTTCTCAACTGGCTTCTTACCTTTCCCGCCAGCTTCTCGTAGTTTCTTAACATCAGTGGTGATTCTCTGTATCTGCGAGGTGATGGACTCCAACGCCTTGGATTCAAGAGCGGACCCTTCACCGACCTTCTTGACCTGTCCTCTGTCGGATCGATCAAAATCAGCGTCGGCCATCAGCTCGGCCATGTTCTTGATGATCCTTTTGGACTTGCTTGGTTTCTTCCCAAGGAAGTCACTGCCTGCTGCTGCATTTAGTGACACCCTTTCACCGGGAGTCAAGCCATTATAAAAGGTGGTGACGAGGAAGCCCTTCTTATAATTATGGTGGGGGCAATCCCTCTAGTATTCCAGGAATCACTCCCAAGCGTCATGGAGGCTTTCATTCGGCTTTTTCATAAAAGAGGTTATTTTCTGCCTATTTCTGACAGTTCTTTCAGTGGGGTAGAACGTGTTAACGAACGCATCAACCAAAGCTCCCCATACATTTAGAGATTGGTGGGGCAACCCAAGATACTAGGATAGGGCTTTGTCCTCCAGGGAGAAAATGAAGCCCTTACAGGAAATCACCTCTTGGGGGACCCCCCACATCTTTATTGTATCACATATATTTTTGAAAGCATCCAGATGGTGGTAGGGGTTGTCGTTCTTTGAACTCCCCCTGAAGCTCTTGTTCTGAATCATCGAGATCACAGACGGCTTGAGCTCAAAATTTTCCGCGTTGAAACGGGGGACAATGACGGGGCAACGGGAGTTGTTGGCCTTCGTGGACGCTAACTCCCTCAGCGTTTTCTCTTCTTCCTCCGAGTCATTGTTGTCGCTGGCGTCATGCCGTCGTTCCTGATTGTCGTGATTCCTTCTGTGTCTCCAGTGGCGATGACGTCTATCACGGCGATGGCCTTCCTCGAAATGCTCCGATTCTGGATCTTCGAGGTTATCATCTCCGCCATAGTGATCGTTGACTTCTAGCAGAGACAAATGACGTCGAGCTCGCCCTGGGCATTCTTCTTCAAACTGGGGTGGCTCGACGCGGGGCGACATGTTGTCAGTGGCCGGTAGAACATGTCACTGTTCTTCAGAGTTCCTGAAATGACACGAGAAATCAAGTTTAGAAAATAGTTTTTTTTTATTTTGTGCAAAGAGTAATCATAATAAAATAACAAAAGCAAAGAGTGTTGTCAAGCTCATTCCTAATCTTGAGGCACTGGAGTGTAGTTAGTCGATTCAGATTCGTCAACAGTTCCGTTTTGCCTTGTCCCCGACAACGGCGCCAAAAAGTTGATCGGCCTAAATCACACGTCCGGAATTGGAGGCGGATTTGAAGTTAGTCGGACTTTTACATTTATAACCTGAACTCTTCTAGGCCCCCGCAACTTTGCTTACGGGGTCGAAGTAGATATACGGGGTCAAACACAGGGACAAGGGTGGTAGTGTTGAGAACTCTGAATCGACACGCTACACTCCGACAGGTACAAAGGGATAGTAAATTCCCCAAGGGGAAACAATAAGATGTCACAAACAAAACAAAGAAAACTATCTCCAACTGGAGTTACAAGAAGGATTTAAGGTTTTAGTCATTTAGCAGTTTTTAGGGGTTTTCATGCAACAGAAATAGAAAGATCAAACTAGAGCTAAAGCAAGGTGTGAAGGATAAACTTTGGTAAAACAAGTGGCAGCAGGAGCATCCTGTACCCCTCCTCTCAGAGCGGGTACCTCTAACCAAGCATCAACACCCCTCTCCAGGTTGTTGGACTTAAGTTAGAGTGAAATGTCACTGAAGCAACTCCGTTCTAGGAACTCTCGTACTCCAGAATCAGACCAAACACTAGACCCACAACACATCTCTCGAAGTTGTTGCAATGGGAAAACACGATTCGGTAGCTAAGTGAAACGTGATCTAAAAATGCAAGCTAGAGTTCAGATATTAAACATAGTAGTCATCCAACAATTACACCAAGCATAGAGCAGCAAGTGATTAAGCTTTTCCATTTCCATAAACATTAAAGGTCTTAATGACAATGCATAAGTAAAGAATTAAATAACAGAAATAAAGATAATTGTTGCCTTCTTGATGTAGAAGGATGACATACCACTGCAGCTCTCCAGCCTGATACTGGTCACAAGCCTAGCCCGATACTTCCCTCTCGAGCGACACACCCTCTCGGGCGGCACACCATGACGACCGATTGTATCGCTCAAGGACCCTGGCCGATACGCTCATGTCAGGCGGCACACCCTCTCGGGCGGCACTCTATGACGGGCGAAGCGTATCGGGTTGGATATTGTGTCTGGCATGGAGCGATGCAACTACCGTCAGGCACTTGTGTCGCTCATCAACGTTGGCCGATATCGGCGTGCAGTGTCGCCCGGGATGGTCCTAAGTGAACCATCCCCTCCATCTCGGGATGAGGAAGAGCTCACCTAGAGTTGCCCGGTACGACCACAGAGGCACGATACTCTTACTCTCACAGTTTTCCTTCGAAGATCGCTCAAAGTTCACAATTGTCCGAACTGTCTTTTCAGCTTCCTGTAGCTTCTATTTATAGGCAGCGGTTGGGGGAAGTTATGGTGCTCGAAGCGCCACGTGTCCTCCTTATTCGCGGGTCGGTGGACGGCCGATATTGGTATCGCTCGGCACAGGGGTGTCGACTGTCGGTTACGTGATGGGCGGCGCTTGCCGGTGGGTGGACTGTGTCATGTGACAAGCTTGGGTTGTCATGGCGAGCTCGGCTCCCTGTCGGGTAAAAGACGTGTCGTCCGTCAGTTTCTTTTTTCGCGGCATCCCCATATCGCACGTTGTTGTGTCACGCTACCCTGTCGGGCAGTGCATGTATCGGGCGTCAGGAAGGCCGAAAGCAGGTGGAGCTTATTTGTGGGCTGGGATGGCCTTATTGATGATAAGCATACCAAAATGAGGAAAACCTCTACAAAAAATGGAAATATTGGATTAAGAGCGTGGTTTGGCCAATTATTGCAGAAGTACTTATAAAAGAGAGGAAAATAGTTAAAAAGAGCAGTTTTGATAACAGAAAAACAGTCTAAAATATCACAAAATTTGGTGTTATCAGGAATATCCTTATATTAATAATCCCTGACTAAAGGGGTGAATCCATATCATTGACAATGGGTGTATTTTGTAAATAGATGAATCATGATCAATAGATTGCATAATGAATGTAATGATCTAGTGCATAAGTATTAGGATGGGATATACCCTAATACAAGCTAAGTGAATAAACTCAAGTAAGATGAAGATGTTGAGGGAAGTGATACATCAAGATATGATAGGTATCACATCCAACACCCCAATTCTGATATACCATGATGTATTATAAGTTAATTATAATTGGAATAGATGACACATGAAATGTGTCATGACAATTGTTACATTGAGATGTAATGCACTTTGTTAAGTGTAGGCTAACATGCCTTATGAAAAGGTTAATCCAAATCAATACACTAAGATACAATCATATTCTGATAAAGATGAGAGATAAAACTCATACTTGGTGTTGATAATACATTCAATGATGAATGATGATGATATATAAGTATGTTTGAATCCTTATGATATCTATTTTTGGTTTCTAGCTTTGAGAAGCAATGGAATAGTACTGATCATTAATAATATGATCTTAAGATCCCAAGTGGTTATTTATGGAAAACCCTAATGAAGGGTGTTGATATAAAAGAGAAACCATGAACCCTAAAGAGGGCACAATGGTATTACTTAGTGTTGTATGGTACTTATGTGAAAGAGAAATCATGAACCCTAAAAAGGGATGATACTACTTAGTGTTGTATGATACTAATATGAAAGTATCATGATTGTTACCATGAATACTAATCATGTAGGGATGATGAGATGAGAAGCATAGCCAGGTATGGGCTACGATGCTTGTTTATTGAGAATGTTTTATAGGCTTTATAAGCATTCGCATGCTTTGTGTAGTAAGAATCAATGAGCTTTGTGTACTATGTAAAATACATTTTATAGCAAGAATTATGATGTCTTTGGTCAGATGGTCTGAAGGTAAAAAGTTACCTAACAAGTGGTAAAAAGTATCCTATGGTGAGTTATGGGTTCAAATACCCAGATGCTATAATCATGATGATGAACTTGTTAAGAAGAGGAAATGTACTTGGTGAGTTGAGGGATTAAGATACCAACACTTTGTGTAAAGAGTATGGCTACAGGCCATGACTCCACAATGACAATGCCAGGTAGTAGATATATGATCTAAGCCTGAAAATAGTTAATGTTGTGGTAATGATGCTTTAGTGAATAAATGTTATACATGTTATTCGTATTCCTTAATGAATAAGTGACATGTGGCTCTTTCAAATTATAGCTGTAATGTTTTAGATAAGAATAATATTCTAATATGTTAGACATTGAATTAGTTGTTGCCAAATAAATATTATTCCTTTGTGCATATTTATCTTCTTAATCTGCAATAGTAATAATAATGTTACTAGCGAAGAGTTATATCTCTCGCTGGGGCAATTTACAATTGTCTCACCCCCGTGGGAACTACATTTTTAGGTGGACACAGATGAGGAGACAAGAATCCTTTAGTAGGAGAAGGACAACAACAACAACAGTAGGGACAGTAGTGAAGTCTCAGGTGAAGACATTGGTTGTTATCCCTTGTATAGATGTAGATAGAGTCCTATGTGTCATCTCTATACTCTCAGGTCCTCAGAGTAGTAGTTAGTGCTTTCGAGAATTTGGCTCAGTGCCTCGAGATTTTATACTGCATGTGTTTAGCTTGACAGGACTGTTAATGCTTGTAATTCTCAAAAGGAGATGATACAGAATATGTACCTGTGAACAAGAATGTAATTATGTTACTTTGGTTCTATGTGAGAAAGTTTTCCTTTGATGGATCTTTTGATAAAAAGGTTTTAATTTTTAGTGATTTTTGGTAATCCGTTGCTTAGTGAACGCTTCGACATTTGTTAATATGTTTTCACGAGACAGACATTACAATTAAATGATATCAGAGCTCTAGGTTTGCTGAGTCTACAGAGACATAGGACTAAGGTTGTAGAGTTTGTTCTAAGTGTCTTCCAGTTTATCTGATAGTATCTTCTGCTCACATAGGAGAAGAAGAACTTGAAAATGACTGGAGAACATGAGGAACACATTGCTAAGGGCAATGTTGTTGCACCATGAGAGGGTACATGGGACCAGGCAAGAGGAGAACAAGTGCCTGAGAATTCCCACCTTGACCTAATCAGGATAGAGAATCCTATTTTATGCTCTTGAAGGGCAGGATAGGACAACAGTAATGCATATAGAAGAGTGGATACTAGTATTACAACCTAAGTTACCAGTCTTTAATGCATAAAATTTGGGCTTTGAAAGGATTCCTGAGTGACATGGTCATGTTAGAACAGTGGAAATGTGGGAAAGATTAATAAATGGCAAGAAAGTAGACTCTGCCATAAGTCTAAACAAACAATACATTTGTGATGGTAGTGCCCAAGGAGGGGCCATAAGCTATGAATTAAGGTAAGGTCTCTACAATTTTAGAGACATTTTCCTGGATATTCTGAAAAGCCAAAGTTTTTGGTGCCATCAGTGCAATAAATGCCTAGTGCACTAGGGAAATAGCCACTAAGTAAAGGCAAAAGCAACAACATGAGATAACTGGACACTATGTGTTGAAATCAACCTAATGTGGTAGGTGACCTTGAGGG
The DNA here is from genome assembly GCA_963693085.1 of Alisma plantago-aquatica. NCBI lineage: Eukaryota > Viridiplantae > Streptophyta > Magnoliopsida > Alismatales > Alismataceae > Alisma > Alisma plantago-aquatica. The sequence goes on along the minus strand of OY856414.1, from coordinate 225,144,659 downwards.
GTAATACTTAAAAAATATATATATTCATCTTGATACTTCATTTCATGATTCTATGTGTTAAAGATATGAAAGTAGTGGTTTTTGAACTTCCTTTGACTAAGTCCTATAAGGACACAAGGAAGATGAGAATTTACATTTTACTCAGTGCCCTTTAAAATGTTTTATGATTTCTCTTATCTTTGTGATATAAGATGAAATATAGAAGTGATTCTTGGAGAAAATCTAGAAATGGAAAATCATGTGTGTATAATGATATGAAAAGTGAGGAAATGATAGTAAATAAAGTGCATACTACCTAATATCAATACTTGTATACCCTGGCCATGTATATGATTATTGTAGATTAAGCAAGTATGAAACTCTTAGATTGTTATCTTTTTTATTACTCTGATCAAGTAGTCATTCTGAAACAATCTAGAGTGTATAAAGAAATTAAATAGGAAGATCTAAGTGAAATTTTTTCCAAATAAACTACTTAGTGAACATACTCAGTGAACTTTCTCAGTGAATTTTTCCAAAAAAAATTACTTAGTGAATATTCTCAGAGAACATTCTCAGTGAACTTGCTCAGTGAATATTTTCAAAACAAATTACTCAGTGAACATACTCAGTGAACTTCCTCAATGAATACTTTCAAAACAACATACTTACTGAATATTCTCAGTGAATACTTTCAAAACAACATACTTAGTGAATATTCTCAGTGACTACTTTCGAAACAACATATTTAGTGAATATTCTCAGTGAACTTCCTCAGTGAATACTTTCGAAACAACATATTTAGTGAATATTCTCAGTGAACTTCCTCAGTGAATACTTTCAAAACAAAATACTTAGTGAATATTCTCAGTGAACTTCCTCAGTGAATACTTTCAAAACAACATACTTAGTGAATATTCTTAGTAAACTTCCTCAGTGAATACTTTCAAAACAACGTACTTAGTGAATATTCTCAGTGAACTTCCTCAGTTAATACTTTCAAAACAACATACTTAGTGAATGTTCTCAATGAACTTCCTCAGTGAATACTTTCAAAACAATATTCTCAGTGAACATTCTCCGTGAACTTTCTCAGTGAATATTTTCAAAACAAAATACTTAGTGAACATACTCAATGAATTTGCTCGATGAATATCTTCAAAACAAAATACTTAGTGAACATACTCAGTGAATTTGCTCAATGAATATCTTCAAAACAAAATACTTAGTGAACATACTTAGTGAATATGCTCAGTGAATATCTTCAAAACAAAATACTTAGTGAACATACTTAGTGAACTTTCTCAGTGAATATTTTCAAAACCAAATTACTTAGTGAACATACTTAGTGAACTTACTTAGTGAATTTTTCCAAGACAAACTTCTTAGTGAACCTTCTCAGTGAATACATCTAAATTAATTGCTTAGTGAACTTTCTCATTGAACTTTTCCAAGAAAATAAAGAATTGTTGAGTGAATTATTTTTGTTAGATATGTATATGTTTCTCTTTTGGTAAATATTCTGGGGTGATGATAGAATTATGTTCTTTTATGCTTCTTCTTTTCAATAGTATGGACATCACATGTTAGGGGTTTATGCTCTGCATAAACATAAACCGCGATAAGGAGGAATTAATGAAAGGAACTTTGTGTGAATTATAGATCCATGGTATCTCCATAATATTAAGATGATATGTGGAGACTTGAGGGCATGATTAATGAATAATCTGTCCCTCCTTTTTCTTGGGATTTCAGGGACGAAATCCTTATTAGGGGTTTATAATTTGTAACATCCTGACTTGGGTTATGTGTTAACCATAGATGTTTTTCATAATAAGTTTGAGTAGATGCTTAATATTATGTTGGGAAAAGTAATTAGGGCTCATGAGAAACTTATGTTTCAATTTTGGTCCTGTTTGAGCAATGTTGAAGCAAGGTTTGCTTATTTTGGACTTAAGTGGAAATTACCTAAGTTGAGGGGTTAATTTGCAAATGTTTCATGATAAGATTTTCCTCTGATGTTGATATATCACATGAATGAATATTATGTAGTCGTATGGTTTTCACAAGCTTGGGCACCAATATTCAGCTTGTAAAGCAATCCTTGTGCATTAAAACCTAGTTTTGGTGTAATGTGCAATTTACCCAAAACCTAGGGTTCAACATGCAAATTACCACTTCAATAAGGTCCCTAATGTTTCCTGGCATCATGTAGAGAAAAAAAATGAGATGGGCGCTTCATTTGAATTAAGTTGGAGAAGAGAGAATCTTGATATTAAATTAATCAAGATTTCATTCTAAGTGAAATCCTAATTAAATTTGGGCAAAAATGAATGTATTAATTAAAGGGATTTGAAACAAAATTAAAATGGTTGAATTCAGATGTGTGTGGATGGGATTAAAGCCTTGCAAAGGCACGAGCATATCCTAAGGAGGTGAATATCCACTCACCATTATAATACGACAAAGAATTTCCAGTCAAATATGGATATTCTTATTATAAGGGTTAAGGTGCTTAATTTCTTTTCCCTTAATTCATGCATAATGTAAGGGAACTCGGTGGGGATAGAGATTCCCTTGCATGCAAGAAACCAAGGGGGAAGTGGTGGCAACAATTTTGGAATTAAAAGACTTTTATAAATAATTTTCTCTCTCATCAATTTTCTTATAAAAGTACCTTTTCCAAGCAAAAATAAAGGCTTTTTCAGATTCTTTTCTTTCCCCTTGCTTGGAAAACGACCAAGGAGATTTGGAGGATCTATAGGACGACCCCCAACCTGTTGGTAAGGTTCTTGACCTCCTTTCACCTTGAATCCATGGTGAAAATTGAAAATCAATGTATGAATTCTTCATAACTTGGTCCCCTCTTCAATTCTAACCAATTCTTTTCACTCAAAGGTTGAGGACGACCCTTGGAATAGTGAAAGGAGTTGCATCCACCATTGTTCCCGTGAGCTTGGAGATTTGGAGCTCAATTGGAGGTGGGTTTAATAACTTGAAAACTTAACTTTGTTATTGCATTCAATTCCCCATCAAATAATGATCATTTCTCTATTTACAATTAATGATTTGGTTGATTGATGCAATTTCCATGGAAATCACAGAAGGTTTTGTGGGTCTAGAGCTTGATGATGATGACATAAAAATAAGCACACACCTTCCCAAATATCTAGACCAAATGGTTTCAATCAAATGTCCAAACGGTTTGTGTTTTGGGAGCAAACTGTTTCAAACCGTTTAGAATGAAACAGTTTCACTAAACCGCATAGAAGCAAACGGTTTAAGACCGTTTGGTGATGTTGACCAGGGTTGACCGTTTGGGGACTTGTTCATAATGATCTAGGTTAATGACCCATCCATTATTATTGATTAACTCCAATTGTTTCATGAGTTGAAGGTTCATCAATCACCTAAACCCTAATCAGGTTGAATGCTGATTTCATAAGTGATTGAGTTTGAAACTTGGGTTGATTGACCCAAACGGTTTCAAAACCATTTGGGAATCACCCAAACGGTCTCAAGACCGTTTGGAGGTCTAGGGTTGAGTATGGTTAGGTATTTGAAGATTCAAACATATGGTATAAACCCTAATCGGCTAAGTGTTGAATTTCCAATTGATTGAGATGATGTTTTGGGTTGATTGATCCAAACGGTTTCAAAACCATTTGGGGATCACACAAACAGTCTCAAGACCGTTTGGGGGTCACCCAAGACCATTTGTAGGTCTAGGGTAGGTATGGATAAGTGTTTGAAGGTCCAAATGTACCAAATTGATTTGCAACCAAGTACTGATTTGATAATCAATCCAATGGTCCAAAACCCTAACTGGATGTCATGGATTTTGATGAAGGAATGGGAAAACGGTATCAAGACCGTTTGGAGATCAACCAAATGGTCTCAAGACCGTTTGGTGGTAATCCAAGACCGTTTGAGGTCTGGTCATATCATGTGATGATGATAGTTTATTGATCTCAATTGATTTAGTTCCACAATGTCAACCATTAATGGATCCTCGATTTCAAACCCTAAGTGATGGTGTCTTGATTATCAAACCTAGTTCAATTGGGTTAAAAACCCTAATTTGAAGGTCTAATTGAATGGTGATTCATTGGTCCAATTGATGAATACTTTAGTGGTTCAATTTGTAATTGGTCCATGGATTGAAACATTGAGTCAATTGAGTGTTGAAGTGCCTTTTTAGTCCATGTGGTTTTGAGAAGGTTTGGACCAAACAATCTCAAGACTGTTTGGGACCAAACAATCTCAAACCGTTTGGAGAACCAAAGTGCAAATGGTTTCAATACCTACCTTGTCCAATTGGTTTCAAGTATAACTGGTTCAAATGGTTCTCAAGCAATTGATTTATGAGAACTAAGTTCATTGAGGGTCTAAGTAATTAATATTTTGAAGATAAACATGGTTAATCCATTTGAATATCTCATGTAATTGAAGGTTCCATATGGTGAGCCCATTTGGATGCTTAATGGAATTGAAGATTTCAATGGTCAACTCAATTGATCACTTTGGGGAATTGAAAGTTTAATTGGTCAATTCTTTTGAATTCCTTATATAATTGATGGTTTAATTGATTAGACCGTTTAGACATCTAATATGATCAAAGGTCAATCAGCTATGTGATTATTAAAGATGTAGACCCATAATGATTGTGAAAGTTAACCCTAGCTATGTGTACTTAAGTGAAGAGTTGACCTAGATTAATATTGGAATAGTTAACATCCTAGAGAGGATGAGAGGGAGAGTGAATGGGAGAGTTGATTTCTTACTTACTAAGATCTAATTCTCTCATAGTGAATAAATGTGTAATCAGGGTTTGATCCATATTATGAGATCATAAAATCTTCATTGAAAAGATTGATGTACCTTGATCCTAAATTAGAACAAGGTTATGTGAAACCCTAATTTAAGGGCAAAGCTCAGTGAAACCATAATCTAGGGTGATGATGTAACCCTAACTTAGTGTCACAATGCAAGAAAGCCTAATTTAATGGGAATTATATATCCTAACCCTAATTTGGGTAGGAGAAAAGAGAAACCCCACTTGAATGTGAATGGTAAACCCTAATTCCCTAAAATGGGATAAAGGTATATGAAACCCTAATATAGGGTAGTGCCATTAATGCTAATGTGAAGCCCTAACACTGGGAGATGTGTTGTGAAATCTTAATTTCACATAATACTAGGTGAAACCCCGATATAGAAGGATGTTATGTGAAACTCTAATGAAGAGTGATTCTAGGTGAAATCTATATATGTTTATGAGATGCTAAGTGAATCTCAAATTATAACTATGGAAATCCTATTCCTATTGATAGAATAGTGATTAATGTATTGACAAATGAAATACCTAGAGGGGTTGATTATGGATAACCTTATATTAATAATCCCTGACTAAAGGGGTGAATCCATATCATTGACAATGGTTGTATTTTCTAAATAGATGAATCATGATCAATATATTGCATAATGAATGTAATGATCTAGTGCATAAGTATTAGGATGGGATATACCCTAATACAAGTTAAGTGAATAAACTCAGGTAAGATGAAGGTGTTGAGGGAAGTGATACATCAAGATATGATAGGTATCACATCTAGCACCCCAATTCTGATATACCATGATGTGTTATAAGTTCATTATAATTGGAATAGATGACACATGAAATTTGTCATGACAGTTGTTACATTGAGATGTAATGCACTTTTTTAAGTGTAGGCTAACATGCCTTATGAAAATGTTAATCCAAATCAATAGACTATGATACAATCATATTCTGATAAAGATGAGAGATAAAACTCATTCTTGGTGTTGATAATACATTGAATGATTAATGATGAGGATATATTAGTATGTTTGAATACTTATGATATCTATTTTTGGTTTCTAGCTTTGAGAAGCAATGGATTAGGGCTGATCATTAATAATATGATCTTAAGAACCCAAGTGGTTATTTATGGAACACCTTAATGAAGGGTGCTGATATAAAAGAGAAACCATGAACCCTAAATGTAGCGACCGACTCACGAAAACATGATTAACTAATGCCAAAGCGAATCATTTGCAGTGGATTACTAAAACTCACTAAAAATTAAAATTTTTTTGCAAAGAGATCCACACATAGGAAATCATTTTCTTCAAGAACAAAATTGTACCATTGACATTCTGTTTCCAAATACAAGTCTTTCACTATGTCTTCTCGAGATTCACATCATTAGTTGTCTCAAGGCATAATATATAGACAACATATAACTTCGAGGCATCAAGCCAAAATCTCGGATCGATTCATTAAAACACTAACTATAAATTCCGAGGATCTGAGAGTACAGAGACAACACATAGGACTACTATCTAGACAAAACTTGGCAGCCAGTGCCTCCACCTGAGTCATCACTATTGTCCCTGATATTGCTACTGCTTTTCTCTTGCTATTGGGTTCCTGCTTCTTCTTCTGTTATTACCTAAAAACATTGGATCCCACGGGGGTGAGAAAATTGTAAATTGTCCCAGCGGGAGATATAACCCTCCTCCAAAACATTGTTGTAGCAGTTTATTATAATTAAAATTGAGCAGGAGTTCTTATATAATAACAACAGTATTAATCATTGAATGAACAGTGTAAAATAATTTCCTTTCCTAAGGAGAGCATTGTATCTACTCATGGTAGATTGACATTTCACATATCTACTTGCATTGAATATAAAGAGATATGAACAACATTTATCAACTAGTGTTGCATAAAAGAAGTATAACATCAGCCAATGAATTTCCGTATTCAATCCTTAAGCAAACACGCTAAACGGCTGATTACATTTTACAATCACACTTATGCCCTGAGGAGATGAGGTATACCGCTCACACTCCAACCGACCATTGTGAAGTTGAAATCAGTACCATACAAGGTCAAAGGTAGAGCCAGCTACCAAGACCTCCCATATCTCGGTTAGTGCGAGATTAAATGCAGGACATCTTGTGTCTCTGCTATATAGCTTTCCAGGGTATATTGGCAACTTCGCTATTAGAGTTACATTGGCGTGTTGTACTCTCTTCGGGATCGTGAGATCTCATGTTTATCTCCATCGATCCGACATTAACATTATTGGGAGATGTGTACTACATCTGTCCCAATCATCAGGGGATTCATGATACATCCATCCCAGTACAAGTAATGAAGGATTGAGAGGTTTGTTGTTTACCTTTCATAAATTCCCTCATTAGGATGTCAGAATACAGTCGCCCATTTCCCCCACATATTCAAAATATGCGTTCTGGGTTTTGCCGCAGAGCACCCGTTTCACCATCACCTATTACTGACGATGATGGATCTATGGTCAGGGCTATACATGATATAGTTTCACTTGATTAATTAAGTACATTATCATATTATTTTAGCATCAGTCAAGTTCTCAAACATAACTTATTCAGAAAAATGCCATTAAGAAACAAGTATTATTTTCATTAATCACTTGTCAGTCTTTATAATACATTGAGATCTCAGTCCCTCATTTCATTTCTATGAAAGTTCACTTCCCTCAGTAGCATCATTATCATACTTATCAACTTTGGGTATTCATACCCTCAATTAATCACTATCACTGTTACCATTTGTTAGGTAACTATTACCTCTGGGTCCTTGGACCGAGGTATGCATAATACTTGTTACACAAGTATCTCACATGGCTCTCAAAGCCTATTAAATGTTTTGCCACCTTTCACTAGGCAACAACTTACTCATGGATCTCACATTTTGTTACTTTTACTAAGCAACAACAACATTAGGAACATAAGGACATACAACATGTTAATTATATGAAAGTCATAGCTCATATCTGGCTATGTTCATCATCTCTTGATATCTACATGGTTATGATAACAGTCATGTAAGTCATTTGTCACATCATATGAAACATTAGTAACACCACCATCCTTTATCAGGATTAGGGTTATCTATCAATTAGGGCTTTTCATTCCCTTTACCCAAAATTAGGGTTAGGGTTTCCCGTCATGCTTTAATTAGGGTTTCATGCTCACATTATTAGTTCAACCCTAATGTATTACTCCACACCTCTAGGAGCATCCAAGACGTCATAAGTATTTTCTTATGATTACCATTCTTATCATATATCATTAATGATCATCAATGCAAAGCATGAGTTCATTTCTCATCCTTGTCATGATATAATTACATTATACTCATCAATTGGCTGAACCCCATTCTCAAGGTACATTAATTAACACTCATCAAAGTGCAACAACTCAGTACATTTCATAGTAATAGTTGCATAACACACTTCATATGTTTCTTACCAAATTATATTGGATTTGGAGTATATCAAGGTATATGAACCCTGAATTGTTGAATGTGATAACTATCATATCTTGATGTATCACTTTCTCATCATTTCAGACTCTCTTGAGTTAACCAACTTATCTTGTATTAAGGTATTTCCCCTCTTAATACATTACATCACTAAACTCTCACCTTTAACATATAATGCATAGGCCACACATTAGAATTGTCTAATTATCTTTAATGATATGGACTTGTCTAATGCTAAAGACATTTCTTACAATAACGTTGCTTATAATCAACCACATGAAATGTTTCACCTTTATAAGGTCATTCCTTCTATCTCATCATTAGGGTTTCCTTATACCCTTACTTAAAATTAGGATTATGATTCATTGTCATATTTCCCAGAATTAGGACTTTATGCATTATGACTTCACATTAGGGTCTCATATATCGTCACCCTACTTGGGTCCTCTCATCACAACATTGCATTAGAACATCATGTGGTGTTAGTTCTTAATCAGGGTTTCTCATGGAATCACCCTCAACTAGGGTTTCTCATGGAATCACCCTCAACTAGGGTTTCTCATGACATTACATGACATCACCCTAAGTTTGATTCTCACATCACATCACCACATCAATGTCCCATATACATCATTCTAACTTAGGGTTTCTCCTGACATAACCCTAGAATAGGATTTCACATGGAATCATCTTTAATTAGGATTCCCACCATAGTCACCCAAAATTTGGGACTACTATTCATCTCCATTAGGATTTCATTCAATTATATCATTACCCTAGATTAGGGTTACATCCTCACCCTGGATTAGGGTTTCATTTAAAATTTCCCTCAACTAGGGATAGAAATCAATAACCCTATCAATTAGGGTTTATGTTCATAATTAGGGTTTCATGATCTCTTTACTTAAGGATCATACCCTTAATCACCACATGAATCATATTCATGTATGAATTCATGCTAACATCTTCTTAACTAGATAAGGTCATATAATCCCTTCAATCAAGTACATACAACTATGATTAGCATAGTGTACCAAGTCTTTGATCCTATACGCAATTAGGGTTCATCCCTTAATTGGCACTAATCACTTAGGTACTATTAGGGTTTCAACCCTTGTACCTTCATTGATTATCATTACTAATCATCATTGGATCAATGGATCATTCATCATCTTAATTCTCAAGAGATTCAATCACATTGGACCTCAATTACAATAAGTGTCCAAGTGAAATAACCAATTGAATCCTCAATCAACTATAACTACTTGAGCCCCAAACGGTCTTGGTCTTTCAAAGTTCAAATGGTTTGAAACCGTTTGGTAAAGGTGGTGTTTGAGGCTGTTTTCTAAAGCAAGTGCTTGAAACCATTTGCTATAGGTTACCTTCAAGACCGTTTACTAAAGGTGGTCACTTGAAACCATTTGCTAAAGCAACTTTTTGAAACTGCATGGGCTCAACCGGTTTGGGATCGTTTGGTCCCAAACGGTCATGAGACCGTTTGGACCCAAATGGTCATGAGACCATTTGGACCCAAATGGTCTTGAGACAGTTTGCACTCAAATGGTCTTGAGACCGTTTGGTCCAAACCTCCTCAAAACTGCATGGACCAAATATGGTCTCAACCAATCAAATTGAACTAGGGTTTCCAATGTTGATTCCTTCAATCATTGAATTCATGGAACCAATCATCAATTGGACCTATCCTCATACTTCAACTGAGTTAAATAGGTCAACCTTCAACTGATTTGACCCTGAATTGACCCTCAATTGGTCACTAATTAGGGTTTGAATCAATTGGATTAGGGTTTGGAATCGTTGATCTTTCAACATTAACCAATATGAGATTGGTTACTTTGAAACCATTGAGCCTTCATCCAAATTGGGCATGACCTGACCCCAAACGGTCTTGAGGTCGGTTGGATGACCTCCAAATGGTCTTGAGACCGTTTTCCCATGTCAACATCAAAATCCAAGTCAATCAATCAAGGTTTAAATCACTGGATTGATCACCAAATCAGCATTCGATTGCACTTCAACTTAGTACCTTTAGATCTTCAAACACTTAACCATACTTGTCCCTAGACCTCCAAACTGTCTTGAGTGACCAAAAAAATGTCTTAAGACCGTTTGGGTGACCTACAAACGGACTTGAGACCATTTTCCCATCATATCATCAAAATCCATGACATCCAGTTAGGGTTTGGGTCATTGGATTAATTAACAAATCAGCACTCAATTGTATTTCAATTTGGTATCTTTGGACCTTCAAACACTTGGCCATGCTTGACCCTAGACCTCCAAACGGTCTTGGGTGACCCCCAAACGGTCTTGAGACCGTTTGGGTGATTCCCAAATGGTTTCGAAACCATTTGGGTCAATCAATCCAAAACATCAACTTATTCAATTGCAAAATCAACACTTAGCCGATTAGGGTTAATACCATATGTTTTGATCTTCAAACACTTAACCATATCCAACCCTAGACCTCCAAACGGTCTTGGGTGACCCCCAAACGGTCTTGAGACCGTTTGGGTGATCCCCAAATGGTTTTGAAACCATTTGGGTCAATCAACCCAAAGCATCAACTCATTCAATTGCAAAATCAGCACTTAGCCGATTAGGGTTTATGCCATATGTTTGAATCTTCAAATACTTAACCATACTCAACCCTAGACCTCCAAACGGTCTTTGTTGATCTCCAAATGGTCTTGAGACCGTTTGGGTGATTCCCAAACGGTTTTGAAACCGTTTGGGTCAATCAACCCAAGTTTCAAACTCAATCACTTATGAAATCAACACTCAACCCGATTAGGGTTTAGGTGATTGATGGACCTTCAACTCATGATCCAATTGGAGTTAATCAATAATAATTGATTCATCTTTAACCTAGATAATTATGAACAAATCCTAAAATGGTCAACCCTGGTCAACATCACTAAACGGTCTTAAACCATTTGCTTCTATGCAGTTTAGTGAAACCGTTTCATTCCAAACGATTTGAAACCATTTGCTCCCAAACGGTTTGTGAAACCGTTTGTACATATGATTGAAACCGTTTGGTCTAGATATTTGGGGAGATGTTTTCTTATGATGATGTAATCATCATGAAGCTCTATACCCACGAAACCTGCTGTGATTTCCATGGAGATTGCATCAATCAACCAAATCAATATTTGTAAATAGAGAAATGATCATTATTTGATGGGGAATTGAATGCAATAACAAAATTAGGGTTTCAAGTTATAAAACCCACCTCCAATTGAGCTCAAAAGCTCCAAGCTCACGCCAAAAATGGTGGATGAAGCTTTTGCAACTCCCCTTATGCTCGTCCTCAAGGTTTGAGTGAAACGGAATGATTAGAATTGAAGAGGAGATCAAAATAGGAAGAAATCATGCATTGATTTGTGATTTCCACCATGAAATCGTGGTGAACCAAGTTCAAAAAGCTTACCAACAGGTAGGGAGTCTTCCTCCTGATCCTACCAAGCTCCCTTGGTCGTTTCCCAATCAAGGAGAAGAAGTGGGGTCGAAAAAGCCTTTCATTTGGCTTGTAAAATGTCCTTTTATAAAAATTCAATGAGAGAGAATGTACTTTGCAAAAATCCAATTAATCCCAAAAATGTGGCCTCCTCTTCCCCCTCATCTTCCTTAGGGACGAGGCTATATTGTTTTCCTCTTATCCCTCTCAATTATACATGATTTAAAGAAAAGCAAATCAAGCACCTTAAATCATATTATATTAATATCCATATGTGAGTGGATATTTCTTTTTCTTATAAAATTGTGTGTGAGTTATCCACTCCCTTGGATATTTTCGTGGTCCTTGCAAAGATCAAGGTCGTCACACACATATATGAATCCAAACATTTTAATTTTGGTTGAAGGCTCTTTTATTAATACATTTATTTTTGCCCTAAATCAAATTAGGGTTTCAATTAGACATTAAGCTTGATTATTTTAATATCAAGATTCTCTCTCCTACAACTTAATTCAAATGAGGTGCCCCTTTCATTTTATTTGATCTACATGATGCCAAGAAACATTAGGGACCTTATTGAAGTGGTAATTTGCATATTGAACCTTAGGTTTTGGGTAAATTGCACTTTACACCAAAACTAGGTTTTAATACACAAACATTGTCCAACAAGCTTTATCTTGGTGTCCAAGCTTGTAGAAACCATACTACTACATCATATTCACTATTATGATGTATCAACATCAGAGGAACATATTATTATGTAACATCTGCAAGTTATCCCCTTAACTTGGGTAACTTGCACTTTAGTCCAAAATAAGCAAACATTGCTTCAACATTGTTCAAACAGGACCAAAATTGAAACATAAGTTCCTCATGAGGCCTAGTTACTTTTCACAAGATAAGATTAAAATTATAATCATATTTCTTAATCAAAACACCTAGGGTTAAAGCATAACCCAGGTCGGGGATGTTACAAATTATCGACCCATTATAATGATTTCATCCCCGAAATCCCTAGATAAAGAAAAACAGATAGTATTCATGCATCATATCATCATGTCATCACATAACATTTCATTATTATGGGGACACCATAGAGTTTTGATCAATACAAATTTATTCCATACAAGTTTATCATGGAATGATTCACATGGAGCATATACTCCCATGTTCCTTAGTTAGTTCAGTATTTCTCTTTTAAGATCACAATTATATTATGTCATCTACTTGAGGCTATACGTCTTTTCATACTCTGATTGTGTCGTCTCACCTGATAACACCATACTAACTTTCCTTATACTAGCACTATCTGTCTCATTAGTTCTGCATTCTCTTGTCATAAGGAAAGGTTACTTACCAATTGAGAACTTATTTCAAAGATATCATTAATTGTTATGTTTGTAGAAAGCATAAACCCCTAACATGTGAGGTTCATAATATTTTGCAAGATCAATCTAATTTCATAGTTGACCATTCCAGGTAATCAACATAGATCATTTGATATTTATTTTGATACCAGGATCCCTTACCTTGGTATCTATTACATGTGTTAAAAACACATCACATCTTTATCTTCCTTTCCTCTTGGGACATCACTTGTTATATATATATATTTTTCTTGAAACCAAGATCCAAGGGAAACTGATAATTTTCTAAGTATCCATCATCATGAACATTTTTATCTTATGCACATCAAGTGTCCTAAGACCCACTTGATGGTTATGTCCCTAAAAGGAAAGATAACAAGGATTCATATTCCTCTTATTATCTCATGTATTTTCAACTATACATGAAACATTTACTCTTTCATCTCATACTAGGTCCCTTGCCCTCAACATAGGAATCCATAAGGATGATTACATAACATTATTCCCTTCTTTATTGGTATCTAGCATGTTTATTACCATCTCATGATCTCTTCATATATATTTTTTCATTTCTTCAGTATGGAAAATATCTTTATTATACTTACATATTTATAGGATAGGGATCATCTCCCTTGGTCCCATTCTTGTCTTATGAGGACTATACTTTTATTTCCTCATACAAGCATGCTCATCTGAGATTATCTTAGATTTCTCTTTCTTATGCTTAGGACAGGACACATTTATTCATTCCACACTTCTTATTTCATGATACTCATTAGATTGTATCAGAATGACTGCTTGATCAGGGCAATAAAAAAATAACAATCTAAGAGTCTCCATACTTACTTTATCATCAATAGTTGTATACCTGGCCAGGGTATATAAATACTGAGATATGGTAGTATGCACTTATATACTGTCATATTCCTTCCTTTTCATATTATCACAATAAAAATAAGAATCATTACTGGATTTTATCCAGACATCTCTTCAATACCTCATCTTCTTCTAACAGAGGTAAGAGTAACATGAAACATCTACAATGTTTATTATGCAAAATATAAGTCCTCATAGGTCTAATCAAGGAAAGTTCAATCAATTACTTTCTCAGCTTAATCCAGGAAATCATAAAAAGACATATAAGAATGAAATTATTTTGTCTAACCTGTCATGATTCATGGATTATTCACTGCGTCAGGCTGATTCTGCCTCAGAGGTTGATTCACCATAACATTTCTAGCTGAGCAATTTCTTTCCAGATGTCCTACCTGTCTACATAGGTAGCAAATTCTGGGTGCCAGGTATGGTCTAGAGGGTTCTTTACCCTTTCTAGATGACCATAGCCTTGATGTACTAGGTCCTGGTTGTACTGGTGATACAAAAGTCTTTCCCTTTATTGGAACTACTAGGCCTCTATTCCTGGATTTGGATAGGCCTTTTCTTAATCATCATCTTATTTTTCTTTTCTAAGCAAAACCTTTTGATATGTCCAGGTTCCCTGCACTTGTGGCAGATCCTAATTTCAGGTTGTATTCTATTCCCTACATCACTATATATTGATTCAACAGGCTGAGGTTGAGCACAGACTTGTTCTAAGTCCAGAACTTCATCATTTCCCATTGCTTCAACCAGTTGTTGTGGATTACATATCCTGTTGATGTCCAAAACATCATTAATGGGGGTTGGTAATCTAGGTTGTATTACTAGTGCTCGATCCACTAAATACATCATGGTTGCCCTAAGTTCCCCAACAATGATACCTAGGGAAGGATTTCTTATCACAGTTGGATTAGCTAGGGGATTCTCAAGCAATTGTCCCTCTCTTTCCTGCTCCCCTACACCTCTTCTTGGTGCAGCATTGTTGCTTTATGTAGCAACCTCCTCATGTGTCCCAGTCATCTTCAAGTTCTTCTTCTCCTATATGGGTAGAAGACACTATCAGATACATTGGGTGACACTAGAATAGACTCTTCTACCTTAGTCCTATGTCTCTGTAGACTCAGTGAACCTAGAGCTCTGATACCACTAATTGTAGTGATCGACTCGTGAAAACATGATTAAGTAATGCAAAAGAGAATCATTTGTAGCTGATTACTGAAAATCACTAAAAATTAAAACTTTTTGCAAAGAGATCCACACATAGGAAATCTTTTTCTTCAAGAACCAAAGTGTAACATTTACATTCTGTTTCAAAATACAAGTCTTGCACTATCTATTCTCGATATTCACAACATCAGTTGTCTCAAGACATAATATATAGACATCATATAACTTTGAGGCATCAAGCCAAAATCTCGGATCAATTCATTAAAACACTAACTATAAATTCTGAGGACCTGAGAGTACAGAGACGACACATAGGACTACTATCTAGACAAAACTTGGTAGCCAGTGCCTCCACCTGAGTCATCACTGTTGTCCTTGATATTGTTGTTGCTTTTCTCTTGCATTTGGGTTCCTGCTTCTTCTTCTGTGATTACCTAAAAGCATTGGATCCCACGGGGTTGAGACAATTGTAAATTGTCCCAGCGGGAGATATAACCCTCTGCCAAAACATTGTTATAGCAATTTATTATAATTAAAACTGAGCAGGAGTTCTTATATAATAATAGCAGTATTAATCATTGAATGAACAATGTAAAGTAATTTCCTTTCCTAAGGCGAGCATTGTATCTCCTCATGGTAGATTCACATTTCACATATCTACTTGCATTGAATGTAAAGAGATATAAATAACATTTATCAACTAGTGTTGCATAAAAGAAGTATAACATCATCCAATGAATTTCCGTATTCAATCCTTAAGAAAACATGCTAGACGACTGATTACATTTTACAATCACACTTATGCCCTGAGGAGATGAGGTATACCGCTCATACTCCAACCGACCACTGCGAAGTCAAAATCGATACCATACAAAGTCAAAGGTAGAGCCCGCTACCAAGATCTCCCATATCTTAGTCAGCGCGAGATTACATGTAGGACATCTTGTGTCTCTGCTATATAGCTTTCCAGGGTATACTGGCAACTTAGCTATTAGAATTACAGTGGCGTGTTGTACTCTCTTTGCGATCATGAGATCTCATGTTTATCTCCATCGATCTGACATTAACATTATTGGGAGATGTGTACTGCATCTGTCCCAATCATCGGGGGATTCATGATACATCCATCTCGGTACAAGTAATGAAGGATTGAGAGGTTTGTTATTTACCTTTCATCAATTCCCTCATTAGGACGTCAGGATACAGTTGCCCATTGCCCCCACATATTCAAAATATGTGTTCCGGGTTTTGCCGCAGAGCACTTGTTTCACCATCACCAATTGCTGACGATGATGGATCTTTGGTCAGGGCTCTACATGATATGATTTCACTTGATTAATTAAGTACATTATCATATTCTTTTAGCATCAGTCAAGTTCTCAAACATAACTTATTCAGACAAATGTCATTAAGAAACAAGTACTATTTTCATCAATCACTTGTCAGTCTTTATAAGACATTGGGATCTGAGTCCCTCATTGCATTTCTTTGAAAGTTCACTTCCCTCAGCAGCATCACTATCATACTTATCAACTTTGGGTATTCATACCCTCAATTCATCACTATCACTGTTACCATTTGTTAGGTAACTATTACCTCTGGGTCCTTGGACTGAGGTATGCATAATACTTGTTACACAAGTATCTCACATGGCTCTCAAAGCCTATTAAATGTTTTTTCGCCTTTCACTAGGCAACAACTTACTCATGGATCTCACATTTTGTTACTTTTACTAAGCAACAACAACATTAGGCACATAAGGCCATACAACATGTTAATTATATGAAAGTCATAGCTCATATCTGGCTATGTTCATCATCTCTTGATATCTACATGGTTATGATAACAGTCATGTAAGTCATTTGTCACATCATATGAAACATTAGTAACACCACCATCCTTTATCAGGATTAGGGTTATCTATCAATTAGGGCTTTTCATTCCATTTACCCAAATTTAGGGTTAGGGTTTCCCGTCATGCTTTAATTAGGGTTTCATGCTCACATTATTAGTTCAACCCTAATGTATTACTCCACACCTCTAGGAGCTACCAGGACATCATAAGTATTTTCTTATGATTACCATTCTTATCATATATCATTAATGATCATCAATTCAAAGCATGAGTTCATTTCTCATCCTTGTCATGATATAATTACATTATACTCATCAATTGGCTTAACCCCATTCTCAAGGTACATTAATTAACACTCATCAAAGTGCAACAACTCATTACATTTCATAGTAAATGTTGCATAACACACTTCATATGTTTCTTACCCAATTATATTGGATTTGGAGTATATCAAGGTATATAAAAACTGAAGTGCTGAATGTGATAACTATCATATCTTGATGTATCACTTTCTCATCATTTTAGACTCTCTTGAGTTAACCAACTTATCTTGTATTAAGGTATTTCCCCTCTTAATACATTACATCACTAAACTCTCACCTTTAGCATATAATGCATAGGCCACACATTAGAGTTGTCCAATTATCTTTAATGATATGGACTTGTCTAATGCTAAAGACATTGCTTACAATAAGGTTACTTATAATCAAGCACATGAAATGTTTCACCTTTATAAGGTCATTCCTTCTATCTCATCATTAGGGTTTCCTTATACCCTTACTTAAAATTAGGATTATGATTCATTGTCATATTGCCCAGAATTAGGACTTTATGCATTATGACTTCACATTAGGGTCTCATATACCTTCACCCTACTTGGGGCCTCTCATCACAACATAGCATTAGAACATCATGTGGTGTTAGTTCTTAATCACGATTTCTCATGGAATCACCCTCAACTAGGGTTTCTCATGGAATCACCCTCAACTAGGGTTTCTCATGTCATTACATGATATCACCCTAAGTTTGATTCTCACATCACATCACCACATCAATGTCCCATATACATCATTCTAACTTAGGGTTTCTCATGACATAACCCTAGAATAGGATTTCACATGGAATCATATTTAATTAGGATTCCCACCATAGTCACCCCCAATTTGGGTCTACTATTCATCTCCAATAGGATTTCATTAAATTATATCATTACCCTAGATTAGGGTTACATCCTCACCCTAGATTATGGTTTCATTTAAAATTTCCCTCAACTAGGGTTTGAAATCAATAACCCTGTCAATTAGGGTTTATGTTCATAATTAGGGTTTCATGATCTCTTTACTTAAGGATCATACCCTTAATCACCACATGAATCATATTCATGTATGAATTCATGCTAACATCTTCTTAACTTGATAAGGTCATATCATCCCTTCAATCAAGTACATACAACTATGATTAACATAGTGTACCAAGTCATTGATCCTATAAGCAATTAGGGTTCATCCCTTAATTGGCACTAATCACTTAGGTACTATTAGGGTTTCAACCTTTGTACCTTCATTGATTATCATTACTAATCATCATTGGATCAATGGATCATTCATCATCTTAATTCTCAAGAGATTCAATCACATTGGACCTCAATTACAATAAGTGTCCAAGTGAAATAACCAATTGAATCCTCAATAAACTATGACTACTTGAGCCCCAAACGGTCTTGGTCTTTCAAATTTCAAACGGTTTGAAACCGTTTGGTAAAGGTGGTGTTTGAAATCGTTTGCTAAAGCAAGTGCTTGAAACCATTTGCTAAAGGTGACCTTCAAGACCGTTTACTAAAGGTGGTCACTTGAAATATTTTGCTAAAGAAACTTTTTGAAACTGCATGGGCTCAACTAGTTTGGGATCATTTGGTCCCAAATGGTCTTGAGACCGTTTGGACTCAAACGGTCTTGAGACCATTTGGTCCAAACCTCCTCAAAACAACATGGACCAAATATGCTCTCAACCAATCAAATTGAACTAGGGTTTCCAATGTTGATTCCTTCAATCATTGAATTCATGGAACCAATCATCAATTGGACATATCCTCATACTTCAATTGAGTTAAATAGATCAACCTTCAACTGATTTGACCCTCAATTGGTCACCAATTAGGGTTTGAATCAATTGGATTAGGGTTTGGAATTGTTGATTTTTCAACATTAATCAATGTGAGATTGGTTACTTTGAAACCATTGAGCCTTCATCCAAATTGGGCATGACCTGACCCCAATCGGTTTTGAGATCATTTGGATGACCTCCAAACAGTCTTCATACCATTTTCCCATGTCAAAATCAAATCCAAGTCAATCAATCAAGGTTTGGATCATTGGATTGATCACCAAATCAGCATTTGATTGCACTTTGACTTAGTACCTTTAGATCTTCAAACACCTAACCATACTTGTCCCTAGACCTCCAAATGGTCTTGAGTGACCACCAAACGGTCTTGAGACCGTTTTGGTGACCTCCAAAAGGTCTTGAGACCGTTTTGGTGACCTCCAAATGGTCTTGAGACCATTTTCCCATCATATCGTCAAAATCCATGACATCCAGTTAGGGTTTGGGTCATTGGATTGATTAACAAATCATCACTCAATTGTATTTCAATTTGGTATCTTTGGACCTTCAAACACTTGGCCATGCTTGAACCTAGACCTCCAAACCATATTGGGTGACCCTCAAATGGTGTTGAGGCTGTTTGGGTGATTCCCAAATGGTTTTGAAACCGTTTGGGTCAATCAACCCAAAAGATCAACTTATTCAATTGCGAAATCGGGACTTAGCCGATTAGGGTTAATACCATATGTTTGGATCTTCAAACACTTAACCATATCCAACCCTAGACCTCCAAACGGTATTGGGTGACCGTTTGGGTGGTCCCCAAATGGTTTTGAAACCGTTTTGGTCAATCAACCCAAAACATCAACTCATTCAATTGCAAAATCAACACTTAACCGATTAGGGTTTATGCCATATGTTTGAATCTTCAAATACTTAACCATACTCAACCCTAGACCTCCAAACGGTCTTGGTTGACTTCGAAACGGTCTTGAGACCGTTTGGGTGATTACCAAATGGTTTTGAAACCGTTTGGGTCAATCAACCCAAGTTTCAAACTCAATCACTTATGAAATCAGCACTCAACCCGATTAGGGTTTAGGTAATTGATGGACCTTCAACTCATGATCCAATTGGAGTTAATCAATAATAATTGATGTGTCTTTAACCTAGATCATTATGAACAAATCCTAAAACAGTCAACCCTGGTCAACATCACTAAACGGTCTTAAACTGTTTGCTTCTATGCGGTTTAGTGAAACTGTTTCATTCCAAACGGTTTGAAACCGTTTGCTCTCAAACTGTTTGTGAAACCGTTTGCTCTCAAACGGTTTGTGAAACTGTTTGGACATATGATTTAAACCATTTGGTCTAGATATTTGGGGAGATGTGTGCTTATGATGATGTCATCATCATCAAGCTCTAGACCCATGAAACCTGCTGTGATTTCCATGGAGATTGCATCAATCAACCAAATCAATATTTGTAAATAGAGAAATGATCATTATTTGATGGGGAATTGAATGCAATAACAAAATTAGGGTTTCAAGTTATAAAACCCGCCTCCAATTGAGCTCCAAAGCTCCAAGATCATGCCAACAATTGTGGATGAAGCTTTTTCAACTCCCCTTAGGCTCGTCCTCAAGGTTTGAGTGAAACAGAATGATTAGAATCGAAATAGGAAGAAATCATGCATTGATTTGTGATTTCCACCATGAAATCGTGGTGAACCAAGGTCAAAAAGCTTACCAACAGGTAGGGAGTCGTCTTCCTGATCCTCCCAAGCTCCCTTGGTTGTTTCCCAAGCAAGGAGAATAAGTGGGGTCGAAAAAGCCTTTCATTTGGCTTGCAAAAGGTCCTTTTATAAAAAATCAATGAGAGAGAATGTACTTTGCAAAAATCCAATTAATACCACAAATGTGGCCGCCTCTTCCCCTATCTTGTTTTCCTATTATCCCTCTCAATTATCCATGATTTAAGGAAAAGCAAATCAAGCACCTTAAATCATATTATATTAATATCCATATGTGAGTAGATATTTCTTTTTCTTATAAAATTGTGTGTGAGTCATCCACTCCCTTGGATATTTTCATGGTCCTTGCAAAGATCAAGGAAGTCACACACACATATGAATCCAACCATTTTAATTTTGGTTGAAGGCCCTTTAATTAATACATTTATTGTTGCCCTAAATCAAATTAGGGTTTCAATTAGGCATTAATCTTGATTATTTTAATATCAAGATTCTCTCTCCTCCAACTTAATTCAAATGAGGCGCACCCCTCATTTTCTTTTCTCTACATGATGCCAAGAAACATTAGGGACCTTATTGATGTGGTAATTTGCATATTAAACCTTAGGTTTTGGGTAAATTGCACTTTACACCAAAACTAGGTTTTAATACACAAACATTGTCCAACAAGCTTTATCTCGGTGTCCAAGCTTGTAGAAACCATACTACTACATCATATTCAGTATTATGATGTATCAACATCAGAGGAACATATTATTATGTAACATCTGCAAGTTAGCCCCTTAACTTGGGTAATTTGAACTTTAGTCCAAAATAAGCAAACATTGCTTCAACATTGTTCAAACATGACCAAAATTGAAACATAAGTTCCTCATGAGGCCTAATTACTTTTCACAAGATAAGATTAAAATTATAATCATCTTTCTTAATCAAAACACCTAGGGTTAAAGCATAAACTAGGTCAGGGATGTTACACTAAAGAGGGAACAATGGTATTACTTAGTGTTGTATGGTACTTATGTGAAAGAGAAATCATAAACCCTAAAAAGGGATGATACTACTTAGTGTTGTATGATACTAATATGGAAGTATTATGATTGTTACCATGAATACTAATCATGTAGGGATGATGACATGAGAAGCATATCTAGGTATGGGCTATGATGCTTGTTTATTGAGAATGTTTTATAGGATTTATAAGCCTTCATATGCTTTGTGTAGTAAGAATCAATGAGCTTTGTGTACTATGTAAAATACATTGTATAGCAAGAATTATGATGTTTTTGGTCAGATGGTCTTATGGTAAAAAGTTACCTAACAAGTGGTAAAAAATATCCTATGGTGAGTTATGGGTTCAAATATCGAGATGCTATAATCATGATGATGAACTTGTTAAGAAGAGGAAATGTACTTGGTGAGTTGAGGGATTAATATCCCAACACTTTGTGTAAAGAGTATGGCTACAGGCCATGACTCCAAAATGACAATGCCTGGTAGTAGATATATGATATAAGACTGGAAATAGTTAATTTTGTGGTAATGATGCTTTAGTGAATAAATGTTATACATGTTCTTCATATTCCTTAATGAATAAGTGACATGTGGCTCATTCAAATTATAGCTGCAATGTTTTAGATAAGAATAATATTCTAATATGTTAGACATTGAATTAGCTGCTGCCAAATACATATGGTTCCTTTGTGCATATTTATCTTCTTAAGCTGCAATAATAATGTTACTGGAGAAGAGTTATATCTCTTGCTGGGAGAATTTACAATTGTCTCACCCCCGTGGGAACTACATTTTTAGGTGGACGCAGATAAGGAGACAAGAATCCTTCAGTAGGAGAAGGACAGCAGCAACAGTAGCAGGGACAGTAGTGAAGTCTCAGGTGGAGACACTGGCTATTATGCCTTGTATAGATGTAGATAGAATCCTATGTGTCATCTCTGTACTCTCAGGTCCTCGGAGTATTAGTTAGTGCTTTTGAGATTTTGGATCAGTGCCTCGAGATTTATACTGCATGTGTTTAGCTTGATAGGACAGTGAATGCTTGTAATTCGCAAAAGGAGATGATACAAAATATGTACATGTGAATAAGAATGTAATTATGTTACTTTGGTTCTATGTGAGAATGTTTTCCTTTGATGGATCTTTTGATAAAAAGGTTTTAATTTTTAGTGATTTTTGGTAATCTGTTGCTTAGTGAACGCTTCCGCATTAGTTAATCTGTTTTCGTGAGACGGTCGTTACAATTAAGTGGTATCAGAGATCTAGGTTCGCTGAGTCTACAGAGACATAGTACTAAGGTTGTAGAGTCTGTTCTAAGTGTCTTCCAGTTTATCTAATAGTATCTTCTACTCACATAGGAGAAGAAGAACTTGAAAATGACTGGAGAACATGAGGAACACATTGCTAAGGGCAATGTTGTTGCACCAGGAGAGGGTGCATGGGACCAGGAAAGAGGAGAACAAGTGCCTGAGAATTCCCACATTGACCTAATCATGATAGAGAATCCTATTTTATGCTCTTAAAGGGTAGGATAGGATAACAGTAATGCATATATAAGACTGGATACTAGTATTACAACCTAAGTTACCAGTCTTTAATGCATAAACTTTGGGCTTGGAAAGGATTCCTGAGTGACGTAGTCATGTTAAAATAGTGGAAATGTGGGAAAGATTAATAAATGCCAAGAAAGTAGACTCTGCCATAAGTCTGGACAAATAGTACATCTGTGATGGTAGTGCCCAAGGAGGGGCCATAAGCTATGAATTAAGGTAAGGTCTCTACAATTTTAGAGACATTTTCCTGGATATTCTAAAAAGCCAAAGTTTTTGGTGTCATCAGTGAAATAAATGCCTAGTGCACCAGGGCAGTAGCCACTAAGTAAAGGCAAAAGCAGCAACATGAGATAATTGGACACTATGTGTTGAAATCAACCTAATGTGGTAGGTGACCTTGAGGGGTAATACTTAAATAAAATATATATCCATCTTGATACTTCATTTCATGATTCTATGTGTTAAAGATATGAAAGTAGTTGTTTTTGAACTTCCTTTGACTAAGTCCTATAAGGACACTAGGAAGATGAGAATTTACATTTTACTCAGTGCCCTTTAAAATGTTTTATGATTTCTCTTATCTTTGTGATATAAGATGAAATATAGAAGTGATTCTTGGAGAAAATCTAGAAATGGAAAATCCTATGTGTATACTGATATGAAAAGTGAGGAAATGATAGTAAATAAAGTGCATTTTACCTAATCTCAATACTTGTATACCTTGGCCAGGTATATGATTATTGTAGATTAAGCAAGTATGAAACTCTTAGATTGTTATCTTTTTTATTGCTCTGATCAAGTAGTCATTTTGAAACAATCTAGAGAGTATAATGAAATTAAATAGGAAGATCTAAGTGAAATTTTTTCAAAATAAACTACTTAGTGAACATACTCAGTGAACTTTCTCAGTGATTTTTTCCAAAACAAATTACTTAGTGAATATTCTCAGTGAACATTCTCAGTGAACTTGCTTAGTGAATATTTTCAAAACAAATTACTCAGTGAACATACTCAGTGAACTTCCTCAATGAATACTTTCAAAACAACATACTCAGTGAATATTCTCAGTGAAATTCCTCAGTTAATACTTTCAAAACAACATACTTAGTGAATATTCTCAGTGAACTTCCTCGGTGAATACTTTCAAAACAACATACTTAGTGAATATTCTCAGTGAACTTCCTCAGTGAATACTTTCAAAACAACATACTTAGTGAATATTCTTAGTGAACTTCCTCAGTGAATACTTTCAAAACAACATACTTAGTGAATATTCTCAGTGAACTTCCTCAGTGAATACTTTCAAAACAACATACTTAGTGAATATTCTCAATGAACTTCCTCAGTGAATACTTTCAAAACAACATACTTAGTGAATATTTTCAGTGAACTTCCTCAGTGAATACTTTCAAAACAACATACTTAGTGAATATTCTCAGTGAACTTCCTCAGTGAATACTTTCAAAATAACATACTTAGTGAATATTCTCAGTGAACTTCCTCAGTGAATACTTTCAAAACAACATACTTAGTGAAAATTCTCAGTGAACTTCCTCATTGAATACTTTCAAAACAATATTCTCAGTGAACTTGCTCAGTGAATATTTTCAAAACAAAATACTTAGTGAACATATTCAGTGAATTTTCTCGGTGAATATCTTCAAAACAAAATACTTATTGAACATACTCAATGAATTTGCTCAATGAATATCTTCAAAACAAAATACTTAGTGAACATACTTAGTGAATCTTCTCAGTGAATATCTTCAAAACAAAATACTCAGTGAACATACTTAGTGAACTTGCTCAGTGAATATTTTCAAAAACAAATTACTCAATGAACATACTTAGTGAACTTACTTAGTGAATTTTTCCAAGACAAACTGCTTAGTGAACCTTCTCAGTGAATATTTCTAAATTAATTTCTTAGTGAACTTTCTCAGTGAACTTTTCCAAGAAAATAAAGGATTGCTAAGTGAATTATTTGTGTTAGATATGTATACATTTCTCTTTTGGTAAATATTCTGGGGTGATGATAGAAGTATGTTCTTTTATGCTTCTTCTTTTCAATAGTATGGACATCACATGTTTGGGGTTTATGCTCTGCATAAACATAAACAGTGATAAGGAGTAATTAATGAAAGGAACTTTGTGTGAATTATAGATCCATGGTATCTCCATAATATTAAGATGATATGTGGAGACTTCAAGGCATGATTAATGAATAATCTGTCCCTCCTTTTTTCTCGGATTTCGGGGACGAAATCTTTGTTAGGGGTTTATAATTTGTAACATCCTGACCTGGGTTATGTGTTAACCATAGATGTTTTTCCTAATAAGGTTGAGTAAATGCTTAATCTTATGTTGGGAAAAGTAATTAGGGCTCATGAGAAACTTATGTTTCAATTTTGGTCATGTTTGAGCAATGTTGAAGCAAGGTTTGCTTATTATGGACTAAAGTGCAAATTACCTAAGTTGAGGGGTTAATTTGCAAATGTTGCATGATAAGATGTTCCTCTGATGTTGCGATATCATATGAATGAATATGATGTAGTGGTATAGTTTTCACAAGCTTGGGCACCAAGATTAAACTTGTAAAGCAATCCTTGTGCATTAAAATCTAGTTTTGGTGTAATGTGCAATTTACCCAAAACCTAGAATTCAACATGCAAATTACAACTTCAATAAGGTACCTAATGTTTCCTGGCATCCTGTAGAGCAAATAAAATGAGATGGGCGCCTCATTTGAATTAAGTTGGAGGAGAGAGAATCTTGATATTAAAATAATACAGATTTAATCCTAAGTGAAACCCTAATTCAATTTATGGCAAAAATGAATGTATTAATTAAAGGGCTTTCAACAAAAATTAAAATGGTTGAATTCAGATGTGTGTGAATGGGCTTAAAGCCTTGAAAAGGCACGAGCATATCCTAAGGAGGTGAAATTCCACTCACCATTATAATAAGAAAAAGAATTTCCACTCAAATATGGATATTCTTATTATAAGGGTTAAGGTGCTTAATTTCTTTTCCCTTAATTCATGAATAATGGAAGGGAACTCGGTGGGGATAGTTATTCCCTTGCATGCAAGAACCCAAGGGGGAAGTGGTGGCAACAATTTTGGAATTAAAAGACTTTTATAAAGAATTTTCTCTCTCATCAATTTTCTTATAAAAGTACCTTTTCCAAGCCAAAACAAAGGCTTTTTTGGGTTCTTTTCTTTCCCCTTGCTTGGAAAACGACCAAGGAGCTGTGGAGGATCAGGAGGACGACCCCCAACCTGCTTGTAAGGTTCTTGACCTCCTTTCACCTTGAATCCATGGTGAAAATGGAAAATCAATGTATGAATTCTTCATAACTTGATCCCCTCTTAAATTCTAACAAATTCTTTTCACTCAAAGCTTGAGGACGACGCTTGGAATAGTGAAAGGAGTTTCATCCACCATTGTTTCCGTGAGCTTGGATCTTTGGAGCTCAATTGGAGGTGGGTTTTATAACTTGAAACCCTAACTTTGTTATTGCATTCAATTCCCCATCAAATAATGATCATTTCTCTATTTACAATTAATGATTTGGTTGATTGATGCAATTTCCATGGAAATCACAGCAGGTTTCATGGGTCTAGAACTTGATGATGATGACATCATCATAAGCACACACTTCCCCAAATATATAGACCAAATGGTTTCAATCAAATGTCCAAACGGTTTGTGTTTTGGGAGCAAACGGTTTCAAACCGTTTGGAATGAAATGGTTTCACTAAACTGCATAGAAGCAAACAGTTTAAGACTGTTTGGTGATGTTGACCAGGGTTGACCATTTGGTGACTTATTCATAATGATCTAGGTTAATGAACCATCAATTATTATTGATTAACTCCAATTGTTTCATGAGTTGAAGGTTCATCAATCACCTAAACCCTAATCGGGTTGAATGTTGATTTCATAAGTGATTGAGTTTGAAACTTGGGTTGATTGACCCTAACGGTTTCAAAACCATTTGGGAATCACCCAAATGGTCTCAAGACCGTTTGTAGGTCAACCAAGACCGTTTGGAGGTCTAGGGTTGAGTATGGTTAGGTATTTGAAGATTCAAACATATGGCATAAACCCTAATCGGCTAAGTGCTGAATTTCCAATTGATTGAGATGATGTTTTGGGTTGATTGACCCAAATAGTTTCAAAACCATTTGGGGATCACCCAAACGGTCTCAAGACCGTTTGGGGGTCACCCAAGACCGTTTGGAGGTCTAGGGTTAGGTATGGCTAAGTGTTTGAAGGTCCAAAGGTACCAAATTGATTTGCAACCAAGTGCTGATTTGATAATCAATCCAATGGTCCAAAACCCTAATTGGATGTCATGGATTTTGATGATGGAATGGGAAAACGGTCTCAAGACCATTTGTAGATCAACCAAATGGTCTCAAGACCGTTTGGTGGTAATCCAAGACCGTTTGAGTTCAGGTCGTATCATGTGATGATGATAGTTTATTGATCTCAATTGATTTGGTTCCACAATGTCAACCATTGATGGATCCTTGATTTCAAACCCTAAGTGATGGTTTCTTGATTATCAAACCTAGTTCAATTGGCTTCAAAACCCTAATTTGAATGTCTAATTGAATGGTGATTCATTGGTCCAATTGATGAATACTTTAGTGGTTCAATTTGTAATTGGTCCATGGATTGAAACATTGAGTCGATTGAGTGTTGAAGTGCCTTTTTGGTCCATGCGGTTTTGAGAAGGTTTGGACAAAACGGTCTCAAGACTGTTTGGTTCCAAACGGTCTCAAGACCATTTGGGACCAAACAGTCTCAAGACCGTTTGGGACCAAACGATCTCAAACCGTTTGGAGACCCAAAGTGCAAACGGTTTCAATACCTACCTTGTCGAATTGGTTTCAAGTATAACTGGTTCAAATGGTTTTCAATCAATTGATTTATGAGAACTAAGATCATTGAGGGTCTACTTAATTAATATTTTGAAGATCAACATGGTTAATCCATTTTAATATCTCATGTAATTGAAGGTTCAATATGGTGAGCCCATTTGGATGCTTAATGCAATTGAAGATTTCAATGGTCAGCTCAATTGCTCACTTTGTGGAGTTGAAAGTTTAATTGGTCAATTCTTTTGAATTCCTTATATAATTGATGGTTTAATTGATTCCACAATTTAGACATCTAACATGATAAAAGGCTAATCAACTATGTGATTATTAAAGATGTAGACCCATAATGATTGTGAAAGTTAACCCTAGCTATGTGTACTTAAGTGAAGAGTTGACCTAGATTAATATTGGAATAGTTAACATCCTAGAGAGGATGAGAGGGAGAGTGAATAGGAGAGTTGATTACTTACTTACTAAGCCCTAATTCTCTCATAGTGAATAAATGTGTAATCAGGGTTTGATCCATATTATGAGATCATAAAATCTTCATTGAAAAGATTGATGCACCTTGATCCTAAATTAGAGCAAGGTTATGTGAAACCATAATTTAAGGACAAAGCTCAGTGAAACCATAATCTAGGGTGATGATGTAACCCTAACTTAGTGTCACAATGCAAGAAACCCTAATTTAATGGGAATTGTATATCCTAACCCTAATGTGGGTAGGAGGAAAGAGAAACCCCACTTGAATGTGAATGGTAAACCCTAATTCCCTAAAATGGGATAAAGTTATATGAAACCCTAATATAGGGTAGTGCCATTAATGCTAATGTGAAGCCCTAACACTGGGAAATGTGTTGTGAAATCTTAATTTCACATAATGCTAGGTGAAACCTCGATATACAAGGATATTATGTGAAACTCTAATGAAGAGTGATTCTAGGTGAAATCTATATATGTTTATGAGATGCTAAGTAAACCTCAAATTATAACTATGGAAATCCTATTCCTATTGATATAATAGTTATTAATGTATTGACAAATGAAATACCTAGAGGGGTTGATTATGGATATCCTTATATTAATAATCCCTGACTAAAGGGGTGATTCCATATCATTGACAATGGTTGTATTTTCTAAATAGATGAATCATGATCAATACATTGCATAATGAATGTAATGATCTAGTGCATAAGTATTAGGATGGGATATACCCTAATACAAGCTAAGTGAATAAACTCATGTAAGATGAAGGTGTTGAGGGAAGTGATACATCAAGATATGATAGGTATCACATCCAACACCCCAATTCTGATATACCATGATGTGTTATAAGTTCATTATAATTGGAATAGATGACACATGAAATGTGTCATGATAATTGTTACATTGAGATGTAATGCACTTTGTTAAGTGTAGGCTAACATGCCTTATGAAAAAGTTAATCCAAATCAATAGACTATGATACAATCATATTCTGATAAAGATGAGAGATAAAAATCATACTTGGTGTTGATAATACATTCAATGATGAATGATGAGGATATATAAGTATGTTTGAATACTTATGATATCTATTTTTGGTTTCTAGCTTTGAGAAGCAATGGAATAGGGCTCATCATTAATAATATGATCTTAAGAACCCAAGTGGTTATTTATGGAACACCCTAATGAAGGGTGATGATATAAAAGAGAAACCATGAACCCTAAATGTAGCAACCGACTCATGAAAACATGATTAACTAATGCGAAAACGAATCATTTGCAGCGGATTACAAAAAATCACTAAAAATTTAAACTTTTTGCATAGAGATCCACACATAGGAAATCTTTTTCTTCAAGAACCAAAGTGTAACATTTACATTCTGTTTCAAAATACAAGTCTTGCACTATCTCTTCTCGAGATTCACAACATCAGCTGTCTCAAGACATAATATATCGACAACATATAACTTCGATGCTTGTAATTCTCAAAAGGAGATGATACAGAATATGTACCTGTGAACAAGAATGTAATTATGTTACTTTGGTTCTATGTGAGAAAGTTTTCCTTTGATGGATCTTTTGATAAAAAGGTTTTAATTTTTAGTGATTTTTGGTAATCCGTTTCTTAGTGAACGCTTCAGCATTAGTTAATCTATTTTCGCGAGACATTCGTTACAATATGAGCATTTGCCGGGAGGCCCCTCAGATCTCACATCTATTTTTTGCAGATGAAAATATCCTTTTTGCTAGAGGGATAAGAAATGAATGCCTGATAATTGCTGAAATCATCAGCCAGTATGAGCAGGCACCGGGTTAAAAGGTCAATCTCACCAAGTCCAAAATTGCATTTAGCAAAAAGATACCAAGAAGCAAAAAAGACGAGCTACGAGATTTGATGGGAGTAAAAGAGGTGGACAAATAAGCATCTTATCTGGGGATGTCGGCAGCCATTGGGAGGTCAAAGAAAAAAGTTTTTGAGTACATCAGGACCAGAGTGGGCAAGAAACTACAAGGATGGAAGGAATAACTATTATCTAAGCTAGGGAAGGAGGTGCTTCTAAAGGCTTTCGTGCAGGCTATTCCTACATATGTCATGAGTGTTTTCCAACTCTCGACGGGACTTATTGAGGATATAAACTCTATGGTGGCCAAATTCTGGTGGGGGGAAAAAGGGGGAGAAAGGAAGATTTCCTGGTTGTGCTGGGAGGGGCTGTGCAAGTCCAAAAGGGAGGGAGGAATGAGCTTTAGAGATATGAATACTTTTAATCAAGCTCTGCTGGTGCATCAACTATGGAGATTGTTCACGAAGCTAGATAGACTGGTGGCTAGAATTTTGAAGGCCAAGTACTACCCAAATAGCAATTTACTGAACGCCCGCCTAGGGCTTATTCCAAGATACACATGGCGTAGTCTGTGAGGAGCAAAATCACTCTTTCTACATAGAGTCATGAGAAGAGTTGGAACTGGCCGGGATATTGACATATGGTCTGAAAGGTGGCTACATTATGGTGATGAGGACTTAACAGTGTACAGGATGAAAGAACTAGCTGCACGAGCAAGGTTAGCGAACTAATGGTGGAGGGGCGCAGGGAATGGAATGTGGACAGGTTATTAGATACCTTTCCTAGGGACATTGAAGCACTAATTATGGTGGTCCCCCTACCTATTACAGAGCAGAAGGTGGGATGTTCTGGTGTCCAAGTCCAAAGGGTAACTTCACAGTCTGCATGGCATACTCGATGGGAAAGTTGGGAGGCGTAGCTATGAGGGAAAGGGACAAGGTGGTACCGCATGATCTTTGGAGGATGATATGGGGAAGTAGATGGCCTCCAAAATTGTCACACTTCCTTTGATGCATTTCCATGGGGGGGTTAGAAACACTGAGTAGGCTCAGGGACAGGCATGTTACAGATGATGGGGTATGTCCTATATGTGCTTTGTAGGAGGAATCCATCCAACATATGTTGAGCCATTGCTCGGGGGCAGAGATAGTGATGCGGGAAAGCTGGTTACAACCTACGAAACATCTGGGAAGCCAGAGGAATCTACATGACAATATCGTGGAGTTGCTTGGGAACTGCACAGAGGAGGAAAAGGATGAGATAGCTGTGGTATGGTGGACTACATGGACATGCCGAAACAAAATTTTTTTTAAGGATGAGGCCCCTTTCCCGAGATCTATTCTTCAATCATATCGGGCAATGATTGCAGACTACCATTGTTTTAAGTGGGGCGCTGAAGAAGGACAAGAAAGGATGGGAAGTGCTGGAGGAGGAGTGGCTGCTGGGGACACTGTGGCTAGTTTGTGTGAGATGGGAGTATGCATGGGAGATGGGATGGCTCTTCTTGCATGTTGACACAGTAGTGAAGGCTGATGGGTGTTGTGCCTTGGGAGGAGTACTATGTGTGAGAGGAGGCTCCTTCATGGGGGATATGCAAAAATGCGTAAGGGCTGTGTGGACTTCAGACATTGCAGAGGCTATGGATGTTAGAGAAGGGATACTACTTGCTCGAGATTTGGTGCCATCAGAAACTCATATTTTACTTTGCTCTGATTCCCTGAATGTAGTGAATGCCTTAAAATATCTGAATAAGCATCCTAGATACCTGCGTTTGATTGGTGCGGACATACGTAGTGTAGCTTCCAGTTTCCGTTCTTATAGTTTCATTCATGTAAAATGAGCCCAAAAATCTATGGTTAATTTCATTGCTCAAGACGCTCTAAATTTCGGTGGGCACACTTCTAGATGGGTCACTATGCCTATTCAATGGAGTTATGCAGCTGAGAATGATGTATTTTTTGTTTCTTGATCTATGCATGAATGAAAGTTTCTGTTAAAAAAAAAATCTTCTAGTGAATCAAGATCCATGTTTCATCAAATCTTGACTTAGCTTTGGCTGATTACCCTCAACTTGACTATTTAGGTACACAATATTTGTCAATTGCATCTCAAGGAACTCTTGGATAGATGATTTTCACAACTCCTTGCCATCATCATCTACATGCCTCTGGCACTTAATCCCATTAAGAATCACCATTTAAGACTGACCCAAAAGCCAACATGATAGAATATGCACCTTTCTTTGGTAGAAATTACATATCTACCATCACACTTCCATGAGATAGACAAGGCACTATGCTTTGTCATAAACTACACTTGGTTGATGAAGCTTTTCATGTGTGCTACCTTCTTATGGAAATCATCTAAGACTTAATATTGTATTGAGGGATTTTATATAAAAATACATATACATTTCCAATCACCCAATACTTAGTACATATCATATACATGATACAACCATAAATGAGAACATGCAATAACTAAAACACAGAAGCGATGGTTATGGCCATTCTATTATAATTCCTTGGAGGCACAAAGAATTACTACCACCAACGTTCCACATCATACACAAACTCTTATTTGTGAAGATTTGTGCTCAAACCACTCTGGGTTGATCGGTTTAACTCTTGAACCATTCAGCTTGCCTCTTGGTCACTCAGTTGCACTCTTGAAATAGTCTTCTGGTTCTCAGGTCAAAGCGGTGTCTGGACTCCTCCATTCAGGTCATCCTCTTGTCATCTGGCCTCCTCAGTCCTCCAATCGACGGTTCCTCTCAAGCTGGTCAGTTTGCCTTGTGCATGACCTCTTCTCATGATGAAAAATAAGTTAAACTATCTTATTTCTTATTACATTATATAAGGGAAAACCTCGAGTTACATTCGAGGGGAAATAGGAAGATGAGAATTAATTTACATTTGGAAAGGAGAGAGAGGATCGACAAGAAGATGAGTAACAACAAGAATAAACAACCACAACCAAGCACACACAGATCTGGGGTTAGTGGTCATTACCATGCTTCACATCAACCATCACAACTGATTTTAGGGTGACGTGTGTAAAACACATATATATCATATATACATATATTTAGTTTATGGAGTCGTATGTGGAATTTAATTGGATATTTACATTAATCATTTTAATATTCACATCATATACAATAAAATAATGAAAATTAAATCCGATCATATCGACATTACCCTCTCCATAGCATCATGCTTCTTCTTCATCAGACATGACACACTCCTTCAACAACAACAACACTCAAACAATCATCATTAATGACCTCCTCCATGGAAGGTGGTTGGCAATGTCCTCCAAACGTTAAATGAAAGCCTCCAACCTCTAGAGTAGTCCACACAAATCGTTAGAAACTCCATGTTATTCTACTAGAGCCAATGGGAAGGAGCCATCCCCTCTTGTCGATGTACTAGTCATTGACATGCTCTCTAATAAGTGATCCTTAGTTTTTCTCTCCCTTTCTATCCCTCCCTTATGGGTAGGACTTGCTTGGGCTCTCTATTGGTTACCACAAACAGAGATTAAAACAATTGTCAAAGCAACTTATTCTCAATTGTGTGTATTGAGAAACCCCCAATACCCCTCTATTTATTGTAGAGGCTAGGGTCATGGTTTCTAGTCTATGTGGGAGTAGAAGGGTTCAAAATTATGAATTATCTGGAACCTATGAATGGAGAACCAGTCATATTGTGAGAGAATCAGATGTCTCACTAAGCGAGACGGTCATTTCATGTAGTTTCCTGTAATGAATCATATTGGTATTTAATGCCCAATTAATGATAAACATGACATCAATAGCAATCCTTGTCCCAACTGAATTGGCAATTGAATCGGGCATCCCATAGGGTGAACCGGTCATCTCACATAGTGAAAAGGCAATTTCACATTTTGATATGTTTGTTTCACAAGTGAGATGGTCGTTTCACTTGTCTAGTTCAGATAAAGTTCAACAAGTATTGATTCCAATTGACTTGACACTCCAATTAATCAGTTCAACACATGAACTTGATAGTTCTGAGTTCATCCAGTTGATCTATTGTTTAGTAAAATACCTAAACAACTTTAGTAATCAAATTAAACATCATTCATGTCTATACTCCTTTAATCAAAGTGTATCCTATGCGTATGACCCAATAGGTCCAGAATTACATTGGTAGTGAATGTTCATAACACTTTTTGACATCACAAACAAAGAGCAGTTCCTAGTCACACATCATTTCTACCCAAGTGATTTGGAAATTTGGAGAACAACTTCAACCTGCAATCCGTATTGATGTTACCGTGATCGTATAGATCCTTAATCTCTGATATCCGGATTGAACTTATGGCATGGAATTATCATCATCTCAACGTTCAATCCATGTTCCTTGAACTAGACAAGACTGTATGAGATGATTATGAGTACTCATATCATATATCGAATCACATGAGTACGGTGATACATTTCTTAGTCTTTCTTATCAAGAGGCCATAGATATCAAACTCCTTTAGGAGGGACAAATCCGATCTACATGTCTCACACTCAAATCCCCATGTGTCACAGTTAACCAATCATCACCTTTATGGCAATCCTTATTAAGGGTTACGTTTGATGATGTCAAAGTATACCAAGCGACATGTGAAGAATGTAGTGACTTCAGGTCTAAGAACCAAAATCACCACTATCACTATGGGACCTGATTCTGACTACCATTTCATGCTCTCCATGTATCACTCTCAAGGTGGGTCTGTCTGATACACTATTCTCTAACATGTATTTCAGTGTTTGACTTGATATCACATATCATGACTAATGATAATATGTCATCAGTCAACACACACTCATCTTATGTATTATTGTTGTTTATTTTTCTTCCATAATAATATTCGACTAGGGACATAACAAGAATGTATGTACTCTTATCATACATATGATCTCATCATTCAGGTCCTTAATCTGAAGACATATGTCATCGATAAATGTCATTCTTTAGACATATACTATGTATCTATCATCCTCTCATGACTAAAACAAACATCATAGATGAAATTACCTTTATTATTATCAAATCAATTATATAATTCCACACTCCAACCATCATATGATTGTCTCTCTGGGCATACATACCAACACTATATAGGAGAGTTTGGTCTTTAAATTCCCAATTGAATGATGAAACTCGTCATGGGGGTAACCAAATTTCATTACATATATGTACTACCACCGGTACACCTTATGGCCATGGAGGATGTAATTAGTTGTGAATGCGAGGAGAGGGGATGTCCTCAAGACCATTGGATGTCCAACCTTATGTTGTTCTAGTACCTTTACTAAGACCCTTGCTCACCTCATATAGGGATCTAACATAAAGGTTGGCTCTTGTTCCACAAATGCATGTGTTTATAGGAACGTATAATGCATGTGTACATATTTTATTTTTTGTGGAGAAAGGTCATCACAAATAAGAAAACAAAATTAAAAGTGAGTGGGAAACCCCATGAGAATAATGTCATTATCCATTTCCCAGAAGATGACTTTCATGCAACCAAAAATGGAGTCAATAGGAACAAAACTTTCTCATATGGAAGTATTTCTTATCCTTCTCAGCGTTTTTAGTTTTAGTCTGAAAATGAAAACAAGAAAAATGGTAAGTGAATAAGAAATCCTAAAAGGGGAATGGACACAAAACCCAAAATGGGAAGTAGGAGCATCTCTGAGAAAAGGATAGAAGTTGAAAACTAGGAAACCCTAATAGATTCCTTATAAGCAGGAGGAACTTGAGGATATGGAAAACAATTTGAGGACCTAGGTTCTTTTGAAACACTAGATTGCATAAAGGTTATACGGATAACAATTGGCTTTATTCTTCCACCCGAACCCTTATAGTTTCCCCTTGAGAAAAATAGAAAAAAACTTAGAAGAGAGAAAAATAAGATAACCAAATAGAAACATCAAGAAAACTGAATAGGCAAGAGGAAATCAACCTATATCATTTAGCTATCCCCACTAGAATCTCTAGAGTGTTTTAACTACCTAATAAATTCTTCTAAATTAGGTATCCCAATAGTCATATAAAATACATTAAAAAATAAGCTTGAAGTCTGCCCCTAGTTTTATATGAAAAATGAGGAGAAGTAGAGTATTTCATTTGAACCAGTGAAAAAGCACAAGAAAATCAAAATTAACACCACCTTAGGGAGGATAAGGAAAAGTTGTAAGTGTGACAAAACACCAAATTTGATAATCTTCTTATGAGTGAGGAAGGTGTTAGAACCTCCACATCACCCAATATTTCAGTATTGAACCCATTCTTTGATGATCTTGAGTTCAACAAGTTTCTATTAAACTAAAGAAAACAACATAATAAAAGGTGATATTTGGTTTGTGTACCTTTAAGACTGGATACGGTCATGGATTTCCCATAATTCCCCTATAGGTCCTATATATTTTGGTGTGAGATCCTAATTGCCTTGGGATTTCCCAAGATAGAGTCCATCAATAGGTAGTTACGATGAATACATAGAAAAAAGAGAATAAATTGGAGAAAAGGATTCCATATGAGCAAGATCCAATCTGGATTGAGTAACTAAATCATATAATATCTAGATTCGATCACATATGAGAGGATTTGAGTTATTAAGGTGACCAAAATGAGAAATTTAATAAGAAGTTATAAATATCAGATATGAATAGATCACAAAAATTAAGATCATCATATGTGAATAGATCATAAAAGTTTAGATTATCGTTATGTGGCCTAACGACTTTCAGAAAATAGTCATTCTAGAGGAAGCATCCTCTAGTCACTCAAAAAACTAGAAGTAAATTAGGAGGTAGTTGTCTCTTTGACATCATGGGAGTCAAAAAAAGGCTCCAAGTATGGTGGCTATGGAGAAATATATACAGGAAAAAAAGGGTTCAGGAACCTAAGTGGAACACTCTAGAACTAGCAGTGAATCACCACCATCTATAGGAAGGACATGTATGAGACTAGTAGTTCACTAGGTGGCACTTCGCAAATGGTTGTAATGCACTGGGTGTCCCTAAAAAGGAAAGAAAACTAAATTCTTTTATCTAACTTTTTGGACTTACAGGAGCCTTCTGGTGATATTTTATACAAAATTGGATGAGATCGTAAGATTTGCATCAAAACTGCACATAACTCAATATAAAAGGAAGGAAGATAATAGAAAAATTCTTGAGGATTACTCTTCCTTATTATCACAATAGATACAAATATTTATGAAGATACTCACAATTGAATATCCATAGGATTTAAAAATAATATTTTATTCAAGATAAGCCAACTAGGTAACTTTTGGAAAAGGGGTTATACAAAAAATTAATCAATGGGTAAATTTTATTGAAGTCCATAGAAAATACCTTTTGTATAAAAACTACTAAACTATAGCAAATGGATGAAATGAGTGGATTAAGTAGGTGGAAAAATAGAGGGAAATGTAAAAAGTATTCAAATTAACTACATTATTATCCAAAGAGCTGACCAAATATCAATTGTTGGATAAAAAACCAAAAATGGGGTGTCAAAAATAGGTATCATACTATTGAAAATGAATATAATATAAATAAATGAAACTTCATCCTATCACACATGAAATATTTAGTCATTTGGTTTTGTATTCATTCTAACAATTATGCCTACATCTAACATTGTTATAGAGGTTGAACATACAAATATAGGAAGATCTTGGTGTGAAGTCGAATCAAAACAAATAGAGAAATTAATCTACAATTGGTAAGTAATTATATAGATACAACAAAGTTACTAGTAGAAGAGTTAGAACCATAGTCTCCAAATATCCTATTTTTCTCACCAGTTGATAGTTTTACATGGGTAAAAGGGAAAAAAGGAAGATAGAGTCAAGATTTTTTTTATTTCTACAGTACTATGCTAAGATGTTTGTGTAAAAGTCCCCATTTTAGTCTTCCTTGAATTTAATATTGTGTTTTTGATAGGCACAATTATTATGTGGATCCATGTTGACCAATGAGTGACTCACATTAATTGATTCTGTTAGTAAGTTGTGTGCAATAATTTGATCTCCCTATGGATTAATAATTGATCTGCCCCTTACATTATTCTATTTAAGTCTCCATTTTCCCATTTGCTTAATTTTTGAAACCCATGTATTTAACTTCATGCTTACAAAAAAACTAAGGAACTGCACTTCTAACCTTATAAATCACATTTATGTATTAGTGCACATGACTACATTTTTGTTTGGCATAATTTCACAAGTTTGATTATGCTACCCAAAATCTAGAATCCAAGGTTTGGGTTGGCATTCTACATTTTTACATATTATTGTGAAATGCATCTAATTAACCTAATTTAGAATTTTCAATCAATAATAAAGTAATATTTTACAAATCAACTCCACCCAAATAGTGTAACTACAGCTTATTTAGGATATATGAAAGAGCTCTACTTTACGAAAAGCTTATGTATTTTGTAGAGAGTATTATGCCCTAGTTAGAAATAACTACTACAACCCATGTATTTTTCACACCATCTTATGCCCTAGTTAGAAACAACTACTACAACCCACCTATGCTAATTGTTACTAGTAATATATAATTTTACCTTTTTGTTATGGATATGAATGGTATATCTTATTTTTCTTTTATTTAACTACTTATTCTGTTTATGAACACAATGATACAGATAAGAAACTAAGGTTGGAAAACAAAACACAATAGTAATTAGTCAACATACCCATAGTAACAACAAGGGAACCAAGCAAGGTCGATACCAAAAAAAATCATTGGTTGAGTTATTAAGGGAAGCATCACCAAAATGAAGAGTGGAAAGGCAAATACATGATAGCAAAGAAATCAGAGAAGCCCACGACTGTGAAGCAAGAAAGATGTAGAAGTCACCCAAGAAGAGGAGGCAGAAGGAAAGACAAGATCGATTACTACCCAAGAAGATCCTACTGGTGCAAGAGGGGACTGAAAAATGTATGATGCCAAATGAATCTATGATTCACATAGCTACATTTCCAGTGTGTTGTAACCCCAAGTTGCTAATGATCGAATTTTCATTTGAAGTCAACCTGGTTATTAGTAACCTGGTTAGATCTCACTCTCACCCTAAAAACCCACTGCACTCTCATGTCAATGAGAGCTTGAAGGACCTAGTGTCTATCTATAATATAGGACATATTACATGTAATGGTACTAATAGTACCATGTATATTAGTCGTCATGGATCTATGATCATTGTAATTTTATTTGAATAATTGGTATAATACATTTTCTAAAAAATTCTACTTATCTCATATATTACTGACACTATCAAACTAGGATTTTAGTGTTTTTACTCATTATCACCTATCATTTTTAGCCAAATTCTATAACTTTTCAAAAATACATATGTATGAACATATTTTTAATATTTTGAATTTGAATATAAGCATAGATGGCTACAAGCACATCAGTTTACTATTCATGGATATTTACACAATATTTAACAAAATCATAAAATTTAATTGAATAACACATGACTGCGTATAAAGAATACACAAGAACAGATGATTTTATGTTGTGTAACTATATCTTCATTCTATTTTCTATTTATTCTTAGTCCCTTACATCACCCATGCTTGTTTTGGGATTTTTCTTAAATTTCTATAATTGATCCATAAGAGTGTACTTTGATTATTTAACAAAATACATGTTAAAAGTAGATCTTATTAGTTATTTATGGGTTCAATATCACATCTATAAATCTTAAGATGTTGCAAAATTAATGGTTAATGTTGTTTCTTTCATACATCAGCTAACCCATGGGGACATTATGGGGGAGTGTAGAATACAAACTCTATGTAGATATTCTCTGTTGGGTATCATGTCATTTAAGATAGACTAAAAATAATGAGTCCCACTGATTAACCTAAATTACATGCCCAAAGGGGCGGATCTAGAGTAATCAAACTTTAAATTTATATCTCAATACCTAGCCCCCTGCAACGACAATACGAGGTCCAATGTAGTAAATCAAAGTTTATCCATAGGGACAATGGTGGTATATATCAAGAATTAAGAGTCTTAGCTTAGTCATAAAATACAAACAGTGGGATAAAAATGTGTGTTCCTTATGGAATGGTGGTATTTTGACAAAGAAGAAATAAGAAAGTAAACAATTGAAGATGTAAAAAAAGAAACAACAATGTCAAAAGATAAGGTATCAAGCATGGATGGAGAAACTTTGATCAGGTTTTACCATCTAAGGTCTCTCACCAACATGAAATACTCACACCCATTGTATACCCTTAGAAAGTTTATAAGAATTTTTCATTAGTGTCTTTCCCCTCCTTTCTTGATCTTAGGACATGTATAGATCAATGGTTATCTCTCTCTCAAGATGGCAAACAAACAATCAAAATAAAAACATATGATCATTGGCTTAATAATTCCAACAATGTCATGTATTCATACAACTACGTTACACATAGACATAGGATTCTACTACTCTTTTGAGGTGCTAACAATCAAACAAAACAATATGGTATCTAATCATTTAAGTGAAGCATTTAAGATATAGAGTATGGAGATAAACTTTTCTAAGAGCATATATTAAACAGATATAAGTATTTTCATGTTGGAGAAACATAGTGGCTACTCCCAACCCAAGATATATGTTTAGCAACTCATGGTGGTAAGAAACATTATGAAATTATAAGTTTGGTTAGACATGAGGATGGAATATTAAATGAAATGAAAGAGATGAAGGAAGGTGGATAGATTCAGAGAAGAAGAAAGAAGATACACCAATAGTGAACACAAACTATTCAAGGTCGATGGAAAGATTCTCCAATATAAATGTAGTGTTGGAACCAAGGTTGGCTACCCCTTTTCCCTCATACTTTTGAATAAGAAGTTTAGAGATACTTTGTAAACGTTGAAGCACAATGTCCTTTGGACTCTTATCCTTTGAGACCATGAACTGAGGGTTGATGGTGCAATGGAAGTCAATGGCAAGGCAGCTATGTGGAAGCACTTCATCGTCTCCTTCACATCATGACCCCTTCAATTAATGAGGTCATCATCTATTTATAGGAACAGGTTATGGTGCAACAGTCTTGTTAGTTGTGAATCCATTGGTCAACCAAAGTGAGAGTCCATCATTCGACAGTGTTGATGGCTCATCGGTCGATGATCTTGAAAGCCCATCAGTCAATGAGGTTGAAGACCCATCACTGGACATGGTTGAAGGCCCATCAGTCGATGAAGGTCCTGGTCACTGAGTTTCCTTAGGACAAAATATGTTGATTGAAAAAGATGGGGTTTATTAGTCGAAGAGGCTTTCAGGGATAGGAAACCATTGGTTGAAAAGCTCAATATCTCATTGATTTTGGGGAATGGATTCCTATCAGGCATTGGGCTTTCCATGATGCATCACTAGTGATTTTCTATGTAAACAATATGGAAAGAGGTCATTAGGGTAGTTACCTTGGAAATGCCAAAACAAGTGGATATATGGGAATAAAATATTGTGAAGTCGATAATATGAAGTTATAACAGCCACTTAACATTCACAAAATGGATGTTATCAACTCCCCCTTCCCCCAAACTTAGGATCTAGCTTGTCCTCAATCTAACAAATAGAATTAAGGCATCGAGTGACTTCAATGGGATTAGTTAAATTAATGTTTTTAGAGTGTGACAAATATATTTATGCCAGCTTTAGGTCAAGAAATATGTATCATGGTTGGGTTCCTCATAATCCCTAGATTCTCCCTCTTAGGTCGAGAGTTGCATTACTCTCTTTTCCCTTTACAATATTCCTCCGAGGAGGATATTTCCATTGTGATGTATAGAAAATCCCTTTCCTGGTCGTACTTAGCAAGGTTATGGATAGAGGTAGGTTTCATAGTTAACTTTTATTTTCTAATAGAGGGCCCTAGCTAATTGTGAATGGGTAGGCTATGGATGTGGGGTCTTATGTCCCTCTTAGAGTCACTCAACCAAGGGTATTGTCGTATTGACAATATTACCCTGTTGTCAGTCGAAATGTAGTTTCAGGTGATTAAGTCAGATTGCCTTCAAAGGACATGTGGGTATTCTTTGGCTTTCAGGCTTGTTCCCTTTATCATCTTGATGAGCATAGATCTCATATTTTTAATCATGATCAACTTTTATTTTTTCTCACAAGGCTTGGGGGTATTAAGTTTTTCAGGATGTGTGGGCCTCCAAGACTCATTTGATCCCTAATGAGGAATTGAGTACTAGAAGGGATATTTGATTCCTTTTTTCTAGGGTTTTATGCTTTTCAGCCTATACTTGGTATTTAAGGTGATCAACCAAGAGTGAATCATACTGGTTCCTCCATATTTCGAGGGCTTATCTTGAGAAAGAAAGCATATTTATGAATTTTATAGTATTTTGAAATAAAGATAAAGTAAAAAATCATCACACTCAGTTTTAGGGGAATTCAATAGATAAAATATGCCATTCTTGATATAATTATGCAAAGAGTTATCTCAAGATAAGGAAGTATAAGGGTGAAGGTTATGGTAACCTCTAGGAAAATTGGATCCAAAACTTATTTGTGACAAATTTTCTTTTAAAACTAGCAAAAGGTTATAGTTTCTATTCAAAATTTTCAAAAAGTTTCCAAAATGTTGGTCTTATGTGCAAGATCAAGAGTAAAGGTAGTCAGAAGGTTGATGCACACAAATGTAAATAGGTAGAGGGTAGGAGAATAATACCACCCTCACCCGTTTATAACCCCCCAAACTTGTCATACACTCTGTCCCAGAGTGTCAAAGATATAGGTTTGATATAAATGAGAAGGGTTTACTCATTGTTTTTCGGTCCCTTGATTGCTTAGTAAGAGCACAACAACATATCAACATGGGCTCCTTAGAGTGTATGGTAAGATTCATGCTATAGACTTTCAACCTTAATGTCCCTCAAAGCCAAGGGTGTTATCCAGTACAAATAGTGAAAGGCATAGTCATTGGATTGTTGAAGTTGTTGAGGGCTCCAGTGGAAGAACTGTGGCTTTTTAAAGTCTTCATTAGGGACTAATTGGTATCCCTTTCCAAGCTCTTGTATCATTTTTATGATTTTTTCTACACAATTCTTTGCTTCTTGTTCTGTGACACTCTCCTGTGTTGTCATATTTGTGTACTTGTTTGATGTGAAGGTTTCATCAAAGCTATTATATAAAGATGTAGTATTTACTTTGATGTTGACCACCAAGAGTGTCCAATGGTTATCATGCAGGGTTGGTAAGAAAATGAAACTAGAGAGAGCTTTGTAGTCTTTGTATCCTCTTCCACCCTTTTTCACATGAATTTTTCATGTTAATCATATCCTCGTAAAGTAAGTAGTATGCCATGTGTGTGTTGGGCATACTATCCCCGAGTAGGGATTGGTAAGATGACATCACACTCACAGTATTCATTCGTCTGTGCTCAAAGTATCACAAAGGTCATCCTTTAAGACACACATGTTGTTCCTCTCGAAGAGTACATCCCCAGTTCATCATCTTCTTTCAATTTGTCCATGATAATGTGCAAGGAATCCAGAGAAAATCTTCACATGACCATCTATTAAAATTTGGGAAGCTAGCCTCTATTGTCCCAACTGGCCCTTAGGGCCTGTCTTCTTGAAGCTCTTTTTCATCTTCTTGAGTGGGGTGGGTTTCCTATTCTATTTCCCCC
Organism: Alisma plantago-aquatica; assembly: GCA_963693085.1. Lineage (NCBI taxonomy): Eukaryota > Viridiplantae > Streptophyta > Magnoliopsida > Alismatales > Alismataceae > Alisma > Alisma plantago-aquatica. The sequence goes on along the minus strand of OY856414.1, from coordinate 225,100,265 downwards.
TCCTCTTGCAGATCTATGGTTTCATGTAGAGCTACTTCTGGCATGAAGATTGTCGAGGGCTTGGTTACACTTATTGGAGGAGGTGCTAATCCTTGATAAACCTTGGGGTGAGGTGCGTGCTTCTCGATTGTTGGCTTTTCTGGGGGGGCTGGTTTTGGTTATCATCCTATTCTATGGATGGTCACCCTTTTCTCCATTTTGATGCCCGCACAATTTTTTATGGATCTATCCATAAAGTCTTCTACTTCTCTTGCCATGGTAGTTTCGTAGGAAGCATCCCATATGGTTCATGTGTGGAACTTCATCTGGAGGCATTATATATCATTGAAGAAGTGGTGATCATAGATAACCTCCATGATGTAGACACATCGTAGCCTGTGCAGGTCTTCGAGGAAGTGGCACTCAAAAGGGATACCCCTATTCACTACTTCCATCTATCATAAGACAATAAATGCACAATCCTCATATTCCAGTTCCTCTTGGGGGACATTTGTGTTTATTACAAATTTCTTTTAGTTGATGATGTGGTGGTTTCCTAGTTTCTAGATGGCACACTGGAGTTTGATAGGGACTTTCTGAATGTGAAACACTTCTTTACTTCAAGATCGTGGAATTGCAAGGTAGCTCCACACTATAATAGTTGAAGATAGTAATTTTCCATTTATATAGATCAACTACCATCAACACCGACTGCTTGGTTGTTTGGATGGGCATGGTGACAAATTTTGTTTCTCATCTTGTCATGACAATTTGAAGTTCTTTGATAGGAGCTGAGTCAGGCTTGCCTTTATACAATCTCTAAAAACTTGTTGGACTTTGTCAGCATAGAGGAACTCCTCCAGCACGGTTGCATAAAGAATTGTGAATAAGCATTTATGGACTTTTTCTTTCTTCATGAAGATTCCCTAGAAGTTTTTAGAGTCCTCCCTTGGTTGTTATATATGATATATGTTCCAGGTAGACTATCATCTAGGACATCCAGAAGGTGTGGATGTCTCTACATGAGATTCTAGACACAGATAACATATCCATCCCTATCAATTTGCAAGGGAGGGGTGGAGGCATTGGGTTAGGTGACATCTCACCCTAAACCAGAGGTAGGAGATCCTTGGATGGTGCATATAGGAATAATGAAGCAAGACCGCCTTCATCTTCATCTTAAGTTCCCTCTCCACCTATAGTTTATTGGATTGCTAGTGTAGGTTCTGGACGGTCTCATGTAGGAGTTTTAGATGGAGTTGGTTCTGGAATACCAGCTGCACGAGTTCCAAATGATGTTGGTTCAGCTGGAGTTCTTTTGAAAATTGTAGCTCCTAACTCAGCCACCTTGTTAGCTATCTTCCTATCATATTTTATATTATTGATCAAAGCCTCTTCAAATATTCATGCATATGCCCATCTTGTCAAGATATTGTGAGGTTGTTGCGACATCTCTGGTGTCCAAGAATTTGGCATGGCTCTCCTCCCCTTTTTTGGATAGGTTCTCTTCACTAGATTGAACTTCTTAAGGGAGGTTGTTGTTTGTCAGTGAAGAGTTTAAGATGAATTATGTGACTAGAGCATTCGAGTTGATTGTGGATTCTTCTTCATTTCCTTAGTGGCCTTCATTATGGTTTGTCCCTATCTTTTATGAGGGAACTTTCTTTTCTTCTTATTCTCTATGAGAAGTTGGGTTAGATGGGCTTGAGGAGGCCACTTAGGGTGAAGGGCTAATGATGTGTTCGGATCTTTTTCTTGCACGCCTATCCTTTTCATGTTGTTGTCTTCCTCAATTGCTCGTAGGAGTTCCTTGTATTCTTTGTGTGTTTCATCTCATTCCTTGCACATTTCATCCCTTTCTTTTCTAAGCTCTGCCATTTTTGCTGCTATAGTAGATTTTATCTTGCATCATTGTTTGGTGTCTAGTGATAACGTCCAATATGAACTGGGAGATGTGTCATTCTTTTGTCTAAGTGTTCTACCTAAAATGTTAGTGATTGTAGGATAGAGGTTATAATTAATGAATTTAAAGAGGAATGTTGGATTTTCTCACACATGACATTGAATTGACATCCTAGTTCCTCCCTGAGGCTCACTGGATGCTTCTGTCCATGTGATTGTGTGTTTGTAGTTGTTGCATGCATTGTTCTTGGCATTGTTGCTTGTGTCGATGTTGCTTTTTCCATGTAGGGCAGAGATTGTGTAGGGTGCTCAGGATCTATTGGATGGGCCTCATATGCATTAATTGAAGACCTAGGGGCATTCATTGACTCTTACCATGGTATCTCCTATGCCACACCTTCATGAACTTAGGGATGCTCTTTGCCCATGAGTGGCTCGTCGGTGCGGGCATCAACATTGTTGACATTTTTCTCGACGTCTTAGGTGGGTTGTTATTCTTGGACTGGTACATCTGTTACCTTGGTCTCCCCTTATAGTAGAGGGATCATGTTCACTACTGATTGTGACCTTTTTAGGATTGCCTTGCAAACCTTGACTATCACTTTCATTCTTGCCACTTGTTCTATGCCCTTTTCTGGTTTTCCCACTATTTGCTTTTTGGGGGTTGTAGATTCATGCCCAGGTCATACAATCATACTGGATAGTATTTTATCTTTGTTGTCTCTAGAGGCGATAAGTTTCATAGCATCATATTAACTCATTTCTAGGAGGTGGAGTTGAGTGTTTATCTTTGATAGCATGTAGAAGTATTTTTCCCCTTGTTGTGTGACTACACCCACTACAATGAGATATTTATTATTGATGAATCTACTTACTTTGAATTTTTTTAATACCACGGGATAGAGATAGTAGAATCCAATCAGGGTGATTAAGCCTCCCATGCAAACATCTGTGGGGCCCTTGGGACTGACAATGATGGAGAATTTGTCGATGAACAATCATCCAATGTGTATAGTCCTTTTTTCTAACATGCATCAAATGTGGAAGAGATCTCCTATAGTCACATTTCCAGTGTCACACCTCACAAAAATATCATTGGCAATGACTTTTGGATCACTTTGATGAAATAGGAAGGTACTTCAGTTGCCTTTGAGGAGCCATGCTTGTGTATTGACTCCCCTGTTATCCTCTCCCAGGTCTTGTTGCTGTGAAATCTGATAATGTCTCTATCGTATCCTACTGACACACTTTCTAAATTTTATCATTCAATTTTGTAGAATATGACGTTTAGTGTCCATTCCATCAGAAAGAAGTCTTTTTCAAACACTCAGACGCATAGTTTGACATCCCCTCCAATAGTCTCCTTTTCTATGTCTTCTAGTGGTACCCTTATCAAAGAAGACATGAACTCAGTGGTTAGGTTGGTGTAGGAGTGTTGAACAAATGTGCAATTAGAATGAAGGTTGGCTCCCTTCATAAATTCTACTATACATTGGTTGATCCCCAGCCTTTATAGAGAACCCCCGTCTACTATCAGGTTGCTTTATAAGTTTGTGGTTTAGAAAAAGTGTGTACTTGGCTCGATGTTCCTCGTCCCTAGGTTGGAAAACAACTTTTGGATAGCTCAGTTCCGTCATCCTCTTCAAGTGATAGTTATGTCCCACTAGCAAAAGTTTTGCTTGTTGTGGTCTCTGTGGGTGTTTTTGATGGCGTAGGTCCCCTAGTTTCTTTTTCTGACTGAACCTTCTATGCTTCCCTTGTTCTCTTATGTACTGGGTTTCAATTTCTATTCTTAGTGCTTTATGTTTTCCCATTTTCTTCATTTCCTCGTTGGGAGGCATGTACTCCAAAGTATTAGTAGTAGAATCATGTTCTTACTCTTTGGACTCAACCAATTCATTCCCCAATAGAATAAGTAGTTTCTCCCTTTTTAATTTGAGTTTCATACATTAAGCATGGGATATGCCTGGGTTTTTGTCAAGAACTTTCATAATCTCTTGATTTTATTATCAATCCTTTACAGAGACATGTCCTGCATATTCAAGGAATCAAAAGTGATGGATGACATGTCGTTGACTAATGAAATATGTTTTAATTAGTAGTGGGATATTAGTTGCACTCAACCGATCAAAATGGAGGCTTAGGGAAGATTCAGTAATTTGTACTAATCTGAAATGTGGTAGGAGGGAATTGATCAACAAGATCTTCATCTAGGTTAAGAGGATGGGTTATCTGACAGTCAATGGAAAATCCCTTTCTAGCAGTCGATGATAAATTAGCTAAGTTACACAACCCTATGGTTGATGGGAATGCCTAATGTGCAGAAAACCCAACGATCAACGAGAAAGCAAAAAGCTTGGAGGTTGATGGGAGACCAAATCTTAGGGGATCGATGGGAAATTAGAATCCTCAATGATCAATGGGAATTGAGACTCGCGTGAGACGAAGGGTCACCTTTGTTTTAGTAGTGAAGGCATTTTGCAAAGCAACAAAGAATCGGAGAGGGAAAGAAAAACAAGGTTGGGGACACCGAATACTCAACAACTATGGAATTTCATTACATAAGAGGAATGACATGAAGTGAAGGGTTAGGGGTAGTGTCTGTTAGGTGAAGTTCTTCTCAGTGAAGTAGCAATGCACCACTTTCTTTCACCTACGTTTTCCTACTTTAGCTGGGTGGTCGGCCAAGCTCAGCCTCTTTGGTGTACGAGTCTCAAAAGGAGGAGTCAGTGCTGGCAAGTGGTTTCAAAGGTAGATAACTAGTGGCAATAATGGAGTGATTTTGATGGAGACGTAATGGCGGAGAGTGTCAGTGACGAGTCTTTTGCATTTTGGAGCAGGTGTGGAACTGGACATCAAGGTGTCACTAGGATTGTCACAAAAAGTTCAAGTTAGGTTCGAGGTGTGTTAGGTGACTAAGAGGTTTAAATACCCTAGTCCCATGACTGGTAAGAGAGATTGGCGGTCAACACGATGTTTATGAATCTAGAAGTTGATGAGATTTTGGAAAGTCAATTGGTCGCTGAGATTTTGGAAAACTCGGTGGTTGTCGACACACTATGTTTTTTGACTAACAAGAAGGTCTTGCGGTCAATGAAATTTTAGAGATCTTTTTTATCAACATATTTTTTCTAGGTCCTTGTGTGGAACTAGTAGTGCCTGAAATAAAGGGACCTCTTAGATTCATCCCCAACTTTTTTCTATATACACTAGAAATTAAGAAACAAAGGCAACCTACTAGAAAAATATAAAACCTAGGATAGATATTAGTAAAGTCTAGCTACTACAAAATAAAACAAACTAGAATTTAGATAAACAAGTTTAGAAAATCCTTGTGTTTCCTCCCAAAAAGTGCTAATTTATAGTCTTTAGTTTGACACTCTTTGGGCAATTCCCTCATTTTTTTCTGGTGGTGTAGGTGGTGGTTCATCCAATTGAACTTTAGATCCTCTTATGAAAGCTTCATCTTCATAATATATTTTCATTCTATGTCTACTCACAAGAAATGTCCTCATCTTTCCACTAGATAGATCCATCATCCCTGATGGATATATTATTGTCATTGTAAAGGGACTTGACCATCTTGACTTTAGTTTTCCAAGGAACTAAAGAGAAGAACCTTGTTTCCCTTAGACACATCTTTTCTTTTTAAGTGGGCATCATGCCATAATTTGATTCTTTGTTTATAAATCCTGATGTTTTGATTAGCATGGAGAAAAGCTCCTTTAGTTCTAGTAACTATAATAAACTCTTCTTTCCTACTAGTGTTGGGTCCATATTTAAGAATTTGATTGGCCAAAAGGGTTTGTGTGCTAATATGACTGGTAAGTGGGACACTTTTACATAGTTTATTCTACAAGGAGTGGACCTTATAGGAGTCTTGTAGGCTATACGATATGCCCATAGGGCATCATCATGCTTCATGAACTAATCTTATACGGTCCTCCTAACCGTCTTTTTCTAGAATTTTTCAAAAATTCCGATTGGAAACCTCCACTTGTTGTAAGGTTTGTGGATGAAAAGGTGTGGCAACCTTGTGTCCCACCCCATATTTCTTAAAAAGAAAAGAAAACTATCTTTCTACACAATGGGATCTCCCATCACTAATGACGGTGTGTGGGACTCTATATCTAGGAAAGATGATCTTTTCAAATAACCTCATCTTAGGTTTTGAATTGCAAGAGTGGGTGGATCTCGCTTCTACCCATTTCGAGACGTAACCAACAAAGACTAATATATACTAATTTCCTCTTAAATACGGGAAGGGATCCATATATTTGATCTCCCAAACAAAAATAATTTCAAATTAGATCCAATCAGACATTTGCATCTCATTCCTTCTGGAATTTTTTCCTGTCTATTGACGCTCTTTGCAGGTTTTCACATAGGAATGTGCATCCTTAAATAGAGTATGCCAATAAAAGGTAGATTGTATTATCTTGGCAGTCATCGTTTCTCTACTTAAATGTCCACCATAAGGTGAGGAGTGGCATTCATGAAAGATTGGTGGCACTTCCTCTTCTGGAATGCATTGACGATACAGATTGTCAACACACCTTCTAAACTAAAGCAGGTCATCCCAGTAATAGTTCTTCAAGTCGGAGAACAACTTCTTCTTCTCATTGTAAGTGATTTCTGGTGGAAACTATCACCACGCAAGGTAATGGAATATATCATAAAATCATGGTACTTTGGGCACGATAGCGTTTTCCATCATTAGAGCTTTATCCGAGTAGTTTTCATTTACCGGTGGTTAGTTATCACTGGCTACAACAATTCTTGACAGGTGACAACTACCACATTCTATGTCCACTTTTTGTTGATAATCTCATGATCAAACTCTTGTAGAAAGAGTGTGCACGTTAGAAGCCTTGGCTAGGTCTCTTTCTTATGCATTAGATACTTGATAGATCCATGATCTGTGTATACTTTCACTTTTGAGATGATAAGTTAGGACCTGAACTTGTCAAAGGAAAGAACTATTGCGAGCATTTCTTTTTTTATGGTGGTGTAGTTAACTTGAGCTTCATATAGCATTTCACATACATAATAAATCACATGGTTCTTCTTGTCTTTCTTTTCTCCAAGCACAACTCCTATGGCATAGTCACTTTCATCACATATTGTCTCAAAAGGAAGCTCCCAATCTGGAGCCTGGAGAATTGGTTCAGTCTTTAGAGTACTTTTCAAGGTTTCAAAAACCTTTAGGCATTCGACTGTGAAATCGAACACAACATCTTTAACTAGCAGATTAGACATGGGCTTAGAGATCTTAGAAAAGTCTTTAATGAATCTCATGTAATAGCTTTCCTAGCCTGGAAAGCTTCTCACCTTGTCATAGATGTAGGGGTGGCAACTTAGAAATGGCTTCCACATTTCTTAAATAAGCGTCCATTCCCTTTTTGAAGATTTTTTTCCCATGTACTATACCTTCCTGCACCATAAAATGACATTTTTCCAGCTCAAAACTAATTATTTGTCTTTGAATCTTTTCAAAACTTGAGATAGGTTCTTCAAATAACTATCGAAGTCAACGCCATACACAGAGAGTTCATCCATGAAAACCTCTATAATGTCTTCCAGAAAGTATGTTGACACTGAAATTATACACCCTTGAAAGGTTTCTAGTTGCATAGGGCAAATGACATTCTTCAAAAGGCATATATTTTGTTGACATAAGTGAAGTTGGTCTTCTCTTGGTCATTTGGGTGAACCAAAAGCTAGTAAAATCCTTAGTATCCATCCAAGAAGTAGAATAGGAATGATGGTATAGTCATTCGAAGACTTGATCTATAAATGGAAATGGAAAATGATATTTTTGGTGTTGGCATTGATCTTCGTATAGTCGATGCACATCTTCCACCACATCATTGCTCGTGTTACCAGTTCATTGAAATGTTCTCCACTCACCACTATCATGCCTCCCTTCTTAGTGACTACATGTATTGGGCTCACCTGATTTCTATCACTTATTGGGTTTATTATACCCGCATACCTCTTTCTTTATCACCTCTCTCTGGTTCCAATTCAACTTTTTCTGAGGATGGACTAGTGTTTTTGCATTCTCTTCTAGATTTATTCTATGCATGCAAAGAACTGGGCTTAGGACTTTTATGTCTCTGAAAGAGTATCTTGTTTCTTTAATTCTCAACTTGAGATCATTCAACAACTTCTCTTGCTGGTCATCTATCAAGGAATAATTTATAATAATTGAATTCCTTTCTTCACTATCTAGAAATTCATATTTTAATCATTCAGGGAGCTACTTCAGCTCTGGTTTAGGCGTAGGAGCTTCCTTCTCTTCTGGAGTTTTCTCTAGAGAGGCATACTTTATTGTCTCAAAATCTACATCTTCTTTATCACTACAGTCCTCTTCAGGTTGATTTAGATAATCAAGAATTTTGACTACATCTGGATCTTCAATATCTGGGCCATGATTGTTCAAAGCCCTCATGAGTAGATCAACTATAGTATTTTGCTCTTGGACTTCTACACAAAATTGAATGTAGCTATCTGTGAAATAGACTGACTCAAACAGAGATGGTCCTCTCATGGAGTCCTAAAAATGAAAATTAATGTGATCATTCCCCACTTTGATAGTGATAATCTCAGCTTCAATGTCTATTAAGGCTCTCCTAGTGGAGAGGAAGGATTTTTTGGATACTATAGGAAAGTCTAGTCCTCCAATGTTTCAATCCCAACTACATTACATGATATGAAAAATCGTCCCACATAGACAGGGAAATCTTCTACATAGACAGGGAAATCTTCTACATCCCTACCAGTTTTATAAAAGAATGATCTGTTAATCAAATTTGCATCCCCATCTTGACCATGTCAGTAAGTCCTAGCCTCTAAGCTAATGTGAGAGGCATAAGGCTAATACTTTCTCCAAGATCTAGTAGACCTTATCCAACTTCATTATCTCCCACATTGAATGGGATAGTTAAAGCTTATGGGTCCTTTTTCTTGTCAGGCATCTTCACTTTGACGAAAGCACTTGACATGGCTAGCTTGACAGTTTCAATAAGGCTCCTCCCCTTCCTTTTGTAATCAAATCTTTGAAGAACTTTGCATATGATGACATCTCTTAAATGGCATCCAGGAATGAAATATCCATGTGTAGTTTTCTCACAGCTTCTGTAAACTTTTTGTACTTCCTTTTCAAGTGAGACTTGATTAACTTATAGATAAAAGGAACCCTTAGTGCATAAGGATCCCTATCTATGAAAACTTCTTCAACTGGTTCTGATTTCCTATATTTTATCCTTAACCTTCTTGGTAGAAACTTTTACCTCAGGTTACTCTTCTATTATGACAATTTCAGGTTGGGATTCAGTAGTAGGAGTGTTATTTTGGATAGTCTTACCTTTTGGCTATTCTAAGACTTCTCCTTAGTGGACAGTTGCAATTTTTGCACTTTCAATATTTGAAGGTATCCTTCCCTGTGGTTCTTTATCAGTTCTTACAGTTGTTCCAACTATTGCTCAATTTGTTTGGCATGGGTTTGCATGTTAGCCATTTTGATCTATCATGTCCCTAGCTTGGTCTGGATTGTGTTCAATACACTAGTGTTGGTTATTTCTCTTTGAGTTTGTTTCTCAATCACTGATAATTGTCTTTTCACTAATTCAAGAAGTTTAGAAATAATATCTTGTTGATTGGTTTTTATTTTCTGACCTTGATCATGACTCAACCTGCTGGAAATTTTGTTTTGGTTTTGGCCTTGCCCTTGGTAGTTGTTCCTATTTTTTTGGTAAGCTTTGTTACAAGTGAACACGAATGGTCATCTACCTCTACTGAAACCTGGCAGTCTTTTAGGGAAGTTGTGTAGCTAGTGAGCATTTTTGGCAGCATCCTTATTTCTGTATGGAAAGCTAGGATGATCTGGCCTCTTGAAGTTGGCATAAGAGACATTTTTAGTGTCTTCTTCTTCACTATACTCTTGAGGTTGGATATAGATGCAGTTGTATATTCAATGCCCCCTGTCCCCATAGGTAACACATTTCATTACTTTTTTATCTTTTTTTCTTTCGCTTGCTTCCAGAATCTTTCAATTGTTTCACATTTGATGCAATCTTTTGAATCTAAGAATTTATGGTTTATAAATCCTTAGACTCAGTTGTAATACCTTTAGATGATACCTTTTTTTTCACTCCCTGATCATAATCCAAACTGTCTTGTAGAACATCCATCTTGTATATTATCTTCATGGTATTCTTCGAGTTCTTACCTAGGAAATCACTTCATGCGAAACATTCAGTGAGGTCCTTTCAATGGAGGTGATCCCATTGTATAATGTTGTAACTAGAAACCTTTTATCATGCATGTGGTGAGGGCAGTCCCTCTGGTAATCTTGGAATCTTTTTTAGGCTTCATACAGATTATCACTTGGATTCTATACAAAGCCACTGATCTTGTACCAATTTCTAGGAGTCTTCTCTTCTAGATAGAACTTGGTGACAAAAGCATCATCCAAAGGTGTCTATACATTGATAGTTTTGTCAAGCAAAGCAAGGTACCATGATAGAGCTTTATCCCTTAGAGAAAAATTGAATCCCTTGCAATAGATTACTTCTTATGGGTACCATGTTCATCTTTATGGTGTCACAAATATTTTTAAAGCCATCCAGGTGATGACAAGGATTTTGTTCTCAAGAATTCCCCCCTAAGGTATTGTTCTAGATCATAGTAATGACTACTAGTTTTAGCTAAAAGTTTGGATCATTGAACCAGGAATGATGACTGGACATCTAGATTCATTAGCCCTGGTAGTACATAACTCATAAGGGAAGGGCCCCCATCATCCTCATCATCATTATTTTTTTGGTTTCTCTTATTTCTTCTATTTCTATCATGACGTTCTTTACCATGGCACTCTTCTTCACGCTCTTCCTCACGTTCCTCCTTGTGATGCTCTTCCTCATCATGTTCTTCTTTATGATCTTCTTCTTCGTGATGTTCTTCCCCACAATATTCCTCACATTCCTCATGAAGGCCTTCAACCCTTGTGTTGTGGTTGACTTCCCTACGAGGGGCCATGATCTTTGCAGTTGGTAGTGGTAATGATTTAGTTCACTCAAACTACCTAAAATAGTTCGCACAGTTGAATTAGAAACTAGATGTCTGATACAAGATATTTAAGATAGTTAGAGTTATCATACATAAAAATGTCCAATGGAGTCTATTGCTAGACTTGAGGCATGGGTGTATGCTATGTAGACTCGGGTTCTCAATAGTGTCGGTTGCCTTGTTCCCAGAAACAGTGCCAAAAAGTTGATTGGCCTAAATCACATGCCCAACAGGGGAGGATCTAGAGTAATTGGTCTTTTGAATTTATATCGTGATACACAAGCCGCCACAATGATAGTATAGGATCCAATGTAGTAAATCATGGTCGATGCACAAGGGTGAGGGTGGTATATATCAAGAATTGAGAGCCTTATCTTAGTCACACCTGTTGGGTTTTAGGGGAGACAGAGAAGGCAACGGAAACAAAAACTTCTCCCCCAACCCATACCGAGGAAACGCGTCAACGTCTATATAATAGGAAAGGATGGTTTGTGGAATCATACCTTGTCCCGAGGCTTGCTCGGCGACAATACCTCGCGCAATGTGTGGTCTTCAACTCCGGTCTTGGACGGTGTCTGTGCAGCTCCTGGTCACACCGGGACTGACGACTCCTCCTCCTACCGGACTGTCGGATGACAGTTGTCCTCCTGAGCGGCAGTGTCCTCCCGCCTCTGTAGTAGTCCACACGGACCACCTGAAACTCCACTCTCCTTGTCCCACAAGGAATTGGAAGGAGTCGCACCCTCCTATTGACGTACTAGTCGCCAACACACACTCCTGCTACCAGTTGCAACTGTAGTTGTCCTTCCCTTATTGCACCTCCCTTTTGCGGGAAGCACTTGCTCGGGCTCTCTCATGGTTACCAAAACCAGAGAGAACGACAACTTCGCAAAGCAACCGGCTTGCATTGAGTTGTTCTTTGAGAAGCCCCCAATACCCCTATATATATAGGCGGGTCATGGGACATGGTTCTCTGTGCCCGGCAATACGGGACTAAAGTAGGAGTAGAAGGGTTCGAGATTTTTTCACAAAAAGCAACCGGTTCGCAACTTGAAACGATCGGTTCACAACTGAACCGATCGGTTCGGCCATTGAGCCGATCGGTTGGACCTGAGCCGATCGTTTGGGGCACTCCAACCGATCGGTTGGTGCCCTGAACCGATCGGTTCATGGTCCTAATCCAGATCAAAAAGACTTTCCCTGTTTCGTTCTCAATTGATATCGTATACCAATGTTATTCCCAATCGAATTAGGCAATTTGAAACCAAAGGAAAATTCTTGCCGACATGACTTTCCCAACTGGTCGGTTGCACCAGTTGAGCTGATCGGTTCAACCCTTGAACCGGTCGTTTCAACCTGGGCATGAGCCGATCGGCCTGGACACTCCAGCCGACCGGTTCAGCACCTCAGCCGACCGGTTCATCACATGAGCCGACCGGTTGGGAGCACAGGTTGGGAAAAATCAGTCAATTGCGATTTCAATCAATCCGATACTCCAATCAATGCGTCCAACACCTTGAACCATATGATATTGAGCTATCGACTGATTGAGTGTTTAATTGAACTACTAAACTCCTTTAGTAATCAATCTAAACATTGCTTTGTGGACAAAACTCCTCTTCCAGGTTAAATCCTATGTGTGTGACCCTGCAGGTCCATTTCACGTTGGCAGTGAAAGTCCATAACACTTATGACTTCACAAGCAAAGAGTGGTGCCTAGTCACACATCATTGCTACCCAAGTGAAAGTATAAAGTTGGAGAACAACTTTCATCCTACAATCCGTGAATGGTGTTACAGTGAATGTATAATTCCTTTGTCACTGATATCCCGAATGAACTCAAGGCATGGAACAGTCATCCTGTCAACGTTCATTCTCTTTCTTGATCTCAGAGTAGATTGAAGGAGATATGTATGACATCAATATCACATATTGATTCACACATGCGTGCACACGCCTATCTCAATCCTACTCATCAAGTGGCCTTGGATATCAAACTCCCTCAGGAGGGACAAATCCCATATCTATCACTCACCCCTCAAAAGCCCCATATGTCAAAGCCACCCAATCATCACCTTTATAACAACCCATGTTTCAGGACTGCGTTTGATGATGTCAAAGTGTGCCCAACAACATGTGTTGAGTGTAGTGATTTTAGGTCAAAGAATCACACTCACCACCATCACTGTGAGTACTGACTGTGACTACCATCTCATGGTTCCATGTGTCAAACTCACGGTGGGTCTGTCCGGTACACTTGTTCTCTAACAAGTACCTATGTGTTTGGTTTGATATCTCTATATCATGACTAATGAGATTCTGTCATCAACCAACACCACAATCTAGCCTTGTGTGTCATTGCTGTCTATTTACCTTCCACAATGACATCCGACTAGGGACATAACAAGAATGTACAAACTCTTAGCATCCGTATGATCTCATCGTTCAGGTCATGAACCTGAAGGCATACGTCATTGAGTACTGTCATTCTCTAGACATTCAATCTGTTCTATCACTATCTCATATGACTGAACCAGAAAGAATTGGAAGCTAGCCTTTTATGTTTATCAAATCAATCTTAATGTATCCCACCAATTATCACATGATTGGCTCTCAGGGCATACATACCAACAGACTCCCACTTGCACTGTGAGCCAATCACCCTTGAATCATATTCATAGTGATCTCTAAACATGTCCCACATGTTACTGTGCTCTTGTGCCAACATAGTGAGTAATGGCAACACCTTGCCAAAGTCAGTATAAATTGCATGTCTCTCATCTCATCGTTGTACGTCCCACGTATGAGATGGAGTTTCCGTAATATGCGATCTAGTATTCCTTTGCTAACCTTTAGCCACATTGCATGATCAAGGATTCCAGACTTGTCATCAATGAGTGGAATATCTATAAGTTCATCTCATGAACTTCCAGATCCATATAGTATCAACTGTTGTTCTCTAACACACGGATACTCAACATTTCCCTTTTAAATGGTTTTATTGGAACACTTCCAATTATCAACAAACTTTCACTTTTATATATCCTATATATAATTTGCAATTAATTTTATGTCCTTTCGGAAGTTCGCATCAATGTAATTCTTTACATCGAACTCTTCCTTGTCTCCATAGAACTAGTACTTCCCAAGTACTTATCAAGTTCTTGTGGTATTCCAGTAACCCTTACTAGAAGTAGACAGACATCCACTCGTTATGTCCCACATACGAGTTATCAGGATGAGCACATCATATTGTCATGTCCTACATACAAGATGATGAATGCATTTTATTCTTGCCATGTCATACATGCAAGATAATGGTATGATTACATACATGATAGATCCATATCTATTCTTAGTGTTCCCATTATTCATAAGAATTGGACACTTGGCCTTGGGATACTAACTCCATGTAACATGGACAAGTTTTCTCCCACTGAATCTGTGCATACTGAACACTTCAGTACAGATTGCCAATGTATGCTCTCTCTTTCCAGGTCAAGAGATTTGTCGAGAACTATCTCTATAGATCTCTATTCCTATCATATAGGAAACATCTCTATCTTTCTTAAAGATAATTTCCACTTTTGGATTTCCATTCTAGAACAATTCCATTTCACATCAATATGTGGAATGTGAATACACTCCCACTAAATCACAGATCCCTTCTTTATCTTTGACATATCAGTCAAATCCTTTGACTATATCATCAAAGTAAAGATCCAATTTTGAGTTGCTTATACTCAATCAATCACATTGATTAGTCCATTGTAACTTATAGACTTCATTTGCATTAGTGGATTCATAAACCTTATAGGTTGTGTCACGTACACATCCTTGTTTTATTCCTCATAGGAATGCGGTTTTAGTATCCATATGCCAAATGTCTCAGTCATTAAGTTGCAATCAACAAGCATCATCCTTCTCAAAATGTTATCCATGTGTCTTAACACTTAAGACTTATTTGCACTTATGGACATGATCCAATGAATGCTACCATCAAGGTCATACCTTATGGCTCACATGGAAGTCATTTAGGATGTAATGGTTTTATACCATAACTCAAAATATGATTCCTCATATTCATCTGGATAGTTGACTCATCATATGAACAACTCATCACATAAATAATTGAGGTGTGTCTGTTAAAGATATAAGAACTCACAACCCTTGTGATTCTTAATTTCTTTTATTAGTGTGGGGTATTCATTTATTAAGAAGAATTCAGTTATTTGATAATCATTCTCTAACTCCTTAGAGTATGATTCCTTCTTGATTCAGACATCACCATGCCTTAATCATGAGTTCACTATGATACACTATCATAATCACTCATAAGGATCTCAAACATTTGGTTCAAGTATTTCATTCATTGATCTCATCAAGAATTAACACTTTACCAAATTTGTACTTCATCTATGATAATCTTGAACACTTCAAGATATTCATATTGGTATTTCTCTAAACACCATTTGAAGTATTAGCATTTGTTCCAATAGGTATGTAAATACATCACATGTATTATACCTAATAGGATAATCATTCTCCCACTATCATTAGTGAAGATTGATTAATGATGTACAAGAGATTCATGTCTCTTAATGGTTCTCTAACCAAAAGAGTCTAGATTTATCCATCATATGGAAACTAGAAATGAATTTCTCATGATTGATGCTAATTTGATTGTTTCAGTTATCAATAACTTTAGGTATCATTTTATCTTATGCAGACCATGTATCACAAGATAAACAAGGCATTGCCACAAAGATCATATCTTTAAGATTGAAACATCAACTTTATTAATTGCCATCATTGTCATACAATATGCAATAATAAAGTGTTTCTATCTATTGGCAATATATGAAATAGCAGTTCTCAACTCCATTTCATGCCCTTTAGGCTGAAATAAACTGAAACATACTCCTATCTATGGCAGCAACACTTGCTCCAATGATGGGTACTTCTTTCTTGGTCCTTTCACAAAGGCCATCACTTCTTTGCGGATATTACATATCATATATGACATATCCATATCTTGGTATCATATACCTCATATAAAGAAGCGGTTCATTTCATGATACCTTAGGTGGAGATCTCCATCCCCTCCTTCATCTTCTTTTGTTCTTCCAGATATAGAGGGCAATCCCTCATACACCCTTTCCCCATGTGCCTTGAAGCTGAAGACGGCTTGGATTGCTGGCTAGCATCAGAACACTTCTTTGCTTTGCCCTTGTCCTTGCCCTTAAAACTTACCTTTTCTTTGATCACATCAAAGATTATGGTTTGTCTTTCTTCATCTTTGCCTCTACTATCCTCAACATGTTTAACAACTTTGTCAACGCTTGTCAAAGTTGTTCATGTTGTAGCTTATCATGAATTGTATGATTCTCGCAACATTTGCAGTATCATACCAATAGCCAACCCTTGGCTCAGAGGGAATCCTTCTCAGTCAGGTTTTCCACATACCCAATCACATTGAGTGTGTGAATCCCTTACTGGATCTCCTTCTGTCATGACATACTAGGACAGTGTCTTAGAGACATCATATGTCTCATGTTGTCTCTACAACTCACAGTTCAGAGAACACAACATCAAGCACTCCTCATCAATGTCATCCTCAGTATGCTTCCATAAGCATACTTTCAGCCATTGATGTGGTGGGATCGAGTTCATCTGGTTCTGGTATAACTAGGACTTAGAGCTTTTGCTCTTTCATTGAGAACACTTCTCATCATCATCCTAACCAGTCGTGGAATTATTCCCATTTAATTTGTTGGTCTCAAAGACTGATCGCAAATAAAGTGATTTGTTGATTAACCATTTATTTTAACAAAAGGAAATATATGCAATTTTAGTCCAAAAACTCATTTTTGACTTGTTTGATTGATTTGAAAAGTTGACGATAAAATTAGGCCTTTAATTAATTATCGCTCCCACTATTTTACTTCAAATTGATAGCCCTCACCATCAATTCGGAAGATTGCAGTGTACAACCTTCTAGTGGGCAAGATCCTGAAATCCTCTAAGTCATGAACCAGCTTGGGCTGTCACCCACAACATAGATCTCTCAGGTAGGCAACTTTTGCCAAATGCATCATATGAAACTCTTGATAAGATGTCATCTACAACTCCTTGCAATGATCATCTCCATGCCTCAAGGTGCTAGATCCTATCTAGGTCACCTTGTTAAGTCCGACCCAAAGCAAACACGATGAATATGCACCCTGCTAGGGCAGACCCACACATTCATCCTTCACGCTTCCACGAGATAGACGGTGCACCACGCTTGGGCGTGCCCACACTTGGTCGATCAAGCTTTTCACGTGTGTCGCATTTGGAAGGCATCTAAAACTTAATATTTTAATGAGGGATTTGGTTTTATATACATATACATATCCAATCACCACAATACATAGTACGTATCATATACATGCTATATCCCACAGAAAACATGCACAAACGATAAAAAGCAATGATTATGGCCATCCTAATGTGATTCCTCGAGCCAAGAGGAATCACGGTCATCTAGGTCTACATCACATGCAACCTGTACAAGATGAACTCTGGGCCTTGCCATCCGAGTTGATCAACTCATCACATGAATGATCTGTACTCTCCAGCCGGTCGTCTGGGTGCCACCAGCCGATCGGTTGGCTCCTCCAACCGATCGGTTCGCCTGGTCGTCGTGCATCTCGTCATGTCCGCCACCCGCTCGTCTCGCTCCTCGAACCGGTCATCAACCGATCGGTTCACTCCTTGAACCGACCGTCTAGAACGTCAACCGATCGGTTCACACCTTGAACCGGTCGTTTCAGCTGTCGTCTTGATGTCCTCCGGTCTTCGACATAACAGGAAATAAAATCTATCCTAATAATTACATTTCTTTAAAGGGAAACCCCGAGTTACATTCGGGGGGAGCAAAGGTAGGAAAGAATCTCGAATTATTTCGAGTTACATCAGGAATAAGAGAGGGAAGATCGGTGCGCAGACCGAGATGCAAGCAACCACAAACAACCACACACAGATAGGGGTTTATAGGCCATAATCACGCTACACACATCCACCACAAAACTCGTTTAAGGGCGACGCGTATTGAGTGCATTAATAATACATATCATATATGTAATTTGGGATTTGTGGATTTAGGATTGGACATGCATAAAGCCGATATTATTCGCATCACATGCAATAAATAAAGGCGACAAACCAAAATCGATCATATCAATATTCCTAAAATATAGAGCAGTTGACGTGGCTCTAATACCACTGTTGGGTTTTAGGGGAGACAGAGAAGGCAGCGGAAACAAAAAATTCTCCCCCAACCCATACCGAGGAAACACGTCAACGTCTATATAATAGGAAAGGATGGTTTGTGGAATCATACCTTGTCCCGAGGCTTGCTCGGCGACAATACCTCGCGCAATGCGCGGTCTTCAACTCCGGTCTTGGACGGTGTCTGTGCAGCTCCTGGTCACACCGGGACTGACGACTCCTCCTCCTACCGGACTGTCGGATGACAGTTGTCCTCCTGAGCGGCAGTGTCCTCCCACCTCTGTAGTAGTCCACACGGACCACCTAGAACTCCACTCTCCTTGTCCCACAAGGAAGTGGAAGGAGTCGCACCCTCCTCTTGACGTACTAGTCGCCAACACACTCTCCTACTACCAGTTGCAACTGCAGTTGTCCTTCCCTTACTGCACCTCCCTTTTGCGGGAAGCACTTGCTCGGGCTCTCTCATGGTTACCAAAACCAGAGAGAACGACAACTTCGCAAAGCAACCGGCTTGCATTGAGTTGTTCTTTGAGAAGCCCCCAATACCCCTATATATAGGCGGGTCATGGGACAGGGTTCTCTGTGCCCGGCAATACGGGACTAAAGCAGGAGTAGAAGGGTTCGAGATTTTTTCACAAAAAGCAACCGGTTCGCAACTTGAAACGATCGGTTCACAACTGAACCGATCGGTTCGGCCATTGAGCCGATCGGTTGGACCTGAGCCGATCGTTTGGGGCACTCCAACCGATAGGTTGGTGCCCTGAACCGATCAGTTCATGGTCCTAATCCGGCTCAAAAAGACTTTTCCTGTTTCATTCTCAATTGATATCGTATACCAATGTTATTCCCAACCGAATTGGGCAATTTGAAACCAAAGGAAAATTCTTGCCGACATGACTTTCCCAACTGGTCGGTTGCACCAGTTGAGCTGATCGGTTCAACCCTTGAACCGGTCGTTTCAACCTGGGCATGAGCCGATCGGCCTGGACACTCCAGCCGACCGGTTCAGCACCTCAGCCGACCGGTTCATCACATGAGCCGACCGGTTGGGAGCACAGGTTGGGCAAAATCAGTCAATTGCGATTTCAATCAATCCGATACTCCAATCAATGCGTCCAACACCTTGAACCATATGATATTGAGCTATCGACTGATTGAGTGTTTAATTGAACTACTAAACTCCTTTAGTAATCAATCTAAACATTGCTTTGTGGACAAAACTCCTCGTCCAGGTTAAATCCTATGTGTGTGACCCTGCAGGTCCATTTCACGTTGGTAGTGAAAGTCCATAACACTTATGACTTCACAAGCAAAGAGCGGTGCCTAGTCACACATCATTGCTACCCAAGTGAAAGTAGAAAGTTGGAGAACAACTTTCAACCTACAATCTGTGAATGGTGTTACAGTGAATGTATAATTCCTTTGTCACTGATATCCCGAATGAACTCAAGGCATGGAACAGTCATCCTGTCAACGTTCATTCTCTTTCTTGATCTCAGAGTAGATTGAAGGAGATATGTATGACATCAATATCACATATTGATTCACAGATGCGTGCGCACGCCTATCTCAATCCTACTCATCAAGTGTCCTTGGATATCAAACTCCCTCAGGAGGGACAAATCCCATATCTATCACTCACCCCTCAAAAGCCCCATGTGTCAAAGCCACCCAATCATCACCTTTATAACAACCCATGTTTCAGGACTGCGTTTGATGATGTCAAAGTGTGCCCAACGACATGTGTTGAGTGTAGTGATTTCAGGTCAAAGAATCACACTCACCACCATCACTGTGAGTACTGACTGTGACTACCATCTCATGGTTCCATGTGTCAAACTCACGGTGGGTCTGTCCGGTACACTTGTTCTCTAATAAGTACCTATGTGTTTGGTTTGATATCTCTATATCATGACTAATGAGATTCTGTCATCAACCAACACCACAATCTAGCCTTGTGTGTCATTGTTGTCTATTTACCTTCCACAATGACATCCGACTAGGGACATAACAAGAATGTACAAACTCTTAGCATCTGTATGATCTCATCGTTCAGGTCATGAACCTGAAGGCATACGTCATTGAGTACTGTCATTCTCTAGACATTCAATCTATTTTATCACTATCTCATATGACTGAACCAGAAAGAATTGGAAGCTCGCCTTTTATGTTTATCAAATCAATCTTAATGTATCCCACCAATTATCACATGATTGGCTCTCAGGGCATACATACCAACAACACCAACCAGAGAGTAGGGTAAAGTTGTGTGTTCCTTGTGGCATAGTGGTACTTCAACAAACACCCAATAAGCAAGTAACCAAATCAAGATGTAAAATAAAAGAACAAGAAAGTCAAAACATAAGGTATCAAGTATAGATGGTGAAACTTGGATCAGATTTCACCATCTGAGGTCTCTCATTAACATGAAATACTCACACCCATTATATACGCTTAGAAAGTTTACAAGAAATAATATTTGTGTCAATTTCTTCCTCTCTCGAGCTTAGGATTGATCTCTATTTTAAGGTTCTCTCTCTCTCTCGAGATGGCAAACAAAAAATCAAAATAAAATCATATGATCATTAGCTTAAGAATCCCAACATTTTCATGCATTCATGCAAATCCATAACATACACACACATATACATAAATATATATATATATATATATATATATATGTATATGTTAATACTACTCTTTCGAGTTACTAACAATCAAACAACACAATATGGTAGCTAATCATTCCAGTGAAGCATTTAAGACCAAGAGTATGGAGATATACTTTTCTAAGAACATATATTCAATGGGTATAAGTATTCACATGCTGGGAGAGCCTTAGTGGCTACTCCCAATTCAAGCTATATGTTTAGCCACACGTGGTGGTGAGCAACAATAACGAATTATACATTTTGTTAGACACGAGGGTGGAAGATAAAATGGAATCAAAGCGATGAAGGAATGTGGACAGATTTAGAGAAAAAGAAGGAAGATACACAAATAGTGACCAGAAAATATTAAATGTTGATTGAAATCTTCTACAATTTGAATCTGGAGTTAAAAACGAGGTTGGATACTCCTTCTTCATCCTCCTCTCAATGAGGAAGTCTAGAGATGCTTTTCGAAGGTGGAGGCCCACTGTCCCTTAGACTCTCATCCTTCAAAACCACAAACTGATGGTGGATGGCGCAATGGAAGTCAATGGCAAGGTGGTTGTACGAAAGCACTTCGTCGTCTCCTTCATGTTGTAGCTCATTCAGTGACTAGGTTGTCAGCTATTCATATGTGTGGGTTGTGGGGAAATAGTCTTATTAGTTGTGAATCTATTGGTCGATGGAAGTGAGAGTCGATCGATCGACAATATTGAAGGCTAGTCGGCTAATAGTGGTGAAGGCTCATTAGTCGATGGTGCTAAAGGTCCATCAGTCAAAGAGGTTGAAGGCCTTTCATTCGACAAAGTTGAAGGCCCATTGGTCAAAGAGGTTAAGGCCCGTCAGTTGATGAGGTTGAAGGCCCATCGGTCAATGAAGATCCTGGCTATCGAGATTCCTTAGGGCAATTTTTTGTCGGTCGACAAAGATGGGGAGTTTATCAGTGGACGGGGCTTTCAAGGACAAGAACCCATCATTCAACAAGCTCCTTATCTCATCAATTGTCAGGGAATGGATTCCTATCAGGCGTTGGGCTTGCTAGACTGCATAACTGGTGATTTTCTATATAAACAAGATAGAAAGAGGTAATTAGGGTAGTTACCCTAAAAATGTCAAAACAAGTTGATTTATGAGAATAAAGTATTGTAAAGTCGATAATGTGAAGGTAAAATAGGCACTTAACATCCACAAATTTGTTATATTATCTCCCACATCATCTTGTTAGCGGATTTTAAAAATCTACCATGGATTTATCACATGGCTTGTTCAAAAGTGAGATCCGGAAACAAGCCCATGCATGATCGCTACAGATGTGACAAATGTATAAACAACAACATTGATTTCTTGAATTTTGTTAGCCTCCAATAACAAATGTACATGTGTGTCTCAACATGTTTGTGTGCATCCATGCTAGTGACATCATCGTTCCACACCCAAAAATTTGAAAATCAGAAGCAAGGTGGTGAAGATACCTGACAATGATGTGAACTATTCAATTACTAATTATACTAACTACGTATCATAGGTTTATAAAACTTGCTAGCCTTTCTAGATCTAGATCTCACTGAGAAGAGTCAAGATACTTTATATCATAAGCTCCCATGGACTATGGTGCATGTGTGACATGAACAACTACTTTCCTTGACTTAAGAAAATATCATAGACTATCAAGAAATATCTTCCATGATCCTTGTATCCTTAATCTAGGAATATAAGAACAAGACATGCTACTCGAGGGTAAGCATCCAAATCAGTAGAACAACCGTAATATCCAAATGTTATGCCTTATGTCCCAACTATTTTAGTGAGATGTCTATATTTTTCCTACGTGTTTCACTATACTTCCACATACTAGCCCATTCCCATACCTACATCAATATTGAGAAGGTTTCCATGCTCTTCTATGTGGAGAATTTGTCATTTTTTAAGTTTAATCTAACATAAACACATTCTTAACAAAATATCTACTTTCATGTTTTGACTAATCTTATTTAAACTCATCTTTATATTGAATCATTTATAAATCTGATGATTGAAATAAGAAGAGTATGAATTCTAATATCAATTATTAAAAAAATGCTTCCTTGATACACTCAAGTGAAACTTACAAACAAGAATTAGTATATCGGATGACATAAGAAGGGCATTATTGTACTATTTGCAACAAGTTACAAATTAGTGTATCATTATTGGCCTCTAGCAATATGCTCCATCTCCAAAGTGTAGGTTAGTCTTACAATTATAACCTAATGTAGTCAATTTCATATTCCCATTGGTCTTTTCATCCTGATTTCAAGTTTCATGCACGCTTTGAATTGTTTTAAACGTTTTCTAGGGTTATTATCATAAGATAACATATACAACACACTAGACATAAACCCGTGCTACACGCGGGTGCCTTAGTAGACTACAACGAGTTATTTATAGGTTAAACTTTAATAAAAGAAGATGCAATAAATATTTACAACATATATTAATAGATCTTCTCATAAACAAATTGATCCTTGTGCAATTTCAAAAAATAATAGAGAAATTTGCATTCAACTCACTCCGCGGGCTTTCTTATATACTATAGATGGATCTCCTTATACAATATATAATTTTAAAACTAAAGACAAAAGTGTGGTGTACACTCACATGGGCCAGTTTGTAATTTAAAAAGTAATGGAGAAAATTATATTCAACCCCTTATGTAGGCTTTCTTGTATAGTATATATGAGTCTCCTTATATGATATATAACTTTAAAAATTAAAGATAAAAGTTTGATGTACCCACATGGACCAGTTTGTAATTTTAAAAAATAATGGACAAATTCCATTCAACCCCCTCCACAAGCTTTCTTTTATAATATAAATGAGTCTCCTTATACAATATTTTTTTAATAAGTCAGGAAGCTCTTTTATTCATCTTGCCTTCCTCTTGTAAGCAAAATTAAAATATTACAATCACTAATGTCATTAGCAGAAATAAACGTGGTAGTACTACTACCATTACACTTATCTAGAATTAAAACTTCCTTCAATTCTGGTGGGGGCATCACATAATGGAATACCCTATGGTGTGATTTTAAGTGGAGTTTGGCCAAATGATCAGCTGTTTTATTTTTTCCCTGCAGACATAATTCACTTTCCACTCATCCTTGATAAGCTTCTGAATCTTCAGCACCCAGTAAGCATATCTTGGATTTGCCTTCGGGTCTTCACGAATAACACGAGTAGCTTCCATACGATCCGTCTCCACAATTATGCCCTTCATCTGCTTCTCAAATGCATACTGCAGGGCCATCTGAATACCTTGTCGTTCAGCTACTACTACAGACGAAAAAGGAGATTTACATGCTACCCCTTGGACCCAGTCTCCATTCGAATTACGAACCACAATAGCTGAGGACGCTTCATGTTTGTTAACCGCTGAATCTGTATTGATTTTTATGCTTCCCTCAGTCGGCTTATCCCATATGCCTATTCTGCTCTGCCTCTCAACCCGACCATGTCCCTTGCTGGCCTGATTGTGTAAAGATACACTAGTAGAAATAAAGTTCACCTGATGTTCAAAGGTTCTGACGGTCTTTTCAAAAACATAGAGATTGCAGGCGATTAAGAACAGCTGCCTCGTCTCGTGTGACTGGGCATACAGTATTTTTGCCACGTTTTAACTTCAGAAAACTCCCAGAATCGATCAAGGCCTTTGTTATGGATGATCTTCATCCATATAGGTGTTGCCCATTTACAATCCCTCAAGGCATGAATCAGCGTTTCCTCCTCAAGTAAACATCTCCCACACCTATCACCATCCGTGATCTTTCGAGCTTTGCATCTAGCATTGGTCATCAATGCGCCATGCTCCACGAGCCATGCGAACAGACGGAGTCTACTCCTAGTCTTAGCCACCCATATATAGTTCCAGTCCCCTTGTATCACGATATCCTTTGGCTTCCTTATGACTTCATAGGCTGATCTGGTAGAGAATTGTCCATCCAAGGACGGACACCACATCCAAATATCTTCATGATCCGTATCCATCGGAACACTGTATTGAATAATCTTCTTAACCAAGTAGTTGGATATCCAAAACTTTAGGAAATCAGTGTCCCATTGCCCTTGCAAATCTGTCATGCTCCCCACAGTCAAATCCAACAGCTCTTGCGGTATAGTTTTCAAAGCATGATCCTTCAGTGCCATACCATTCAACACCCACTGGTCATTCCAGAAGTTCGTATTTCGTCCACTGATGATTTGAATTTGAGAGTTCTCCAGCACCGTTTCTCTAGCTTTGAACGCATTCTTAGCAATCCCGGACACTGTCGCCTGCTTCGTGCTATTATGCTTATTGAATCTACTCCTTAGGCCTTCACACCACATCGTTTCCCTTCCACTCAGGATATCCCAGGCAGTGGCGGAGCCAGAAAATCTGACCAAGGGAGACACCACTATTGTAGAGCCTAAATTGGAGATATTGGGTGGGGCACAATATGCATTTTTCCATTAAAATCCAGCCTATTTATGACTGATTATTAGTAAATTTGGAAACATCGGTAGGGCATGTGCCCACCCGGGCCTCCATGTGGCTACGCCACTGATCCCAGGAGTTCTTCAGTAATAATGCCTCATTCCAATCTCTCATTGCTTTGAGTCTCGATCAGTCCCCCCTTAGACTTCGAGGTAGTAACTTTGCTCCATGCAACCAGAGACATATGATTTGACTTATATGGTTTCCTCCCCAAATGAATTTCCGTACGGTACTATCAATTCTGTTGCAGAGTTTCACAGGAAGGGCCGCTGTCTGCATAACATAGGTGGGCATCGCCGTAAGTGCAGCTTTCGCGAGGCACACTCTTCCTGCCATAGATAAACAACGGGATGACCAAACATTAACCTTGCTGGTAATGCTTAAGAGAACGCTTGAGTAAGTATCTTTGTTAATCCTGGAGTGCGGAATCGGGACACCTAGGTACCGGCCTAAATCCTTAGTAGATTGAAAGCCGCTTACACATTCTATTAATCTCCTCTCCCTTCTGGTAACACTCTTGGAGAAATAGACTCTCGTCTTCTCGGTAGAGATAACCTGCCCAGAAGCCTTACCAAACATATCCAAGCATTCAATGGTAGTGTTCATTTGAGCTCGACTAGCTTCTCCAAACAAAAGGAGATCATCCGCAAAGCACACGTGTGATACCGTCGGCCCTGCAACCCCTAACTTCATCGGTTTCCAAAGCTTTCTCTGGACGAGATCTTGAATCATCTGATTGAGCCTTTCCAGGCACAAGACAACCCCTGCCGCAATCCCCGACTAGCTTTGAAGTCTTTGGATGAGTTTCCCTTCCAAATAATCGAAATAGAGCCGCCACTAATAGAGTACATGATGTACTTACGAATATTTTCAGGCATCTCTCACTGGATCAAAGTGTCTTCTACAAACTGCCATGACATATAGTCATAGACTTTCGTAAGGTCTACTTTGATAGCCATGGTCTTCGCACTAGTACTCCTTCTCATTTTACAAATCAATTCCTGGACTAGGACAATATTGTATGTGATCCTCCTGCCTGGGATAAAGCTGCTTTGCTCCTTAGATATCCAGTTGGGCAGATGTGATTTTAACCTCTCCACTACTACCTTAGAGATAAGCTTGAGGATGATATTATTCAACGAAATAGGTCGAAGTTGCCCGCATTTTTCAGGTCTTGGCACCTTAGGAATCAGGACGATGGACGCATTACATAGATCAGAATTGAGAGGTTGTCCCGCAGTAGCCGCTGTCGCCATTACAATATATAATTTTAGAGGTTAAAGACAAAAGGGTGGTATACACACATGGACTAATTTGTGATTTCGATAAATAACATAGAAATTGCATTCAACCCTTCAACAGGTTTTCTTATATATTATAAATGAGTCTCCTTACACTGTATATAATTTAAAAAAATAAAGAAAAAAGTGTGGTGTATTCACACATGGACCCGTTAGTAATGTCAAAAAATAATGAAATTTTTTTCACTCAACCTCTATAGACTTTCTTATATAGTATAACGATTCTCCATATACAATATGTAATTTTAAAAATTAAAGACAAAAGTGTGGTGGATAGACATGGAGTAGTTTGTAATTTCAAAAAATAATGTAAAAAATGACATTCAACACCTCCACGGACTTTCATATTAGGTAAGTATAGATAAGATTTCTGGGCTTAGAACCGAGGTATAACACCTTCTAATGACTGACACAGCACTTGAGTTCTCATTTGTGTTTGCTTTTGTTCTTCATCTATAATAGCACTAACGCCAACTCTTATTTGATGTGAAAAGACATGGAAGCTTGACGTCCATGGACCATGGACCATCCCATCACAAACTAAGGCCCGATCATGTCTCATGAGTCATGACGCTCTTCTACGAGTGGCAAGTTTGGACCTTCATCACAACTTTCATTTGCATAACGAGTAGCAGCGAGACCTATTTGTCTTTTTTGGTGTGGGAGGGGCCTCCAAGCCTACGAACATTGTTGTCTCCCCCAAGGACATGGCTCACTACCAAAAAACATAGTATAGGTGACAGTCATGTCAAAGGTTATACATTTTAGGTGACATGCTTATGCATCACTTATAATATGTATAGACCTGTGTGAAATAGATGGCATACAATTTAGCATTTTGAAAAGGTTACGTACATACTTTAGGTGACATACATGTAAATCATTTATAATCTGTATAATCCTACGTAATATAGATGACATACATTTTATCATAGATGAAAGGATTACACCGAATAGGTGACATACATTTGCATTACCTATGTTCTAATGGGGGTTTTCCATATAGGTGACATGTATATGAGTCACATGTGATCTATAAGGGGGTATATATAGGTGGCACTCATGCATGTTACCAAACTTTTAGGTGACACGTGTACTTGTCACCTAAACTTTAGGTGATAGACATGTCAGTCATCCGATAACTCCCAACCAAACAAGCTTCGTGGGGATATATCAATACATTTATTGACAACACATAAAGGAAGATATGTGAGAGAAATTATTGTTGAGAGTCTTTCTAAGTAATCGAGAGGGTCAATCATAGAGCGATATTGGCATAAAGATCTTCCCTCAAACTCATATATGTCTCTTTTATGGACATTCTAAGGCTAATGTACATTTGTCTTACGATGCAAATTGCTCCTTGACAGTGGCTTGCGTAGAACACCCACCCCCAACAATAATTGTTGCAAAAGAGTAGTTGTTGTCGAAAGCACTCGAACCACCTTGCTCCCATCATCCCCAAACTCATACACATCTCTTTTATGAATAGTTAAGAGAACAATACATATGTACATGTCTCAAATCTAACCATTTTCAAGGACTTTCTATGAGAGGACACTATCATGATATGGCCCCTAGTTCCACCCAAAAGCCTTTTCACAGACTTTCTACCGACACACATTGTCATGATATGGACCATGGATCCTCTGTAATACATTTTGGGAGATTTCCATGAGCAGACATTCTCATGATATGAGCCCGGTCTCCTCACAGATACATTGTTAGGAACTTGTTGTGAGAGGACACTATGAATAATTGGGCCACAAGTCCTCAAAGTTGCATTTCAAGGAACTTGTTGTGATTGAACTCTGTCATGGTATGATTCATGGATCCTCCCAAATGTATTTTTATGGGGATATATCAGTACATTTATTTGAAAACTTGTAAAGGTGATGTGTGAGAGAAAATGTTATATAGAGTCATTCTAAGTGATTCATAAAGGGATATTAGTATGAAAATAGTCACCAAACGCATACATGTCTCTTTGGTGAGCATTCTAAGGCCAATGAGCCTTTTTCTTACGAGGCACATTTCTCCTTGGAAACATCTTACATAGACCTTCCACCCACAGTAACGATTTCTACAAATGGGAGATAGCTACCATACACACTCAATCAACCAAGCTTCAATTGTCCCCAAACTCATAGATGTCCATTTATGAATAGTTAAGAGGACAATACATATATACACATCTCAAGGACTTTTTTGTGGGAAGTCGATGTCATAACATAGGACCTAGCCCCTCCTCGAAGCATTTGAATACACTTGTCTGAGAGGACATTGTCATGTTATGGGTCATAGCTCCTCACACATGAATTTTTAGGGACTTTCCTGGGAGGATTCTCATGATATGGGCTTGGATACTCACAAATGCAGTTTCAAGGACTTGTTGTGAGAGACCACTATCATGGTATGGGCCCAAGATCCTCACAAATGCATGTCAAGGGACTTGTTGTGAGATGATACTGTCATGATATGGGCCCATGATCCTCACAAATGCAATTCAAGGGACTTGTTGTGAGATGATATTATCATGATATGGACCATTGCTCCTCCTAAATGCAATTATGGACATTATCAATATATGGGCCCTGACACCTTCTTAATGCATTTGAAGGTACATGTTGTGAAAGGAAACTATAGTGATATGGATTGTGGCACCTCCCAGATGCATTTTTAGGGACGTGCTGTGAGATCACATGTGTCATGATATGGGCCGTGACACCTCCCAAATGCTTTTTCCTGGACTTGTTATAAGAGGATGTTCTCATGATATGAGACCTGACACCTCACAAATGTATTTTTAAGGACTTAGTATGAGATGACATTGTCATCATATGTGCCATGGAACCTCCCAAATATATTTTAAGGACTTACTATGATGCCTTACTTTAATGTTGTTGTATCACATTCTATCACAGTCACGACGTGCGTCATGGAGACTGTCACGATATTGCGTTGTGAGATATTGTTGTGGCACCTCCCAAATGTATTTTTAGAGACTTAGTGTGAGATAACATTTGTCTTGAAATAGGCCCTGACACCTCCCTAATTCATTTGAAGGGACTTGTTGTGAAAGGACAATATCATGATATGGGTTGTTGGGTCATGTTTTGGTCAAGATTGTCATTTCTCTTGTGTTTTGGTCGAGAAAGATGTGCACCATGTGTGTTTGAGGTCCATACAGTTGTTGTTTTGGTTGTGATGGTTGGCCTTATTTCAATCGTGATGGTCCATTCTGCTTTTGGACATGACACTTTGTTTTGGTTTCGTCGTGATGCTACGTTTGATGCGATCGCGACCTTCTACTGTGAGGGTGGGTTGCGACGTTGTGTTGTGGGTTGGTCACAAAGCCTAAGCATAACTATTATGACCCCACCTTCCGGTAACCCCCAATTAAGGGAGATCGAGAGGTCGAAGCCGCACCCATACTTTTTTGGATCAAAGGTTTAACAATTAACCAAGAACAATTATTAAATTTTAACAGACTAAACTAAAAAGTTGTAAGAAAATAAACTTTTGCATACCTTTTTGAAAACTTGGATCTCTAACCTTCTATCCACTTATGGATTCTACTCTAACTAATCCTCCTTGCATTTTACTTTATGTATTTCACAATATGATGATTTACTGTTTGTCCTTTTTGGCTTGTAGGTAAAATGCCGACAAACAAAACGTCGGTCAGCCGGAGCTGGTATGTGGGGGAAACAATAATCATGTAAATATGTTAACAATGTAATCATTCAATTAATCATTTAACAACCCAGATTACATTTTAGATATAACTCCACGATCCAAGAGTACCATATCCTCTGTGTTGTCCCCATTAAACCGCTCATGATCCACCTATCAAGTGAACCAGTTTCTAGGATTGAGTCACATGGAACTACTCATAGGTTGACCAATCCTTAACTCAGGGTATGCTAAAGAGTCTCATGGCACTACACGTAGGTAGCCCAGTTTCTAACTCATGGTAACCTAGACCTTGATTTAGGATTACCCCTTTTTTTTAACCTTTTCAAAGCAACAGAGGTGGGCCCAGATCTAGCCAGTTGTATATGCACATTTATAGTGATAATCATAGTCACTTTATAGTTGCATGAAATAAATAGACATCCAACAGTTATTTTCAAGCAACCGATAAAACTTCGGGAATCGCTGTGAAACTAGAGCGATTATTCATAAGTGTAACCACATACCTTATTTGATGATTTCACAAGCATTAAGAAATTCCAACCAAGAAAGCAATCCAAGCAAGCAATTCATCAATCACATAATTCCTGAAAAGAATATGTATTCTATTTACTACACACTTTATCAAGAATCTACTTTATTGACTTGGATTCACTTTCTAGGGTTTCCAATCCGAATTAGGGTTTCATTAATATTCATTAGGGTTTCTTAGATCAATTTCTCAAACTTTATCCCTTTTAGGTCAACAAACCCTAAAATACTCTTTTCTCTTTATATAAACCCTAATTGCTCAAATTATCCATTTTAATAGTCTTTTATACCCAAATTGACTTAGGATCATTATATCTCTATTTATTCAACAATTAAAAGACATATTCACCTAAATTAGGGCTTTCAAGCTCATTAATGCATATTCATGCACAAAACGCTAAATTAAGCCAATTATATAAAAAGATCATCTTTTTAGATCCTATTTTCACTTTTATTAACAACAGGTTAATATTGACTTGAATTATCCAAAGAACATCATTAAATCCATCTATCATCACATCTATGGGTTTTTCATTAATTAAATCATTAAAGATGATAGCTTAATGTACTTCTCAAATTTCAAGCATATTTATGCGCATAATGTCTAAATTAAACTAATTATGTGCAAAGTTCATCCTTTTCGATCTTAATGTACATTTTTACAATTAACATGTTAATATCAACTTTAATCACCCATTAAAATCTACTAATTACATTAATCATCTCAAAGTAGAGTTTCTTAATCTTTAATTTGTTAAAGTTGATAACTTACACTACTTTTTGAATTGTAAGAGGAAATGGCTTCGAAACATATTTTTATTGCATTTCTCTCATTTTTCTGAGCAAAATGCATATATTATTTGTATTTATCCGAGCTACGGTTTATTAGATATGAATTTTGCAAAAACAACTTACTTTGGGCCAATAGAGAGGCGCCACGTAGGCCTTCCCATGCAACGAACTCGGTTGGTTGAAAAACATAACTGAATGTCGCTTTTGCCCCTACCTAAGTTGCCAACTCTTTTACCCACGGAGGGGTAAAACCATCCAAAGCCTCAAGCTCCTTCTTCCTCCTCTCGACGGCGCGCGCTGCAGCCCTAGCAGGGTCTTGTGCGGCTCTTTCTCCTCATCCCCGACCCCGACGACTCCCAGGGTGTCTTCCTCGGCCTCCGTCGTGCCTCCGCGCACAGGGGGGTGTCCATAGGTTGCGGGTTGAGTGGCTGTCTCGGGCCCACTTAGCTCCACAACCCGGGCCGATCTGCAGCCATACTGGCTACTGTGCAAGCTTCAGAGCACGGGGAAGATGGTCGTGCTCCTCGTGGCATCGTGGTAGCATCGCGGTTCCGTCCAACTCCAGCCCATGGCTCCTCGTGTCCCAGGGGCAAGACTACCCTCTTGCTTGGGTTTTGCCAAAGAATATGAAGAAAGAAAGAAGAAAGAAAGAAAGGGAGGAGTGCATGGGATCCTTCTCCCCCTCGACCCTGGGCTCTACCCCTTTATATAGGGGTGGGAAACTAAGCCCTAGGTTGGCTTGTCCACGACTCAAAGAATCCTTTTACAAATATGAAACCAATTCCTTCCATGAGAAGAAACCTTCTCTCTCTTCTTTATCTTTTTAATATTCCTTTTTCTTTAAATATTAGGATTTCGAAAATGTCTTCCTTTATCTTCTTTGTACTTGCTTTTTGATTTATTGGCACAAAATTATATTCTCTTTTAGTAGAAAATATCTCCCTTTTAAAAATACCATGAAATTCATTCATTATGCATCACATTATCATCTTATTATCTATTATTGGTATTTTTCTCTTTCTTTTCTTCATTGGGACTCATTGGATCCCAAGAAACTCAAATAATTCGAATTTCCTTTTTAAGGAATACTCTTTATCCTTTTAAATGCATCAATATGCATTATTTCACATTATCTTGTTTATTTCTCATTATAATATCTCTTTTTTGAGGATTTCTCTTTATTTCTCTTTTATTTTCCTCATTGGTATTCCTTTAATTATTAGGAATCCTTGGGATACGAAATTCCACCAAGAATAACCCAATTATACCTCTTTTCACTTGTTTTCCACATTCTACCATTGTTTTCAATTTCTTTATTAATAAATAAATAATTAACAATCTTTTCTTTTCTTATTGCCTTTTCTTTGCAACTTTGGACTCCTTGGAACCAAAGGAACCCAAGAGGCACGAAATTCAACTTTGTATTACATTCTTTGTCCTTCTAGAGGTTTCCACATCATTCTTTTCTCAAAATCTCAATTATTCATTTACTAATTTAATAATTGAATTTCCTTTCTTCATTTCCTTGTTATTGGGCCTAGTAGCCAATAAATCCCACAACACAATCATCAAGGCTATTGTAAACAAAATCCATTTATTCAAAAAAAATTATATCATTATTTGTTCAATTATCTTTAATATGAGAAATTACATTTCTCACTAATTGAACCCAAAAATTGGGGTTGTAACAACAACACTGGTCGTGACACCTTGCTTTAATGCTGGTGTATCACATTTTATCGTGGTCACGACATGCATCATGGAGAGAGTCATGATTTTTTGTTGTGAGATATGGGTCAAGGCACCTCCCAAAAGTATTTTTACGGACTTAATGTTAGATAACATTTGTCTTGAAATGGGACCTGACACCTCCCAAATGTATTTGGAGGGACATGTTGTGAAATGACACTATCATGATATGGGTTGTTGGGTCTTGTGTTGGCCAAGATTGTTAGTTCTCTTATATTTTGGGTCGGGAAAGATGTGCACCATGTGTGTTTGAAGTCGAGATAGTTGGTGTTATTTTGGTTGTGATGGTTAGCCTTGTTTCATTCGTGATGGTTCGTTCTCCTTATGGACGTGACACTTCATTTTGGTCTGGCCGCGAAACTATGTTTGATGTGGTCGCGACATTGTGCTATGAGGGTGGGTCACGACATTGTGTTGTGGGTTGGTCATGAAGCCTCTATGTAACACTGGTTGTGACGGCTTGCTTTAACACTATTGTATCACATTCTATAGTGGTCACAATGTACATCGTGGAGATAGTCATGATGTTGCATTGTGAGATATGGGCCGTGGCACCTCCCAAATGTATTTTTAGGGACTTGATGTGAGATAACATTTGTTTTGAAATGGGCCATGACACCTCCCAAATTCATTTGGAGGGACATGTTGTGAAAGGAAACTATCATGATATGGGTCGTGGCATCTTCCAAATGCATTTTTAGTAACTTGATGTGAGATAACATTCGTCTTGAAATGCACTGGTTCACCTCCCAAATGCATTTTTATGGACTTGTTATGAGAGGACTTGTCATGATATAGGACCTAACACCTCCCAAATACATTTTTATGGACTTGTTGTGAGATGAAATTATCATCATATGTGCCATGGCATCTCCCAAATATATTTTCAAGGAGTTGGGATGGTTTTGGTTGTGATGGTTGGCCTTGTTTCCATTGTGATGGTCCGTTCTGCTTTTGGACATGACACTTCATTTTGTTCTGGTTGCGGCATTGTGTTTGTTGCGGTTGCGATGTTGTGATGTGAGGGTGGGTCGCGACGTTGTATTGTGGGTTGGTCGTGAAGCATATGTGTAACGATGGACGTGACACCTTGCTT
Source organism: Alisma plantago-aquatica (assembly GCA_963693085.1). Classification (NCBI taxonomy): domain Eukaryota; kingdom Viridiplantae; phylum Streptophyta; class Magnoliopsida; order Alismatales; family Alismataceae; genus Alisma; species Alisma plantago-aquatica. The sequence goes on along the minus strand of OY856414.1, from coordinate 225,065,714 downwards.
TAATGTTGGTGTATCATGTTCTATTGTGATCGCAACGTGCGTTGTGGAGACAGTCATGATGTTGCGTTGTGAGATAATGGTTGTGGCACCTCCCAAATGTATTTTTAGGGACTTGATGTGAGATAAAATTTGTCTTGAAATGGGCCTTGACACCTCTCAAATGCAATTTTATGGACTTGTTGTGAGAGGAGATTGTCATGATATGGGACCTAACACATCCCAAATGCATTTTTAAGGACTTGTTGTGAGATGACATTATCATCATATGTGACATGGCACCTCCCAAATGTATTTTCAAGGACTTGGGATGGTTTTGGTTGTGATGGTTGGCCTTGTTTCAATTGTGATGGTCCATTCTACTTCTGGACGTAACCCTTTATTTTGGTTTAGTCATGACATTGCATTTGTTACGGTCGCGATGTTGTGCTCTGAGGGTGGGTCACAACCTTGTGTTGTGGGTTGGTCATGAAGCCTGTGTGTAACGTGGTCGTGACACCTTACTTTTATGATGTTGTATCACGTTCCATCGCAGACGCGACGTGCGTCATGGAGACAGTCATGATGTGGCATTGTGAGATATGGGTTTTGGCACCCCCAAATGCATTTTTAGGGACTTGATGTGACATAACATTTGTCTTGAAATGGTCCCTGACACCTCCAAATGCATTTGTAGGGACATGTTGTGAAAGGACACTTCATGATATGGGTCGTGGAACCTCCCAAATGTAGTTTTAGGGACTTGATTTGGGATAACATTTTTCTTAAAATGGGACCTGACACCTCCCAAATCCATTTTCATGGACTTGTTGTGAGAGGACGTTGTCATGATATGGGACCTAACATCTCTCAAATGTATTTTTAAGGACATACTATGAGATGGCATTATCATCATATGTGCCATGGCATCTCCCAAATGTATTTTCAAGGACTTGGGATGGTTTTGGTTGTGATGGTTGGCATTGTTTCAGTCGTGATTGTTCATTCTACTTCTGGACGTGACACATCATTTTGGTATGGTTGCGACACTGCATTTGTTACGGTCGCAAATTTGTTCTCTAAGGGTGGGTCATGACCTTATGTTGTGGGTTGGTCATGAAGCATATGTGTAACGATGGTCCTGAGACCTTGCTTTTATGATGTTGTATCACGTTCCAGAGTCGACACGACATGCGTCATGGAGACAGTCATGATGTTGTGTCATGATATATGCATTGTGGAACCTCCTAAATGCATTTTTAGGGATTTGATGTGATATAACATTTGTCTTGAAATGGGCCCTGAAATCTCCCAAATGCATTTGAATGGACATGTTGTGAAAGGAAACTATCATTATATGGGTCGTGGCACCTTCCAAAATTTTAGGGACTTTATGTGAGATAACATTTGTCTTGAAATGGGCCCTGACATCTCCCAGTTGCATTTTCACAGACTTCTTGTGAGAGGATGTTGTTATGATAAGGGACTTGACACATCCCAAATGTATTTTAAAGGACTTAATGTGAGGTGACATTATCATCATATGTGCCATGGCACCTCCCAAATGTATTTTCACGGACTTGGGATGTTTTTGGTTGTGATGGTTGGCCTTGTTTCAATCGTGATGTTCTGTTCTGCTTCTGAGTGTGGCACTTTGTTTTGGTATGGTTGTGATGATGCGTCTATTGTGGTAATGACATTGTGCTATAAGGATGGGTCACGACATTGTGTTGTGGGTTGGTCGTGAAGCCTATGTGTAACGTTGGTCATGACGTCTTGCTCTAACATTATTGTATCACATTCTATCGCGGTCGTGACGTGTGCTGTGGATACATTCACGATGTTGTGTTGTGAGATATGGGTCGTGACACCTCCCATATGCATTTTTAGGGACTTGATGTGAGATAACATTTGTCTTTAAATGGGCCCTGAGACCTCCCAAATGCAATTGAAGGGACATGTTTTGAAAGGACACTATCATGATATGGGTCGTGGCACCTCCTAAATGCATTTTTAGGGACTTGATGTGAGATAACATTTATCTTGAAATGGGTCCTGACACCTCCCAAATGCATTTTCATGGACTTATTGTGAGAGGACGTTGTCATGATATGTGACCTGACACCTCCCAAATGCATATTTAAGGACATACTATGAGATGATATTATCATCATATGTGACATGGCACCACCCAAATGTATATTCAAGGACTTGGGATGTTTTTGGTTGTGATGGTTGACCTTATTTCAGTCGTGAAGGTTCATTCTATTTCTGGATGTGACACATCATTTTGATCTGGGCACGACTGTTGTCGCGAAGTTGTGCTATGAGGGTGGGTTGCGACCTTGTGTTGTGGGTTGGTCACAGAGCCAATATATGGGCCATGTATCCTCCTTAATTCATTTGAAGGGACATGTTGTGAAAGGACACTATCACAATATGGGTTGTGGCACCTTCCAAATGCATTTTTAGGGACTTGATGTGAGATAACATTTGTCATGATATTGGCCTTGACACCTCCCAAATGCATTTTTATGGACTTGTTATGAGAGGAAGTTGTCATGATATGGGACCTGACACCACCTAAATGCATTTTTAAGGACTTACTATGAGATGAAATTGTCATCATATGTGCGATGGCACCTCCCAAATGTATTTTCAAGGACTTGGCATGATGGGGACATTGTCATGATATGGGCCCAAGATTCACCGAATTACATTTTTAGGGACTTATTATGAGAGGAAACTGCCAATATATGGGCCATGTATCCTTCTTAATGCATTTTAAGGGACATGTTGTGAAGGGACACTATCATGATATGGATCATGGCACCTCCCAAATGTATTTTTAGGGACTTAATGTGAGATAAAAAATTTCATTATATGGGCCCTGACACCTCCCAAATGCATTTCAAGGGACTTGTTGGGAGATGATATTGTCATGATATGGGCCATGACTCCTCCTAAATGCATTTATGGACATTATCAATATAAGAGACCTGACACCTTCTTAATGCATTTGAAGGCTATCACCAATGTCACATCACTAGGGGATATAAATTCGTCAATCACATCACAGGAGGATTACACCTCACACTAGGCATAAGCCCTTATTAGTTCTAAGACCCATTACATCAATATGATCTCATCATGTCTCATCAAGGCTCATATCCATCACTCGGTGTCATATGATAACTATCATAGCATACATAAGCAAAGGCATACATTTCACCTGCAATGTTAGGGGATCATAAACAAGAGAGATAAAACATCATAATGTGGTAACCACTTCAAATGAGATAAGCAAACATATCATATTCCCCAACATTAGGATTAGGGTTACATGTATAGCTAATTAGGGTTCCACAACGTTATTCAAGAACCAAACCCTAATTATGTCATATCACACTTTCTTGGAGAATACTAGAATTAGAACATCATTAACTAAACATGATTAGAGCATTATGTCAAAAACACTAAGTATCAACATCATTACATGTACATGTGTAACCATCTCACTATGTTATACATGTGTGGTGGCCATGTACCATATATGTGTATGTTGACCATCCTTCAAACATGTGTCTCGACCACCATCAAGGGAACATGATCTTGACTGAGACCAAACCATATGTCTCAACCAAACAAGAGCATGTATCGATTGAGATAAAACCAAGAGTCATGACCGAAGCACCACATACAAGGTTGGTCGACATCCTCATTAGGATGTTGATTGCACCATACTTTTATTAAGTTGGCTCAATTCTCCTCTTAATGTTCATTAGTTTACAACTATCAAATTGCATTAAACTCATTACATCTTAATGTTACGTTGAGTTACAACTTGCCACATGTATCACTCAACCAAACACATTGGTATGGGGTATTCCCACCATATCGGGCATCAAGACACATGTATGCCACCATATCATGCCTAAGATGCAACCTTAACATCATGTCAGGCATCTATATTGGGCATGTGGTATAACCACATTACCATATCGGTCTTAGGGTATATCCCCCAGTTCCATATCGTGTAGCCATGTCAGGTTAGTTATCACTTAGGTTTTATCATTCTCAAGTTGACCCCATATCATGTAAGAGTTAGATGTTGGACCTCATATCGGGTATAAGTTGAATGCTTGGTTCCATATTAGGTACAAAGTATGCATCATGTCGTGCATGTAATATATGTCTCATTATGGTATCGTTTGGAAAGGGTATATTCAATACCATATTGGGTTCCCACCTTGTTTGCATGTAAGGTAACATATCGGGTTACCATTTCAGGTAGACCATTAGACTAATATCTCTTTATACTTTCAAGGATCAGTTGTATCATATAATTGCAAGACAAGCTAAATATCAAGTTGGATTCTTTCACCACAATCCTTCACATAAACGGTAGGATGTATTGGGTTTCATGTCATCCCCTAGAGTTTCATCTTTATATCAGTTAGGGTTTCAACTGTATATCGTGTAGAGTGTTCAACTAACACTATACCATGCATGAGGCATGATCTTAACCTTGTATCATATATAAGGTGTAAGTAGGTGCTACTCCTGTGATCCATGAGATATCGCTCACATTGTTCATATGGTATCACTCACCACTATATCAGATTACTCTTCATCTTGGATTTCATATCGAATTTCTCATCACCATCTAGGGTTTTCAACTCATATCAGGTTAGGATATAGAACTAACATCATATCGTACATAAGGTGAATGATGACCCCATATCGTGCTCAAGGGGTGTATAAGTACTTACTCATATCGCCCATGAGATATACACTTCTCACTATATCAAGTTTGTGGTGGGTTTACTTCAACATATTGGATTGCTTATCTTCTAGGATTTACTATATCGGGCTGGAGTTCATGCTTGGTTCCCTATTGTGTATAGGATGTATGAATTGATCTTATATCATGCACATAGTGTTTGTTTATCAACATATCATGCATGAGGTATGCACTTCATGATCATATCCGGTAAGAGGTACCTACTCATGAGGTATGCACTTTAATGACATGTTGTGAGACGATACCATCTTGATATGGGCCCTGGCTCCTCAGAAATTTATTTTCAGGGACTTACTGTGAGAGCACACTATCATGATATTGGTCACATATCCTCCCTAATGCAATTACAATGACATGTTGTGAGAAGACATTCTCATGATATGGGATGTAGCTCCTCTCAAATGCATTTTCAGGTACTTGTTGTGAGAGGACACCATCATGATATAGACATGTATCCTCACAAGATCATTTCCAGGGACATGCCATGATAGGACATTGTCATGATATTGATCGTGGATTCTCCCAAATGTGTTTTCAGGGACTTGCTATGAGAGGACATTGCCATGATATGTGATGTGACTCCTCCAAAATGCATTTTTAGGATCTTTCCGTGAGAGGAAACAATCATGATATGATCCCTAACTATTCACAAGTTCATTTTCAAGGACATACTGTGAGAGGAAATTTTCATGATATGGGCCTTGACGGCTACAACTGAGGTGTATTTATACATGTAGAGAAAATTATGACACTAACCCTTTTGCGTCTAATTTCCTAAAATATAATTAAAACTAAAAAGGAAATTGCTAAAAATATAAAACTACTATTTTTGGGCTATAACAGACTCGAATCCCATTTTGAGGGTATACCTCGCGTCATAGCCGTGACTTGTGTTTATTGGCCCATTTCCCTTTCCAAAAAGGTATTATGTATATTTTTCTGACGTCAGACGACGATTTTGGAAAACTTTGTCAAACCAGATTTTATCTTCAATGCTTGCTGCCAATCTTCCTACATCATGAGAGGACACCATCATGATATTTATTTTCATGATAGTCCTCTTATATATATATATTTTAAATTTTACTAATCAAATAATTTTGTGTTATAATTGCCTTTGCATTAACCCGTAACAACCTTTCCCTCCACTTAATCCCTCCGACCCCTAAATCACCTACGTAACAACCTTTCCCTCCACTTAATCCCTCCGACCCCTAAGTCACCCACACGTGAAGAATGATCAGCGCTAAAAATTATCACGAAAGCCCTCCCACCCCTACCAGCTTACCCTGACTTACCGCTTCCTTCATCTCCTCATTTCAGTTTCCCTCTCCACGATTTGCTACCAAATCCCTATTCTTCATCGGTGATAGTTTCCTCTCACAATTAGAGTTTGCAATAGAAACCTCTCAAGCAGAACATAGAAAGTAGTCACCTTTCTTGCTGAATCCACACGCCGCTTCAGACTCTGGGCATAGCGTGACGAAATCCCATTTGTTCTCATCGATGCTGCTTCAGAGTCCCATCTTTTTCATTTCTAATCGAGCTTTCTTTCTTCTTAGTGGCAAGAGGCTAGCGCACCGGCGGCAACAGGCACCCGTTTCAAGCGAGGGCATCGGAAGAAACAAGAACCAACTCTGAGCGAGCTCCCGAGGGCATCAGTGGCAGTGACAACATCAGTTCATGGAGGTGGTTTCATCATCATCATCGTCATACAAGTAAGCCCCTGATCTTCATGTATTTCTCCACTTTTTTCTTGTAGCTTTTCTATTCCCTATCTCTCTTTGAATTGTGTGCACACAGACTATTTAAAAATGCCGACAAGAGCAATCAACCATGTAGAACTAACATCTCTTGAGCCACAGATGCAGAGCACGCATCTAATATAATTTCTTCTCACCAAAATATGTTTCTGTCAACGTAATGATTGATTGTCTAGAAAACTATTAGCAGCTAACTCAAGATGTGTTGTGTGTGCGGATAACATTGCTTGTGATAGAAGACAAAATTACCAGGCTTGTTTATATTAAGGCTAAGACTGAATAAAAGTAAGAATGCCCCCTACAAGTATATAAAGAAGGCATCTTACGACACAACCACACATCTCTAGAGGACTAAAACCGCACTTGAAGGACGACTTTGATGACATTAATCTACAGCATATCCAATGATGAATGAACGTTGCTTGAGGGGAGGGGATCGCTACCCATGACGTTCACTTTACTCCCCAACCATGTCTGCTTCACATAAGATAAATCCAAAAAATGGCCCACCTTACTGGACGCTGGAGACCAATCCCCCATTACCTTTGGGCTTTGGTTTATATAGTTGTGGTCACCCCCACCTAAAATAGTCATATCCTCACTCCTCAACCCTACCCCTAACTATCGCATCACATATTCTAAGTGAGCATGTCACATCCCTTTGCAAATAAGCATCTTAAGTTAAACACATTTCCATGCAAAACCCCACATTGTAATAAACAAAGTTAAATCAGATGGGGGTAAGAAAATAATATGTTTAGAGCCATAAAGCCCACCAAGGAATATTGATTATAGATTCTCTCTCTTTCTCCCCTCCCCAATAATACATGGCATGCACAATGTGTTGAAAGAAGATAACCAATCCTGTCTCATGCAATGCAAGCAACTCCCCTACCTTAGGTGCTAGGTATTCAATTTGAGGTGCCTTTCCAAAGACTAGGAGCTTATGCGGCAAGGTGGGAAGCCAAGTATGTTTAGGTGTTTTTTTTATTGACCTACATTGTTGAGTGAATATAGTGATTCTCAAAATCATAACAAGGTGATTTAAATTGGACAAATTTAGACCAAGCTATGCTTTAGATCATCTTAGGTTAGATTTTGAGGTATATAATCCCTCAATTAGAGTCCTAGACAATCTTTCATAAAGTGAGGGGGAAGTTTCATAGTATATCACTGATTTAGATGATTGATTCGACTCTGTTATCCCAAATAGTAACCATTCATAAAAATTTTAAAATTTCCTTTTAGTTAGAACATTGTTTTGTCATAACAGGATACATCTTACCTTGCAATGCATGTTATATTAAGTTATGCCCACAAATGATCAAAATGCTCACATTTTTTACAACCACCAACACCTTTACTATTTGCTCTCTATCATCCTAATTGCTCCATCAACTTCTCATAATTTTTTGTTTGTAATAATTAGATTTGTTTCCCCAAATCAGTCCCAATTACCAAAATATGACATGATTTAACCTAATTCAAAGCAGATTTTACACTACATTACCTAATTAGATTTAAGTCTTCAATCAATCTTACCCAAAAAATTAAATCTGATTACCATTCGGCCTTCGAGAACATCTTTGAGGATAGGTGAGAAATAGGATAGTTTTGAAAATTTGATGTTGTAAATTAAAGGAGTATACAAAATATGGATGACTTAGGTTTTTCAATGGATGCAAAGGGCCTTAAAATTTAGTTATGTTTAGGTCCTGATTAGGGCCTTTAAGGAGTATACAAAATATGGATGACTTTGTCTTTTCACTGGAGCACCATGAATTTTTCGCGTCTGGCCTCAATGTCTAAATAAATGTCTTAAACTAGAGCACCATGTCCTAGGTATTGAGGACATCAAGTAAGAATGTCATGTTGATATTTACTGAAACCTAAATGGTGTTTTTTTAATATCCCACATAATTTATGCTGAAACTCCTCAAATTAGAATTATTTTCCTCAGATTAGATTTAGTTACATCTTCGGTTTCTTCTCACCTTGTTGTAGGAAGACCCTAGGGCAATGTGGGTTACGTGTCCAATTTGACATGATTTGTCCTAATTTAAACTTGAATTTAGATTACATGACCTAATCCGATCTATTTCTTATATAAATACTACCCTAAAAAGTGAATCTGAGTAGCAATTCAGCCTTAAAGAACATGTTTGAGGGCAGTTGAAAAACAAGATAGTATTGGACATAGTATAAACATATTTTAATCATCATTATGGTCCCACCCAACCCCAATGAGGGGAATATGTAGTATACACATTATAAAGTTGTATACATGATTAAGTGCCTATACCATATATTAAGAACTAGAATGTTATATTTTTTAATAATCATATGTATAAAGTGAATTGAACAAAATATATTACAATTGATACATTACAAATTGATTTTGCATTCATATTTGTTCTTTTTTTTTCTTTCTATGATTAATTTTGTTGAACTCGTGTGAATTTTTCGCATCTAGCCTCAATGTGTGAATAGATGGCTAAAACTAGAGCACCATGTCATAGGTATTTATGAGTATCTACATTCAGGATTTGGCCTAATTCAAGCCTGATTTATATTAACAATAATTGGTTCTTATACAGAGATGGAAATTTAACAAAATTACATGATCATTTTTCAGACAGCCATGGATAGGAGTTGGATGAGTAGAGGAAAATCTAAACATGAATGTTTCCAAGAGGCATTCATGCAAGGATTTAACTTATTGTATAGAATTTATGATATGACCTATAAGACTAAGTAATTGACTCCTTTGTCTATAATGAATTTTCGCATCTAGCCTCAATGTCGAAATAGATGGATTAAACTAGAGTACCATGTCCTAGGTATTGAGGAGGTAAAGTAAGAATGTCTTGTTGAGATTTGCTGACACCTAAATGGTGCTCTTCCAATATCCCACACAATTTATGGTGAAACTCCTCAAATCAGGATTATTTTTCTTACATTAGATTTAGTTACATCTTTGGTTGCTTCTCTCATAGATGTTGAAATACCCTAGGACAATGTGGGTTACTTGATTTTATATAAAAGGACCTACTAATCAGACCTAAGATCTCCAAACTTTTCCTTTATTGACATAAATGAATCTAATATCTCCTTCAAATTCACCAAATTTTGTTGTTGTAATAATCAGGTTTATTTTCACAATACAATCCTAATTTCCCAAATTTGACATGATTTGTCCTAATTTAAACCTAATTTTAGATTACATGACCTAATCAGATCTAATTCTTATATAAATCCTACCTAAAAAAGTAAAACCTGAGTAGCAATTCGGCCTTCAAGAACATGTTTGAGGGTAGGTGAAAAACAAGATAGTATCAAACAAAACAGTCCTAAATCCCAATGAATGATATATGTTACTTTCTATTAGATGAGGACCTAAACTCCTCAAATCCCAATTATTTTCCTCAAATTAGAAATTTTGTCCCCAAATCAGACCTTATTGTCCATATTTGCATGATTTGGCCTAATTAAAACCTGATTTTACAGTATGTGACCTAATCGGATCTAAGTCTAAAATAAATCTTGCCCAAAAAAAGAGAAGGTTGAATAGTATCTAGGCTAAACAACACCTAAACTAGACCTCAACAGTTCTTGTTGGTGAAATAGATTCTCTATTTGGTTCTGCTTTCTATTGATTTCCTCTTCAATATAGTTATAATAAAAAAATAGATAATATTTTTGAAGAATATTAATTGTAATGAAGAGGAATGGAAATTACAAAAATAGATGTATTTAGCCTAGGCGCCCAGTTTAAGGTGGCCCGCCTAGAGTGTAGGGGGCCTAAGAGCACCTTTATAGCTAAGGCATATTTGATAAGGTGGTTAGGCATTGGATAAGGTGCTAATAATTAAGTATTTACATTCATGATTTGGCCTAATTCAAGCCTAATTTACATTAACAACAATTAGCTATTATACACAACTGGAAATTTAACAAAATTAAATGATCATTTTTTAGGGAGCCATGGATAAGAGTTGGATGACTAGAGGAAAATCCAAACATGAATGTTGTAAAGAGGCAATCATGCAAGGATTTAACTTATTTTTGGATTTTGCATTTAGTAATCACACTGAGGTCAGGTGTCCCTATGTGAAATGTGAGAACAAATTCTTTCATAATAGGGAGACAATTACATGGCATGTTATCAGATCTGGATTTCTATCGACCTACACTGATTGGGAATATCATGGTCATATTGAAAAAAAAGATTATATGGTCAATCAACATGTGGCTAACTCTTTTGACGATATGGAGGGGTTGATAAATGATGCATGCTATGATGAAGTAGAAATGAACACAAACTTTCCTGATAGTGGTAGTGAATATCCTATTCATGATGATGGTGGTAGTGATAATGAAAATCATATTCATGATAATAAGAAATTTGAGGAACTACTTAAAGATGCTTGTGAACCATTATATCCAGGTTGTGATAACTACTCAAAGCTCTCCTTTGTTTTTCATATATTTAGACACAAATTCTTGAATAAAATAAGCAACATGGTGATGTCAAGATATCTGGAACTTCTATCTAAAGCATTGCCTATGGGACACAAGTTTCCAATAACATGGTATGAATGTAGAAAATCCATGCATGCCCCAATGATTGTATACTTTATAGAGGAGAATACTTGAATTTAGACAAATGTCCAAAGTGTTCTACCTAGAGGTGGATTGATACAAGCCGGGAAGAAGGATAAAGATCAAGAAAAAGACACCATGAAAAGTTCTTCGCCACTTCCCCTTGATTCCTAGATTGAAAAGATTATTCAATTCACTTAAGACAACTCCTTGGATGATTTGGCATTCCACAAGTACGGCTGGAACAATAGGTGAAATGGAACATCTGAGGGATTCTAAGGCTTGGAAAGATTTTGATACCAATCATCCTTCATTCAACATTGAGCCACAAAATGTCAAACTTGGCTTAGCGACAGATGGGTTTAGCCCTTTCAATATTGCAATGGGGAGTAGTAGAAGTATTTGGCCCATCATCCTAATTTGTTATAATCTTCCTCCCTGGCTCACTATGCATCAATTTTTCTTAATGATGTCACTTCTTATTGATGGCCCAAAATCACCAGGAAACGATATTGATGTTTATCTCCAACCATTGATTGATGAATTGAACACTTTTGATGCTAAACGAGGTGATGTATTTAGCATGAGAGCAATGCTTCTATGGACCATTAACGACTTTCCTACGTACAATATGTTATCTATTTGGATTACAAATGGCTACAAGGCTTGTCCGTATTGTCAAACTGATCATGGTTCTATTTACCTGCCATACAGTCGAAAATGTGTCTATCTAAGACATCGACGTTTTTTACCAATTAACCACCCATGGCGTGTTGATAAAAAAAAGCTTCAATGGAGTTGAAGAACATGAACCCGCACCTCAACCTATAGATGGGAAACAAATTGAACACTTGTGGGAAGATTATGATAATGTTTTCTTTGGAAAGGTTTCAGGTAATAATTCACATGAACAACATGAGCTACCTGAAGGGTGGAAAAAGAGAAGTATTTTTTTTGAGCTCCCTTATTGGAGCTCATTGCTGGTTCGACACAATCTAGACGTTATGCACATAGAAAAAAATGTGAGTGAAAATATTTTGGCATGGTTACTTCAAAAGGATGGTAAAAACAAGGACAATATTAAAGCCTGATTGGATTTGCAACACATACAAATACGTAAATCATTGTGGCCTAAACTTTCAAAATCAAATAATATTAGGGAGATTCCTCATACAATATACAATATGACAAATGACGAAAAGGAAAACCTTTTTGTCTGTATTAAAGGACATTAAACTCCCTAAAGGATTTTCATCAAACTTCTCCCATATGGTTCAACTATAAGAAAGGAAGTTAATCGGTATGAAGAGTCATGATAACCACATATTGCTACACCATCTCCTTCCAGTAGTTGTGATAAAGGCATTAACAAAACCTGTCAAAAAAGTTGTAATGGAATTTTGTGTTTTTTTCAAAGAACTAAGTGCAAGGGTCATTACTATCAAGAAGATGGAAGAGTTGGAGCAGAAAATTCCTGTAATAATGTGCAAATTAGAAAAGATTTTTCCTCATGCAATCTTTGATGTCATGGTCCATTTAGTTGTACATCTAGCAAACGAAGCAAAACATGCTGGACCAGTTCAGTTTAGGTGGATGTATCCCATTGAGAGATATCTACACACACTGAAGAATTACATTTGTAATAAGAGTAGACCAGAAGGTTCTATTGTTGAAGGATATTTAATGAAGGAAGCAAGCATATTCTGTGATAGGTATCTGCATGATGTGGAAACCAAGATACATAGAACTGTAAGGCATCTCGATGGTTCACTTGGATTTCGTTCTATAGTGAGAATATCTGTTGAAGAACTACATCGAGCTACACGTTTCATATTTCTCAATACTGAGGAAGTTCAACCTTATGTGAAGTAAGTAACAAGTTATTAATTATAATTTTTTTTTGAAAATTTTCTAACAAAATTTATCAGCGACATAAATAAATACAGGAAGCATCATGATATCTTAATATGCCAGCACCCTAGTTGGGATGATTTCACCTTACAATCACACCACCACAAATCATTTGTAAATTGGTTTGAAGATTATGTAAGGCAATACAACTATTTGTTTTAAAATAATGTTTTTATCCTATCTTATTTCTTAATTTCATCCATATTTCTTTTCTAACTAGGTTGTTTCCTTACAAGAATTTGATGAACTTCTCAAGCCTATCCAATATGTGGCGACACATCCCACTATCACATAGACAACGAGGTGTCATGCAAAAATGTGCGAAAAACACCATAAGCCACCTATTACCAAAAACATGAGGTAATTAAAACTGATTTTAGAAAGCCGATAAACCAAAAAACTATTACATTCAGATCCTCAACCTGCAAGAATACAGGTTATATAAACATTTACAAGTCTTAATACGTGTCCTCAGCTTATAAGATAAGTTGTCTTGTCATCACATGAGTTCATCACTTGTTTATACATACACAACGGGCCACATCTGGCCAGCAACAGGGTATACAAAGCTTCATCAGCTACACATCGTAAAACAATGGCAAAACACCTCCGAGGACCTGAGAGTATAGGGATGACTCTAGGAATCTACTACAAAACAACCAAAACAACAACGTATCCATCTCTTGCCTTCTACCACTCTTCTTGCTGCTCGCCCGCAACCCTGTGACCACCACCTCATCTAGCGCGATCACCTAAAAAGGTTGTAAAGAAATAGGGTGAGACAAACAGTCCCAGTGAGAAACATAACTCCCCTCCGAACTATAAAACCACAAAAAGGTTAAATAAACAACAACAAATAACTGATAAAATGTACGATAAGAGCAGTATATAGAGCAAGGTTATTATTACCATCAAGCTCACCAAGATATCCGAGAGGCATATAACCAGGCATTTCTTTATGGAACATGATTGACAAGATAAACTTTATAAGAACTTACCACAAGATTTAAGGATTGTATGCAAAAGTGCATAGTTCAACTAGACCAGCTATACGAGCAAGGCCTCAAAAAATGTTTTGTATTTTATTCTAAGCAAGATATACTATTCGGCTGGATTACATTTTATTATGCCCTGAGGAAGTGAGCCGTATTGCTCAAATCCAACCTTCGGTTGTGAAACCCAAGCCGGTGCCATAAAAGGTCGATGAAAGAGCCAGACTTCACGACCTCCCACCTCGTGGTCAGTTCACGAGCACAATACAAGTAGGATCGCAGTCTCATGCTTAAGTGGCCTCAGCCACAGGGTCAGGCTACCCTCTACCTAGCCCACCTTGGTACATGTATCGGCGCTAGTGAAACTAAGCCACAGGCATAATCACCATGCTCTAAGCCATGAACCCATTCATGCTCTTCTTATCACACATTCTTAGCCATGGGCCTGTTCACCATGCTCCAACATATCGAGCTACAGACCTGAAACCACACTTTGGAGTCTACAACTGAAGTTGCACTCGAACCTCCTCATTTTCGGCTAGGAGAAACCACACATATTCAGTAATATGCGCTTCCATGCAGGCTAACCCACAGGAGAACATGTTTCAGCATCACCAACTACTGACGATGATGGATCTATGCCCAAGGCAAACTACATAATATGTTCCATTGTAATTAGTTAATATATTTTAAGTGGATTGTTGAGGCAACCAGGTTGTAACACATACATAACATTAAGTTACATTATTATTATCACCATCACATTATCCCAGAATCTCGATCCCTCATTATAGGAAACCACTGCCACTTAAGGCATTCTCATCACTTAGGATAACAGTCCCATGTCTCATCATCAGAGGATAACACCTCAACTGGGCACGTAACCTTTATCAGGTCCTTAGACCTATCACATCATAAGAGTGATCATCACACTGTAGTGTTATTCAAACATATATACCTCATAGTCCTTAACTGGCTATGAATCTGCATGAAATACCTGCACGGTTAGTATACACATTCATAAAGATAACTGAAGCCATCAAGGATTAACAGAATGATCAGGCTATCAAATATAGGGCAACATTGATGATTATATGCTTTATCATTCATGCCTCATACCTGTGACCATAGACATGGGTCACATCACCATGTGAAGCAACTCATATGCTTCCAAAGTTATCATTTACTCATCATCATATATATAGAATTCAAGGTGATCATAAACACATGTAATATCATTATTAACATGGAACCATCATCTATATACAACCTGGGTTATCAGAACCCTTACTAAAACTTCCACAACCCTCACTAAAAGGGGGTGGCAGGTGGCTTTCCCCTCACCACAACTTGTAACGGGTAGGGTAGCATCCCTTACCAAATTTATACCGACATAACTATATGTATAAACAGATACTGGCCAACCCTATAGGGTATCGACCACCACCCAAGGATGTCGTGCAACTAGAGATCAAAACATATCGTGCAACTCTAACACACATGACATAACGTGCATCTAGGTTAAGAGAGTGTATCTTGTAAGAGGCTAAGCAGGAAACATCTATCTATCAGTGTTGACTGATCCCTATCGCCCATCTAGGCTTAAGTTACCTATCAGGTAGGCACACCACTCAAACGCCCAAGGCTCGCACTGACAAAACATAGCGCCCCCATCACATCATGATATCACCCAACAAGGCGACACCAAAACACTCCAAAGAAGCCTATCAGTTAAGTGCAGCACTCCATATCAGCCTCCAACAAAGCATCATCAAGGGTTTCTATACGTCACCATATCGGGCATCACCACCACCAACCATGACGCCCAACACGAGGATAGCCCACTGAGCTCTATAACTTCCAAGGTACATCGGGCACCAAGACAACTACCTTAGCTAGGTGTATCATGCAGGGCACCCAGCAAGGCATAACGTCCAACACACAAGGGTATCAGCCACCCACCAAACTCCATCTAGGCACAACGGCCAAGGGTACAACTCAAGATTAAACAAACGGGCAACACAACTCCAAGGTCATCTTCAACCTCAAGCACAAGGACACCAACCCTAATTGATCAAGAAGTATGGCTCACCTCTCAACAACCAAGAGAGAGGGGTTTTACAAAACCTCCATCACAACTCGGGCAACCACAAGGATCCACCCCAGCATAGGTTATCATCCATACAAAAGGTCACCTCTCAAATCCATTGTGAGAGGAGGGTGTTGCCCAAGCAACTAGAATCTAGAATCACCTCTCAACTAAAATGAGAGAGAGGGGTATTGCCTACATCACTACAGCTTAAACTCACTTCTCTTGACTAAGGAGAGAAAGGAGTGTTGCTCAACAAGGAAACTCTAAACCATGGTTCATCCAACTAGGGTGAAAATGTAAAAAACCTCAACCATAACAAAAAAATCACTATAACTACAAGACTAAAGGTGCAAGTAAGAAAGAAACATATCTAGCAACATACATGGCAAATTATGATCATATGAAAACATACAATATAGAAGAAGGTAGTATGGTTAGGGTTAGGAGTTATGTAACCCGCCTTAAGCAAGCTCCAAGCTCCTAGCACCAAGCTCCAGCACCACCACAAGAAGAAGAACAAGGCACTCTAGGGTTCGACCACCACTAGAGGAAGAAGAAGACTCTTAGGAGAAGGAGGAGGATCGACCACAAAGCTTGCAAAGGAGAGGTGTCGTGCACCAAGGGAGAGGGGAAACTAAAGGGATCCTTAGCTAGAGAAAGGAGATACATATATAGAAGAGGATGGAGGAGAAACCAAGGTAAAGCAAGGCAATGTGTCACCCACCTAGGGACACTTGTCCATGGGCAACACCACCCTCTCATCTTGCCCCATACACATGTCCAAGGCAATTGCCACATGCAAGCATCATGCACCAAGTGTCCACTAGAGTGGTGACACAAATGGGGCTAGGAGTCAAAGGTGGTCCATGGCCGATACAGCCCCATGGGCGACACACCCATGGCTGAAACAACCATGGCCAACACACCTATGGCCGACACAAGGTCCAGAAAGGTTAAGCAAGGCTCAAGCAAGGCATGATAGGGCCCAACAAGGTTCATCCAAGCCCAAAGCAAATGAAGCAATGAGCCCAACCCTTCTTCTCAACACTAGAGGAAGCAAGGAGAGAGAGGAACACCCCTCAAGGTGACAAACTTGCTCATCAACCATAGACTTGGGTTAATTGTAAGTAGCATCTCCAACACTCAACAAGCACAAACAAACCCTAATCATCACTAAAGGTGATTAGCAAGCAACTAAACACTAGGGTTAGGGAAAGCAAATAGGATAAGCACAAAACGGGGGTCAGGGTCCTTACAAGCCATAAACCTCTACAAAGGGATTTCGTCCCCAAAATCTGAAGAGAAAAGTGAGGGATACTTGCTCGTCATCTGTTCCTCAAGCTCCCACGTGGCTTCCTCAATGCCACGATGATGCCAAAGAACCTTTACCAGAACTAGGTCCTTCCTTTTTATCTTCTTCACTCTTTTTTCAAGGATCATCACTGGACCTTCCTCGTAGGTCACATCTTTATCAAGATCAACCTCAACATTAGACCAACTTAGCTGGGAGGGATTCATCAAACCTACCTTTAAATTTAAGGGGTTTCCTTTTCCTCTATACATGAGGAGTACCATGCTCAAAACTATAGAGACTTAATTCTCATCATGAGCATCAAATACACTACTTCCCTTCTTAGGCCTAGGAACCCCAAGTTCTCCTTTGGGTATCCAACTGCATGTTCAATCTCTTAACCACGAATCAAGCATGTCCAAGGTATGTCATGTACTCTCATGATCCTTTTGTATGAGAAACACCTCAGAGTTGAGTCCTCCTCAAGGACAACCAACTAGGTATAATGCCTTACAACTAGTTACTTAAACCTCCTCAGGGTCTAAGGAACTCTTTGTCTCACCTCAGCAGGTAACCACTTATACCATAGGAACATAGGTTCCAAAAGCATCATCCTATCTTTAGGGTTGGTTCCTCTAAAGGCCACTAAGATATTATCATCGTCCATGGATCAGGCACGAGGCAACCACTATCATCCACTTAGGTCACATCATCCTCAACCCTCCATTGTTCCTCATGTCTCAGAATGCTTCCAACCCTTTTTCTTGGGTCCTACTCTCTCTCTCTCTAGAGATAACTCCACATCCAACCTTACTACTAGAGGTCCTTTCTCCTTGAAGGTGGGTCAAGCTTACAAGCATGCTTCTACGTGGGTGAAGCATATGTTCAAACTTATGATTGCTCATGATTATCCATAGCCCCTTATGCTTATCTCATAAGACATTCATCCTATCTTTCTGACCTTGGTTTTAACTTACTACTCATACTAATGACGTAATATGGGTGCAAGCTATATCCTACTTGCAACAACCCATAAGGTTTCTATAGGTTCTTCTCTAACCCCATCCATGAAGGAGATATCCTTCGCTCAAGCATGCACGACCCTTCCCAGGGTTGGGCTTCCAAAGGTACTCGGTCATCAACTTCTCATGGCTCATATGGCATCTAAGGCATATCTATCCAAACACCTGGTTTACCATGACATCTAACTCATCATGTCATCTCTCTCTCTAACGTTCACTAAGGGTTAGGGTTAACATCATCCTTAGAGGACGTGCTAGGTCTCTACTTTCAATGGAGATCTCTACCTTCTTTACTTATCCTCCTGACAAGAAGGTCTAGCCTCAGGTCTCTCCTGAGGGCATGAAAACTCATGCCATACGACCTAAGCATGTATCTATTACTTAGTTTACGCTTAATCTATTAAGCTTATGTCCATGACATCTTAATTACATGCTTTTTTTATTTATTAATTTGGTGGAGGATTCCTTAATCCTTATCAGCCTTACCCATACCTCAACAGGGTGAGGAAAATAGAGAAAACCCTAATCCTTAAGGTCCTTAATAGAAGTTGAGTTGAGGAGGGATGAACAAGATGAGAGAGTCCTAAAGGTATATTATTTTGATTCATACCCTAAGACTTTGGCCAAACAGTCACATGGATCTGGGAGTCCTCGTATTCCGACTAGCGGTGCAGAGGAAAATATTGCCAGCCCCCGGTCGTGATCCTTTTAGAGACACCTCTGTCTTTTGGATAATCCTCTAATAACTCCCTTGGGTTCTACATAATTTGTAAAATTTAATAATTATTAAGGATTAAGTGAGGAACCTTCGCTCTGATACCAATTATAACGACCCTGCCTCCCGGTAACCCCCAATTAAGAAATACCCGAAGGTCAGAGCCGTTATTCAATTAACAGGATCAAAGGTTCGACAAATAATAAATAATAATTATGAAATTCTACCAACTAAACTGGAATTGGGTATAAAATTAAAACTTTACTTACCTTTGATAAACTTTGGAAATCTATCTATCCATAGCTTGAATTAATTTATCTAATCTTCCTTGCACTTTATTTCTTAATTTCACAATGTGTCACTTTACTATTTGTGCTTTTTAGGGATGCACGTAAAACACTGACAAACAAAACGTCGGTCAGTATATCCAAATATACATGTATGTGGGGACATCCAAAATTTCACATATATGGCTAACAATTTAATAATCACAATCAAATTATTTAACAAGCCAATTTACATTTTCAATGTGTCATTCTCCACCGCTTTTTCCCTAACCCTGACATACCCCTCTAGGGTTTCTCTTTTGCCATTGACTTAAGGCCACCTTCTCAATCCTGAGCTTGGTGCCTGGGAGTCACCTCTCATAGTACTCCTTAGTCATGCATCATAGACCACCTTCTCATTCCCGAGCTTGGTGTTTGGGGTCACCTCTCATGGTGCCCAATGGTCTACCCTCCTGGGCCTGACCGTTATGGCATCATCCATCAAGGTGGCATGTAGGTGTGAGAATACACATGTAATTATAATTGGGATACCCATTGTGACTTTATAATTGTAGTATGAACATCCAAACTATTTAGATTGCATTCAATGAAAGGTAACATTCGGAAAACCCTCGGGAAACTAATGCGATTAATCATAATTAACCACATACCTGTCAAGCTGTCTTGAATGCAGAATTAATCCAAACAAGCAAGTAATCCAGAATCAAGCAAGCAAGCACACAATTTGGCCCTAAAATATACATCCAATATTCTCTATCATGGATCATGGTATCCAAGTCTAATAGGCCTAGTCGTGCCCTAAGATTACTATCCCTTTTTAGGGTTTTGACCATAATTAGGGTTTTACTTCCTTTTTACCACTTTTACTTTACTATTATCAAAATATCCATCAAACCCTAGCTAATTATCTCATCTTATTCTTCACGAAAGATATTAAGGTTATCTTTTAAAAACATATAACCCTAATTTCGATTTAAGGCACAATTAAAAGTCCATCAAGCCTCTTTCACATTAAAGCTACTATTTTTATCCTTTTAAATCCATGACAAAGTCATTATTCTCATTTATCCTCAATTCGTAGTTCATTATGGTCTATTTCACATATGAACGTTATTTGTAATTAATTCTACCTTTATTCATTAGAAAAACCCTAATTATCATATTAAGGATATTTATCCACAATTAATAACTTCTATACTCGAAATAGCTTATAATCATCATCTCTTAACTTTATTCACAATTTTGAATAATTAAAGCCATTAAGAGTCACATTTACCAATATTAGGGTTTTAAGACCCACTAAAGTATATTCATGCACATGAAACTCTAATTACATGAAAAGTTCATCATTTTTTATCTTAATGTTCCTTTTTACAATTAACAGGTTAATATCAACTTTAAACACCCACTTAACCCTTCC
This sequence comes from Alisma plantago-aquatica, assembly GCA_963693085.1. Taxonomy (NCBI): domain Eukaryota; kingdom Viridiplantae; phylum Streptophyta; class Magnoliopsida; order Alismatales; family Alismataceae; genus Alisma; species Alisma plantago-aquatica. The sequence continues at coordinate 225,044,839 of OY856414.1, read as the reverse complement.
CTAAATCATTAATCACCAATGATTTGGGTTTTGCATTAATTAAACCATTAAAGATATTATCTTTACACACTTTTTGAATTTCACTCCGAATCAGGGTTCAATTATATTTTTATCACATTCCTCGTTTTCTTCTGATCAATTTTCATGTATTAAGTTCCTTCATCTGACCTTCCTACTAATTACTACGCTTTTGCAAGAAAAAGGCATATTTTGGATTTTCTAGTTAGAGAGGCTAATTACCTTTCTTTTTGGAAAAATGAGGGATGTTAGATCAGTGTCGCGGTTAGCAGTTGACCCGATCTTGTGGCTGAGGTCGCTCATATCCACTCTCCCTGAGATGAAGGCGCACACGATCATGAGCCGTGGATGTCCTTTGGGCGTCTATCGTGGAACCCGATCAGACAGTCCTCCTCTCTTCCTCTTCCTCTCTTCTATCTGTAGACCATGCGGCGGTGTCATGGCGGAGGCTCTCCGGAAAGGAATCAATCGTGAGAGGGACAGGATACTAGGGCTCTTAGGGCATCCGTTCTGGTTCGTGAGGTACGCCCGAACTCGAGGATGGGTATATATATAGGCATGGGTGGCTAGGGTTTGCTCCCTGCCTCACCGTCGACCCCTTACCCAATGGAATTTGGGCATTTTCTGGAAATAGCTGGAAACCCAACAAAAGCTAGGTCGGTTTTGTGCGGAAACCTCTCCTAAACATGAAGGAACAATTTCCTTGGATGCACATGCATCATGTTAAGAGAAAATTGGGTTGGAAAAATCATCATCCAACAGCCTATTTCCCAGTTCGACTGGAACTGGGCGACGCACAACCATCGTTGGATCAAGATCCAATGATCCGTGTCATTCCCTCATAAACCATATGTTGTGACATTTATTTTATTTCCTTTACCTTTTCCACTTTATTAGATTTTTTAGAAATCATAACTCTTAGACCGATTGTCCAATTGATCCCAAAGTTTAAGGAAAAGTCTAAAACGACTTAATCTACCTCTCTGCCAAAATTGGGCTCATTATCTCAAAGGAAACGTTACTTTTCTTTAAGTGTAAGATATCTCTTAATTATATATATATTTCACCTATTTTCTCTTTCCTTTGCTATTAAATTATTATTTTGAGTTCCTTGAACCTCAAGGAACCTTAATGGCTCGAAATCCCCTCTTGGGAATATTTCCTTAGCCTCTTTCCTTATCTTTCATCCCTTTTCTTATTATCTTACTTTTTCTTTATTAAAATATCGTTTCTGAGAATTTCTCTTTATCTCTCTTTTATTTCTTTATTTGGAGTTTCTTTTAACATTAGGAATCCTTTGGATATGAAAATCCACCAAGATAACTCAATTATACCTTTTTCCACATGTTTTCCACATTTTATCATTATTCTCAATTTCTTTCTTAATAAAGAAATATCTAATTGGTATTCTCTTTTCTTATTGCTTTATCTTTACAATTTTGGAATCCTTGGGACCCAAGGAACCCATGTGGCATGAAATCCACCTTTGGAATAAGTTCTTTTGCTTTCTAGAGGTTTCTACACCTTTCTTTCCTCAAAAACTCAATTATTCATTTACTAATTTAATTTCCTTGTTATTGGGCCCAATAGCCAATCAAGCCCACCAAACAATCAACAAGGCTATTGTAAACGAAATTCATCCACTCAAAAAAAATTGTATCATTATTTGTCCAAATATGAGAAATTGCATTTCTCAGCAAATGAACCCAAAAATTGGGATTGTAACATATGCACTTCCTACCATATAAGGCCTCATAAGGAGCCATGTCAATGCTCCGCTGGTAACTATTGTTGTAGGTGAACTCTATCAAACTGAGATGTATATCCCAACTGCCTAGGAACTACAAAACACAAGCTCAGAGAAGATCCTCCAAAGTCTGAATAGTCCTTTCAGACTGTCCATCTGTCTACGGGTGGAAAGCGATGTTGAACGTTAACTGCGTTCCCAAAGCTTTGTGCACCTGTTCCCAGAAATGACTCGTGAAATGAGGACCTCTGTCAGAAACCTATCATTGCTGGTATGCCATGCAAATGTACTATCTCATCTACATATACCTGAGTGAGCTTCTCAGCTGTATACATTGTCTTTACTGGTATGAAATGGGTAGACTTCGTCAATCTGTCCACTATCACCCAAATGGAATCAAGATTCTTAGCTATCCTTCACAGACCAACCACAAAATCCATAGTTATATGATCCCATTTCCACTGTGGTATTGGCAGGGGTTGCAACGTACCTGTCGGCTCCTAATGCTCAACCTTAACTTGCTGGCATACCACACGCCTAGCCACAAATTCAGCTACATCTCTCTTCAAGCCAGGCCACCAATACAGGTCCTTTAGATTGTGATACATCTTGGTGACTCCTAGATGCATAGCATACATTGATGTGCGTGCTTCCTCGAGCACTATCTTCCTTGGATTATCAACATCGGGGACCACCATCCTACCTTGATAGCAAACTAGTCCATCTTCGGACTCATGGAACCCATCACATTTTTCACTGTTGAGCTCTGACCTGATCAACTACACTGTATCATCTGTTTGTTGTGCATCTTTGATTTGCTGTCTCAGTGTGGGCTTAGCTTGCATCTGTGCCAAAAGACCTGCTAACAAGGAAACTTCCAACTGTACATTCATCTGCCACAAGGAGACAAACATATCTCACCTATGACATACCAAGGAACACAATTGTGCCTTCTTTGTGGAGAGAGAAGAAGACTTTCTGCTAAGCGCATCAGCTACCACATTTTCCTTACCAGGATGATACTCAATGGTGCAATCATAATCATTGATTAGCTCCATCCAACGATGTTTTCGCATGTTTAGCTCATTCTGTGAGAAGATGTACTTCAGATTCTTATGATCTGTAAAGATTTGACACACTTCCCCATAAAGATAGTATCTCAAAATCATTAACGCAAGAATCATCACTGCCAACTCCAAATCATGAGTCAGGTAGTTCTCCTCATGTTTCTTAAGCTGTCGTGAAGCAAAAGAAACTACATGGTCTTCCTGCAAAAGCATGCATCCTAAGCCCTTCTTGGAAGCATCGTAGAAAACAACATAGCCCTTCCCAGGCTCTGGCAGTACTAACACTGGAGCACTAGTCAGCTTCTCCTTCAAACTTTGGAAAGCTTGCTGGAAACAATCATCCCAGACAAAAGGTACATCCTTCCTAGTCAGTTTTTTCATCGGCAATGTGATCACACTGAAGTCCTTTATAAATCTCCGGTAGTATCTTGCTAATCCCAGGAAACTACAAACTTCAGTCGGCGTCTTCAGTTGCTCCCATTCTGCAACTGACTCCACCTTCCTGGGGTCTACTTTGACTCCTTCTGCAGATATTACATGACCCAAGAAAATTACTTCTTTTAACTAGAACTCACACTTACTAAACTTGGCATACAGTTAGTGTTGGCGAAGGAGAGTCAACGCTTGTCGAAGATGTTGTTCATGCTTTTGACTGTCCTGACTGTAGATCAAGATGTCATCTATAAAGACTACAACAAACTGATCTAGAAACGAATGGAACACCCTGTTCATCAAATCCATGAAAGTAGCAGGTGCATTGGTTAGCCCAAACGGCATAACCACAATCTCGAAGTAACCATACCTCATCCTAAAAGCTGACTTTGGTATGTCATCTGCCTTAATACTCAACTGATGATATTCAGACCGTAGATTGATCTTTGAAAATACTGTAGAACCACGTAATTGATCAAACAAATCGTCTATCCTCGGCAATGGGTACTTATTCTTGATCGTAACTTTGTTCAACTGTCGGTAATCTATACATAGCTGCATCGATCCGTCCCTCTTCTTAACGAACAACACTAGAGCACCCCAAGGTGACATGCTCGGTTGGATGAAACCTTTCTCCAACAACTCCTGTAATTGCTTCTTCAACTCTTCCATCTCTGCTGGAGCCATCCCATACGGTGTCTGTGCAACTGGTTGTGTTCCTGGAACTAGATTGATCTCGAAATCAATCTCCCGAGATGGGGGAACAACTGTAACCTCCCCAAAGCTAGGACCCTTTGCCTTGGTATCCACAACATGAGCTAAGAACGCCTTACATCCTTGCCGTAACAACTTTTCTACCACCAAAGCTAACACTATACACGTCGGGAGAATTTTCCTATCTCCTTTGAAGATCCACTTTTTCCTACCATCATCAAACAATGCTTACTTGGAACCACAGTCCAACACAACCTTATACTTCTATAAGGTATCCATCCCAAGGATCACATCAAATCCATGCATATCAAGAGGTATAAGATCCACTTGTATTTTGTGTCCCAAAAAAGATAGAACACATGATGGACACACTTCTCGAAGCATCAACGAACCGTCAAGAGGGGTTTCTAACAACAAGCTATATTTCTTACAACTAACATGTAAGAGACTATTTTCAAGCATACTATGGGCGATAAAAGAGTGTGTAGCACCCGGGTCAACTAGGACAGATATAAAGTAAGAAGAAGACAAATCAGAATGAAATAACTCCATCTGACCTGCCACCACTCGCAGGTTTACTATTGCCTCTGGCTAGCTCATAGCGTAGAATCGAGTTGTTGCTTGTTGTCCACGTCCTCTGCTTCCTTGAGTAGACGATCCTGCTTGTGACGCTTGACCGTTTCCTCACCCTATGCTATTATTGGGTTGATGTCTGTCTGACCCTTATTGATTCTGCCTCAGTTGCTACGTTACTTCAACATCTTTCCTTGGGCAGTTTGACTTCCAATGCCCGATCTGACCACAAATATGGCATGACTGGTCTCACTGTTGTGGCCTAGATGGCCCTGTCACTGCCACTGAAGTTGTACTATGTGCCTTTGATGGTGAAGAACCATATCCTCTTCCCTTACTCAGAGACCACTCCGACGGTGCACTGGAACCTCTTATCCCAGAAGGTGATGAAAACCTTGACTTCTTGAAGCCATCGAACCTCTATTTGTGGAACTGAGCAGGCCTCTTCTTAGACATGGACTCTCTCTTTTACCTGACTGACTGTTCAATCCTTCAGACAGACTCCACAAATGTAGCAAAACTGCTCTTGGTTTTCCAACGCAGCAACCAGTGTTGTCAGCTCAGCACTCATGCCTTTCTCAAAACGTCTGATCCGCTCGTCATCGGTCACTGCCATGTGAGGGAAAAACCTTAACAGGTCCATGAACTTGGCTTCATACTTGGTGATGTTCATCGTTCCTTGGTGTAGGCACTCAAACTGGTTGATCTTCTTGTCCAGATATGTTTTCAGAAAATATCTGCTGACGAACTCTTACCGGAAAACCTCCCAACCGATCACCTCACCAGGTCGCTTCTCCTCCTTGATGGCCCACCAGTGGCCAACACTACCCTTCAGAGGGTAGACAGTGTGCTTGACTTTGTCTGCTTCGGGGATGTTGAGGATCCGAAAGGCCTTCTCAAAACTTGTTAGCCACAGATCTGCATCCACTGGATCACCCATCCCAACATAGTCTGAAGCTCTAACTCGGTGAAGCCACTCAAAGGTCTTCCCAATACCCGATGTTTCAACATGGGGAGCATGTGCTCTCGGCAGAGGCACTGGCAATCTCTCTGCAATGAGATTCATTGTAGCCATCATCTGCCCCATAAGCTACTGGTAGGCAGGGTTTTCGAGAATGGCTGGGTCAGGTTGGGGAACCTCAGGCACCCGATCTCCATGTGCCTGCCCTCCTGCTCCATCAACTGATGCAACATCACTTCTCTCGACAGCATGCTCTTTATGGTTTCCAGACATCTTGGCTTTTTCTTCCACTGAGGGTAGACGATAATTGTATGAAAATATGGAAAACTCACAAGAACAGACACAATCTAGTCCTAGATCCCTATAGACTCAGCGAACATAGGGCTCTGATACCAAGCTTGTGGCGACACATCCCGCTATCACATAGACAATGAGGTGTCACGCAAAAACGTGCGGAAAACACCATAAGCCACCTATTACCAAAAAAATAGGGTAATTAAAACCGATTTCGGAAAGCAGATAAACCAAGAAACTATTACATTCAGATCCTCATCCTGTAAGAAGATAGGTTATATAAAAATTTACAAGTCTTGATACGTGTTCTGAGCTTATAAGATCAGCTATCTTGTCATTACATGAGTTCATCACCTGTTTAGACATATACAACGAGCCACATCTGACCAGCAGCAGGATATACAAAGCTTCATCAGTTACACATCATAAAACAATGACAAAACACCTCCGAGGACCTGAGAGTACATGGATGACTATAGGAATCTACTACAAAACAACCAAAATAGCAGCGTATCCATCTCTTGCCTTCTATCGCTCTTCTTGCTGCTCGGCCGCAACCCCACGACCACCACCTCATCTAGCACGATCACCTAAAAAGGTTGTAAACCAATGGGGTGAGACACACAGTCCCAGAAGAAACATAACTCCTTGATGAACTATAAAACCTCAAAAAGGTTAAAGAAACAACAGCAAATAACTAATAAAATGTACGATAAGAGAAGTATATAGAGAAAGGTTATTATTACCATCAAGCTCACCAAGATATCCGAGAGGCATATGACCAGGCATTTCTTTATGGAACATGATTGACAAGATAAACTTTATAAGAACTTACCACAAGATTTAAGGATTGTATGCACAAGTACATAGTTCAACTAGATCAGCTATACGAGCAAGGCCTCAAACAATGTTCTGTATTTTGTTCTAAGCAAGATATACTATTCGGCTGGATTACATTTTATTATGCCCTGAGGAAGTGAGCCGTACCACTCAAATCCAACCTTTGGTTGCGAAACCCAAGTCGGTGCCATAAAAGGTCGATGAAAGAGCCAGACTTCACGACCTCCCACCTCGTGGTCAGTACACGAGCACAACACAAGTAGGACCACAGTCTCATGCTTAAGTGGCCTCAGCCACAAGGTCAGGCTACCCTATGCCTAGCCCACCTTGGTGCAGGTATCGACGCTACTGAAACTGAGCCACTGGCAAAATCACCATGCTCTGAGCCATGAATGCATTCATGCTCTTCTTATCACACATTCCGAGCCATGAGCCTATTCACCATGCTCCAACATATCGAGCAACGGGCCTGAAACTGCACTCTAGAATCTACAACCGAAGTTGCACTCTAACCTCCTCATTTTCAGCTAGGAGAAACCACACATATTCAATAATATGTGCTTCCAGGCAAACCCGCAGGAGAACCTGTTTCACCATCACTAGCTACTGACGATGATGGATCTATGGCCATGGCAAACTACATAATATGTTCCACTGTAATTAGTTAATATATTTTAAGTGGATTGTTGAGGCAACCAGGTTGTAACACATATATAACATTAAGTTACATTATTATTATCACCATCACATTATCTCAGAATCTCGATCCCTCATTATAGGAACCCACTGCCCCTTAAGGCATTCTCATCACTTGGGATAACAATCCCATGTCTCATCATCAGAGGATAACAACTCAACTGGTCATGTAACCTTTATCAGGTCCTCAGACCTATCACATCATAAGAGTGATCATCACATTGTAGTGTTATTCAAACATATATACCTCATAGTCCTTACCTGGCTATGAATCCGCATGAAATACCTGCATGGTTATTATACACATTCATAGAGATAACTGAAGTCATCATGGATTAACAGAATGATCAGGCTATCAAATATAGGGAAACATTGATGATTATACACTTTATCATTCGTGCCTCATACTTGTGACCATAGACATGGGTCACATCACCATGTGAAGCAACTCATATGCTTCCAAGCTTATCATTTACTCATCATCATATATACATGATTCAAGGTGATCATAAACACATGTAATATCATTATTAACATGGAATCATCATCTATATACAACTCGGGTTATCAAAACCCTTACTAAAACTTCCACAGCCCTCACCAAAAGGGGTTGGCGTGTCCCTCGCCACAGCTTGTAACGGGTAGGGTAGCATCCCTTACCAAAAGCATACCAACTTAACCATATGTACAAACACATACCGGCCAACTCTAGAGGGTATCGACCACCACCCAAGGATGTCACAGAACTAGAGATCAAAACATATCGTGCAACTCTGACGCACATGACATAACATGCAGCTAGGTTAAGAGAGTGTATCATGCAAGAGTCTAAGTAGGAAACAACTATCTATCAGCATCGACTGAGCTCTATCTCCCATCTAGGGTTAAGGTACCTATCGGGCAGCCACACCACTCAAACACCCAAGGCTCGCACTGAAAAAACATAGCGCCCCCAACACAGCATGATATCACCCAACAAGGTGACACCAAAACACTCCAAAGAAGCCTATCAGTCAAGGGCAGCACTCCATATCAGCCTCCAACAAAGCAGCATCAAGGGTTTCTATATGTCACCATATCGGGCATCACCACCACCAACCATGACGCCCAACACGAGGATAGCCCACTGATCTCTATAACGTCCAGGGTACATCGGGAATCAAGCCAACTACCTTAGGTAGGTGTATCATGCAGGGAACCCAGAAAGGCATAACGCCCAACACACAAGGGTATCATCCACCTACCAAACTCCATCTAGGCACAAAGGCCAAGGGTACAACTCAAGACTAAACAAACAGGAAACACAACTCTAAGGTCATCTTCAACCTCAAGCACAAGGACACCAATCCTAATTGATCAAGAAGTATGGCTCACCTATCAACAACCAATATAGAGGGCTTTTGTACAACCTCCATCACAACTCGGGCAACCAAAAGGATCCACCCCAACATAGGTCATCATCCATACAAAAGCTCACCTCTCAAATACATGGTGAGAGGAGGGTGTTGCCCAAGCAACTAGAATGTACACTCACCTCTCAACTAAAATGAGAGAGAGGGGTATTTCCTACATCACTAGAGCTCAAACTCACTTCTCTTGACCAAGGAGAGAAAGGAGTATTGCTAAAAAAGGAAACTCTAAACTATGGTTCGACCAACTAGGGTACAAAGGTACAAAACCTCAACCATAAGAACAAAATCACTATAACCACAAGACTAAAGGTGCAACTAAGCAAGAAACATATCTAGAAACATGCATGGCCGATTGTGATCATATGAAAACATACAATATAGAAGAAGGTAGTATGGTTAGGGTTAGGAGTTATGTAACCCGCCTTAAGCAAACTCCAATCTCCTAACACCAAGCTCAAGCACCACCACAAGAAGAAGAACAAGGCACTCTAGGGTTCGGCCACCACTAGAGGAAGAAGAAGACTCCTAGGAGAAGGAGGAGGATCGGCCACAAAGCTTACAAAGGAGAGGTGTCATGCACCACGGGAGAGGGGAAACTAAAAGGATCCTTAGCTAGAGAAAGGAGATACATATATAGAAGAGGATGGAGGAGAAACCAAGGTAAAGCAAGGCAATGTGTCGCCCACCTAGGGACACTTGTCCATGGGCAATGCCACCCTCTCATATTGCCCCATACACATGTCCAAGGCAATTTCCACATGCAAGCATCATGCACCAAGTGTCCACTAGAGTAGTGACACAAACGAGGCTAGGAGTCAAAGGTGGTCCATGGCTGATACAGCCCCATGGGCGACATACCCATGGCCGACACAACCATGGTCGGCACACCTATGGCTGACACAAGGTCCAACAACGTTAAGCAAGGCTCAAGCAAGGCATGACAGGGCCCAATAAGGCTCATCCAAGCCCAAAGCAACTCAAGCAAAGAGCCCAACCCTTCCTCTCAATACTAGAGGAAGCAAGGAGAGAGAGGAACACCTCTCAAGGTGACAAACTTGCTCATCAACCCTAGACTTGGGTTAATTGCAAGTAGCACCTCCAACACTCAACAAGCACAAACAAACCCTAATCATCACTAAAGGTGATTAGCAAGCAACTAAACACTAGGGTTAGGCAAAGCAAATAGGATAAGCCCAAAACGGGGGTCAGGGTCCTTACACAATATCTGTCTCAAGGACCTAAGATAGGAATATATTCTTATAATGGTTACTTTGTGAATGGATACAAATTTGAGCGTAAAGATGTTGATAAAGATCGATTAACACAGAATAGTGGTATCTCCAAAGTAGGACATGATGGTGAAGTATATTATGGGCTTCTAGACAACATCTTTGAGATTCACTACCATGAAATGAATCCTTATTTTCTGTTTAAATGTTCCTGGTTCAATGTCGATGAGGAAGGGTTGTCAGTTGATGATCTTAACATTGCACATGTTAACACGAGTAAGAGAAGCTTTGAATATGAACCATTTATATACCCAGAACAAGGTGAACAAGTCTTTTACTCAAGAGATCATGTAGATGGACATTGGAGTATTGTATGCCACTAGAAACCTAAAAATGTATATGTAGATCATGATCTCATTGTTGAACAAAAAGATGATCACTTGGGTAAATATCATGAGCCTTCAGTTAGTTATGCGTTGAATGATGTTCCTGATGTCAGATGGACTAGGTCTGATATATCTACATCTTGTAAAGTTTCTAAAAGTGTAATCGATGAAATTTTACAACCTAAAAAGAGAAGGAGAGTAGAGGTATAATCAATAGAAGTCTTTTGTTAATATTTATGATTGGTTTTTGTAGGACTGTCTGATATTTCACTTCAGACATCTAACTAAGATTTAATACAATCATTTTTTTAGAGTCACGCCACATAAATCTATGTTCAAGTCCTTTAATCAGATCATGTAGATGGAAAATCAGGGCACCAATCTTGCATCAAGCAAAGCAGGTATGTGAAACTTTATTTTAATTTTTTGCATCACTTTTTTTGCCAAAACGTTTGTCACATATTTTGTCTTTTATGTTAATTTCATAACTAGAAGTGGTTAATGGAAGTAAGAAGAGAGAACTCATACAGTCTGCACTCACCTTTAAGGATCCAAATAAGGAAGTGAGTAGCAATGCGAATTCAATTGCAACTACAAAAAGAAAATCTGTGTCCATCCTTAAGGAAAGTATGGGTAAGATAAACTCAATTTAGTTTGAAGGTATTTAATTTCATGCGTTTATGTTAATATTGTATATATTTGGTTAGATGGATCAACAACAAGACCAACAAATTCAGATTGTTTGGATGATAACATTCTAATTGCAAATGTATTTAAAAAAGTCAGAAATTGTGGTATACTCTTTACTACATTAATATCATATTTTGTATTTTCCGACATCATGTCCTCTGAGGTATGTGAAATTATTGCATTTGTATAGATGCATCTATAATGAAAAAGGTGAATCATACACTTTCAAGAAAAGTGTGCAGCCAAGTTTGAAGAAAAAGTCTAGTGCTGAAAATGCCATGCACCTAGAAGACCACATGAGAACAGATCAAGAAATTGAACACGAACCCATATGCAAACAATGTAATTCATACAATTAGTTTTTTCCAATCATTAGTGTTTTTTATTGTGTAGTAACTTTTGATAAATTTATTAAAATATTAATGATCTTATTGTAGTGTCTAATCATGGTAGTCAAGGGAGCACACCACTTCAAAGGACCAACTTCAGAGGTATTATTTTCAATATCCAAGTAATTCATAGTGATAGAGAGTACAAATGCATATATAAATGCCAAAGGAAAGCATGTCCCCATCCATAACAATCCACTTAAGGAACGCTTGAGTGAGATAACATCAAGTAAGTCTTAATTAATTTAGTTGCCTATGTATATATCGCCAACCCCTCAATCTTGTATCATTTTTTTCCATAAATATATTAGAAACGAAGAGACCAAGAAACTCAGAAATTTTGGAAGAAGAAATTCCAGTTGGTGATGCATTTAAAAAAATTCAAAATCATGGTATGAAGTACATTATTTACTATATTAATTGTAGAATTTTTCTTTATGACTCATCTCTTACTACCTTGAAATGATTGAACTCATGTAGACAAGTCTATGAGCAGAAAAGGTGAATCAAGTACTCTCAAGAAAACTATCCATCCAAAATTAAAGAGAACATATGTCCATTGTGATTCTAGTGTACCAAATCATAATGCATCTCGTAGGACTGAACTTTTAGGTAAGAATTTTTTATATTTAATTTTATATTTTATCACCCTAATGATAAAATATTACTATAGCTGCTGGAAATGTGAGATGCAATAAGCGGATATCTATTCCACCTGAAGATACTGAAATATATAAAGAAATGTGTGCGTCACTTGTATATTTTGACATGAGCGATGAGGATAGATAACATTTGAATGAATTTGTTCGTCATGAAACTTTAAGTGAGTTATGCTTCTATTATACATAATACTATGCTAGTAATTTCTCTTAGTGTATCTCATTATTATATTCAATCTTTTAAGATTTTGATGACGCTCACATCCAAGAAAATTTGGATACCATTGTCACAGGTAATTCTTCTAGTTATATTATTCTAGCTATAATAATTATCCATAATCTATTCGTTATTTGGATATTAATGTAGAAGGTGATAAAGATAATGTTGGTGATTTCCACTTCAATGAAACTTTAGATGAGAATTACTCGACCGTCCATAGAATTTTAGATTTCTGTGTTCCAGGTAATTTATGTAGTTACATTATTATTACTGCTATGATAATTTTACATAACCCACTAATTATTTATAGATACTACTGTTGAAGATGATGGCAATAATGGGGATGACTTACATGATGATGGAACTTTAGATGGCTATTTATCAGGTAATACACTAAAAATTTCACATATAATCAGCCTTACTGGGTACTAGGCTCTAACAAAAAATCATATTTCTATATTGTGATAGAAAATGGTGATAATCTTGAAGATGAGTTGCACCTAGAAGACCAAACGAGAGTAAATGAAGAAATTCAAGATGACCCAATATGCAAAAAAGGTATTGTATGTCATACAAATTTTAGTACAAATTTTTATAGTTAATATTTAATGGTTATAATTTCATATAAAGCTAAAAAGAATACAAGAGGATGCACCACTTACAAAGCAGTCACTCCAAAAGATGAAAAAAAAGGGTTTGCATTGTAGATAAAGAATTAGGTGTACCTACTTGTGATGAATGTCATAAACTATCAGGATGGTTGGGGTTGTACGCTAGACGTGCGAAGCAATTTCCTATAGCTAAAATTTGGGGACAAAAACATCAAAGGAGTTTTGAGAAGGTGATAGAGAAATTAAAGGTATGTAACACTATAGTTAAATTTAAGTCCATGTGCTTGTAAATGAATAATATAAGTATTAATGACATGGAAATTTTTTTTCACTTAAAATTTTGGTAGGATGAATTCGAATTTGTAATGGAAGATGGGGAAACCCAGGCTCCTCTAGATGGTGTTGTAACTGCTTGTAAAAGAATTATGCAACAAGAACTGAGAACTTGGAGATATAGCCTGAAGAGCAAATATTATGATGAAAATAAGACAATAGATGAACAAGCCTCAACTTGCGGAGACAAAAGAATTGATGCTGAGAAATGGAAAGAATTGTTGCAATGCTGGAACAAAGAAAAGAACAAGGTTATAATACTTTGTATTATACTATATATCATCAAATCTGATATGACATAATTATTATACTTGTTTCAGGAATTGTCGGCTAAAAATAAGAGAATCGGAAGCATAGTAAGGCCTACCTATTTGCATGGACCTATTTGTTTTGTAAGCCATCACTTTAAATAGGTATGAATAAATAAATAATTAATTTATAATGATGTTTCTATCTTACAAGCTATCTAGAAAGTATTGTCTATTCTCTAATCTTGTTCTAAATATTTAGAAAAAGAAGCATCCAACATTGGAGGTTTAAGTCTCAGGCCATCTAGATAAGAAACAAAAATTTCTCAACAAAGACACTAAAGACATTCTTGTAAGTTGTGAAATATACTATTTTAATTTATTGTATAATTTTTTTGAATTACACTAACTTTTTAAATTTACCAATGATCATCAACAAAAAGTTATTGATGAATGCATAAGTCGGGGGCTAGACAAGACACATGATCCATTAGAGTTTTCATTATTTTTGGATGAAGTGATTGGAAAACATCGCGGAGGGTTTGAAAGAGGTTTTGGTGCCACTGTATCTCGTCAAGATATGCAAAATCGGAAAGCAAAAGAATTTTTACATGGCATTGTTATAGAACTTCAACAACAACTGAAAAATACCAAAAGGGAGCTAGAGGATAGTAATTGAGAACTTGCTGAAGCTAATTTAAGAATAGTCGTACTGGTATGGTACTTACACCTCATATACTTTATTTTCATTAGGTGGAAATTATTAACATTTATTTTTGTATGTACTACTAGGAGAGAAGAAATGGAAAAAAGATTTTTTTTGAAAGAAGGCATGCTCTCCTACATGTTGTTCTTTGAAATGCAGTAAGTTGATTATTCTACTTATTCTACTTAAGTTATAAGCTAGACTAAACTATATAACAGAGATTGGACACTTGTAGCTTATTTTTTTTCTTTTGTAGGGTTGGTCTTCACGCATTCTACAATCATCCACTCCACCAGAAAGAACAGATCAATTGAGTGATTATAAATTAATGATCTACTTCCCATTAGAGTTCTAGATTTAGTTATTAGTTTCTTAGGAAGACTTTTTCATATCTATTTTTTTTTTGTTTACACAAAACACTTTATTTCCTATTCATTTAGATAATGTATAGATAGATTTTAGTAATTTGTTCTCAATATGATTTAATTTATTTGTTACATCTCCAGAACTTCTGTGTGCAGTTTCCATGAAATAAAAATATCTATATTTTTTGATGTGTCATATATGTAGAACAAAAGTTAATCATGTTATATGTCTTTGTTTGTTTTATTTTAATTATGTATGTGGTTGGGAGACCCACAATTAGGGTGGGGGAATTAATGGTGAATCCTGTGATTGATTTGGCTTCAATTGACTTGAATACGTCTACCTTATAGGCAAGTTGAATCCATCAAAATGCATTTCACGCTTTCTTTACCATCCATTTCTTACGTTCTGTACATACGTAAAAAAATACTTTGTTTTGTATAGGTAATTAAGAAACTCAATGCAAATAAAGTCTTTTATAGTGGTTTGTTGGAATTTCTTTTGGTATTTGAGAGCAAAGGTAGTTTCCATCCCAGTACCTGCAACAACAGGTAGTAGACCAATGAAAGAAGTTGTACCTTCTGATCTATGTGCATGGAGGGAGTATGGCCAGAATCTCCATCAAGGCCCCCCTTGTCCTAGGTATGTACTCTCTTTTTGTGTGTGGATATCAACATGTGGTTCATTCATGCCGTCAAAAGACTCGGAGGCCTAGAGAGTTTGTGCCCACTGACACCTTGCACTCAGTAGTTAATGATACCTCCCATCCTAATCATGATGGTGAAACTAAGCCCCTCTTTGGCAACGGAATGGGATTTCGTAGTCTGGACTGGATTAGACGGGGTTAGTTAGGATTCAGTCTGATTCTGTTTGGCAACCCAGTCTGATTCTGTTTGGCAACCCAGTCTGATTCTGGTCAGCTGGTCTGATTTGAGTCTGATTGCAGTCTGATTCTGTTTGGTTACTAGACTGGATTCAGTCTGATTTTGTTTGGCAACGTAGTCAGTATCTGCTGATTTTGACCTGCTGTTGTAGAAATGTTTTAACAAGAATAAGGAATGTGTAGTTGTGCTTCCGCTTAAGCAGAAGTTGGCCGAAGTGTATTATATAATAAATAACAAATACATAATATAATGTATGTATTTAAATTAAATAGTAGCAAACGTGCATAGCATGTCTATAGCACAACGTAATACTACATAAATAAAAAGATAATATTTTATTGGTTCCCGGGAAAATACATATGTAACATACAAACTGAAACGAGAAGTCTACCCTGGACCTAGACAACGACAAAGCTACACAATCTATGTTGGTGAGCAAGCAGCCAACTTCATGCCTCATCGTACTCGTTGGCCAACTTCATGGCCTCGTTGTACTCGTCCCACGACACAGGACAGGGTTCGTCCAACACCTGATTTGTTTCCTGTTTGCTGGCATCTTTTGGCCACTCGAACAACAACGACAGATGGTGTATAGGATGAGTAACACCCTTGGCTTGTTCATCTCTCTCATTTGGGCCCTCATCGCGTGTAGGCTCGCAACATGGTTTCTTGCAAACAAGGTTTTCTTCTACATATTTTTTAATCTTTGACAGAGACATCAATAGTTTTTCAAATTTTGTCCTTGCCTTTGACCGTGACCGCGATGATGACATCTATAGTTAATAGATAAATATAAGTATTAGCAAATATCAATAATAGTAAGATAACTGTGACAATATTGAATACAAATAAATGCTCCAAACAAACTTAGCTACAAATAAGTAAGAACGGGGTGTATGCATTCAATACATAACAATAAAGATCCAAACAAACTTAGCTACATACAAATAAATGTTGCGAGGTAAACACAAACAACTACAAAGTCGTGGAAATATATTACAGGTTAATGTGTTATTTTCGCCGTCTAACATGCTTGTTTGATTCACTCATCGGTGTTAATAAGGTATTCAGCAACCCCAGGTGGGTAAATGCGACGAGCCGTCATGAAGTTGTGTTGCACGGGCAATGGCAGGGGAGGCAATAAATCTCCCAAAATAAAAAGATTGTCTCTTATGAACTCTCTCCTTATGTGTTGCCATCTCATCTGCAACTCAATCAAAGATATGTAAGGCCCCCCAGTTATGTTTCAGAAGTCACGCCATGCCTCCATCCAAGCCTGTGTAGTATATACTCCATTAACACATCTCCCCAACTCATATTGGTTTCTCATCATACCTCTGAGAACCATATCAAGCTCCGTACACCATATAAAAGAAGGCATCCTTGGAGGCCCAGCCATATTACAGATTTTGTAAGTAATATGTTTTAGACGTAAGTGTGTATCGCACAATTAAGGGAATATAAAATGTATATTCAGTGCTAACTAACATTTATCAACATCACGGTGAAAAAACATACACCCTCCATAAAACATACAACAAAATTATGATAAATAACAAAAGCCTGTTAATGTCGGATGAATTCAGAAAGATTTAATGTTAAAAACATCGAATGGTGGACAATGTAAATCGACACACCAAACTAAATGTAGCTTTCTTCCATTAAACGTTATGGCATCATTGTGGGTGAAGGAATGTCTAAAGGAAGACTACATTCTTCCTCCAGACTGGCAACGTAGCGTTCTAGACCCTCATGGTCATACTTTTTTTGGGTGTATATATCATCGTAGTCGTGATGAATTTCAACGAAGTCCTTCATGTTCATTGCCTGGCCCCACACTGACTTGCACTCGACAGTTAGTAACATAATCTCAGCTTTCAAAGAATCAATTATTGGGGGGAGATCGACTGCCCAACAGAAGTATCTCGCACCGATCTTTTCCCTACAATGTATTATCAAGTTTAATGAATGACAAAGAATGTGCAACATACACAACGACAACCTATTATGTATGTATTTACTAGTGCACCTCACGAGAAGGATATATGTAATACATTTCGCCCAGCCTTTCACTCAGAATGCCAAAATCATACAACCCTGCATCCTCTGTGTTAAGCCGCAAGGCTGCATCTAACCTACAATCACACATCAGAACTTCAGATGGATCCATTGATATCTAAAACATAATTGAGGTAATTGAAGATTAGTAAAAATAATGTCAGATTCTGAACATAGATTTCAAATACAACTTTCTGAACATAAAATAGGCCTAACTTCTTGTTCTACGTCTATGATGTATTGTATCCGTCCTCATTTGAAGAGTCGTTACTTCTCGTGATGTGAAGTCGTTGTCGAAGATATTGGCACCTCTCACGTAGAGTGGAAATATCTTGTTCGAGCCTATCGGTGTCTGCTCTTGTCGAACTGACAAAGTCACATTGTTGAGACCATAGCTTGCGTTCGTTGCGTGCATATGCAAGTTGTGTTAGCATAGCATCCCTAACTGCAGTAAGTGGCAACTGTGGGTGGTACACATTGTGCGGGCAATCTCATTTGTCATATGTTCGAAACAAGCCCCCTACCACATGTAAAATACGGTCTGTGGGGGTTGTTGTTTTCAAAAGGTCCATTTGTCGCGTCCGCGTCATCCATATACACACGTACAGTGCATTGCAGGCCGCATGTACAACAAGGCATTCCATTCTCCATTTCAAGACAACCTACTGATTCATTATGTCATGTATATTATTAGGATCCAGTAAAACGTTCGTAAAAAAAAACAAGTAAAGCTACAAAGTTATGTCGTGGACAATTTTTCAAATAATGTCAAAGACTATTACAGATACAATTGTATGTCAACGGGCATCCCTTAGCAAATTTGAAATGGATTCACGTAAACGATCACCCTCCCTTGAATTGGCCTGAGTTGTTTGTTGGAAGGAACTCAGGTCAACCCCAACAGGGGGAACGACAGATGTTGAAATGTCATCTGGGAGTTCGTCCATGATACTGTCGCCATCATGTTGGCAGCGTATGAAATTGTGGAGGATACAACAAGCCATTACGAGGTGACACTGCGAATGTATGGGATATGTCGCCCCCTTTTTAAGGTAGGCAAACTGCCACTTCAGCACCCCAAATGCTCTTTCTAAAACATTACGTAATTGTGCGTGGCAGTGGTTGAACATCTCCTTCTTGCTGGTGTAGGCATGTCTGTTTTCTCGGTACTCAGAAATATGGTAAGTTGTGTTGCGATACGGTGCAAGGAATTGCCGAGTGTTGGAATACCCTGCATCAACTAGGTAAAACTTTTCCGGCGGAACTTTAAACCCGCCAGTGGTCGTCGCTGACTGTAGGACCCGTTCGTCAGCAGCCGATCCCTCCCACCTAGTTAGGACATATGTAAACTCCACGGAGAAGTCAACTACAACCAAGACATTAAAAGAGACATTCCCTTTTCTGTCTCGGTAGGGATTTTGCTTGTCTCGTTTAACCAAGACGGGGATGTGTATTCCGTCAATTGCCCCGATGGCATTCTATAACACCAAAATAAGTTGTAAAAATACAAATATTTCCAAATGATTAAAGATTGTAGGGGCTAACTATTACCTTGAAGTACGGGTAGAACCTTGGGGTCTCCAATATATGAGAATATGTTGGCGTGCATGTCGCTGCAGTTTGCATGACAATGTACTCAGTGGACAATGAACACACATCATCTAAGACTTTGTTGAACTTTCTACTTATGGTCTCACCAGAATGAATGTAGTCCTCAGCCAAAGCATGATTTGTATCTCCATGGCCAACCATTTGTAGGAAGTAGCACACAGCCTCAACCGAACTGACGCCTCTACTTCTTCGTAACAAGGCCCGACTCTCAAGCTTGTCCACAAGGGCCACTATAGAATGTGGTCTCATTCGATATAGGTCATAAGCCCTTTGTTCATGACCGTTTAAAATTTCTAAGACCTTCTGGTGGCCACTCCTAATGCTAACTGACCTAGGTATTGTAGGTGGTATGTCGGAAATGTCGTCAATGATGGAGTTTGCTATGGACTCAACTATTATATCAGCAATGTGATTAGCTGGACCAAACAATGTATGTAGAATGTGCGTGACGAGGTCAGGTGTTTCTGTTTGGTCAGTGGTTGACATGATGCCTACAAGTGGAAGCATAGCAAGGTTGTCATGGAAACGATAAGGAAAAAATGACTAGTCTACAATCATATGTAACCGTGGACATATAAAATAATGGCTTCCAGGATACAAAGTGAATTAGATAGAACGCAAAATAAAAGCATGGCAGTGAAATAAATTATTACAACAGTTAATCAATTTAGTTTGTACGGTAAAATAATGTCTGCACGGGAATAAAAATATTTCAACCATTAAGCAAATTTGATTATGGCGAAAGAAAATGTTTCTAAGGGAAATAGATTATTACAACAATGAAATAACTTTCTACTGATTTGCTGAGTGAAATGTCTGGTCGTTAATCAAACTGATGTTCCACCTTATGATCCGAAAGGGCCAACATCATTGGACAAAGGAAAAAATGCATGGTGAGATGACATAAACGACGATGGCATACTTGAGCTGTTGCTGAAGTTGGGTGTTGGGGATTGTGGGAAAAATGCATTGTCAGATGGCATAAACGAGGATGGCATTGAAGGTGTTGGTGTTGCATTGGCAGCTTGGGACCTTTCCCAAAGGTCTTGCAACCATATGATTATCTTTTGAGGTGTGTCTATAAGGCTGAGGTAGATGTTGCGTTTTGTTGAGTCCTTGATGGCATTCACAAGTGTTGTAAACACACCAGTGGGGGCATCTGGGTAAGTGTCATGGAAATGTTGTAAGATGGTTGTAAACTCTTTCTTTTCAAAGGCTCTAGTTTCCACACCACTGCCTAACTCGTGAACCTTTGCATAAACCTGTGTGAATTCAGATAACACTTCATTTGAAAGCCCACATCGGTCTTCAGCCATTGATGGCCGCTTCTTGCGCCTAACGACAGGAGGCCTCCCGCCAACGCTCTGTGTATCTGTTCCGCCTCCCCCGGTGTCTCCCTCACTTTGCATCCCATATGCGGCCATATTCGGTACCCCTGATTGGCTTCCAGTGTTCATGGGTGTCTCTGACCCATCTAAGTCGACACTGACATCATCCTCAGAGGCAACGTCAGAAGGGATTTGGGTGTTCGTTGAAGACATTGCATGATGTCCGCTAGCAATGTTCCTCCCCGCCATCATCTCGATGTCATAGTAGTAGGGAAATGTCTTGTTAAGCAACCTAGCAAGGTCCTTGTTTGCCTAAGTATACGAAAAATTTGTATTAGGAAAGTTTAAGTGTAAAAATAGGACATTACTTTATTCGATTAAGGGACTAGTTATTGGATATACCGCAAGGATCTCCCTCCATTCAGGGCAATCAGGTAGCGTGGGCTTATGCCTAGTGTCATCCCATCCAACGCCACTCTTATTCGTCACAAGCTTCAAAGCGGCATAGTCCCTCCTCATGTTCTTCCACCGAGTTTTGAGCTGGTCTATATTGCATGCCGTCTTCCCCATCCTATTTTGCATTTCCACAGTTGCCTCCCTCCAAGCCTCCCTAGTGAAATGACCATCGACACACCTGCCTAGGTCATATTGTGTGCACAATGCTGATACTAGAGCGGCATCAGAGTCTCTTGCCGAAAAAATACAAAACTTGGGCTCACCGGAAGACATACCCCCACAGGTGCTGCAATATATTATGATACACAAATCATTATGCTATCAAGATAATACTACAGTGGAATTTGATTCATGCCATCAAATTCATCTCAAATTGTACATGTTAGCTATATTTAAAGATGTATTTTGTTTGTTGATAACATATCTATCTTGCATTACTTGCTAAGTCAATGAAAGCATGTACTGGAATGGTGATGGATGAGCTGCAATTACACCAAAATTACTCTATACAATAGCTACTACTATGTTGGTGTGTCCTGGAAGTATTCTGTAACTAAACTTACTCTATACACCAAAATTGATTATGTGACACAATCATTGCTACATTGCACATGTCGGTATAAAATTGTTCTATTTTAGTTGTTGAAACAGAGGAAGTTAGGTCACTGAAAACTATTACTAGCTATAATAATCAAATAGGTCAACAAAATGATGCTTAAACTGAGGAATTGCCTAATGTTGTATCATATTAATAGATTGAGTAATTCATGTAATTTAGTAAAATGTCATTCTGAACCACATAATTGTATCTACATAAGAAAATTCCTACTTTCACAAACTTATCTATGCAAGAAACACAACATTTGTCTTTCAAATACAAATCAAATGTCAGAAATAAAATATGGTGATCAAATAGACTCAATGTAATTCAATCATTGTGTAGAATCCAAAAAATAATCATTTATTTTAAAGATTATCTATTCCTAGTCAAATTGATTCCATTTTGTACAGATGTAGGTATTCTATAACAGAAACACTGATAAATTGCACATGTATGTATAAAACAGTTCTATTTCAGTGTAATGTACATGTTCAGTGCATGGAAAGTCAACAACAAGCCATGATAGGATAATCCAAGCATATTTGTTTGATGCTTTCAAGCAAAAGAAATATGATGATATCATTTCAATGTTATAAATCATGACACATGCTAGGTATTATCATAGATGAAATCAGTAGATTAAATTGTTCCCCCTTATTACAACAATGAAAAAGTTGTTCTATTTCAATGTAATGTACATGTTCAGTGCATGGAAACTCAACAAGAACCCATGATAGGATAATCCAAGCATATTTGTTTGATGAGTTTCAAGCAACAGAAATATAATGATATCATTTCAATGTTATAAATCATGACCTATAATACAAGTACTGTATAAATAAAGGTAGTTATTAGTACTCATTTTCGACCTATAATAGGTCGACAAAATGTTAATATTAATATCACAAATGTAAAGAGATTTTAATTGCAAGTTGTTGAAACCGAGGGAGTTGGGTCACTAAAAACTATTACTAGCTATAATAATCAAATAGGTCAACAAAATGATGCTTAAACCGAGGAATTGCCTAATGTTGTATCATATTAATAGATTGAGTAATTCGTGTAATTTAGTACAATGTCATTGTGAACCACAACATTGTATCTACATAAGAAACTTCCTACTTTCACAAACTTATCTATGCAAGAAAATCATTTCAATGTTATAAATCATGACACATGGTAGGTATACAAAGAATACTACAAGTAATGTATAAATAAAGGTAGTTATTAGTACTCATTTTCGACCTGTACTACTGCAATACTAATCGGTAGATTAAATTGATTAAATTTTTGACTGAGCTAGTTATTATCATAGATTAAATCAGTAGATTAAATTGTTCCCCCTTATTACAATAATGAAAAAGTTGTTCTATTTCAATGTAATCTACAGGTTCAGTGCATGGAAACTCAACAAGAACCCATGACATGACAATCCAAACATAATTGTTTGATGAGTTTCAAAAATAAGAAATATTATCATAGCATTTAAAAGTTAAATTAATGTGCACGTAGAAAGAGTACAATTATAAATTAATATCACAAATGTAAAGAGATTTGAACTGCAACAAGTTGTTGAAACAGACTGGGTTGGGTCACTGAAAACTACTATGGTGATCAAATAGAAATCAAATAGACTGGGTTGCCTTTCAAATACAAATCAAATGTCAGAAATAAATTATGGTGATCAAATAGACTCAATGTAATTCAACCATTGTGTAGAATCCAAAACAATAATCATTTATTTTACATATTATCTCTTCATAGTCAAAACTGATTCCATTTTTTACAGACCTAGGTATTCTATAACAGAAACACTACTAAATTGCACATGTGTGTAAAAAATTGTTCGATTTCAGTGTAATCTACAAGTTTAGTGCATGGAAACTCAACAAGAACCCATGATAGGATAATCAAAACATATTTGTTTGATGAGTTTCAAGCAACACAAATATTATCATAGCATTTAAAAGTTATAAAGCATGAAATATGGTACTTATACCAATAATACTACAATTAATGTATAATAAAAGCTAGTTATAAGTACTGTTTATCATTTTATTATTCCCTAGATGCACATAATCAATTATTACAGTTATTTTTTCGACAATAAAATCATTTTGGGATACTTGTGGGTACTACATAAAGACTATCTCATCCTAGTCCAAATTATCTCCATATAGCAAGCAACAGGAAATGAAAAAAGCATAACAACGAGACAGAAAGAAGGAACTTTGGGGTAGATATCAACCAAAAAGGTTGTATTATATCAATCCAAACATATTTGTTATATGAGTTGAAACAGAGGAAGTTGGGTCAAGAAAATCATTTATTTTACAGATTATCTCTTCCTAGTCGAAACTGATTCCATTTTTTACAGACGTAGGTATTCTATACAGAAACACTAGTTTTTACAGACCTAGATATTTTGATATCCAAGGCCTAACTCCTTAATCAATTTCTTAGCTTCATGATAAGAAGATGGGATTGTGACCAAATGTGGAAAGGCATCCAATAGAAGTTTCAATAGTTGACTAAAAGATGTGTTTGTCCAGTGAAACATACATTTTAAATTAAATAGTCGTAGAAGATATGACAGTGTTGACAAATTCTTACAACCAGGGTAAAGCTCATTATTAGAAAGAAGGAACTTTGGGGTAGATATCAACCAAAAAGGTTGTATTATTCCCTGGCCTCCTCTCTGACCGTATTCAAACATGAATAATGAGATTGATATATTCTGACTGTCATACACAATGATTAAAAATAATACTACAAAGATGGATATATTGTGAAAAAAGCATAACAACGACAAACATTGCTTAAACTATGCCATCGACTGATAAAATGTGACTGTCATACACAACGATTAACTTGTTTGGAACCAATGTTGGCTGAATAAATACACAAATTAATGACCAATCCACCTCAGAAATGTCTGCCCTAATCGACATCACAAACAAAGCGTCGACTACCCTATTTCGTAACCAACCTTAGCAGCAAGGGGCGAGAAAGAAGAAGCACTGCGGAATCTTGGTTGTCTGTAGCGCCGCCGGAGCACCAGGGAGGAGAACCACCAGATTTCAGCCAGGGACGACCAGCTTCCGCGAACAACTGCTCCAACAGGCGTATGTGGAAGTGAAGAACCTCGCAGCACAAGGTGAATATGAAGGCAGACAGACGCTTTGCCTTGGACGCGCTAGGGTTTCTTCTGTGCGTCGACAAGATGGGACAATGTCAGATTGAGATAGTCGAAGACCAGGGCAGGGTATGGGTTACCTTGCTTTTGAGGGATGTAGCCACCCCAGTAGACCGGCAGTTGCAGACGGCTGCATTAATTCTCCACACGGGCGCTTCGCCCGACGATGACCTATGGCCTCCATCTGCGATTTGGTCGAGGTCACAGACATCACTTTACTTCTCTCAGACACGGACCAACAGTATTGCGCGCAGAGAACAGATGTGAAGCGTCAGGAGGCAGAGCACTGAGAGGGAGAAGGGTAGGGCGAGAGGGAGAAGAATAGGGCGAGAGGGAGGGGTGATAGGGAGGGGTGTGAGGGATCGGGGTCGGGGGGTTGTGTCTGGGAAGAAACCGGACTGAGATTCGCAATCCTGCCTCGACCGGGACTGGGATTATGCGGATTATGGGATTTCGTTATTCCAAAATGGGGATCGAACTGGGTTGGCTTCCAAATACATTTTTCGACCAAACCGGACCGGATCAGGCCCTCGTGGCGCTAAACGATGGGCACTAATCCAAGCCCAGTCTGTTCCCAAACAGGGGCTAATTGTTGTAGTTGTTGGTTTCAGCTGTACCATCTACAGTGTAATACTTCAGTGGAGCAAGCTATTAGGTGGAATTTTCTTTAGTTTTTGGGTGTTGGCGCATTTGTACCCATTTACTACAGGGTTGATGGGAAGGTGAGGAAGGACACTGACTATTGTATTTGTATGGTCTGGGCTCATTGCCATCACCACGATGGTAAAGGAAGTTGTTGTAGCAACAATTGCATCTATTGTGCCAACTGTGAGTATATGCCAACTTCTTCTTTATTATTTAGATCAACTTTCTTTAAAATCTTCTTATGTGTTCGAAACATTCATATACATCCACAGATGGCTAGCGTGAGAATGATTCATTGGGAAAAACCTTAATCCCACCGCTCAAGCTCTCATCATATCCATAGGTAGAGCTTTAAAAACCCACCCATCGATTACAACCTTTTCCTTTAACTTCCATTCTATATGTTGAGGTTTATTCTTATAGTAACCATTTATCCAGATTGTTGAGGTTTTCCAGTCACTAAGAGATCACGCTATTAAGAATGAATCATTGATATAGAAGATTGTTTCACTAATTTATGTTTTAGTTGCCATTTCAATAAATATAGATATCTTACC
Source organism: Alisma plantago-aquatica (assembly GCA_963693085.1). Classification (NCBI taxonomy): domain Eukaryota; kingdom Viridiplantae; phylum Streptophyta; class Magnoliopsida; order Alismatales; family Alismataceae; genus Alisma; species Alisma plantago-aquatica. The sequence continues at coordinate 225,018,912 of OY856414.1, read as the reverse complement.
TCTTCAATTGATCATAATTCTTAGGTGGATTGCTGAAAATTGTTGTTGTCGTTGTTGTTTTGTTCATCTAAAATATAAAAAATTATGTGTTTTCCAGCTTCTCAAGGTAGATGCAAGTATGATAAGACATCATGATCAGATACTGCACAGGAAGAGGTTGTTCCAAGAGGGGTACACCTTCGATTTCAGTGTGTCTCTTGCTAATGCTTTCATGAAGGTAATAATGTCCTACAAAATTAGATGTCTTTCTATATCTTCGCCCTACTAAGAAGTTCTCACAACTGAATTCATGTCCATGCTTGAATTTTGTCTAGGAAACCTTGATCAGAGGATGGACAAGGCTACAACAGAAATTGATATTCCTGTTAGAGATCTCACCGTCATGGACAGACAAGTATGCCTACTGTTGAGAGTGTGGTTTAGTTGAGTGGAGTTTGGATGATTTTGGTAGGTATTTTAGTAGATCTTTTTGAGTTTATGCTTCTATGCTGATTGATTGCATAGTGGCCATAAATGCTTTCAAAACTTCTTGTATGTTTGGTAAAGAGTTCAATAATGTACTACATAAGGAAGCTTGGGACCCAACACTACAGGGAACCATGTCAAAACACCACCTTTACAAAGCATGGAGATATAGCCCTACATGATTGAAAACAACAATTAAATTATTCCAAATTGCTATTTTGCTCTGTCAAAGCCATTTATATACAAAATGACTTGCCTAAGTGTTCGTTTATTTTATTAGCTCATGCTTACTTGAAATAAATTTATAGGGAGTCAAAATTGTATCCTTTGTGCACATTTATTGTTATAGTAAAATTTTATTGTCTCCTTCATCATGGTGGAAACACTTAAAGTGGAACTTCCATACTCGTTCATTAGATGGCTATTCACCCATGAAAATAAAGGTTGTAACAATGATACATATCTAAATTATATAGATCTGACTTCTTCACAGTTTCAACTATGAGAATAGCTAACCTTCAATTTGATTGTGGTGCTTATTTATTGGGCATGGTATAGATCATGTAGCAAGAATAGAATGCTTTCCTACCATGATAGCTGTGAGGAATCAACTACTCAAAGCTTGTTAGACTTCTATGACAAATTGTCAAAGACAAAACACAACAGATAGTTGGATGATGGCATCATTTTCTTTTCATCATATAGCGAGCAGCTAGTTGTGGTATATGCAACTTTTTATGGTTTTTGGCATGGTTAGAGAATTCTCTTAACTGATGTGAGTTTTGCATAGATAAAAGTTGGCTCTATCTTGGTTTTATAATTATTCTAATTGATCAGAGTCTTGCATAGATACAAGTTGGTTCCCACAATGCACCAATTTTGTATCAACATATAAATGCTTATAACTACCCTTTTGTTTCTACCCTGCCCCAGATGTACGATTTTGGCATGTGTATTGTGAAGGATCAGGAGACGCTTGCCATTGACCCACGATTTGTAGAGTGCTATGGAAACATGACAAATGACTTGAAGGTAGTCCTTTTGGGTCTTTCTTGTTTATCTACTGAGAATAGTGATACCTCTTCGTAAATATGCAAAGTTAGAATCAGTAGTGACCACTCTTTATTATTTTTTGTCCCTCCCTGTATACAAGAAAAGGGAATTGTTGATCTTGCAATCTAGTATTACTTAGTTTCTATCATTGTTCTGAAAAGCGGTAATCGGTGTATGGGCGGAGAGGGTACCGAATAGAGTATATACGGTTTGCGGGAGTATAAGCGGGAGAATATTCAGTTTTAATCGGTTTTGATTTTTTTTTAATATTAACCATAAAGATATGTAAATTATATATTGACCATATAATAATGACAATGATAAGTAATTAGAAACATTTATAATTAATAGACTAATATTGCATTCATAAGTAGTTAGAAACATTGATGAAATTAGAGAAGAAAACTTTGATAAGTAATTACAAACATTGATAAGTCATAGACTAATATTACATTAATAAGTAATTAGAAATGTTGATAAGTAATAGACTAATATTGCATTAATAAGTAATTAGGAACATTGATAAGTCATAGACTAATATTGCATTAATAAGTAATTAGAAACATTGATAAGTGATAAGACTAATATTGCATTAATAAGTAACTTGAAACATTGATGAAATTAGGGAAAAAAATATTGATAAGTAATTAGAAACATTGATAAGTCATAGACTAATATTGCATTAAGAAGTAATCAGAAACATTGATGAAATTAAAGAAGAAAACATCAACAATAAGGATCAGTTCAATAAACACTAACTATAAACTTATAGAGAAAACATGAGGAGAAGACCAAATATGTAAATTGGAAGAAGATAATGTAATTGTAATGACCAATAGTAGTATTAAAAAAAATTAATGTAAAAAAAATTATTACGAGCATTTGATTTTAAAAATCGCCGATTAATCGGCCGATTATTCCCCCGATCGGCCTATTAATCGGTCCTAGACCGATTATAGGCCGATTATTCATAATCGGAGTGGTAGACCCCCAAAAAGGAATATTCGGCCGATTATTCGGCTTAAGCGGCCGATTTTCTGAATAGTGGTTGCTATTAAGGTATGTGGGTGCTATTGGCTTGATCTAACACAAGCTCTGCTATGTTTTACTTTTGATTTTTTTCCTATTATGGAGTATTTTAAGCTATGTGTTTGCTACAACGATTTTGTACATGTCTAAGCTTGTCCTTTAAAAACTGTAACACAAACCAATGGACAACGCCTATTTCGAACACTATCTCACCTTTGGCGAAGTCTACAACACCAACACAATGGGCATGTACGATTACTAATGGATTCATGCCATGATCTCTGTGTGGTCGTTACCAACGATCAGTACCCTGATGGGAACATCACAAGTGCTTGCACGAATGTGCTGGACAAGGTCGATGATGAGAAGGGTGACTTCGACATATACAATATCTACCAGCTCTCTTGCCGCTCGACTTCGTCCTTTGCCTATAATGGATTGGTGGGTTTCTTACATCTCTTCAACATCATAACTTAACTAATTCATTTTCAGTATCGTGATTATTTAACAGGCTAATAAACATATTATTTTGACTGTTACTGTATTCATGGCAGGCACCTAGCTTGAATCATTTCTCCAGGACTTCAAATCATAAGAGATTGAAGTCTCCAAAATAGTTCCTGACATAGATCTAACTTTCCCATATCCCTTGTGTATCCACATCGTGATCATGCTCTGCGAAGGCTGGTCAGGATGTTACCCTGAAGGTGTGATGCGATACTACACACTTTCAATAGACGCAAGTCGGCAACACAAACTGGCCACCAGAATATTGTCATCACCGATTTACAAATTAAAGCTACTCCATCACTGTATCATGATTACAACCAGTCTCAATTATCTTTAACCAGTGTCCAATAGAAACTCCATCAATGGTATGTAGAAGGAGGAGGAACTCCATCAACGCAGTGCGGATTTGCACGGTTGTGTGCTCCAAGCCACAATTATCAATCCAAGTAAGAAAAGAAATTCATACATGCACACGAACAACAGGTTCTCTTCCAAGTTTCTCCGACGGCCATCCTCATGAAGAAGGCTTGAGAGACACCACTCGTACAAATGCACTAGTGCATTGCCGAATAACATCCTTTGACATATCTATATTGAGAATTTTGCTCAGTCCAGGAACCTAGATGTTAAAAGATTAGCAACACGAGGGGTCTGCTGACGAAGATCATAAACATCACCACTTTCACTATATGATGAGCTGTTATTTAATTAAACAACCCACCAAACGTTTACAGCAGCCCACAATCCACTAAAAGTTAATAGTTGAGTGGTTTAGGCATCAAGTTGTGTTGGAAAATTACAATACGTACAACTTCACAACTAAAGTAATATGTACTCAAGAAGCATTTTTGCAATTTGTTTTGTATATTTTTGTTCGGGACAAGGTAAAATGTCCTCCCCTTATAAATCATGTTTGTGTGAAATATAAATATCACTTCTGATTTCAAAGTTGCTGCAGTTTTTTATATACATTCATATAGTGATTCAACGTAATATAAATGTTACTAAAGTATAATTACTCGTTCAAAAGTACATAAAATTATCTTTTATGTGCTTCCATATATGATGTACGTATATACATGTCAGCTTATACTGATTAGATGACATTTTCTGTTGTTGTTTTCCATTAAAAAGGTGACTGTTGTATATGTAATCTCTTGTTAATTAAATGACTGTCTGTGATGTCACCTGTTGTGAGTTTTTAAAATGTAGAATCTAAGTATAGGTGACGTGCATCACTTGAGCCTACATACTACATAGGGCACGACTGAAAGATGACGTTCATTACATAGACAATTGTTAAGTACGTAATCTTTCAAGTCATAGGTGACATGCTTGGAAGTCACCAAAGGACTGCTTTTTAGTAGTGGCTCAACTGAAAAGTGAACTTCAACGGACAGCCAACCGAAAACGTGTCGGTCACGTTACCGTATTGGATTGTATTTTAGATTTTATGTTTGGTTTGTAGGATTGGAAAAATGAGGTTAAACCCGGGATTTTCAGACATAATAGAAATCTCATATTTTGGTCTCCATCAAAATTCTTCCGGACGCCAAAATCTATCATGGGCAAGATAGCAGACACGAAAAAAAATAAATCTAACACTTACAAAATTCAGCAAATCAAACATAAAATTTTATTTTGCGGGATTTTGAGAATGCAACATTTCAGCAATACGGGATGGATAAAATACACGATTTCCGTAAATCCAGCTAAACAAACGTGTGTATGGGTGGTGTATGTTGCACGACAATAATTATTCAACAAGTTCCATCCTGAGTAGTTCTAGACAAGTTCCCTGGTTTCTGAGGAAACAAATGGGCAATTGACCTGTGGGCTGTGAACACGGAAACAGATAGCCAGCGGACGAAGTTTCCTGATTTCTCTCCTGCCCATGGATATCGTCCATTTTCTTGTCCGGTTGAAATCGGTGGATGATAACGTATCGTGAAGGATTTGGACATATGAAGATATCATTCTTATAAGGAATCCCGACTAGTGGTAGTGGGAAAAAGCATGATCCAAAGGATGCCAAAAGTATTGGTTGTCTATGGTAAAGAAATGAAATCAAAAATTCGATATGGCTCTTCATAATCCCCTGAAGGATATGCTGATGCGTGCCTCTATCATTGCTTTTCAAACAGTTTGGAGTTCTTGTGGAATCATTTGCCGCTAATATGGGTTATATACAGTTCGAAACGGTTGATAACCAAACGCATTCTTTTTAAGGTCCGTTTGGTTGGTGCGAAAATAAAGGTGATCAGTTGCAACTATACATATCTTTTATTTTCCTCCGTCTGGAAGGGCGTGCTTTCAACTGACGGTGTGGAAACGAAGTTCATGTTGGTTTTCAATTGTACATAAAAGTAGGAAAACCAACTGCGAGACAAAAAACGACGCAGTTCCGTTTCCACCTCCTCGTCAGCCTCTCTCTCACCCCGACCCTCCCAAATTTTAGTTTATTTTTCAGCACCGACCACACCTGCTTTGTAGCAACATGCAATAAGATCATAACCAAACTTTTACAAATAAAACACATAAATTCAACCGACTTAAAACTAAATAGATGCATTGTAATTTCAACTCATTGTTTTCGTTTTCCTATTTTTGAATACATGCTATCAGTTGGTTTTACATCCAACCAAATTAACTACTTAGGTTGCCTCGTACCGACGGCAAAGGTCTGCAAGGGTTGCGTACATGAAGAATCTGAGTAATCGAGGACAAGCACACCCAATCCTGTCGCAAACCCCGAAGAATGTTCGGTCGCGCACGCTAGAATTTCACCAGTTTGGTTGCAAAGATCTGATATATGATTTAATACTTATCCCACGCTACATTCTTGTCCATGTCTGATGATAAATAAAAGGGATATGGATATAGGTCCGGCAAACAAATCTTGTAAGATAAACTCCTGCCCTTTACATAAGCGGGATTTCTATCCTCATGCCACACAAGTCTGCCATTCTAACCATTTTCTTGGTGGACAGTGTCGGCCACAAACCTACATACTTCTGTAGAGTATCGCCTAATTTATTTCACTCTCTGTGGGAACTTTGGGGTCTGAGATTAGAATTTGACCAACCTAACAGCAATAAAACCAACGGACTTAGTTCCATGTACAAGCTCATGATGTGCTTATTTGAGTTAGAAGTTGAACAGAAGTCTCAAACATTCAGCTTAAAATGACATAATTTTAGGAGTATAATTTTTCTTTCAGTTGTGGATTTAAATGAAGACATAACCATCTTTTGGTACTTATCATACTAGAAACCTTTGCAAATTATATTTAGTTTATTAGGACTTAGAAATGTGTGTAATGATTGTGGATAAAGAGAAGACCAAACACATCAAATTCAAAATTGTACGAAGGAATCAACAACCTTTGTAGTTTTGAGAACTAAACCCCAAAAGAACCCATTTTCCCCCTGTTTTCATTGGTCAAGACCCTTGAGCCAAGTAGACTAGCAATGAACCAGATGAGAAGTGGCCTAGAGAAGTTTGGCTCATGGAGTAGCCTCCATCTTGTTGTGCACAAATAGAAGGACTGTAAAAGAGTGAAATCACCCTTTTACTAAAAATTTGAAAAATAAAACATCCATCCCAAACATAGTCAAAATGTATGCCGAAACGGGTGTAAATTTTTAAATCATTATATATGGTATACAAAAGACCAAAGTGAATAGAAGTGGAATAAAATCATGACTATATTCAATAATTTAAAAGATTACAACATTCCATCATATCTCCCATAAAGTGTTTACAACAACAAAATGATCTAGATAGAGAGAAATCTAAACTACTTCAAGTCTTGTCTCCAGAGAAACATCTCCAAGAGCTAGGTCCATGCCAAAAGTGAAGTTCTCTTTGATCTTGTTCAACTCCTTGGTCTAATCCTGGGTTGTTGGGAAAGCACCCAACAAAGGAAATCAACAAGGTATGTGTCAGAGATAATGAACAAGAAACAAAGATAAGAACAATAATGAAACTTAAGGTTATAGATTCATCATAAGATGAGAGGGCAAAGAGAATGAGGAATAAATAAAAGATTCTTGCCATAACAAATAAATAATAAGAAGTAGCATAATTGGACTACATTAACAAAGTAGGGTTAAGGCACCTACCAGGTCCCAACCTATAGATGAGGGGAGAGTAATCACATTCCAAGTCATCTATCAAATATTTTATATTGGGGAGAAATAATGCATTCCCCAGGGAGAGAGTAAATGCATTCCCCTAACTATGGATAGTTGTACACATGTACCACTACTATAACTAAATAGTCAAATAAACCATCATGCTCAAGAAATAGTAAAGCGGCAAGATAAATATAACAACCCCACCCCTCAGTAACCCCCAATTAAGAGAGTCTAAGCAACTAGAGTCGTTATCCCAAAATAGGATCATATAGTTTTGCAAATAATAAAAAGTAATTAATAAATTCTACCACAACTAAGCTTAAAATAGGATAAAATTTTTATTTTCACATACCTTGAAAATATAGGATTTGAGGGAATTTACCCTAGATAGGAAAATGTCTATCTACAATCCTCTAATCTTTATTTAGCTTTATTCATTCAATGTTACTTTAAAGGATTATCCACTTTTTGATAAAATTAAAATGCCGACAAATAAAATGTCAGTCAGTATAATGAATTATAGCGATATGTGGAGAAACAATAGCTTGCATCTATTTATAACAACATAACGCAACAAAATTATTGCTTAACAGATCAAACTTTACGTCTTAAACATAACTAATCAATCCTAACTTATCCTTGCATCTATGATGTCCCTACAGTGAACATGGATCCTACCTTTCTCACATGGTAGATCCCAAATAGCCCCTTTTGATCCTACCCTACAGGTAGACCAAGACGTAGAGTTGTATAGTCGTATGATCCTACCCTACAGGTAGACCAAGATGTAGAGTTGTATAGTCGTATGATCCTACCCAAAGGTAGACCAAACATCGACTCAAGATAACATGATGATCCTACCCCAGGGTAGACCAATAACTAGGTTATCCATCTCTCACAAGTTCTCAAAGCTATAGAGGAGGACTATGATCTGAGCTAGTTATGCACATATATTTATGGTGATAGCCATAGCCACTTTATAGTTGCATGAAATAAAAGTCAACCAAGCAGTTAATTTCAAGCAACTGGTAAAACCTAAAAATTCACTATGAAACTAATGCGAGTAGTCATCAGCATAACCACATACCTGATTATGAGTCAAAAGAAGCAAGATATCCAAATCCAACTAGATGTCCAATCAAGCCAGCTAAGCAACCAAATCAAGCAACCCTTGATCCTGAAAACAAGTGTAACACCTAATTGTTACCATCACATCCCAAACAACTCTTTATTGACTTGAGACACATTTTAAGGTTTCTAAGTCTCATTAGGATTCATTATGGTTTCCTAGATCAATTTCTCAATCTTTATCCTTTTTAGGTCAACAAACCGTAAAATAGCTTTTCTACTCATAAAAACCTTGATTACTCAAATTATCCATATTAAGGGTCCTTTATTCTCAATTTGGCTTAGGATCATCATATTTCTTCTCTTTTATGTAATTCAAAACAAAAATCATTATAATTATCAAAATTAGGGTTTCTAGGCCCATTAATGCACTTTTATATACATGGAAACCTAAATTAAGTAAATCATGTACAAAGATCGCCTTTTGGATCTAAATCTTCCTTTTATTAAAAATAAGTTAATATTTTCTCAAACAATTCAAGGAACATTACTGGATTCATCAAAATCCATGGTTTTTCATTAATTAAACCATTAAAGATGATACTTCATACACTCTTAGAACTGCAAGTAGAATCAGGCTTGCACTATATTTTTAATGAATTCTGCGTATTTTTTGATCAAAAACCATATATCATATGCCTTAATCTGATCATCCTATCATTAGTTATGATTTTTACAAGAAAACTCATTTTCAACCAATCAGGAGTTGTCACATTTTTATTTCATTTACTTAAACCACACCAGCAGGGCTAGGCTTGAGCCAACCGGCTTGCGCCACATTAGCACCCACACCCGTGAGGCAACTAGCTTGCACAACAAAGGAAAAGATGCAAATTTACGATAGTACCCTTACTTTCTGAAGGGCACACTCGAGGGCATGAGGGTCTTTTCACCAGGCACATCTTCAAACTCATGTTCCTCCCTTCATGTGAGCTGACAATCAACTAAGATGTTGACTTCATGCTGCACGTCTCATGGGCGTAAGGAAAGGCTAGCTTCACCTTTGTCTCAGCCTCCCGGACTCAAAGCACCCTTCAATTGCTTCGTGGCTCAACTGGAACATCGATATGGAGTTGCTAGAAGAAGCTAATAGACCAAGGAAAAGATCACATTCTTCATAGCCATTGGATGCACCCACGAGTTCTCTATTTGTCCCCGAACAAATCGAGATGTTCTGGGTCTTTGTAGAGGGTGTGTGGCCCTCTATTTATTGGGTAGGGTCATCAGTGGTTCTCCGGATTTGGGGAAATCCTATTCACACCATGATAGGTCCCAAATCCTAGTATGGATGAGATCCTTAGGATCTCCCAAAGATAGATGATTGTTCTTAGATCCCCTCATGCCTAGAGTCGAGAGGAAGGTGGACAAGAAATTAAGTCTCCTTGTTTCCTAATCCGACTCAAGGTAGGTGATGAAACAACCACCGTTGGATCTCAGATCCAATGACTGTCATGTCATGTGGTCAAATAAATCTAGGATTAAAGGAATAATCGCTTGGAAAAAACATGACATTTAAGGATATCCTTCTCACTTTAGGAAATCTCTCAAAATTTATAACTCTCAAACCATGCCTCTTTTTAATCTCAAAATTTGAGGGAAACTCGTTAAAGACTTAATCTACTCGTGTGCCAGGTTTGGAGTCATATTTCAAAAGTAAAAGAGACTTTTCTTCATGTGCAAGTCATAACTTAATAAGGCATATTTTATTTATATTTTCTCTCTCTTACTCTCTTATTTTCCTTTATTTGGATTTGTTTTACTATTAGAAACAATGTGGATTTGAAATATCATCCATGATGATCAATCATACATCTTTCCACATATTCCTTATATTTTTCATCATTATTTCAATTTCCTTTCTTATTTATGCATTATTTTATTTCCTTCAGCTTTTCTTCCTCTTTTATCATATTGGACTCACTAATACATTAGGATCCACAATATCAGATTCACAAGGGAAAATTTTGCAAAAGAAACCCATATATTTATCATAAGTCAAACAATCTACAGACAAGTACATTTCTTTGAAAAAATTACATTTACAACCATACAAGCAAAATCAAGGTCATAACATCCTCCCCTCCTTATAGGATTTTTGCCCCCAAAATTCAACCAATCCAACAAATAAATAAGGGTAGACCTTTTCCATGTCCGTATTTAGCTCCCATGTGGCTTCATCCTCTCCATGGTGCTTCCAAAGAACCTTTACCATCTCTATCTCTTTATTCCTGAGCTCTTCACCTTGGTATCGAGTACCCTCATAGGGGACTCAGGGTTTGTCAGTCTCCCTCAGAGTTCAATAGGTTTAATGCTCAGTACATGGATCAGGTCCTTCACATAGTGCTTTAGATTAGACACATGGAAAATATCATGCATCATACTATATTGAGGGGGTAAGGCCAAATGATACGCAGCTTCACCAATCCGTTCCAAAATCTCAAATGGACCCACGTATCAGGGACTCAAATTTCCTCTATTCTTAGCTATAGCTCGGAGGGGTCAGATTTTCAAAAACACGTGTTCAGACATAATGAAATGCAAGTTAGTCCGCTTTGCATTAGCATATGACTTTTTTTTATCATGGCCTCTCTTTAGCCTTTTCTTGATCAAAGTGACTTTGTCAGCATACAACTACAACCCCTCTGACCTCAACAAGGTCCTCTCACTGACATCATCCTAGTGAAATGGTGACTGACACGACCTTCCATAGAGAGCTTCATACAATGGCATCCCGATACTGGATTTGTAACATCCCTGACCTGGGTTATGCCTTAACCCTAGGTGTTTTGCTTAAATAAGTTAATTATGCTTGCTCTGATCTTTTGAAAAGTAATCAAGGCTCAAGAGGAACTTATGTTTCAATTTTATTTCTTCTCAAACAATGTTGAAATATTGTTTTGTCCATTTTGGACTAAAGTGCAAATTACCCAAGTTGAGGGGTTAAATTGCAAATGTTACAAATAATATGTTCCTCATGTGCTGAAGCATCATGAGAATGAAGATGATGTAGAGGTATGACTAGTGAAAGCCTGAGTACCAAGGAAGAGCTGATAAAACAATGTTTGTGCATTAAAACTTAGTTTTGGTGTAATGTGCAATTTACCCAAAACCTAGGGTTCAATATGCAAATTATCATTTCAAAACAGTCCCTAATATTTCTTGTCATCATGTAGAGAAAAGAAAATTAGAATGGAGCCTCATTTGTATCTCTTTGAAGGAGAGAGAATCTTGATATTAAAATAATCCAAGATTTAAGCATAATTGGAACTTTACTTCAATTTAATGCAAAAATAAATATATTAATTAAATCCCCCTTTAACAAAAAGGTGAGGGATGAGTTTGCAAGAGAATGTATGACCATGTGCCTTGCAAAGGCACGAAAATATCCAAAGGAAGTGGATAACTCACACACATTATTATAAGAAAAAGAAATATCCACTCACTTATGGATATTAGTATAATATGATTTAAGGTGCTTAATTTGATTTTCTTCAAATCATGGATAATTGAGAGGAATAAGAGGCAAAGAAGATAGCCTCGTGACCAAGGAAGGGAAGGGGGAAAGGGGAAAGGAAATGGAGGAGATAATCCCTACTTTCTCTTTCCTAAAATGAATTTTTAATAAAATGCATATATGCTCCTTTATCCATGAGTTGAAAGGGTAATTTCGAAACCCCTTTCACTTCTTGCTTGCAAAAACGACCAAGGGATCTTGGAGCAAGGAGGACGACCCCCAACCTGTTGTTAATCTTCTTGACCTCCTTTCACCATGATTTCATGGTGGAAATAAAAAATAAATGATGGATTTCTTCTTTTCTCCATGCAATCTTCTATCCTAGCCAGTCCTTTTCACTCAAAAGCTTGAGGACGAACTTGGGATAGTTGAGAAATCTTATTCCACCATTAAATACGTGGATCTTGTAGATTTTAAGCTCAATTTAAGGTGGGTTTTATAACTTAAACCCTTAATATTGTTATTGCATTCGATTCCTTATCAATTGTTGATCCTTTCTTCATTCTTGAAATTTATTTGGTTGATTGATGCAATCACCATGGAAATCACAACAAGTTTCATGGGTTTAGAGCTTTATGATGATGAAATAACCATAAGCACACACCTCCACAAATATCTATTGCAAATAGTTTCAACAAAATGGTCCAAACGGTTTCACCAAACCGTTTGGAGATCAAATGGTTTCACCAAACCGTTTGGAGAGCAAACAGTTTGCAAACCGTTTGGAGGTTTGATTCCCAAACTGTTTAGAGGAGTTGACCATTTGGATGGGTTGACCGTTTGAGGTCAGGACCCTAGTACATTATGGATGAGGATCTAATGGCTCCAATTGATTGAATCAACATATGGACAATCATTCAATTAGAAACCCTAATCGGGTTGAGTGCTGATTTTGCAATTAACTGATTTAATTCTTTGGGTTGATTAACCCAAACGGTCTCAAGACTGTTTGGAGATCACCCAAACGGTCTCAAGAACATTTGGAGGTCAACCAAGACCGTTTGGAGATATAGGGTTGAGTATGGTGAAGTAGTTGAAGACCCAAAGATATCAAATGGTAATGCAATTAATAGCTAGTTTGATGAAGCAATCCAATGATGCAAACCCTAATTGAACTTCACCAATTTCAATGATTGATGGGGAAAATGGTCTCAAGACCATTTGGAGGTCATCCAAATGACCTCAAGACCATTTGAGGTCAGGTCATGCCCAATTTGAATGATGGTTCAATGATTTCAAAGTAATTAGTTCCACAATGACTAATATTAAAGGTTCATCGATTTCAACCCTAATTCAATTAGGTTCAAAACCCTAATTGATGACCAATTGATGGTTTAATCAATTGAAGGATGATTTATTATCTCAATTGATGCATGATGCTTAGGTTCAATTGATGAGTAATTATATGGATTCAATTGATGAGGGAGTTAACCATGGAACCCTAAATTGATTTTAGTGGTTAAGACCATTCTTGGTCCAATCGGTTTTGAGGAGGTTTGGACCAAATGAACTCAAGACCATTTGAGTCCAAATGGTCTCAAGACCATTTGGGACCAAACGATCCCAAACCGATTAAGACTCAAACAGTTTCAAACATTTACTTTAGAAAACGGTTTCAAGTATCTACTTTAGCAAACGGTTTCAAGTACCTACTTTGCTAAATGGTTTCAATTGTTAGACTTAGACCGTTTCAAGGTTATCCATGCAAGACCGTTTGAGGTCTGGTTGGTAAAGACCATTTGGGGTCTAAGTGACCAAGACCGTTTGGAAGTAATTAACCCTAAACCGCATGGACACCTAAGGTGTTTAAAGATCCATTGCATAATTGAACATTATATGATGTGAACCAAAGGTGATTATAGTGATTGTACCCTTAATAAGATAGGGTGATTAATACCTTGTGAATGCTTAATCCTTAATGATTAAGGAAGTAATGACATAATACATGGTGTCAAGCCTTCAATCAAGTTGAGTTGACCTAATCCAATCATGTTTGATGCAAATGTCATCTTGTAAAGGATGAGAGAGAGGACTTCTTACATGAATGATAATCATGTGGAGGTTAAGTCCCAACACTTTCAACATATATGAATGTGTAATTGGGGTATGATTCTTGATAAATAGACCATGAACCCTAATTAAGAAGGTTAATGAGCCCTAACCCTAATCTAGAGCAATGCTAGGTGTAACTCTAATCTAGGGTAGGGATGAAACCCTAATTCAGGGTGATTCCATGAGAAACCCTAATTGAGGGTGATTCCCTGAGAAACCCTAATTGAGGGTGATTCCTTGAGAACCCTGATTGAGGGTGATTCCCTGAGAAACCCTAATTGAGGGTGATTCCATGAGAAACCCTAATTGAGGGTGATTCCTTGAGAAACCCTGATTGAGGGTGATTCCATGAGAAACCCCCATTGAGGGGGATGCCATATCCTATGCAATGATATGATGAGGAGCCCTAATATAGGGTGAAGGTATGTGAAACTCTAATTTTGAGTTAAAATACATGAAGCCCTAATTCTTGGGCAATATGATGATAAACCAAATCCCTAAGTACTTGGTAATAGTATGAAAGAGCCCTAATATTAAAATAGTGAGTAATGCGTTATAAAGGTGAAATATCCCAAATGATTGATTATAGACAACTTTAAGTAAACAATGCAATAACCTGAAATGAGTCCATATCATTGAAGATAGCTGGACCATTCTTGTGTGTGACCTATGCACTTCATGGTAAAAGTGATAGGTTAGTAGATGGAAGTATTAATATAGGAAATACCTTAATAAAACATAAGTTAATAACTCAAGTAAATGGAAGTGATGAAGAAAGTGATACATCAAGATATGATAGATATCACTTTTAGCATTCCAGGGTTGACATACCTTGATGCATATCAAATTCAATATACTTGGACAAGAAACATAAGAAGTGTGTTATGTAAATTATTACAATGAAATGTAATAAGTTTGATATACTTGGATAAGTATAATCTAATATACCTTGAGAATGGGGTTAAGCCAAACTAATGAGTATGATGTAATCATACCATGATAATGATGAGAAATGAACTCATACCTTGTATTGATAATCATTTAATGATAAATGACAAGAGTAATAAACATGATTGAATACTCAAGATGAGTAATGGCCTTGTGAGCCATGTGGTTAGATGTTGCCTAGTAATAGGTAACAAGATATTTTATGGCCTTGTGAGCCATATGATTAGATGTTGCCTAGTGAGAGGTGACAAGATGCTTTATGGGCCTTATGAGCCATGAGAACAATTGTGGTCTAGTGAGAGACACCAAGATAATGATAAAAGTTTATTGTAAGAAATGATAATGTTTTAATAAACTTAATAAAAGGAACGATTGCATCTAGTAAAGAATGTGAAAAGCGATGAAGGCTAACCTCAGGGTTCAGAGCCTAGGGAAGAATGTGATGATTAATGATGGGTCAAAGGAATTTATATTCATTGATCCATGTAATCAGGTTTGGTTAAAGTCCAATACCTGGTAGAGGCATAAAGCCTAAAATCATGATTGGTTAAGGTCTAATGTCTGGCTGTGAAATCAGGATTGGTTAAAGGCCAATGCCTAGCTGTGAAATTAGGATTGGTTAAAGTCCAATGACTGGTTGTGTAATTAGGATTGGTTAGAGTCCAATGCCTGGCTGTGAAATCAGGATTGGTTAAAGTCCAATGCCTGGCTGTGTAATCAGGATTGGTTAGAGTCCAATGTCTGGCTGTGTAATCAGGATTGGTTAGAGTCCAATGCCTAGCTGTGTAATCGGGGTTGGTTAAAGTCCAATGCCTGGCTGTGTAATCAGGATTGGCTAAAGTCCAATGCCTGGCTGTGAAATCAGGATTGGTTAAAGTCCATTTCCTGGCTGAGAAATTAGGATTGATAGTGTCCAATGCCTGGATGTGTAATTAGGATTGGTTAGAGTCCAATGTGTGACGTACAACTCGCAAAAACAAGATTAACTAAAGCAGAAGCATATTATTAGTAATGAAATTACTGAAAATGACTAAAAATTAAAATTTTTTAGAAAGAGATCCACAAACTGTAAAACTCTTTCATAAATAGCCAAAATAAGTTATTTACATTCTGATTCATCAGTACATCTCTGTATCATCTCATCTCGAGAGTCGCAAACATTAACTGCCCTGTTAAACTGTACATTAGAAGCATACCAAAAATCTCAAGGCATCAAGACAAAAATCTCAGATCTATATCAAACCATCTACTGACTCCTAGGACCTGAGAGTATAGAGACGACACATAGGACTCTCTATATACAGGACATGACAAACAATGTCTCCACCTGAAGATCACTGATGTCCTTGTCGTTGTTGTTGTTCACCCGCTGTAGGGTTTTACCTTTTCCTCGACGTCTACCTAAAAATTTAATTCCACAGGGGTGAGAAAATTGAAAAATTTCCCCAGCGAGAGATATAACTCTCTACCAGAAACATTGTTATTGTAGATAATAGAATAACATTGAGCATTAAAATTATAAATATTCAGCAATAGGTAAATCATTGATTAAACTTTATAGAGTAGTATTCTCTATGCAGTTCATTTCAATTATAACTTGATAAGAAGCATATCATTTATTCAATAAGGAATATGAAGAACATGTATAGCATTTATCCAACTAGGACATAATAGACAATGTATCATCTACCATTGATTCTCATAATTCAACCCTAAGAAAATATGCTATACGGATGATTACATTTTACAAACATACTTATGCCCTGAGGAGATGAGGTATATCGCTCATACTCCAACCGACCATTGCGAAATCAAAATTGGTACCATACATAGGTCAATAGAAGAGCCATATTTCCATGATCTCATCCGCCTCAGTCAGTGTGAGGAACAACTTGCAGGACATCTCGTGTCTCTTCCAAATAGCTTTCCAGAGTATACTGGCAACTTCGCTATTAGAGTCACAGTGGCATGCTGTACTCACTTCTCAATCGAGAGATTTCTTGTTTATCTCACGTCGATTCGGCATTAACATCATCTTCGGGAGATTAGTGATACATCATCCCAACATATGCATATAATGAAGGATTGAGAGATTTAATGTTTATCTCACATCAATTCCTCCATTTGGGCGTAAGGATATTCATGCCAATAACCCCCACATACTCAAAAGTATTCCCTCTAGGAGTTCCCTTAGGAAAAACTATTTCACCATCACCAAACTACTGACGATGATGGATCTATGGTCAGGGCTCTACATGACATCATTTCACTTGATTATTTAAGTACATTACAACATTCTTTTAGCATCAGGCATGTTTTAAAACATAAACCACTATAAAAATTGCTATAAAGAGTGAGTACTATTTCTATCAAGTTCATTTCATAGCTTTATTACCATTGGGATCTCAATCCCTCATCATCTCATCATTATGATTCAAGAATATAGGTGTTCAAACCCTTAGATCATCAAAACACTTGTTACCACTTTAATAGGTAACTTAATCCCATCCAATCATCTGACAGTGTAAAGATGATAATTGCAGTGCATGTATTTCACATTGCTCTTACATCCTAATAATCGCTTTGGTTACCTCTCACTAGGCAACATAGCATATCATTGCTCACAAGGTTCATAAAGTACTTTCAATAAATAAGGCATCATAGCTCTTACCTGGCTATGTTCACTATTTTATAAAGCCTGCATGATTAGTACAGATGATAATAGATACATCAATTTCATATCAGCACAATGCAAAACAATTATAACATCCCTATTCATGGGGTTACACCACTATGCCCTTACTGGAGTTAGGATTTCCCTTTTTCATTTCAATTAGGGTTAATCATACCCTTAGTTTAATTAGGATTAATGAATCATCATTTTATTATCCAACCTTAGAGCTTCAAGCTATAAAGTATAACCCAGAATTAGGGTTTCATATTTTCATTCACCTTATTTGGAATTAGGGTTTACTATTCACATTACATCACCCTAGATTAGGATTTATATACAATAACCCACAATTAGGGTTTACTATTCACCCCAAGTAGGAATGATCATCAAAGTACCATGAATTAGGGTTTCTCATGTCATTACCATGAATTAGGATCATGCCATCCTTATGTATTAGGATTTCACCTATCAATGCCCTCAATTAGGGTTATGATTCATTAACCTTCATTATTAGGGTTTCTTGATCTCCCTATCAAGGATCATACCCTAATTACACATCCATTCATATTGAAAGAGTTAAGACTTAGCCATTATATGATTATCATTCATGTAGGAAGTCTTCTCTCTCATCTTCTATAAGATGATGTTTACTTCAGCCTTGATTAGGCTAAGTCAACTCAACTTGAAAGAAGAATTGAGACCCAGAGTTACGTCATTACCACCATGATCATTAAAGATTAATTATTCAAAGGGTACTAATCACCTTATATCATTAAGAGTACCATTATTATAATCACTCTTGGTCTACATCATATAATTATTCACATTAAACAATTGATCTTCAACCACTTTAAGAGTTCATACAATTTAGTTGATTAACTTCCAAACGATCTTTCTCTCTTAGACCCCAAACGGTCTTGACCAATCAGACCTTAAATGGTCTTTCTTATAACACGTCCAAACGGTCTAAGACCATTTAGACCTCCAAACAGTCTTGAACATACCCTTGAAACCGTTTAGTAAAGTAGGAGGTTGAAACTGTTTGCCAAAGTAAATCTTGAAACCATTTGATAAAGTGACATTTGAAACCATTTGAACCTTAATCGGTTTGGGATCATTTGGTCCCAAATGGTCAGATACCGGTTGGACTCAAACAGTCTTAAGACCGTTTGGTCCAAACCTTCTCAAAACTGAATGGACCAATTATGGTCTCAACCATTCAAGCTGATTTAGGGTTTCCAATGTTGATCCTCTGATCGATTGAATTCTTGTATCCAACTATCAATTTATCCTAAGATCCACACCTCAATTGGACTTAAATAAATTATCCTTCAAGTGATTAAAATTCCAATTAATCGTCAATTAGGGTTTAGATTCCTGGGATGCCAGTATAAGCAAGCCAACAGTTGGATGTGGAGGAACATCCTCAACATGAGGGATAGATGTCTGGGAAGTGTTCATTTTCAGATTGGGGAAGGGACTGAAGTGAAGATGTGGAAGGACCCATGGTTGGGAGGAAGATTTCTGGCCCAATGTATTGAAAACCTCGACTACCTTCAACTCAGAACCAATTTTGGGACAAACAACATGCTATCCGACATCATTGTGAATGGAGTGTGGTCGATCCCTGAGATAAGAGGGGTTGAACAGCTGAAAGAGATTTGCAGCAGCGTTCAGCTAGGCAGAGGTGCAGATTTTTGCATGCTTGGAGGTCTGAAAGTCATCACTCTTAAGGATGCTTGGGAGTTTTGCAGGCCCAAGCATGAGGCCCTGCCATGGACCAGCTGGGTGTGGAAGAACATGGCACCTAAGAGAGCTGTGATTTGCTGCTGGAAAGCATTGCACAGCAGACTTACAACAGAAGACCAGCTGCAGAAAATTGGTTTCAGCCTAGCTTCTAGATGCAGCGTTTGCTGTAAGGCAGTGGAAACCAACGACCATATATTATGGAAATGCGAATTTGCTGTAGAAATTTGGAGCATAGCCAAGCCAAGTCTGTCATTCCAACCTATAGGCAACAACGAAGTTCACTTGTTAAAGAACAGGAAGGAAGGGCTGCTAGCAATTCTCATCATCTATCATCTATGGATTCATAGAAACAACTGCATTTTTTATGAGAGGAGGAGCAAACCATATAGCGTGTGGCGCTGCATAGAAACAGACTATAGAAGTTTGCATAGATAAGATGCATCCTTCCTTTTTTTGTCTTAAGATACATATCTTACAGATGTAATGAGCTTTGCTCCCCCGATGTGTATATTTTTTGTGAGTAATGAAAGAGAAACGTGCTTACTGACAAAAAAAAAAGATTCCAATTGGATTAGGGTTTGGAATCAATTAACCTTCAATGTTAATCAATGTGAAACTAGTTACTTTGAAACCATTGGACCATCATCCAAATTGGACATGACCTGACCTCAAACGGTTTTGAGGTCATTTGGATGACCTCCAAACGTTCTTGAGACCGTTTCTCATCTCATCACCCAAATATGTGTCATCCAATTAGGGTTTGGATCATTGGATTGATCATCAAATCAACATTTGATTGCAATACAACTTGGTATCTTTGGATATTAAAATACCCAACCATACTCAACCCTTGACCTCCAAATGGTCCTGTGTGACCGTTAAACACTCTTGAAACCGTTTGGGTGATCCCCAAATGGTTTTGAAACCGTTTGGGTCAATCAACCCAAAGAACTAACTCAATCAAATTAGAAATCAGCACTTAACTCGATTAGGGTTTGGTGATTGATTGTCCTTCAACTCATGAACAAATTAGAACTAATCAATTATAATTAGTGGATCATTAACCAACATCATTATCAACAAATCTCCAAATGGTCAACCATGGTCAATGCCCCCAAACGGTTTAAAACAGTTTGCTCTCATTCGGTTTGGTGAAATTGTTTCCCCTCAAACGGTTTGAAACCATTTGCTCCCAAGCGGTTTAGGAAACCGTTTGAGCAACTTATGGAAAGCGTTTGGCCTAATAATTTATTGGGAAAATGTGTCAAGATGATGTCATCATCATATTCCTGCATGCATCCAAGAACAACAGCCGTTTTTCATGGGAATTTCAGCAATGAACCAAAATAGTACAAAAAAGAAGAAAATAATCAACAAATCATAGGGAATTTGATGCAATATCAATGTTTAAGGGTTAAAGTTATAAAACCCACCTTTGAATCTGATTTCCATGCTCCAAGCTCCACGAATCTAATGGTGGATGAAGTTCTAGCAACTGCCCAAGGTCCGTTCTTGAGCTTTTGGATGAATAAGTTGGCTAGGATTGGAAATCGAGTGAAGAAAACCAATAATCAAGCATTGATTTAAGGTTTTCACCATGAATCCAAGGTGGAAGATGATCAAAAGCTTACAAACAGGTTAGAGTCGTCCTTCTCCTGCTCCTGAGCTATCCCGTGGTTGGCCAAACCAAATGAGAAAAGGAATTCCAAGGAAAAGATCCTTAAGTGGTTGGAAAAAGGATATGTATAAGAATTTTCAAGGAAAGAGAAAAAGAAATTATTTTCTTTAAATTCCGAAATTATTTCCACCAATTCCCCCTCCATTCCTTGGCCACAAAGCCACCTTCATTGCCTTGCAAAACCTCTTCATTATCCAAGGATTAATGGAAAAGAAATTAAGCACCTTAAAGAGTTTTATAGTAATATCCAACTTTTAGTGGATAATACTTTTTATTATGATAATGTGAGTGGACTTCCACTCAACCAAGATCTTTTTGTGTCATAGAAAGGCACAAGATCGTCCAACACTTTTGTATTTCATCCCACAAATTTTGGTTGAAGGGCTCCTCAATTAATTTATTTCTTTTTTCATTAAATTAAATTAAAGTTCCATTTATGCTTAAATCTTGATTATTTTAATGTCAAGATTCTCTCTCCTCCATGATAATTCAAATGAGGAGCCCCTCTCATTTTCTTTGCTCTAATTGATGCTAAGAAACATGAGAGACCCTCTAGAGGTGATATTTTGCATATAGAACCCTAGATTTTGGGTAAATTGCACATTACACCAAAACTAGGTTTTAATGCACAAGGATTTCTCTACAAGCTTTATCTTGGTGCCCAAGCTTGTGGAAACCATATCACTACATCATATTCATTCTTATGATGTCTCAACATCAGAGGAACATTTTATCATGTGCAATTTGCAAGTTAACCCCTCAACTTGGGTAATTTGCACTTTAGTCCAAAATTAACAAAATAATGTTTCAACATTATTCAAAAAGGACTGAAAATGAAGTATAAGTTCCTCAAGAGCCTTAATTAGTTTTCAAAAGATAAGAGCAAGCATCTAATCAAATTTATTTAAGAAAAACACCTAGGGTTAAAACATAACCCAGGTCAGGGATGTTACAAATTATCCACCCCTTATAAGGATTTCGTCCCCGAAATTATTAACAAAACATTAAGAGAAAAGAGTAGGGTATTTCCTCCTCATTTCTTCCTCTAGTTCCCATGTAGCTTCTTCTACACCACAATGATTCCATATGACTTTTACAAGACTAATGTCTTTCTTTTCAACTTCTTGATTCTTCTATCAAGAATCAACATAGGTCCTTCAACATAGGATATATCATCATTTAACTCTACTTCCATAGGTTGCAAAACTGATTATGTGTCAGTATGACATTTACTTATCATGGAAATGTGGAACACTGGGTGCAACTTTTACAGATCATGTGGTAACTCCAGCTTATAAGCTACCTTTCCAATCTGTTCAATGATTGGATAATGCCCCATAAATCAAGGAGCTAACTTTCCTTTTCTTCCAAACCTAAGAACTCCCTTCCAAGGTGAGACCTTGAGGTACACTTTGTCTCCAACCTAGAATTCTAAAGGTCTACGATGCTTATCAGCATAAGATTTCTGTCTATCTTGTGCAGTCTTCAACTGTTGTTGTATTATTTTAATCTTCTCGGTGGTCTGCTGCACAAGATCAGGACCCAAAAGTTGATATTCACTAGTTTCATACCAACATAACGGAGATCTACAACGTCTACCATACTAAGATTCATAAGGTGCCATGTTAATACTGTGTTGATAGCTATTGTTGTAGGCAAACTCTATCAAGCTTAGATGTAGATCCCAACTTCCTGTAAACTGGAGGACACATTCCCTAAGCAAGTCCTCCATGGTTTGTATAGTCCCTTCTGATTGTCCATCAGTCTGAGGATGAAAGGTTGTACTAAACCTTAACTGTGTGCCTAAAGCTTTATGAGGTCACTCCCAAAAACGACTCGTAAACTGGGGACCTCTGTCAGAAATAATGGTAACTGGGACCCCATGCAGCCACACTATCTCATCCACATATAACTATGCCAGTTTCTCTGCAGAATAGGTTGTTTTGAAAGGTAAGAAATGTGTTGTCTTTGTCAACCTATCAACTATTACCCAAATGGAATCATGACCTTTGGCTGTTCTGTGCAGACCAACCACGAAGTCCATGGTTACATGATCCCACTTCCACTGTGGTATAGGTAAAGGTTGCAGTGTTCATGCAGGCTTTTGGTGTTTAGCTTTAACTTGCTGACACACCGGACACCGCATAATGAACTCAGCAACATCCTTCTTCAAACCAGGCCACCAATACATATCTTTTAAATTATGATACATCTTGGTGCTTCCTGGATGCATAACATACATAGAAGAATGAGCTTCTTCCAGGACTAACTTTCTTAAGTTATCAACATCTGGTACTATCATTCTACCCTTCTAACAGTCTACCTAATCATCTGAATCATGGAAACCATCTCATTTCTCACTACCATACTATGATCTAATCTGCTGAACTATAACATCAGCCTGCTGTGCCTCCTTAATTATTGTCTCAGAGTAGGTTTTATGTGCATCTCAGCTAGCAACCCTGATAACAATGATACTTTAAACTGTACATTGTTTTGCCTCAATGATATAAACATATCCCTCCTAGAGCACATCAAAGAATTCAACTATGCTCTATCTAAGGCTGGTGTTGCTGATTTTCTACTTAATGCATCAGCAACCACATTGGCCTTCCCTGGATGATAATAAATTGTACAATCGTAATCCTTGATTAACTCCATCCAGCGGCGTTGCCTCATGTTTAGCTCATGCTGAGAGAAAATGTACTTCAGGTTCTTATGGTCTGTGAAAATCTGGAATGTCTCTCTATAGAGATAATGTCTCCAGATCTTCAAAGCATGGACTACAACATCTAGTTCTAGATCATGTGTCAGATAATTCTACTCGTATTTCTTAAGTTGTCGAGAAGCAAAAGATATCACTTGTTTATCCTACATCAACATGTTGGGTTTTAGGGGAGGCAGAGAAGGCAGCAGAAACAAAAATTTTCTCCCCCAAACCCAGAACAAGGAAACACATCAACGTCTATACAATAGGAAAGGATGGTTTGTGGAATCATACCTTGTCCTGAGGCTTACTCAGTGATAATACCTCGCGCCTTGCGCGGTCTTCACCTACGGTCTTGGACGGTGTCTGTACAGCTCCTGGTCGCATCGGGACTGACGACTCCTAGTCTCACAGGGACTGTCGGGATTGACATCTATCCTCCGAGCGGCAGAAATCTCCCGCCTCTGAAGTAGTCCACACAGACCACCTGGAACTCCAATCTCCTTGTCCTACAAGGAATTGGAAGGATTCACACCCTCCTGTCAGTGTACTAGTCACCAACACACTCTCCTGCCACCAATTTCTTTCTGTAGTTGTCTTTCCCTTGTTGTGCCTCCCTTATGGGGTAGCACTTGCTTGGGCTCTCTCTCGGTTACCAAAACCAGAGAGAATGACAACTTCACAGAGCAACTGGTTGCACTGGGTTGCACATTGAGAAGCCCCCAATACCCCTATATATATAGGAGGGTCATGGGACATGGTTCTCCATCCCGAGCAATGCAGGACTAAAATCAGGAGTAGAAGGGTTCAAGATTTTCCACAAAACAACCAACTCGCAACCTGAACCGATCGTTTCACAACAAAAACAGTCGATTAGGGACCTGAACCGGTCGTTTGACACCTCAACTGATTGGTTGGGACACCTCAACCGGTTAGTTCACTTCTGAAACGGTCGGTTTGTGGTCCTGGTCAGTTCCCGATTGACTTTCCATCTTTTGTTTCTAATTGGTATCAAATACCAATCCTTGTTCCAATCAAATTGGGCAAGTGAAATGAAAAGAATTTCTCACCAATCCTACTTTCCCAACTTGCTCGGTTGCACCAGTTGAATCGATCGTTTCAACACTTGAAGCAATCATTTCACCCTGTCCTTGATCCGATCGACTCACCACTTGATCCGATCGGTTCACCAAACTGAGTTGATCGGTTCATCACATGAGTCGATCGGTTGGGAGTGCAGATTGTGCAGAAATAGTCAATTGCAGTTTCAATCAATTCGATACTCAAATCAATGTGTCCAACATCTTGCACATTATGATATTGAGCTATCAATTAATTGAGTGTTTAATTGAACTACTAAACTCCTTTAGTAATCAATATAAACATTGATTGTGGACAAAAACTCCTTTTCCAGGTTCAATCCTATGTGTGTGACCCTGCAGGTCCATTTTCACATTGGCAGTGAAAGTCCATAACATTTATGACTTCACAAGCAAAGAGCGGTGCCTAGTCACACATCAGTGCTACCCAAGTGAAATAGAAAGTTGGAGAACAACTTTCAATCTTACAATATGTGAATGGTGTTATAGCGAATGTATAATTCCTTTGTCACTGATATCCCAAATGAACTTGAGGCATGGAATAGTCATCCTGTCAACATTCATTCACTTTCTTGATCTCATAGCAGATTGGAAGAGATATGTATGACATCAATATCACATACTGATTCACACAGGTGTGCACATGCCTATTTCAATCCTACTCATCAAGTGGCCTTGGATATCAAACTCCCTTAGGAGGGACAAATCCCATATCTATCATTCACCCCTCAAAAGCCCCATGTGTCAAAGCCACCCAATCATCACCTTTATAACAACCCATGTTTCAGGACTGCGTTTGATGATGTCAAAGTGTGCCCAATGACATGTGTTGAGTGTAGTGATTTCAGGTCAAAGAATCACACTCACCACCATCACTGTGAGTACTGACTGTGACTTCCATGTCATGGTTCCATGTGTCAAACTCACGGTGGGTCTGTGCGGTACACTTGTTCTCTAACAAGTACCTATGTGTTTGGTTTGATATCTCTATATCATGACTAATGAGATTTTGTCATCAACCAACACCACAATCTAGTCTTGTGTGTCATTGCTGTCTATCTACCATCCACAATGACATCCAACTAGGGACATAACAAGAATGTACAACGTCTTAGCATCCGTATGATCTCATCGTTCATGTCCTGAACCTAAAGGCATACGTCATTGAGTACTGTCATTCTCTAGACATTCAATCTATTCTATCCCTATCTCATATGACTGAACCAGAAAGAATTGGAAGCTTGCCTTTGATGTTTATCAAATCAATCTTAATGTATCCCACCAATCATCCCATGATTGGCTCTCAGGGCATACATACCAATAGAACACACATCCTAGTCCATTCTTAGAGGTGTCACAGAAAACTATATACCCTTTCCCTTGCTCAGGTAGTTCCAGCACCGGTGCCCTTGTCAACCTTTCCTTCAGCAACTGGAATGATTGTTGACACTTGTCATTCCAGACAAAAGGAACATCCTTTCTAGTCAACTTGGTTAAGGGTAAAGATATAGAACTGAAGTTCTTAATGAACCTCCTGTAATAGCCTGCCAACCCTAAGAAACTGCGAATCTCCATTGTTGTCTTCAGTTGTTCCCATTGCAAGACAGATTCTACCTTTTTAGGGTCAACATGAATACCTGAAGCAGATATTACGTGTCCAAGAAAAGAAACTTCTGGTAACCAAAGCTTACACTTGCTAAACTTAGCATACAACTTATGCTCTCTTAGCAAAGTTAGAGCCTGACGAAGATGCTTCTCATGCTGTTGAGCATCTCTACTGTAGATTAGGATGCCATCTACGAAGACAACTACACACTGATCAAGAAAAGGTCGAAAGATTCTATTCACGAGTTCCATAAATGCAACTGGTGCATTAGTTAGTCCAAATGACATAACTGTGAACTCATAGTTACCATACCTTGTCCTAAAGGCAGACTTAGGTATGTTACCCTCCTTAATACACAACTGATGATATCCCAACCTTAGATCTATCTTTGAGAAGACAATTGCACCTCGCAACTGATCAAACAAATCGTCAATCCTTGGCAAAGGATACTTATTCTTGATAGTTACTTTATTTAACTGTCTGTAATCAATGCATAACCACATCGATCCATCCTTCTTCTTAACAAAGAGGATCAGAGCACCCCAAGGTGAAGTGCTTGGTCGGATAAAACCCTTCTCAAGAAACTCGTGTAGTTTTTTCTTAAGTTCTGCCATCTCAGCAGGTGCCATCCTATATGGTGTTTGTGCTATTGGCTGTGTGCTCGAGATTATATTAATTTCAAAATCAATCTCTCGGGGTGGAGGTACACTTGGAAGTTGTTCAGGAAATACATCTTCAAATTCCTTGACTATCGAAACTTCTGTAGGATTAGAACTCTCCATGGTGGTATCTACCACATGGGCCAAGAATGCATAACATCCTTACCTCATCAGCTTCTCAGCTACCATAGCTGACACAAGACAGGTTGGAAGAATCTTTCTCTCTCCTTGAAAGATCCATGTGTCACTATTATATGTGAACACAACTTGCTTTGACTCACAATCCAAGACAACCTTATATCTTTCTAGGGTGTCCATCCCAAGAATTATATCGAACCCATGCATCTCAAGTGGTATAAGATCAACTTGAATGTGATGTTCAGAAAAGAAAAGAATGCAGGGAGAACACACCTCCCGCAACACTGCAGATCCCTTCAAAGGGGTTTCTAACAACATACTATCTACTCTATGACTGGTACTCATGTTGCAATCAAGAATCACTCTTCGAGTGATAAAGGAATGTGTAGCACCCAGATCAATTAAAACAGATACGACGCAGGATGTAGACATATCAGAATAAAACAGTTCCATCTGACCTGTCACAACCCGAGGGTTGATCACTGCATTAGGTGGATTCATCGCATAGGATCGCCGTTTCCTGTGGTTGATTCGGTGCTCAATTACTGGGTGCCAATGATCCAGCTTGGGACACTTATACACATCCTCCAGTGCCACCTGGAAACTGTCTCCTCTGAGAACCATGCTGACTCTACCTCTGGGGTTGAGTCACACTTGCCTCTCTGGCCCTACAATCCTTCATCAGATGCCCAATATTTCGACATATGAAACAACTTCTGATCCCTGGTTGTGGTCTAGATGGTCCTGTAACTGACACAGATGCTGAGCTATGGGCTCCTTCTGGTGGTAAACATTGTCCTCTACCCCTATTTGATGTCCACTGCATCTGGGTATTGAACCTAGGTGGTGCCATTGGTGCAGAAAACCTCAGTTTCTTGAAACTTTTGGATGAGGATCCTTGGAACTAGGGGTACACCTTCTTGTTCTTGGTCTATCACTTCTCAGTCACAGACCTCTCTATCCTTCTGACAGACTCCAAAAAAGTAGCAAATCTTTCCCTATTTTCCAGAGCAGACACAGGGGTGGTCAACTAAGTGTTTAATCCCTTCTCAAAATGATGAATCCTTTCTTCATCTGTAGTTTCCATATGCGGATAGAACTGAAAAAGCTCCATGAACTTAGCCTCGTACTCACTAATTTTCATTGGTCCTTATCTTAACTTCTCAAACTGAGAGTTCTTCTCATCTAGAAAGGTCTTAGGAAAGTATCTATTGACAAATTCTCGTCAGAATACCTCCCATTCAATCTCCACACCTGGCCTTTTCCACACCTCTATGGTCCACCAATGGCCAACAATCCCTTTAAGAAGGTACACAACATGCCTAACCTTCTCAACTTATGGGATGTTAAGGATTCTAAAGGCCTTCTCTAGTTCAGTTAGCCACATGTCAGCATCTGCTGGGTCAGCTGTCCCAGCATATTCTATGGCTCCAACCCTGCGAAGTCGTTCAAATGTCTTGTCGGCTCCCTGTACTTCATGATGGGTAGGTTCCCTAGGTGCATGTATTGGCATCCTATCTGTCATGTGAGTCATGGTAGCTATAAATTTCCCAAACATGGCTTGGAAGGCTGGGTTCCCCATGTCAGCTTGATTGAACTGGGGTGGTTCAGGTACGGGCTCCTCCCTATCATGGTCTCGTGCACCTCCTCCTGGTGCAGCAACACTACTTTCAACAACATGTTCATCATGTGATCCAGACATCTTTAGTTCTTCTTCTCCTCCTATATGACCAGAACACACTATCTGATAGACTGGAAGACACTAGAACAGACTCAACAACCTTAGTCCTATGTCTCTATAGACTCAGCGAACCTAGAGCTCTGATACCAACTAAATTGTGATGTACGACTCGCAAAAACAAGATTAACTAATGCAGACGCGTATTATTAGTATATGAATTACTGAAAATCACTAAAAATTAAATTTTTTTACAAAGAGATTCACAAACTGTAAAAATATTTCATAAAGAGCCAAAATAAGTTATTTACATTCTGATTCATCAGTACATCTCTATATCATCTCATCTCGAGAGTCATAAACATTAACTGCCCTGTTAAACTGTACATAAGCAGTATACCAAAAATCTCAAGGAATCAAGCCAAAAATCTCAGATCTATAGCAAACCATCTACCGACGACTAGGACCTGAGAGTACAGAGACGACACATAGGACTCTCTATATACAGGACTTGACAAACAATGTCTCCACCTGAGGATCATTGTTGTCCTTGTTGTTGTTGTTGCTGTTGTTGTTCACCCTCTGTAGGGTTTCTACCTTTTCCTCGGCGTCTACCTAAAAATTTAATTCCACGGGGGTGAAACAATTGAAAAGTTTCCCTAGCGAGAGATATAACTCTCCGCCAGAAACATTGTTATTACAGATAATAGAATAACACTGAGCAGTAAAATTATAAATATTCAACAGAAGGTAAATCATTGATTAAACTTTGTAGAGCAGTATTCTCTATACAGTTCATTTCAATTATAACTTGATAAGAAACATATCATTTATTCAATAAGGAATATGAAGAACATGTATAACATTTATCCAACTAGGACATAATAGACAATGTATCATCAACCATTGATTCTCGTAATTCAACTCTAAGAAAATATGCTACATGGTTGATTACATTTTACAAACATACTTATGCCCTGAGGAGATGAGGTATACCGCTCATACACCAACTGACCATTGCAAAATCGAAATCGGTACCATACATAGGTCAGTAGAAGAGCTGGATTTCCATGACCTCATCCTCCTCAGTCAGTGTGAGGAACAACTTGCAGGACATCTCATGTCTCTGTCAAATAGCTTTCTAGAGTATACTAGCAACTTCACTATTAGAGTTATAGTGGCATGCTGTACTCTCTTTGCAATCTAGAGATTTCTTGTTTATCTCATGTCGATTCAGCATTAACATCATCGTCGGGAGATTAGTGATACATCATCCCGGCATATGCATATAATGAAGGATTGAGAGATTTAATGTTTATCTAACATCAATTCCTCCATTAGGGCGTAAGGATATTCGCGCCCATAACCTTTACATACTCAAAAGTATTCCCTCCAGGAGTTACCTTAGGAAAACCTATTTCACCATCACCAAACTACTAACGATGATGGATCTATGGTCAGGGCTCTACATGACATCATTTCACTTGATTATTTAAGTACATTACAACATTCTTTTAGCATCAGGAATAATTTCAAACAT
The DNA here is from genome assembly GCA_963693085.1 of Alisma plantago-aquatica. Taxonomy (NCBI): domain Eukaryota; kingdom Viridiplantae; phylum Streptophyta; class Magnoliopsida; order Alismatales; family Alismataceae; genus Alisma; species Alisma plantago-aquatica. Next base: position 224,988,545 of record OY856414.1, on the reverse strand, counting down.
AAACCACTATAACAATTGCTATAAAGAATGAGTACTATTTCTATCAAGTTAATTTCATAGCTTTATTATCATTGGGATCTCAATCCCTCATCATATCATCATTATGATTCAAGAATATAGGTGTTCAAACCCTTAGATCATAAAAACATTTATTACTACTTTAACAGGTAACTTAATGCCATCCATTCATCTAATATTGTAAACATGATAATTGCAGTGCAAGTATTTCACATTCCTATTACAACCTAATGATCTCTCTGGTTACCTCTCACTAGGCAACATAGCATATCATTGCTCACAAGGTTCATAAAGTACTTTCAATAAATAAGGCATCATAGATCTTACCTGGCTATGTTCACTATTTTATAAAGCCTGAATGATTAGTACAGATGACAACAGATACATCAATTTCATATCAACACAATGCAAAACAATTATAACATCCCAATTCATGGGGTTACACCACTATGCCCTTGCTGGGGTTAGGGTTTCCCTTTTTCATTTCAATAAGGGTTAATTATCCCCTTAGTTCAATTAGGATTAATGATTCATCATTTTATTAGCCATCCTTAGAGCTTCAATCTCTAAAGTATAACCCTGAATTAGGGTTTCATATTTTCATTCACCTTATTTGGAATTAGGGTTTACTATTCACATTGCATCACCCTAGATTAGGATTTATATACAATAACCCACATATAGGGTTTACTATTCACCCCAAGTAGGAATGATCATCAAAGTACCCTAAATTAGGGTTTCTCATGTCATTACCATGAATTAGGATCGTACCATCCTTATGTATTAGGATTTCACCTATCAATGCCCTCAATTAGGGTTATGATTCATTAACCTTCATTATTAGGGTTTCTTGATCTCCCTATCAAGGATCATACCCTAATTACACATCCATTCATATTGAAAGTGTTAAGACTTAGCCATTATATGGTTATCATTCATGTAGGAAGTCTTCTCTCTCATCTTCTATAAGATGATGTTTACTTCAGCCTTGATTAGGCTAAGTCAACTCAACTAGAAAGAAGAATTGACACCATGAGTTATGTCATTATCACCATGATAATTAAAGCTTAATTATTCAAAGGGTACTAATCACCTTATCTCATTAAGAGTACCATTATTATAATCACTCTTGGTCTACATAATATAATTATTCACATTAAACAATTGACCTTCAACCATTTTAAGAATTCATACGATTTAGTGGATTAACTTCCAAACGATCTTGGTCTCTTAAACCCCAAATCATCTTGACCAATCAGACCTCAAACGGTCTTGCTTATAACACCTCCAAATGGTCTAAGACCGTTTATACCTCCAAACGGTCTTGAGCATACCCTTGAAACCGTTTAGTAAAGTAGGAGGTTGAAACTATTTGCCAAAGTAAATCTTGAAACCGTTTGATAAAGTGACATTTGAAACTGTTTGAACCTTAACCGGTTTGGGATCGTTTGGTCCCAAATGGTCTTGAGACCATTTGGTCCCAAATGGTCTTGAGACCATTTGGACTCAAATGGTCTTGAGACCGTTTGGTCTAAACCTCCTCAAAACCGAATGGACCAATTATGGTCTCAACCATTCAAGCTGATTTAGGGTTTCCAATGCTGATCCCCTGATCGATTGAATTCTTGTATCCAACTATCAATTGAGCTTAAGCTCCACACCTCAATTGGACTTAAATAAATTATCCTTCAAGTGATTCAACTTCCAATTAATCATCAATGAGGGTTTAGATTCCAATTGGATTAGGGTTTGGAATCAATTAACCTTCAATACTAATCAATGTGAAACTAGTTACTTTGAAACCATTGGACCATCATCCAAACTGGACATGACCTGACCTCAAACGGTCTTGAGGTCTTTTGGATGACCTCCAAATGGTCTTGAGACCGTTTGCTCATCTCATCACCCAAATCCATGACATCCAATTAGGGATTGGATCATTGGATTGATCATCAAATCAGCATTTTATTGTAATACAACTTGGTATCTTTGGATCTTCAAATACCCAACCATACTCAACCCTAGACCTCCAAATGGTCTTATGTTACCCTCAAACGCTCTTGAGACCATTTGGGTGATCCCCAAATGGTTTTGACACCGTTTGGGTCAATCAACCCAAATAACTAACTCAATCAAATTAGAAATCAACACTTAACCCGATTAGGGTTTGTTGATTGATTGTCCTTCAACTCATGAACCAATTGGAACTAATCAATTATAATTAGTGGATCATTAACCAAAATTATTATCAACAAATCTCCAAATGGTCAACCATGGTCAATGCCCCCAAATGGTTTAAAACCATTTTCTCTCATTCGGTTTGGTGAAACTGTTTCCCCTCAAATGGTTTGAAACCGTTTGCTCCCAAGCAGTTTAGGAAATAGTTTGAGCAACTTATGGAAACCGTTTGGCCTAATAATTTATTCGGAAAATGTGTCAATATGATGTCATCATCATCTTCCTGTGTGAATCCAAGAGCAATAGCCGTTTTTCATGGGAATTTCAACAATGAACAAAAAGAGTACCAAAAAGAAGAAAATAATCAACAAATCATAGGGAATTTGATGCAATATCAATGTTTAAGGGTTAAAGTTATAAAAACCACCTTTGAATCTAATTTCCAAGCTCCATGCTCCACAGCTCTAATGGTGGATGAAGTTCTAGCAACTGCCCAAGGTTCGTTCTTGAGCTTTTGGATGAATAAGTTGGCTAGGATTGGAAATCGAGTGAAGAAAACCAATAATCAAGCATTGATTTGGGGTTTTCACCATGAATCCAAGGTAGAAGATGATCAAAAGCTTACCAACAGGTTAGAGTCATCCTTCTCCTACTCCTGAGCTATCCCGTGGTCGGCGAAAGCAAATGAGAAAAGGAATTCCAAGTAAAAGATCCTTAAGTGATTGGAAAAAGGATATGTATAATGATTTTCAAGGAAAGAGAAAAAGAAATTATTTTCTTTAAATTCCAAAATTATTTCCACCAATTCCCCCTCCATTCCTTGGCCACGAAGCCACCTTCATTGCCTTACAAAACCTCTTCATTATCCAAGGATTAATGGAAAAGAAATTAAGCACCTTAAAGAGTTTTATACTAATATCCAACTTTTAGTGGATAATACTTTTTATTATGATAATGTGAGTGGGCTTCCACTCAACCAAGATCTTTTTGTGCAATAGCAAGGCACAAGGCACAAGCTCGTCCAACACTTTCAAGATTCTCTCTCCTCCAAGATAATTCAAATTTGGCGCCCCTCTCATTTTATTTGTTCTACTTGATGATAAGAAACATGAGAGACCCTCTAGAGGTGATATTTTGCATAGAGAACCCTAGATTTTGGGTAAATTGCACATTACATCAAAACTAGGTTTTAATGCACAAGGATTGCTCTACAAGCTTTATCTTGGTGCCCAAGCTTGTGGAAACCATATCACTACATCATATTCATTCTTATGATGTCTCAACGTCAGAGCAACATTTTATCATGTGCAATTAGCAAGTTAACCCCTCAACTGGGTAATTTGCACTTTAGTCCAAAATTAACAAAACAATGTTTCAACATTATTCAAAAAGGACTGAAAATGAAGTATAAGTTCCTCAAGATGCTTAATTACTTTTTAAAAGATAAGATCAAGCATATAATCAACTTTATTTAAGCAAAACACCTAGGGTTAAAACATAACCCAAGTCAGGGATGTTGCACAATGCTTGGTTGTGAAATCAGGATCGATTAGAGTCCAATGCCTGGTTGTGAAATCAGGATTGGTAGTGTCTAATGCTTGGCGGTGTAATCAGGTTTGGTAGAGTAAAATACCTGGCAGAGGCTCAATTCCTGTAATGATGACATAGGATTGGTAATAACCCAATGCCTGTAATGATGACATAGGATTGGTAATAACCCAATGCCTGTGTTGATGATATATGAGTATATGGTAAATATAATTCCATATCTGTTTAACAAATTGGCTAAGGCCAATAGATGAAACAAGAATGTTTCATGGGTGACATATTAAGAGAATAAATGTCACAAGAGAAGTTTGACATGATGGTATATTCATGATGCATAAATGATATACATGTCCTTTCTATTCCTTATTAAGAGAATAGTTGATCTATTGTTCAATCATAAAAGGTTACAATGCTTTAAGATGAGAATGCTTTAACTGCTTATCCTCTGCCCAGTTTTATATTATTAAACTACAATAATAATGTTTTTTGCAGAGAGTTATATCTCCCGCTGGGGCAATTACAATTGTCTCACCCCCGTGGGATCCAACATTTTTAGGTGGACAAGAACGGAGGAGAGTGAGAACATCTTGCAGAAGAAGAACTTCAGCAGCAGCAAGGACAACAGTGATAGCTCAAGTTGAGTGTACTGTCCGTCGTGTATTGTAGATAGATGTCCTATGTGTCGTCTTTGTACTCTCAGGTCCTTGGAGTTGATAGTTAATGCTTTCAATGAATCATGTTGAGTTTTTGGCTTGATGCCTCGATGTTCTTATGTTGTCTGTATTTAGCTTTTAACAAGGCAGTTGATGTTGTAAATCTCGATAAGAGATGGTACCAGATATGTACTTATGAACCAGGATGTAAATGTAATACATTGGTTCTTGTTGAAAGAGTTTTTCTATGATTGGATCTCTTTGAAAAAGGTTTTAATTTTTAGTGATTTTTAGTAATACGCTGCAAATGACCGCTTCCACTTAATTAGTCTTGTTTTTGTGAGTTGGATGCCACAAGCTTGGTAGCTATTATTGTAAGCAAACTCGGTGAGGGGCAGGTATTGCCCCCATGATCCACCCCAATCAAGCACACATGCTCTCAACAAATCCTCTAAGGTCTGAATTGTCCTATCCGACTATCCATATGTCTGGGGGTGATACACGATACTAAACTTTAGTCTAGTGTCAAGTTCCTCTTCCACCTGCTTCTATATCTTGGAAGTGAACTTTGGATTGTGATTAGAAATGATCAAACTCAAAACACCATGAAGTCATACAATCTCTCTAATGTAAAGTTCTACTATATCTATCACTTTGGCAGTGGTCTTTAAGGCAAGGAAATGCACCAACTTGGTAAGGTGATCTACCACAACCCATATCGCGTCATGACCTCTCTTGGTCTTGGGGAGACACACCACAAAGTTCATGGTGATCTGCTGATAAATGTATATTTATCCCTTTTATTTATATATTTTTGATATTTGTTTAGGTTTATTTTGTTATTTATTCTCTTAGTTTCATAATTAATTGTTTTATTTTAGATTTTTATCTTTAATTGGAGTTTTAATTCTATTTTCTTGGGTTTTGTAGGAAAACTATACAATTTGCAGCAGTCATGAAATTCATATATACCCTCCACCAAAAGTGACATAACTCTTGCATTCGAACTCCAAATTGAGTGCACACGTATTCATTGGAAAGGGAATTTAATTTACTAAAATAAAATCCTATTATTTGGACGGAGTTTGTGCTTTTAATGGGAGACAAATACATTCGAAATCACTGCTGCGAGAATCTGCATTAAAGGGAGTTACATGGTCAAGATAATTAAAGACAATCAACTTTCGATTTAACAAGATCCAGAAAATTCAAAAATTGGTATCCCTCTCTTTTTCCCCCCTCTTTTGAGGGCATCCTACCCCTCCCCCTCCTATAAAAGGAGGGACTCTTCACTTGTAAAAGCATTCCATTCTTCATTCTATTTCATCCAATTTTTAGTTGTAGACCACATCTTGTATAATGTTGGATCTCATTTTAGTTTGCATTTCTTATGGTCTTGTTATGTCTGAGTAAATCTCTCTGGGGAATGGAAGTAGCCCCTTAGCCCGGTTCTATTCAATATAATCAATTATATTCTTCCATCGAAAAAATGTCTTCTCTCTGTTTCTTTGTGGTTATTTGGATGATCTGATATATTCTTATGGAGTGATATGACTGTGGATCTATGTAAGAATGAAACAATAGTCCCTTAATTGTGATTATCATCTTTTCGTCTATTTAATCTTATTCTTGTTATAATCCTTGGTGACGTGACCACCTGAGCCTTGGGTTTGAATGCCGGTTTGAATTCATATGCTTTTTGATATGACCGTGGATAATGGCATGTTGGACGGTTGGGCAATGATCCGTGAACGTCGGGACCAACGGGTTCACGGGAAGTCCGACCCTTGTGAGTTTGTCCGTAAGGACATGTAACCACAAGGTCCTAATTTGATCCTTGGAGTTTATAATTTGATTAGTTAAATAGGAACATAGTTTTAGTGGTAATCTTCCGGACCCCAGATCTTTATTTCTTGATGAGTTAAATTTTATTTCAGCACTTTTATTTTTGTTCTTAGTATTAACAAGTCTCTCAAATCGGGATTTAATTCTTGTACTTGCAATCAGATTTGTATTTCAACTTTTATTTTATGCCATCCCTTGAATTGATACCTATCTATACTAAGTTGAATTGTTGTTCGCAATAAGTTGACAACCGAGTTAGAAGGTTAAACTCTAGGACTTTTCCTAGTGATTGTTGCGTGTACAATGACACACATCAATTTGGTGTTGTTGCCGGGGACCACACAGTTATTTTTCAGATCTGGTTGTCTGTATATCTTATATAATCCTTGTTCATATTCTCTAACTTTCATAACTTCAGTCTTTTTATAATTTCTTTTAGATTTTTATAATTTCTTTTTGCCTTCCGAGCATAATTCCGGAAGTGTATCTCCTCTTTCTGCTAAGTTTCCATTCCAACAATACTATTTTCTAGTTACTTTTTTTTGTAATTTTTGTTATTTCATAATTTCTTAGATTTATAATTTTTAGTTCTGTTTGTAATTTTGACTAATTTTTTATCTCGCAATCTTTCTTCTCTCATTCGTTGATTGACTTATCTTTCAGGAACTTTTCTTTTCAAATGGAGTGGACATCCCAATATCCCCCACAATGTTATTGTTGTGGTTTTACCACCATGCATCTCTTGCCTGTCCGACTCTACCCCATGATTATAATAACACCCCTTTTAATTGCGAGCCCTTTCATCCTGGTGGATACAATGTGAATCCACATTTTTCTGAGAACCATTATGGGGAACCTTACTATCCATATTCTAATGGGGGATATGATCAACAAACTTTTGTGGGGTGTAACCAACAAAACCTTGGGGGTTATGAACATGTTTATGAAACCCAATGTAATCCTCAACAAGAAGAGAAACTTAAGTCCCTAGAGAATATGGCAGCAAAACTCCTAACTAGCCAAACCTTATTGGCCACCTTACTAGAAGCCCAAACCCAAAATATAGATTGTTCAAATATGTTTCCTCATGAATTGGTGACACCTTATAATATTGAATCTTCCTACCAAGATGGACGCAATGGAAATTAAAATCCAACATCTTCTGGAGATTATTATGAGGAGCAATGCCACCCAAAACAATATGATGAGTACTATGGCCAAGGACACTATGGGGAGTGTGGCGAGGATGACCAAAATTTTGGGGTGTATAAATCCTATGGTGAAATGCAAATTGATCTTGAACTGGAAGAGAGACTTAAGACCCTAGAAAAGATGGTAGCAGAATCACAAGCAAAACTTTAATCCAGTCAAGCCATGTTAGCTACCTTTCTAGAGGATCAATCACAAACTCCCGCTATAGAGCTTAAGCAACCCAAGATGGTTCTTCCTGACGATGATGATGATGATCCTTATTTTGTGTCATATATGTCAGATCCTGAAGAAATAGAACAAACCATGGAGACATATTTTGTGTGTGATGAGGACGTTGGTATCCTTATCTTTCCTTTAGAGACTCTATTACTTGAATATGAAATGTCAAAGCAGGTGAGTCATTCTGAAGATCCAACAACTCCTCCCATCCTCAACATAAATTTGAATGATACCATAGACCAATACCCTTCTTTTGAGTCTATTTTGGATAATGAGAATCTAACCCCCTTTATGATTCTTCCTGAGCCGTCACAGCCAATTTCCATCCCACACATGGCTGATCTAGAAGGGGAGATACCACCATTAGAAGAAGCCCACACACCCCCTTCTATTGTTTGCAAGGAAGACATCATCATCCCTCCTAAATACTTGGGGAACCCTTGTACAAAAAAATTAGAGACATATGTTACATCAACAATGAAACTTACCAAACCCAATGTTGATGGCATTAATTTTAAGAAGAAACAAAACACTTTTGTAAATGATTTTAAATTTTTTGTATTAGCATCAATTCTCCCATATGCAGGTCATCATGATGGTGGAAAACCTAAACCAGATCCTCCACCCCACTCAGTTTATAATGCTCTACTGGCATTACTAGTCGGGTACCCGTCAACCTCCCCTTATCCACATCCATCTTCAACACTTCCCTTACTATCGAAGGAAGATCTATGGATATTATTAGAGGGAATGCGAGGTGAAAGAAAATATGAGCACCCCACTGAGCTTCTACAATTACCCTATCATAGGGTACATTATGAAGCTCCTCAGATAAAGGTCCCAGCCCTCATACACATCCCCTTCAGCTGGACATTTTTTGAGCAACCTGGGCCACCTGGAAATCCTCGCTCTTCTCTTCCCTCCATATCGGGTTTTGATTTTTCTCGGGATGAGCAACAATCTAAGTCTGGGGTGGAGGTGGGTGGTATGTTTCTATTCCATTCCCTTATCTTTTTTTATTCTTGCATTATTTCTACCTTTTTTTGTTTTGCATATAGTTACTTTGTTCATGGCCATTATCTAGTCGGCCATGTTTTTATTTCTTTTGTTGCAAAATGGCCTTTATCTAGTCGGCCAATATGAATAAATGTTTATCATTGTACCCCTTTGAATTTAGTAAATCTTTTGCAAAAATTGTTACAAATTGCCATGTCTGAAACCACCATGTCACCTAGGATCCCAAAATAGCATCACTCCTTGGAAAAGTTGGCAAGCCGTATGGAATCAATCAAAATCAAACACAAATTTTATCTATTTTTAAACTGTTGATTAACTTGATATAAATCTTGTATAATGTGATTGACATGAATGTTCTTTCTCATGTAATGACACTTTAAAAAAAAGAGAAAATAAATGTATGAAGTTATAAGCACAAGGACACCTTTTGTTTCCCCCTTATTTTCTTTCTAAAAAAAGAGAAGCGAAGAATCACCACCAGAAAAAAAATCAAGTCTGGGGTGGCATGCTTCCCATATAAAAAATTTCATACCCCCCAAAGGGGCGTACCATCAAAAGATGCCAAAAGTGCACATTAAAAAAAATGTGACCAATGTAGCCACAACTCCACAAATCTAAATCCCAAGTCGAATAGAGGAGGGATAAAAAAAAAATTCATCACTTCCTTCTTTGTTTTTACACCCCCTAATTTCATCTTGTTCTTGTGAAAAAACTCACAAAAAAAAATACATTTATAAAAATGAGAGTGTCAAAGCAAAAGTAAGATGAAGCATGTTTTTCTACAAAATCTTGATTTAGAACCAAGATATGATATTTGTTTTTAATAGGGAATATAGAATTTTGTGTTTTGTGGTTTTAGGAGATTGGGTTGCTTGGCCAAATTTGGAGGTAAGGAACAAAGTGATGTTACAAGGGTGAGGATAGACATGTTGTTTGTATAAATTAGAATAATTTGAATTTTTAATTGTTTGAGGACAAACAAAGATTCAAGTCTGGGGTAATTTGATAAATGTATATTTATCCCTTTTATTTATATATTTTTGATATTGTTTTAGGTTTATTTTGTTATTTATTCTCTTAGTTTCATAATTAATTGTTTTATTTTAGATTTTTATCTTTAATTGGAGTTTTAATTCTATTTTCTTGGGTTTTGTAGGAAAATTATACAATTTGCACCAGTCCTGAAATTCATATATACCCTCCACCAAAAGTGACATAACTCTTGCATTCGAACTCCAAATTGAGTGCACAAGTATTCATTGGAAAGGGAATTTAATTTCCAATAATAAAATAGTATTATTTGGACGGCGTTTGTGATAGTAATGGGAGAGAAATACGTTCGAAATCGCTTCTGTGAGAATCTACATTAATGGGAGTTACATGGTCAAGATAATTAAAGACAATCAACTTTCGATTTGACCAGATCCAGAAAATTCAAAAATTGGTCTCCCTCTCTTTTTCCCCCTCTTTTGAGGGCATCCTACCCCCTCCCCCTCCTATAAAAGGAGGGACTCTTCACTTGTAAAAGCATTCCATTCTTCATTCTATTTCATCCAATTTTTAGTTGTAGACCACATCTTGTATAATGTTGGATCTCATTTTAGTTTGTATTTCTTCTGGTCTTGTTATGTCTAAGTAAATCTCTCTGTGGAATGGAAGTAGCCCCTTAGCCCGGTTCTATTCAACATAATCAATTATATTCCTTCATCGAACAAATGTCTTCTCTCTGTTTCTTTGTGGTTATTTGGATGATCTGATATATTGTTATGGAGTGATATAACTGTGGATCTATGTAAGAATGAAACAATAGTCCCTTAATTGCGATTATCATCTTTTCGTCTATTTAATCTTATTCTTGTTATAATCCTTGGTGACACGACCACCTAAGTCTTGGGTTTGAACGCCAGTTTGAATTCATATGCTTTTTGATATGACCGTGGATAATGGCATGTTGGACGGTTGGGCAAAGATCCGTGAACGTCAGGACCAACGGGTTCATGGGAAGTCCGACCCTTGTGAGTTTGTCCGTAAGGACATATAACCACAAGGTCCTAATTTGATCCTTGGAGTTTAGATTAGTTGAATAGGAACGTGGTTTTGGTGGTAATCTTCCGGACCACATATCTTTATTTCTTGATTAGTTAAATTTTATTTGAGCACTTTTATTTTTGTTCTTAGTATTAATAACTCTCTCAAATCGGGATTTAATTCTTGTGCTTGCAATCAGATTTGTATTTCAACTTTTATTTTATGTCGTCCCTCGGATCGATACCTATCTATACTAAGTTGAATTGTTGTTCGCAACAAGTTGACAATCGGGTTAGAAGGTTAAACTCTAGGACTTTTCCTAGTGATTGTTGCTTGTACAACGACGCACATCATCTGCTCCCATTTCCACTCAGGAATCTCAATTGACTGTGGAAATGCACCTGGTCACTGGTGTTTAGCCTTCACCATCTAGCTAGTGAGACAACTGGCCACATATGCTGTTATATATCTTTTCATTCTAGGCTACCAAAAGTACCGCTGCAATTCATTAAACATTTTGGTAGTGCGAGGTTGTACCGTGTACTTAGAACCACAATCTTCTTGAAAGATACGATCCTTCAACAACGAATCTTCATGAACCCAAATATGACTCTTGTAACAGATTCCACTATCCACTCCCACTAAGAGATGGGTCTGAGGCTTCTCTAACAAACCTTTCATCTTGTCAAGCTCTGGGCTGGGGCCAACTACCAACTCAATCAATAGGTTTGGTTCAATATTGATATTAGCCACTCAGATCTAGGCTTCTAACGGATGTGGAGTCCACCTAGAAAACTCTTCCAGTCTTCTCTACTGGTTAGACGAAATAGATGCACACCTGAGTTGTTTCCTGCTAAGGGCATTTGCGACAACATTCACCTTTCCAGGGTGATAGGAGATGGTGAGATCATAGTCATTCATATATTCCATCCATCATCTCTATCTCAGATTTAGGTCCCTCTGAGTCGGGAGATACTTTAGGCTTTTTTGGTCGGTGAAGATTTCAATGGTGGCTCCATATAGATAGTATCACCAAATCTTCAGAGCATGTATAATTGCAGCCAGCTCCAAATCATATGTCAGATAGTTCACTTCATTGGGTTTGAGATATCTAGAGGCATAAGCAAAAACATGCCTATTTTTCTCTAGCACACATCCAAGCCACATCTTTGATGCGTTGGTGAAGATCGTAAAATGCTCATTACCAAACGGTAGAGTCAATAGTGGATTCGTAGTCAACTTCTCCTTCAACTATTGGAATCGAGCTTCACATAAGTATGAACACAAAAACTTCTCGTCCTTCTGGGTGAGATTGGTGAGTGGAAAAGCAGTCTTTGAGAAATCATTTATGAAGCACCGATAGTATCTGACCAATCCCAAAAAGCTACGGATCTCTGTAGCGTTCTTCAGTGCTGGCCAATCTCGAATGACTGACACTCTAGCTGGATCCACTGAGATGGTCCCTCTGGATATGATATGTCCAAGGAACATGACATGGTCTATCCAAAACTCTCACTTTGAGAATTTCCCATAGAACTTCTTCTTTCTTAAGATATCAAGGACTCTACCCAGATGGACACATTGTTTCTCTAGGTCATCAGAATAAAACAAGATGTCACCTATGAACACTATGACAAATGAGTCAAGTTAGGGTTGGAATACACTGTTAATGAGATTCATAAACACACTTGGGGCATTAGACAACCCAAAAGGCATAACCAAAAACTCATAATGGCCATAACTGTTTCTAAAAGCGGTTTTTGGGATGTCCTCACTCTTGACTCACAGTTGGTGGTACCCAGACCTCAGGTCAATCTTTGAAAAGATTCGAGCTGACTTCAGCTAGTCAAACATGAGATCTATACTAGGTAAAGGATAATTGTTCTTAATAGTAGCCTGGTTGATCATCTAGTAGTCTATGCACATTCTGAGTGACCCATCCTTCTTCACAAAGAGGACTGGAGCTCCCCATGGTGATGTGCTAGGTCGGATAAAACCTTTGTCTAGTAGTTCCTGCAGTTGTTTCTTCCACCCGAGCAACTCAGCAGAGGCCATCCTATAAGGTTCTCTCGAAATAGAGTTTGTCCCAGGAGCTAACTATTACAAAAAGTCTACCTCTCTCTCAGGATGAATACCAGGAAAATCATCCGGCAACACATCTGCGTAGTCCCTGACTACCTCTATTTCCTATAAGGGTTGCACCTAAGGCTCTGGCTCGGTAACGACTGCTAGGAAAGCTTGACAACCCTTGGTTATCATCTGTTCCTCATTCAAGGCTGACACATGCATGCTAGTTGTAGCATCCTTCCTACTTCTAATGGTGAATAGTGGGTGACCTGGTCTTTTTATGATTATTTTCTTTTCCCCACAATCGATATTTGCCCTGTAGGTATAGAGCTAATCCATACTGATGATCACATCAAAGTCATTCATGTCAAGCAGGATAAAATTTGTACGAAACTCATGATCCCAATACTTAATAGGTATCACTGGAGTTTTCAAAAGGGATGTAAACATCTAACCACTCGGGGTCGTGACATACAAAATATATCCTAAATCCTTGATATCCAAAGAAAGCATAGTTGCGAGATTTCTCGAAATGAAAGTATTGTAGATCTTGAGTCAAAAGGAGATTTTACATTGTGTCCCATGACTTCAAGCATGCCTACATTGGTTTTTCACAATATATCAGACTACTACATGCTTATCTTAAAACACAAAAGAAAACTCTAATGGTTATTACCCTCTATCAACTGATTAGCATTAGCTTGAGCCTCCTCATTGTCGATAGCAAAAACTCAAGCTTGTCTTTGCTCTCCAGCAGGTGGGGCTATGACTAAAGGTTGGGCTACTACAAGGCCTAGGCCTCTCAGGTCTGGCAAAGGGCAGTTGGCTTGGAAGTGTCCCTCTTGCTGGCAACGGTAGAAACCTTCTTCTTATCGCGACACTCACCTAAATGCCTTTTTTCACATGTGCAACACCTAGGATGGTTGTTCTCATTGCGGGGTTTTCCTTTACTTCCATTCTTTCCCTTGGCATAATTACATCCTTGTCCTTTCTTGTGATCATTCTTCGGGCCAGAGGTGCCTTCAGTGAAACCCAAGTATCCTTTGGATGGGTTCTGAGCAGGCATCACCATCTTCTCCATGTCGAGGGCGGTGTTGTTGGTGTTAGTGAAGGTTGTTGGTTTTCTCACCATCACATGAGGCTTTATGGTAGGGTGTAGATGCTCTACAAATTTGTCCAACCATATTTCCTCATGTACCCGAATTGCTCCAGGATGTGAAACTTGTGGCCAAAGTCTGTGATAGATAAGCTACCTTGGATTAGGTTGGTGAACTCCCTTTCCTTCTCCTTCTTAGCTGAGATTGGAATGAATATGGATATGAAGATAGTCCTGAAGTCAGTCCATGCCATTGGGTCCTCATTTAGATCTCGAACCATGTGTGGTTCTCCCACCATATGTTGGCATCTCCTTCAAAGAGGTGAGAAACAAATGGGACCTTCTTGTTCGACTGCACCTCCATCATGCAAAAATCATTCTCGACCGCTAGTATCCAAGCATATGCTTTGACTACTACCTCAGTCTTATTCTCTTCCAGAACTACTCAATGTTCATCTTGAAAAAGTCCAGAATGGTGACTCCAAGTCAGGGACGAATAGGAAGCAACTCACCATTTCCATCTCTGGCTATATCCCTGAGGTCCAGAGCACTAATGGCCTCTGTTAGCTTCTTCTGTTGTTCCATACAGAGGGCATCAGGGGTGTGTACAATTATTAGAGGTCCTGGGACACCGGTCGAGTTCTCCTCAAGCTTGAATTCATCTTCGTACATTGATTCCTCCTCCCAGTTCATCTATGGGTTGTAGAAGGGAGCCGTCTTAGGGTCTATGCCTTCCACTGAGGCTTCATTGGGTCTCTTCCTCTTCCTCTAGGACTCATCACCATGGTCTCTCATCCTCTTCTCAGAAGATCCCTTCCTCTTACGGAGGGGCCTACCTCCAGAAGGGTTCTCAGCAGCATCATGGGGAATAGCTACGATCTTGACACGGGCCATGCTGGTTCACACAAGTTAAAATCTTTTAACCACAAATTAATAACTTGGAAAGATATATAATATTTAATCTTACGTCCTTATCATCTTATTTACATGCATTTTATTTGTTGGCAGAGGATTCCCTAATCCTTAAAACCCCAAGTTCCCAAACACAAAAGGTGGTGGAGAGAGAGAAAACCCTAAGTGCTTAAAGTTTCTCCAGAGATAAAAGGTAAAGTAGGGACGAAAATAGATGAGAAGACCTAGAGGTACATTATTTCGAGTCAAATCCTCAAATTTTTGCCAGACAGTCACACAAATTCTGGAAGTCCTCATAAATAAACTAGCAGGGTCAAAGAAAATCTTGCCAGCCCCCATATCATGATCCTTTTCTAGACACCTCCATCTTTGGACAATCCTGTAATAACTGCTTGGGCTCTAAAGAATTTGTAAAATTTAATAATTATTAGAGATTATATGAAAAACCATGCTCTGATACAAAATGTAATGACCCCACCACTCAGTAACCTCCAATTAAGGGAGACCAAGAAACTAGAGTCGTTATCCCAAAACATGATCATATGGTTTTACAAATAATAAAAAATATTTAATAAATTCTACCACAACTAAACTTAAAACAGGATAAAAAATTTCTTTTCACATACCTTGCAAAATATAGGATTTGAGGGACTTTACCCTAGATAGGAAACTATCTATCTACAATCCTCCAATCTTTATTTTTCTTTATTCATTCAATGTAACTTTAAAGTATTATCCACTTTTTGATAAACCTAAAATGCCAACAAACAAAATTTCGGTCAGTATAATGAATTACACCAATATGTGGGGAAACAATATCTTGCAACCAAATTATTACTTAATAGATCAAACTTTACACCTTAGACATAACTACTCAATCCCAACTTATCCTTGCCTCTATGCTATCCCTGCAATGGACATGGATCTTACCTTTCTCATATGATAGATCCTAAATAGCCTCTTTTAATCCTACCCTATATGTAAACCAAGATGTAGAGCTGTATAGTCGTATCATCCTACCCAAAGGTAGACCAAACATTGACTCAAGATAACCTGATGATCCCAACCCTGGGATAGACCAATAACTAGGTTATCAATCTATCACAAGTACTCAAAGCTACAAAAGAGGACTAGTATATGAGCTAGTTATGAACATATATTTATGGTGACATCCATACTCACTTTATAGTTGCATGAAATAAAAGCCAATCAAGTAGTTAATTTCAAGAAATCGGTAAAACATAAAAAATCGCCATTAAACTAGTACAAGTAGTCATAAGCGTAAGCACATACCTAATTATGAGTCAAAAGAAGCAAGATATCCAATCAAGCAAGCTAAGCAACCAAATCAAGCAACCCTTGATCCGGAAAACAAGTGTAACACCTAATTGTTACCATCACATCCCAAACAACTCCTTATTGACTTGGGACACCTTTTTAAGGTTTCTAAGTCTCATTAGGATTCATTAGGGTTTCTTAGATCAGTTTCTCGATCTTTATCCTTTTTAGGTCAACAAACATAAAACAACTTTTCTACTAAACAAAATCCTAATTACTCAAATTATCCATATTAAGGGTCCTTTATTTTCAATTTGGATTAGGATAATCATATTTTTTCTCTATTTATGTATTTCAAAATAAAAAGCATTAAATCCCATAATTATCAAAATTAGGGTTTCTAGGCCCATTAATGCATTTTTATATACATGGAACCCTAAATTAAGTAAATCATGTACAAAGATCGTCTTTTGGATCTAAAACTTCCTTTTATTAACAATGGGTGATTCAAACCTATTTTAGGGCTTCATATGTGTCATACTGCATTTCAATCACATCTATACCTGTTAGATTACATTTTATTTCCCTCAATATGCATATTTGTATAAAATGCACTTATGGACGTTATTTGAATATTTTTTAGGCATTTGGACCACGCTTGATGGACGCAAGAGAAAGGGAGTGATCCTAGGGTTTCTCTACCCTTGGAAAGACCCAAAGTGAAGTCTGATGCTCCCTCAACCTAACCCTAGTGGCCAAAGATCCATTGAAGAAAAATCTAAAGAATCAAGTCAAAGTGTTGATCTAGAGACCAGCACAGCCGTGGTACCACAGAGCGGCCGTGCTAGTACACTTCCAATTCAACAAAGTCACCTTGGAGTAAAGCTTGAATCACCACGACCGTGCCACACATAATGGTCGTGGTGCACTGACCTAGAACTATCGTGCACCCTTGCATGGTCATGTAGAAGTAGAGGTAGAACGGTCGTGGAGTAGAGAACGACATGTGCATTTCGAGCCACCACGACCATGGTGACCACCACAGTCGTGCTACCCTAGCCCCACCACGACCGTGCCATCTTAAGTACAAATTGACCTTTTCCCTATGATTTTTCCCATTTCTCACCATGGTGATTCCCATCCACCACGACCGTTCTCATCCCTTTCCACCACGGCTGTGGTGGTACCTACAAAAACCTAACTACTTTTGCACTTTTTTTCCCATACTACCCCTACATGACCTAGTGGTTCCCCCACACCTATATATACCTAGATGGTAGCTCCAACATGAGGTTAGGTGCCTTATACCACATCCTAGCTCATCATTTTTCCCCTTAGCCATTCCACTTCATTTCCATCTCCATTCCACTCCATTTCACCATTTCCACCACCAAAACCCTACTTTCCTCTCATTTCCACCACCATTCCATGCCCCTACACCTTGGAGGAGAGAGGAGGATGCCCTACAATATATGAAGTGGGGGAATTCTTCATCTAGATCGAGCTCCGTGTCTTCTTCTATCTCCTTCCTTCCCTTTTTGTATTTTGCATTGTTATGAGTAGCTAGGCTCCTTGGGTGGGATGTTTGGGGTGTAAAATCTTACTTTGATAACATGTTGGGGAAAATGATATGTAAACTTTGTAATTCCATTTTCTAATGATTATGTTCTATTTCTATCTCACTATTAATAAATTACTTGTTGGTTTGTGCTTGAAATCAATTGGGAATTTAGGGAAATTGATTATATGTGTAAATTTTGGGATTTGCTCCTAGGTCCAATTCTTGGATCCCTAGATAGCTACCCATCCTCCTACATCCTAATCAATCTTCTTAACCCTAGTTGAGAGATCTAAGTAGCTAGTTTAGATGAAATTGGTGTGTTTAGCATTGAGCTTTTTCAATGTTAGAATGTGGGTGATGGGAGGCCTAAAACCTCACTTCCACCCCCTTTACTAATCTGAACCCCTAATGATCCTAAGATCATCTAACCTAGAAAACTAGGCTTGTTTAGACTCTAATTGAATTACACCTTAGCCCTAACCCAATTGAGCCTCACAAGGGTAGTAGGGAGTGTTAGGGTCTAGTTCCCCTATGTACAACCTAGCATATCCATGACCAATTAGTAGCTTAGCCTAATTCATTAGACTCTAGATCACTGTTTGGTTTGGATAATCTAAATGGAATCATAATGTTCATATGTCACCCCCAACTTAATTGTTACGTGCATCCCCTAAACAACCCACATCTCCCTTAATTGCTTTAAAACCCTAGTTTCCATCTTTCTTAGGTAATGTTAGCTTAATTAGCTCTTTTCTTTCTTAGATAGTTTATTTCCCTATTCTTTCTTTGTTCTTGTTAGTTTAGATCTTTAATTGCTCTCTTTCTCTTCTTACATGCCTTAGCATAAATTGCCTTTTCATACCTATCTTAATCTTTTCCTACTTAATTAGTATTAATCTAGTCTAGGGTTAACTTAGATTTCATTCTCACCTTTAATTGCTTTCTTGCTCACTTTAGTTTAATCAAATCAACCAATCAACACTGGGTTTCTGATTCTATAATGGAGCTCTGCTAGGGTTTCCCATGCGTGGCGACACTGTGGGGGGCCGAGGAGGTCGTGGAGGAAGGGGACGGTTTGGCGGCACATGGCCGCAGGACGATAGTGATGCGGGGGACGCAGGTGCAGATGCGATGGAGGGTGTGGTTAGCGAGGAAGGTACAAAGGAGAACATGGGTGACATGACACCGCAACCAAATAAGGAGCAAGAAGCGGCGGAAACAATGGATAGTACAGTTGCCTGTACGCACAAGGACGGAAGTGGCGCCGGGGAAGCTGCTCAGAGTAACCCACTACTCCAAGCATCGGTAGCGAACAAACGACAAACACAACAGGAAATCTTGAAGAGGATGGGAATCACGTTTAATTACAAAACCAGAGAGCAGAACACAGGAGTCAAGGACGGCCCGCAAGGACACATGATGCAGGTTGGATATACGTCAATGGAGGCCATAGAGGAATTCCCTGGTCTCACCGCTGGGGCACCGACAACGTCCCAGGGGGCCGAAAAGGAAACCAAAAAGATCGTATCCTATAAGGACATAATGGGAACCGGGGAATCAACCGGGAAGCTTCTGTTTTTAGGGTTTGATGACCCGAATGTCATATTGGAGAGGAAGGACATCAAAATGAGCATGGTGGAAGGCACACCAACATTTGAAATCGAGGAAGGCAGGTTCGACGAACTGGTTAAACCATGGACGTATGTTGTGGTGGTTAAAGTCATTGCGTGGAACATCGGGTTTATGATGCTACAGGACATAATACGTTCTATGTGGAGACTGCTGGGTGCGTTTCGTCTTATCGACCTAGAAGACAACTATTTCATTGTACAACTGACAAGGGAAGACGATTACTTAACTGCTCTAACAGGTGGTCCTTGGCCACTGTTGGGCTCGTATCTAAGTGTTCAACCGTGGGACAGATCTTTCTCATCGTCGTCTGCTAATCTGAAATTCATGGTGGTTTGGATTAGGATTCCACGTCGTCCGATATTCCTCTACCAGAACCAATTACTGGAGGAAGTAGGGGATGCGATAGGGACGACGATTAAAGTCGACACGAACACAAATTAGAAGAAAAGGGGGAAGTTTGCAAGAATTGCGGTGAAACTTGATACTAATAAACCACCGGTACCAGAGATTACTGTCCAATGAGAGAGATACAACATAAAGTATGAAAACCTTACGAGCATCTACATGTTCTATGGGAGAACCAGACATGTGGAGGAGGCATGCAGTGAAAAGAAGGCAGCCATTGAAGCACAAAAGCAGGCCGGGAAACAGGTGGAAGGAACGGAGGTCCATCATAACCCACTAGGAAAATTCACGGAATCCTTGCAAGCCAAACCGTTTGCGAGACGGCCAAGATAGGAGGAACCCTAGGGGCAGAAAAAGGTGTCGCCACCCATAACAAGTATGGAAATTTAGAAGGCCTAGAAGAACCAGCAGTGGAAGAGGAAGAGATGGAGCCTGGACCAAAACCCGGGTACGAGTGGAGGTAGTGGAAAGTGGCAAACAAGAAGAAGAGGACAGTAGAAGAGTCTAGCCGGCAGCCGATCAACATGGGGCACCAAAAGGAGAAGCAAATAGGTCATGAGAAGAACACGCAGAAACACCAGGCAGTCATAACTGAGGGAGAGGATACAATCATTATTCCAGATGACGAGGCGAGAGGCCTTGAAGGACTGAAATTCACCATGGGGGGCACACACAAGAAGATTGGTACAACAGGAAGTCCAAGCAAGTATGTGCTATTTGGCTCATCGGTAGGAGTCCATCTTAGAAACTGGAAGATATTGAATTCCAAGGACCTTACAAAGAATAGACCGAGGAAGAAGTACAAATGTGCAGAAGTTGCGTCAGTGTCGGCTGAATCGGGGGAAACAAACTTGAGCACAACTGCTATGGTTACTTAATGATAGTGGCAACATGGAATGTACAGGGTATCTGTGGGAAAGATACCCAAAACACAATTCATGATCTTACCAGGCTTTACAAAATTGATGTGTTCGCCATTCTTGAACTGAGAACAAGCGGAGAGAATGTTGACAGAATAGTGAAGACACTAGGATACGATCGATCCTATCGAGTGGAAGAAACTAGTTTCTCAGGAGGTATTTGGGTGTTATGGAAACACCGCACTGTGGAGATGGAGATCATGGCGAGCCATAAGTAGTTTGTTCATTGTCGAGTTAACGGAAAAGAAAACCTAACGCTCGTTTATGCGAGCACTAAACAAGCAGGGAGAAGGCTGCTTTGGGGGCATCTTCATACCATAGCAACGGTGACAGAAGGTCCGTGGATGGTGGAGGGAAACTTTAATGCTGTTTTGAGAGCAGATGAGAAGGTGGGGGGCGAACCTATTACGTTGAGCAGTGCCAGGGAGTTTGCACATGGGTTGATGGAAGCTGGCCTGGAGGACCTGGGGCATCTGGACCGAAGATGACTTTTAGAAGGGGATGGTTGACGGAACGCCTTGATAGGGCAGTGGCAAATCAAGAATGGGCATAATCTTACCCATCGATGACGGGGAAGGTGCTGGCCCATGTTAAGTCGGACCATGCCCCCATCCTCATCTCTAAAAAGGAAAGAACGAGCCGTATAGTTTATAGACCCAAAACAAGCATAGTGTGGGATAGAAGGAACTCATTCAAGGAGTTTCTACAACACAATTGGGATAATCAACTACCCTATCATTTGGCAGTGGAAAAACTAATGTCGAAGTCAATCAAGTGAGATAGTATGGAAAGAAGGAAAACATGCTCGAAGAAATCCAATTTTTTGAGGGAGATCAGCAAGCTTCAAGAGACCAGATTAAGGACGGGTGATCTTGACAAAGAAGAAAGGATAATGTTGCTGCAAAATGAATATAACGAGATCCTACACATAGAAACTGAGGAATGGAGATAAAAAGCTTGTTGTGATTGGATGAAGGAAGGGGATGCCAACACTAAGTTCTTTCAGGCGCTGGTCAGGGTGAGGAGGTAGAAGAATACCATCACAAAGCTCAAAAATGGCGAAGGCGATTGGGTTGAGGACGAAGCGGATTTGAAGGAATCAGTACGGGATTTCTTCCAAAAGCTGTTTACCAATGAGTACAGGCGGAAGAATATGGGGGGATGTGCTGAGTATATTGGCCGGTTTCCATCACTGGAGGAGGAGCTGCAAACAAGTATGGGACGCATACCAAACGAGGAGGAGATCAGAAGAGTTCTGTTCTTGGTGAACCCTATGAAGGCCCCTGGGCCGAACGGGGTGGACACAGGATTTCTACAGAGGAATTGGAGCCACCTTGGGGATCAATCTCACATACGATAGCTAATGGTTTTGCAGGGAACCCAATAGAAGATAGCATGGTGAACTCCGTCCTTGTGTTGATCCCAAAGACGCCGACTCCTGAGAGCTGCAACAACCTGCGACCGATTGCCCTGAACAATGTCGAACTCAAACTTCTATCCAATGTCATCGTGGAAAGAATCAAGCCATATCTTCCAGAGTGGATTTCCCCAGCTCAGAGCAGCTTCGTCCCGGGTAGAAGGATAACAGACAACATTATACTGGTACAAGAACTGATACACTCGATGAGAATAAGAACGGGGAAGAAAGCGGCCATGGTGATCAAAGTTGATCTATCAAAGGCATATGACATGATGGATTGGGATTTTATCAAGGATACTTTATACAGGACTACCATACTGAACAATCTGATTAAACTAATCATGAACATCATCACAGCTGGGGAGATCTCAATCACTTGGAAGGGGGAAAATTTGCGACCTTTCAAAGCATCATGCGGGGTCAGACAGGGGGATCCACTGTCGCCATACATCTTTGTGCTTTGCTTGGATAGGATGAACAAGGCAATAACCGAAGAGGAAGTGTCAGGGAGATGGATACCATTTCATGCTACTAGAAGGGGCATTAGAATTTCTCATTTATGCTTTGCAGACGACATGATTTTGTTCGGAGAAGCTACCGTAAGACAGGCACGCACCATGATGTGCGTGATCAGAAACTTTGAACGAGTCTCCAGACAATCTTTAGCCAAGGAAAAATCGTCAGCTTTTTTCTCCAAGAATACAAGAAACTCAGCCCGAAGGGCGATTGTCAGACTTACAGGAATTATGCAAACAAGCAACTTAGGGAAGCATCTGGGGGTTCCAATTATACATGAACGTCCGTCAAAAGATCTATATCTAGACATTATCAATAGAGTGGAAACCAAGATATCCTCATGGGTTAATAAGTCACTGTCCCTTACAGGCAGAGCTACGTTGATCAAGTATATTCTCAATACTATGCCCATTTATACAATGCAAACAACCTGCCTTCCTTTGGCGGTATGCGACCATATTGACAAGGTGATCAGAACATTCCTATGGAAGTGGGCATCTCGACAATAGGGAACCCACCTCGTGGCATGGAATAAAGTTATAGCAAGGAAAGATGAAGGAGGACTGGATATAAAATCTGCAACGATCCAAAATGAGGCTTTACTGTAGAAGACAAGTTGGGATTTCATGACAAATCGCACAGCAACATGGAAGGTGATCATGAAGGAAAAATATACGCATAAGCAGAACACGGGGTTATCAGGCACATCTCAATTATGGAGGACGATGGTTAGGCTACACGACACACTCCAACCGGATGTGGGGAAGATCATTCTATCAGGGACAAACACGAATGTTTGGAATGAGAAGTGGGTCAATGGAAATAGTATCCCTTTGCTGAAGGAGCATGTGGTGATTCTGGATGCAATAGTTCGGGAACTAGATCAAGCTGAACTTGAGGAAGAAAAAACATAGTGGGGAATGGAATACTTGGGTAGCCATTGTTGTATGGAGGATTTGGATGGACAGATGTCAAGGAGTGTTCCAACAAAGATGGGCAGCAGCAGAAAGCCTGATCGCTACAATCCGACAGGAGGTACGATTATGCAAACTAGCTTTCAGTAAGGGAACCAAGGAAATTACAGGAATGGCAAACTTGAATCAATGCTAGCAGAAACCCCTCAGGGGGCAGACGAAGCTGAACGTTGATGTTGCAGTAAAGATAAAATAGAAAACCATGACGATGGGCTTCATTATCCGAGACCATGAAGGACAATGGCGGGGAGGAGGCTACGACAGAGGGTCTGTAATGGACATCCTGCAAGCTGAGTTACGAGCAATCAAAAATGGACTTCAGGATTGTCAGCAGGGTTTCCACAACATAGTAGTGGAATCAGACAATGAAACGACAATTAGAATGTTATAGCAGCAGGTGGCGATCCCAACAAAGTACAGGGTAGAATGCAATCTCATCCGCAAGATCAGGTCATCCTTTGAGGTCGTAGGGTTTGTGTTTAGAAGAAGGTCTTGTAATAAAGTGGCATATACTATTGCTAGATGGAGTCTTTGTCAAGAAGGTCGTAGGGGTAGGTGGACTCACTGTCCAGCTTTTCTCACTGATTTGGTGAGGGAGGAAGCCACACTGAACCACAATCATCTTCCGGGTCTTGAAGTTTCCTGTACTGGGCAAGCATGTTGAGTGATATTGTCCAAAAAAAAAAATCAACCAATCAACCCTTAACCCTAGACTTTGTAGTAGGAACCTAGCAAAAAAAACCTAGCTCTTGTGCCCCCTTTTCTCCCTGTGGATTGACGCTATAATTTCTTCCCTCCTATACAATGACATGACCCCGTGCACTTGTAGGTGTAGTGTTTTTGTTTGTGCGAGTGTATTGAGTATAGTTCATTATAAATTTTGAAAGTGAATCCACCCGTGTGCTTTTATCTGCATAGTTGCATCCATTTAAGTATAAATTGAGTGATGTGTGGCATCATTGGTGGGAGCGCACCAAGATTTCAGGCACAATTATTAAAAATGGAAGGTTGGATGAAAAATTACCAAACCTAGGTGGGTTGCCTCCCACAAGAACTGAGTTTCTTGCCTTCAGCTAGGCTTCTTGGAGATTCTTTAGTTTTTCATACATTTATCATCCTCATGTGCCCATTTTTGCAATAGATACATCTCTCATTTGCATTCCACCTATGCTCCTCATCCCTTTGATCACCAAAGTTGTCATCAATTCCTTCATCAAGACCATCTTCTCCAGAATGACCAATTGGACTCTTGAAGTGACCATATCCAATATACTCATTTTGAACTCACCAGTTTGAAGACTTGTATATGTTGATCTTTATCTTCATGTCTAGGAAAGAGACTATCATTATGCCACAATGTACATGTATCTCAGCCTCAGCTGTGGACAAGAATGGTCTCCCAAGATGATGGGGATCTTCCTATCATTTGGCTCCATGCCAAGAACAATGAAATTAGATGGGAACATGACTCCTCTTTCCTTGTCAATCATCACCAAGACATCATCCACTCTTCCTCTAGTCACTTTGATGGAGCGATCTACCAATTGGAGAGTGCAATGTGTCAGTTTCAACTTACCTAATCCCAACTCAACAAGATACTATATGGCATCAAATTCACACTGGATCCCAAGTCAAGTAGGGATTTTCCTATGTGATGTCCCCCGATGTAGCTAGGTATGATTGGGGCTCCTGGGTCTTTCCTCTTCATGGGGAGTGAGTGATGGAGAATGGAGCTCACTTGTTTAGTCAACTTCACTTTCTTTGGAATTCTCCCCGTTGACCTTCTCTTCACAGTACATAAGTTCATCAAAAACTTGGCATACGATGGAATTCGGTTGATAGCATCCAACAACAAAATGTTGACCTTCACTTGGCAAAACACCTCAAGAATGTCAACATTGTGCTTTTATCTCCGCCTTACTTCCGGTGGCTCACCTAATGCTTCAATGAATGGTGGATCATTAGCTTTTGCTTCCTTTACATCAATATGAGGCGGAACTCCATGGATGGTAGGACTCACAAATGGAGTATGAGGTGGAGCACATGGTATCCCAAAATCAACAAGATGAATGACTAAATCATCGTGGAAATTTCAATCACAATATCACCACTTGGCTGTCTTTTCTTTACTTTGTCAACCTTTCTTTGACCTATGGGCTGCTTAAGAGATTTCCCATTCCTTAGAAATGTCACAACACTTCCTTTCTCATGGTGGAGAGGGGGAGCTAGTTATGGCTGTGGATGAGGTGGAGGTGACACTTGGTGTTGAAATTGAGGTGGAGGTGACACTTGGTGTTGAAATTGAGGTGGAGGGGAGAATTGAGGTTCGAAGGTGAATTGTTGGGAAAATGGTGGTGATGGAGGGGGAGGTGGAGTATAAGGTTTGGGATCGCCTTGGAAATGGTAGATGGGCTGCACTTGCATGGGAGACGGACTATAGAAAACTTGAGAAGAGGGCATTGGTCCACTTGCTTCATGGTAGCTCATGATGGGTTTTGAAGACAAATTTTCATCTTGGAGAGCAATTATGGAAGATAACTTCTCTATTCTCTCTTATAGACTTGTAACATCTTTTTGAACATCATCAAATATTTTCAATCTTGAGAGAACCTCTTCCTCAAACCTAAAGCATGTTGTCATTTCTAGAGATAGAAAATGTCATAGCTCTCTAGTAGTTGTTGTGTGATCTCTCCCCAGAAAAACCATCTCTTGCCAATTTATTTGGATGCGTTTGAGAAACATATCAAACTTCTAGTGCAGTTTCTAGGGATAGAGGCGATCAACCTATCTAGTTAGTGTGGATTTGCTTTTCCTACTGCCCTCATCATTGTTATTCTTTATTATTTGTTTAGTATTGCATACTTGACTTCTAACTTAGCTATTGTTGCTTGTTTGTGCCTTCTGGAGGTGACTATTGTGCATGTTTGAGAAACACTCAATCTTTACTAACTTGGTTGTAGTTTATCCCAAGATAGGTATATTGTGGAGTGAGGTGCCTTCTGTTCTTCACCATAGAACTCAATAGAATTGAATGGGTGGCAAGGAACATTTGTCACCTGGTTCATCATGAAGCTCACCATGTCACCAAGAATCTTCATCACTTGCGGGCTTGAGTCATTATGAGTAGGAGGTGTCACACCAAAGACATAGCCCCCGTCATTCATCGTGCTAGAAGCTCGAATTGTTGATCCTTCTACCAGATACTCAAACAAATGCCATATGTCATCAGATGGCCTAGCTATGAAAACTACTCCATATGAAGAATCCACTAGATCTTGGTCCTTTAGAGATAAACCAGAGTAGAATGAACGAACTAGCTGCCATAAAGGGATCTCATGGTGTGGGCATTCTCTCAAAATCTTCTTAAATCTCTCCCATGCAATGTGGAACTATTCATTGCCCATTTGACTAAAACTTATCATGGCACACCGTAGTTGTGTTAACCTTGCTATAGAGTAGAATTAACTTAGGAAGTCATTCTTCATTGTTTCCAAACTCATGATGTTCCTTCTAGAATCATGCCAATCTTTGGCTCTATCTTTGAGGGAGAATGAGAATAAGGTTAGTCGGATTGTCTCATCACTAGCCATCGATATCCTAAAGGTGGATCATACTTCAAGAAAGGAGTCCAAGGGCTTGTAGGGGTTGTCACTCTCTGAGCCGTAGAAGATGGGCACAAGCCCAAGAAGACCTGGGGGGATAGAAAATTTCTCCCATGGCATTTGATCAACCCTGATAGCATTTGGTAATTTATAGTTGCTAGGCATTAAGTAGTCTTGAAGAGGCATGTGGGGTGCATATTGGCCTTCCATCTTGTCTTCCCCAGAATAGTTTGTCACATGCACAAAGCACAACCATACAAAAGAGGGAAAGATAGCAAACCAATATGCACAAAGAATGCAAATAATAAAGAATAAATAATAGCAATGATGAGGGCAATAGGAAAAGTCAAAGAACAACTAAAAATATCCAAGGAACATTACTAGATTCATCAAAACCCATGATTTTTCACTAATTAAACCATTAAAGATGATACTTTATACACTTTTTGAATTGCAAGCAGAATCAAGATTCCATTATATTTTTAATGGATTATACGTATTTTTCTGATCACAAACCATATATTATATGCCTTAAAAAGATCGTCCTATCATTAGTTACATGTTTTATAAGAAAACTCATTTTCAACCAATCAGGAGTTGCCACATATTTGTATTTGATTTACTTAAGCCACGCCAGTGGGTCAGGCTTGAGCCAACCGGCTTGTGCCACATCGACACCCGAGCCTACGAGGCAACTCAGCCACACTAAAGAAAAGATGCAAAATTATGATAGTACCCTTACCTTCTTAGCGCATGCTTGAGGGCAGGAGGGTCTTTTCAGTAGGTGTCGTCTTCAACCTCACGTTCCTCCCTTCACGCCAGCCGACGGTCAATCAAGATGTTGACTTTACTACACTTCTCTTTGGTTCAAGGCAAGGCTAGCTTCAACTTTGTCTCGGCCTCGCGGACTCGAGGTACCCTTCAATTGCTTCGTATCTCAACTGGAACATCAGGACGGAGTTTCTCTTCTCCGGTGAGAAGATGCTACTAGACCAAGGCAAAGATTGTGTTCTTCATAGTAATTGGATGCACCCATGAGTTCTCTAGCTCTCCTTGAACAAACAGAAATGTTCTGGGTCTTCACTAAGGGTGTGTGGCCCTCTATTTATAGGGCAAGGTCATCGGTGGTTCTCCTGATTTGGGGAAATCCTATTCACACCATGACAGGTCCCAAATCCTAGTATGGATGCGATCCCTAAGACCTCTCAAAGATAGAGGAGTTATTCCTAGATCCCTCAATGCCGGGATTCATGAGATAAATGTGGAGAAGAAAGTCTCCCTATTTCCCAATCCGACTCGAGGTAGGTGACGAAAAAGACACCGTTGGATCTCAGATCCAATGTCTATTGTGCCACCCGCTCAAACAAAACTTGGATTAAATTAATAAATCACTTGGAAAATAAATGTGACATTTAAGGATATCCTTCTCACTTTAGGATATCTCCCAAAATTCACAATTCCCAGAACATGCCTCTTTTTAATTTCAAATTTTGAGGGAAACTCATTAATGACATAATCTACTTACGTGCCAAGTTTGGAGTCAAAATTCAAAAGTAAAAGAGACTTGTCTTCATGTGCACATCATCACTTAATAATGCATATTTTATTCATATTTTCTCTCTCTTACTCTCTTATTTTCCTTTATTTGGATTCATTAACCCTTTAAAAACCATGTGGATTTGAAATATCATCCACGATGATCAATCATACATCTTTCCACATATTCGTTATATTTTTCATCATTATTTAGATTTCCTTTTTTTATTTATGCATGATTTGATTTCCTTCAAATTTTCTTCCTCTTTTATCATATTGGACTCACTAATACATTAGGATCCACAATATCACATGCACAAGGGAAAATGTTGCAAAAGAAACCCATGTATTTTTCATGAGTCATACATTTTGCAGTCAAGTACATTTCTTTGAAAAAAATCACATTTACAACCATACAACAAAAATCAAGGTTGTAACAATAAATCATCATATAGTTGCAACATTGAAGTGGGGTACAAGACCCAATAAATAAATATTAAAACTAATTTTGAGGCAAATATAGTAAATAAATTGTCAAAAGAGAAATTAGGGTTTTATAGAAGCCTCATTAGGGAAACTAGGTTTGGGTTCGCAATTATTGCCAACTAAGGCGTAAGGAAAGCACATACCTTAATGAGATCCAATTATCAACTTTTACAACATTAATTGATTCCAAGGTCCATTTGACCTATTTTCAATGTATAACCATGTATTAGGGTTTATCATGTGCATTAATGTAAATAAAAACCTAGTTTTGGAATTTTTGCACAAAACTTTGATTTAGACTCTAAAAGCATCACAATTGATCTTATCGGGTTCTCCTAATTAAGAAAACATATAATTTTTTTATTTTAGAGTAATGAGGTTAAAACAACATTTTTGGTGATTTTTATCCATTAAATATAAGTCTAGAAAACACCTTTCGATAAAACTAAAAACCAATCCTTGAAAACATTTTATTAGAAATATTACATTTTCTTGATTACCAAACACATTTTCTTTTAATTTTATGAGTTTCTAATTAAAAGCTATCATTTTCGAGAAACCAGCCAATCAAAAATTAGGAAAAATCGACGCAGGTAGGGATTATCCACAAATAGATTGAAGGTCCTGCTAAGGTAGCCCAATCAAGGCTTGCCATGATGGCCCAGTTCCTCAGCCCAATGAGGCACAGAGATGAAAGCATTATAGAGCACAAATAGGGGGCGATTTGACCAATTTTACCCTAGAGAGGAAGACAAAACATAATGGAAAACGAGGGCTAGAGAACCAAAATCACAAGTGTTTTTCATCTTCGTTGATTAGTGAGAACCAGGAACCCATGATCTCGATTTGAAAATCCAAAATCCCAAATCATCGAAAAATGACCGCAATGGAGACGTTCATCACCATCCCTGCTTCTCAACAAACTCGGAAAGCCACAGTACATCCAGAGTGGTGACCCAGAGTGCCAAAGGCGCCTACCGCCATGGACAAGATAGTAGATATGAAATCAAAAGGGGAAAACAAGAGTTACCTCAAATAAAATACCAAGAAGGCATCTATAGACTCTCCAAAGCTCAAGGGAAAGGATCAAACCATCCTAGTCCCTCACGACGGCCTGAGGAGCACCCACAGTCGTTGGTGATTCCCGTTCTGTCCAATGCTAGTCGGTGAGGTTGGGATATCATACTCTAGGTCAGACAAGGATGAACCAACACCATGAAAAGGTCGTAGGGAACTTAGTGAAGCTCTAAGGCTTGTTCCTTGGAGGTCTGCTAGCCCCAGTTGATAGGGAGAAGAAAAAGAAGAGGGGGACAGGGGAAGAATAGCGGAAGGTAAACACGGGATGCTGACCAGGCAGTGGTGTCTTCAAAACCTAGTATAAATAGGGTCACTACATTCGATTTACGATTAAGTAGGTGGGGGAAAAGAAATCGGGGCCAGAAGAGAAAGGGATAAGGAGAGAGGGATGAGGAAACCACTATGTGGACAACAACCAACAACCGGAATCTCATCCAGTTTCCTAATACAGTGCGAGGAAGAGGAAGGATCTGAGACCATTGGATGAGGCTGAGAAAATAGGGAATAAAAAATAGCCATCTGATTAGCATGTTCAAAGGGGAAAAATCATAGAATAAGAGGGTGACGCCTATTAACCCTGGACTACATGGAAAGGGTATGCATTAATTAAATCATTGAAATGTTAAGCCATTTAAAGGGTATTTCTTTCCCAAATTTATTTTTGGGATCAAACAAGTCCCAATTAATGCCAAATTTTGCACCTAGGCTAATTAATACATGTCGAATCTAAATATGAAGTTAGATTTCCTTTTGAGACTAAATTAAATCAAAACTTATTTTCTCTTTCCTCCATTCATGGTTATAAGTTTCTCCAAATTTGATGAAACTTCACCCACAAGTCAAATTAAGTGTATTGGATGCGAATTTTCCATCAATTAAACATGTTGGAGTTGTTTGTATATTTATCGAATATTTTGAAGGTTCTACACACTTTCTCTCTCCCAATTTCACATGTATATTAAAGATTATCAAAATTACACGAAAATTCACCCAAAGGCTATTTGTAATGTGTAGATCACGAATCCAAGATTATTTTCTACTTTTAGTGTCATTACGTATTTTATTTCATATTTTGAGGAAAACTAACATTTTCTTTTCAAAATAAAAGAGATATAATTATTAACATCCCAAAATTATGAAACATGGCCTCCAAGCCAAACCAAACCCAAAAAAAAAATGAATATGAACTTATCTTTAACCAATTAGTCTTTTATGAATGTTAGTCCATTAACCATTATTTCCAATATTTAACATATTAAATAATTCCATATCAAATTAACATGTTTAACACATATTTATTCATTCCTTTTTCTATTCCTTGCTCCATAAGACTAAGGAATGCTCTAGAACGAAGTTTTTTATCATTATCTTGCATATGTGGTAAATATGCATATTTGACCCTTATTAAAAACGTTTACTGAGGTATTTGTGCATAAACCCATATGTTTGTGATTATGAACAAAAGTTCACCAAACCACTATTATTTCCACAAATTGAACATCAAAGACAAAGAGGATAGAAATGAAAGGAAAAGCTTAGAAAGAGGGTCAAAAAGAGAATATGTCCAAGTTTTAGTATGTTACAGGGACTACAACCCTCAATTTGAAATGTTGGTTTACATCTACCCATTATCCACCCTCTGACTTAATTGAGTGAGCTGTTAGTACCTTTACCTTACCTCAATCACATGCTTCAGCTTCCATGAGCTGGTGGTCATCAATTACAAGTAAGCATGTCAAATCACCATATCCAATGCCTAATAGTTGTATCCCCCATCCACTTTTGAGGTGAAATTGAAATCCAGACATATTCCACCGCTATATCTAAAGAGCATTATCTTGGTCAGTCACCAAACACATTAGAGTGGCATCTAATTGATTAGGCTAGGATAGAGACTCCTAACACATCTCTAGATGTGTGTGGCTCTTCCCCTCATCTATCTTGGTTGTACAATCTAGGGAGCATAGAGGAACAATAAGACATCCTTCACTTATCTCCATGTGTGTGTATTGAACATGTGCAGGGCCATGGCGATCTAATTCTAGAATGTATGTCAGATAAAGAGCCCCACTCTTTCTATTCAAAGCAACATTTGCTTTCCAAGCCCACCATTAGAGAATGGTCACACACCCCTCTCCCCTTTCTAGGTGGACCATATCCTATGAAGGTTGTTCCTTGGCAAGCTAGATCATGCAAGCCCTTCACTCTCCTCCAATGCAAAGAATGTGTTTCAAACCCATTCTTCAACAATAAACTCTATACTTTTACTTTAGTCAAATCTAGAAAAATGATAAATCATTTCTACCAGAAAGACGAGAATGACATGATTAATTTAATTTTGGATCCTAATAGTAATTTCATATACAATATCTCAAGGAAAATCCTCATAATTGCATGATAGATAATTAGTGTTTTTTTTTAAAGTTGGATTACGTTTGAAAACATCCTGTTTATGGTTATAGTGAGGACAATAGAACAAATCCCAAAACTTATTTAGGGGACCTTTTGAAGTTTGATACAGATGTCAACCTAGATTTTCTTATTATGGATTTAGAACATGCACACCATGTAGTGATATATTAGCCTTGTTGCACTATGCAAGGTGAAGTCACCTTGTTGTATACATTTCTTTGGTACATAGAACACACCATTTGTGTTGTGGTAGGGATTTCTTTATAAGATGTGAAGTGTACAAGAAACCTTAGGTATAAGGAGGATTTAACACATTTCTTTGGGAAATGGGGAGGGAGATATCATTTCCTTCCTATCATTTTTCTAACATAGTGAATGCTTGTGTGTTGTAAAGTTGTTGGCCCAATATAGGACTCTCATATCCCAATTTCTTGGGGTTTTAAGAAAAAAATTCTAAGCGTAGGGTATTGGTTCACTTCCCATTCAATACATTCTTAACTTTTTCTTGCTACTTTTGTGGGTCAAGAAATGAAAAATGATGCAATTATGATTGTTGGAAATTCATTTTTATCACTAGCTAAATTTACAATATAAGGAAATAAAATTGCTATACAAAGAGTGAAATTACAAGAGAAACACATAAATAGATAGTAAATTATGTGCTTAATAAAATATTTGTTGTAAGTTATTCTTATAAAAATAGTAGCAGACAATGATGTCCTAAGCTAGAAATACTATTAAATTCATAATAAATTACTTATAATGCAACACCTAATAAAATAATGATTTAACCAGTATGTTCTAGATAACTCCTTATAGAGTACCTTGAACATTCTTCCACAAGAAAGAACTAAAAAACTCATAGTGGAACAATTTCCTAAAGATAGTTTTCTTCTACTTCACTTTTTTTTGACACATGATTTTATCTATTTTATTTATTAATTCTTCAGGTGATTTGTTTCACCCATAAAAAAAATAGCTAGGATGTCTGATACGTATGAATACTATAGTAAAATAGTTTTATATGAATATCTAACTAGAACTAAAATATCTAGAATGGGTAAATATAGATAACATAAGGCCCAAACACTTGTTTTTCCCTAATCAGATCTTAAGTACCTTATTTCCAAATTTATGGAATGATTAGGGGTAATAATTAATTTTAAATTTGCCTATGTTTCAATAAGAACATGATGTTTAATAAATATTAAAAATGGGCAAATAAATCAGACTATAATTGGATGTTGAATTTTGAATAGGTTTTGAATTGATAAATCCAAAGTGGATATAGGGTTTCAGCATTAAGGGTGGAACCCTACTAATCAACATGTATAATGTTGAGATTATACAATGATCCATAATGAGATAATGAGACATGTATGTGCTTGCTAATTGTATCTTTTGCATACATGTCGTATAGGTTTTGGGGAGAATTTATGTGTACATAGTATGTTATAACCCATTTTTTTTCTAAACCATGTAATGAGATTTGTAAATATCCTTTTTAAGGATAAATGAAATCAATGGTTGATTTAATGGTTTGATTTGAATTGTTTTTATTCATAATAGCCTTGCTTGATTTCTTTGTGGGCTTTATTGGCTATTGAGCCCAATTATAAGAAAAAGAAAGAGAAAAGAAAAAG
This sequence comes from Alisma plantago-aquatica, assembly GCA_963693085.1. Taxonomy (NCBI): domain Eukaryota; kingdom Viridiplantae; phylum Streptophyta; class Magnoliopsida; order Alismatales; family Alismataceae; genus Alisma; species Alisma plantago-aquatica. Next base: position 224,954,290 of record OY856414.1, on the reverse strand, counting down.
AAATTCCATTGGATAAATGAATAAATAAGAAAATAGGTAAAAGAAGAATAAAGGTGCTAAAGAATTTTGCAAAGATATAATTTCGAACCATTAAGGTTCTTTGAGGTTCAAGGAACTCATGATAATAATATACGGGAAAGGCAAAGAGAAAATATGTGGAAAAAATATATATTTAAGTGATAACTTGCAACTAAAGAAAAGGACCCATTTTATTTAGATAATGATCCCAAATTTGGCATGATGGGAAATTAAATCATTAATGACATTCCCTTAAAATTTGAGATAAAAAGGAGTTACGAATTAAGAGTTATGGCTTTTTCAAATTATCTTCAAAATATGGAATTATCTTGAAAAATAGGAAATGTTTTTCCCTTTTGCTTGAGCGTGAAGGATGAGGGCCGCTGGATCTTGATCCAATGAGTGCAACTCATTGTCGAGTTCTAGAAGAACTGGGACTTTAGTCGTATACAGAGGGATTTTGTTCCTCAATTTTCTCTTGTTGCAGTGCATGTGCACTCATGGAAATTGTTCCATTGGGTCCAGGGGAGGGAAACAAATCTTCTTGACCCTATGATGGTGACCTTTCATCACGTCTAGGAGAAACGCCCAATTGGGCTGAGGAACAGGTAGCAGCGGGGTTGAGAAACCCTAAAAGGATCCCTTCTAGCCCTATATAAAGAGCCCACTCGCTTCCTCACACCCTCGCGAACCCACGTGGCTATCTCTCGAGTCCCAAAACTCTCTCTCTCTCTATTAGTTTCTCTCTGGAAAGGGCTCCACCTCGACTCTACCGCAACTCGAGTAGTAGGGAAGGAAGAGGACGAAGGGCAGACATTGTTTGATCAAGGACCACCGTGATCTCGCGAGGAGATCTAACGATCCCAGGCCCGACTCACTAAGTTATCTTGCGAGTAGAGGCCTGCGACATGGAGCATCAGATCTAAAAGGTGGACCAGTGGTGCATCGATCGAACGGTTGAGCAATTTTGGTAATTAACCCTCTCTGACCGAAATTACAAAAAATGTTTTTTCTTGCAAAAATCATATCTATGGCTAGAAAACTCTGATGAGAAAAGTTTATATATGAAAGTTGCTTAGAAAAATACGAAGGAAAAGATAAAAATGGTTAGGTAACCTAGTTCTGTCTCTTTTTGTAAAAGTGTATTAATTTGATAGAAAATGTATTGAAAGTGTGGTTAAAAATGCTAATTGAGTATATAGGATGAATTTTTATGGTTTAATAGGTTAATTTGAGAAATAATAAAATAGAGTTTGAATCCATTTTACATGAAAAGTTGATTAATTTAGGGTTTTAATCTATGTATGTAGGATTATACATATAGAAACCCTAATTTAGGGTAAAAGAAGAGAAAAACTTGGTTTATTTTGGATTAAGGAAATAAGTTACTAAATAATGAACCTAAGTCTGTTAAAGAGTATTAAAATGAGAAATTTAAGGTTTTATGTAGTTTTGTTGAATTAGAGTTCATGATATTAAAAGTGGAGGCAAAATCCTAATTTCAAAGGAAACCCTAAAATTGGAATAGAAATCATAAGAAGCAAGACGAGTTTGGATAAATCTTGATAAAAGGAAGTTTGTATATTTATTTTATGATTTCTGTGCATTTTTTCTTGCTTGCTTTCTTGAGTTTTCTCTACTAGGTTGTTTCTATCTCCAAGTCTACAATCACATATATGTGGTTACGCTTATGAATATCCCAAATTAGTTTTCTGAGGATTTCTGAAGTTTTCATCGGTGACTTGAATTAAACTGTTGGATGAATTTAATTCATGAAAACTATAATGTGGATATGACTATCACCTAGGATACATGCCTACTAGCTCAGATCCTAGTCCCCTCTGTAGCTTGATAGATTGACCTAGTGCATGGCTACCTATGGGGTAGGTCCATCAGGTCATTGGGTGACTTAGTACATGGCTACCAATGGTGTAACGTCTCGGCCCACTACCCATGGCTCTAGTAGAGTTTCAGGAATGATGACTGGCCCCACAATCCACTACTAGCCTTAACTGCGCACTTTGTCCACACTAACGTGCAAGCCATGATCAACTTCCCGACTGGTCACCCATCCTAGTACTACTCCAAGCTAAGCACGCATAACTATGGAGTTCTTTAGTGATGGGCTCCCAGAAAAGGAGGTGCACCTTGGTGATATGGGTAGTCTAATCATTCATTTTAAGATCATTATATCTGAGGCCTCAAATCTTGGGACGTTACAAATGGGGTAGGTCCACCAAGTCACCATGAGTTAGGGATTGGGCTACCTTTAGGTAGGGCCATGTGACTCCACAACCCTAAGTATTGGCTACCTGTGAGGTAGGGCCATGGGGGTAAGGATCTACCATATGAGAGAGGTAGTATCCAAGTCCGCTGCAAAGACAGTACAGAGATAGGGGATAGGTTAGCATTGTGTAGTATTGCTTAAAACTTTATCTTGGTTGTTAAATGATAATTGCTTGATTATGTTGTTACCCTAGTTGCACAATTTTTGTATTCCCCCACATACTAGTATAATCCGTTATACTGACTGACGTTTTGTTTGTCGATGATTTAGGTACAAAATCCCAAAAGGAAAAATAGTAAATTGGCATATTGTGAATCCATGAATTAAAGGTCAAGGAGGATTAGCTAGAATAGTTTCAATGGTGGATAACAGTTTAGTAATCCCAAGTTTTAAAAAGGTATGCAAAGTTATATTTTATTACAACATTTCAGTATAGTGTTGGTAGAATTTCATAATTATTATTGATTATTTGTCGAACCTTTGATCCAGAAATTGGGATAACGACTCTGACCTCTTGGTCTCCCTTAATTGGGGGTTACCGGGAGGCAGGGTCGTTACATTTGGTATTAGATCTTAGGTTCCTCATTTAATATTTCATAATTATTAAATTTTACAAATTATGTAGAACCGAGGGAGTTATTAGAGGATTATCCGAAAGATAGAGGTGTCTAGAAAAGGATCACGTCTGGGGGTTGGCGATATTTTCCTCCGCACTGCTAGTCAGAATATGAGGACTCTCAAATTTGTGTGACTGCCTGGCCAATGTCTTATGATCTGACTCGAAATATGATGCCTTTAGGACTCTCTCATCTTGTTCATCCCTCCTCATCACACATTCTATTAAGGATTTTAAGAGTTAGGGTTGTTCTCTCTCTTCCTCACCCTCATGTGGTATGGGTAAGTAAGTTAAGGATTAAGGAATCCTCCATCAAACTAATAAAAGGTACGTAATAAGACATCATCAACATAAGTATAATTAGCTTAAAGGTATAAACTAAAAGGGTCTATTTGTATGCCTATACAGATGGCTTGCGTGAAGGCCGTGGTTGTCCCGGATGCCACCAATGGTGGTGGACCTTCATGCAAAGGAAAAGTATCTTCCGAGAAGAGGAAGAGGAACCATGGTGGTGAATCCTCAAAGAAGAGGAAGAGACCTAAAGAAGCCACTCATGAGGTCCCCAACCCTGAACCGATACCCGTCAACAACCTTGATCAAGAGGAGGACCAAGGGTATGAGGAGCAACATGTATACGAGGAGGAGGCCAAGATGGAAGAGGACCAAGCTGGTGGTCTAGAACCAACCATTGTGGTTCACACCCATGACACTTTATGGATGGAGCAACAGAAGGGGCTGATAGAGGCCATTACAGATTTGGCCCTCCGATACATAGCTAGAGGTGAGAATGGTGAGGCACTTCCTATTTGTCCATGACTGGGAGCCACTATCTTGGACTTCATCAAGATGAACATCAAGAAGTTCTTGGGAGAGGATAAGTCTGAAGTGGTCGACAAGGAGGAGGCTTGGTTGCTTGTAGTCGAGAATGGATTTTGCATGCTTGAGGTACAACCAAGCAAGAAGGTCCTCTTTGCTGCTCACCTCATGGAAGGAGCAACTAAGATATGGTGGGAGACACACATCATAGGCCGAGATTTGACTGAGGAACCAATGGCATGGGATGACTTCAAGACAATCTTCATCGCCAGATTCATCCCTGTCTCAGCTAAGAAGGAAAAAGAAAGGGAGTTCACCAATTTGACTCATAGAAACTCATGTGTGCCAGATTTTGGGCGCAAGTTTTGAATCCTGGAATGTTTTGGGCATATGATGGATGAGGAAATAAGGGTGGATCACTTCATAGAGAATCTTCACCCTACCATCAAGCCACATGTGATGGAAAGTAAACCTAAAACTTTTGCCGAAGCTTACAACACTACACTGGACATGGAGAGAACGGTGATACCTATTCAAAATCCACCCAAGGGATATTTGGGTTTAACTAAAGGAACACAAGGCCAGAAGAACAACCACAAGAAGGGTCAAGGGCGTCATCATGCCAAAGGAAAACATGGAGGAAAAGGGAAACCCCATCAAGAGAACAAATGACCTCAATGTCGCACCTACGGAAAGTGGCATACCAGTGAGTGCCACTACAAGAAGAAGGTCTACTACCGTTGTCAACAAGAAGGACATCTCCAAGCTACTTGTTCAATGCCAGATCCAAGAGGACTAGGACCAATAGCTACCCCAACAGTAGCAAGCCCACCTATAGCTGTCGCCCCACCTACTGGAGAAAGAAGACAAGCTTGAGTGTTTGCTATTGATAATGAGGAGTCTCAAGCAAATGTTAATCGGTTGATCGATGGTAATAACCCTTAGAGTTTTATTTTATGTTTTAAGATAAGCATGTAATGGTCTAATGTATGATGAAAAACAATGTAGGCATGCTTGAAGTCATGGGACACAATGCGAAATCTTTGTTTGACTTTGGATCTACAAATACTTTCATTTCAAGAAATCACACAATTATGCTTTGTTTGTATATGAAGGATTTAGGGTATGTCTTAGATGTTACAACCTTGAGTGGTCAGACCTTTACATCACTTTTGAAAACTCCGGTGATACCTATGAAATATCATGATCATGAGTTTCCTACAGACTTTATCCTTCTTGATATGAATGACTTTGATGTGATCATTGTTATGGACTGGCTTTATACTTATAGGGCCAATATTGACTGTAGGGAGAAGAAACTGGTCATTAAGAAAGCAAGTCACCCACCTTTCATCATTAGGGGGAGGAAAGATGCCACCACCGTCCTGTATGCGTCAGCCTTGAAGGAAGAGAAAATGATGAGTAAAGGGTGTCGAGCTCTCCTCATAGTAGTTACGGAGCCAGAACCCAGTGTGCAACCCTTAGAAGAAATAGAGGTAGTCAGGATCTATGCAGATGTTTTCCCAAATGATCTACCTGGGATTCATCCTGAGAGAGAGGTAGATGTTTCCATAGATCTAGCTCCCGGGACAAGCCCAAGAGTGCCTTATAGGATGGCCCATGTTGAGTTGCTCGAGTTGAAGAAACAACTACAAGAATTTCTAGACAAGGGTTTTATCCACCCTAGCACATCAACATGGGGAGCACCAGTTCTTTTTGTAAAGAAAAAGGACGGTTCGCTCCGAATGTGCATAGACTATCATATGATCAATCAGGCTACCATTAAGATCAAATACCCTTTACCCCAAATAGATGACTTGTTGACTAGTTAAAGTCTGCTCGAGTCTTTTCCAAGATTGACTTGAGACTAGGTTACCACCAGTTGAGAGTCAAGAATGAGGACATCCCGAAAATAGCTTTTAGAACACGTTATGGACACTATGAGTTTGTGGTTATTCCTTTTGGGTTGTCTAATTAACCTTGTGTTTTCATGAACCTTATGAATAATGTGTTTCAACCCTTCCTTGACTCATTTTTCATAGTGTTCATAGATGACATACTGGTTTATTCAGATAACTTAGATCAACACCGAGACCACCTACATAAAGTCCTTGATATCTTGAGAAAGCAAAAGTTCTACGGGAAATTATCTAAATGTGAGTTTTGGATAGACCGAGTCATGTTCCTTGGACACATCATCTCAGAAGGAAAGATCACCGTAGATCCGGCTAAAGTGTCGACAGTTTGAGACTGGCCTGTACCAAAGAATCCCTCAGAAATTCACAGTTTCTTGGGGTTGGCTGGGTACTATCGACACTTCATCAAGGATTTCTCAAAGACCGCCTTGCCTTTGACCATGTTGTCACATAAGGATGTGAAGTTTGTGTGGATTGGTGTGTGTGAGGCTCATTTCCAGGAGCTGAAGGAGAAGTTGACCACTGCACCAGTTTTGACTCTACCTTCCGGTAATGAGGGTATCATGATATTCACTGATTCTTCCAAGATGGTACTTAGATGTATGTTGGAACAAAATCGACATGTGGTTGCATATGCCTCCTGAAAACTCAAGCCCAACGAGGTGAATTATCCGACGCATGTCCTAGAGCTGGCTGCCATCATCTATGCCTTGAAGATTTGGTGGCATAATATGTATGGTGCTACTTTTGAGATCCTCACCGACCATAAGAGCTTGAAGTACATGCTAACACAGAGAGAATTAAACCTACGATAGTGATGATGGATGGAGTACATGAAGGATTACGACTTCACCATCGCCTATCATCCAGGAAAGCTGAATGTCATAGCTGATGCTTTAAGTCAGAAATAGCTCAGATGTGCAACTATTTTGTCCATTCATTGGTAGAGTTTAGAAGAGCTTGTGGAGTCGACTCCACAACCATTAGAGGATCCAGTTTGTTTGGCCAACATCCAGATACAATCAGAATTGTTGAGTGAAATCGTAGCAACACAGTTGGCCAGTGGGGAACTTGACAAGATGAAAGGCTTGATGAAGAAGCCACAAACCCATCTTTCTTTAGGAATAGACGGAGGGATCAGATTCGATAATCGCATATGGGTTCCTGAAGATTCACCATTAAAGAAACATATCCTACAAGTGGCTCATGGTTCCAAGTACACATGCACCCAGGAACTACTAAGATGTTTAAAGACATGCAAAGGTTTTTTTGGTGGCCATGAATGAAAAGAGACATTGCGGCATATGTGGCCAGCTATCTTACATGCCAAATGGTGAAGGCTAAACACCAACGACCTAGTGGACTTTTACAGTTTATAGTGATTCCAGAATGGACATGGGAGCAAATCACCATGGATTTTGTGGTAGGTCTACCTCGGACTAAGAAAGGTCATGATTTTATATGGGTTGTGGTAGATCGCCTTACCAAGTCTGCACACTTCCTTGCCCTGAAGACCACTGCCAAGGTAACATACTTATCTGAGTTGTATATTAGAGAGATAGTATGTTTACATGGCGTACCCAGTTCCATCATCTCCGATAGAGACCCAAAGTTTACTTCCAAGCTGTGGAAGCAAGTTTAGGAGGACCATGGTACATGGTTGAAGTTCAGTGCTGCACATCACCCCCAGACAGATGGGCAGTCGGAAAGGACAATCTAGACTTTAGAGGATCTACTGTGATCTTGTGTGCTCGATTAGGGTGGGTCATGGGAGCAATACTTACCGTTAGCTGAGTTTGCCTACAATAACAACTACCAAGCTAGTATCAGGATGCCTCCATATGAAGCTTTTTATGGGAGACTGTGTGGGTCATCACTTCAATGGGATGATGTGGGTGAAAGGACCCTATTGAGGTCAGATGAACTTCAAGTGTATGCTGATAAATTCGCTTTGATCAAGCAAAGGCTAAAGAGAGCCTAGGATTGACATAAGTCGTATGTTGATGCGAAGCGGACTGATGTGCATTGCACTGTGGGAGAGCATGCTTTTCTAAAAATTTGGCCACTTCGAGCTATAGCCAAGATAGAGGAAAGTTGAGTCCCCGATATGTGGGTCCATTTGAAGTGTTATAATGGATTGGTGAAGCCGCATATCATTTGGCTTTACCCCCTCAATATAGTATGATGCATAATGTGTTTCACGTGTCCAATCTGAAGCGATATGTGCAAGATCTGAGCCATGTGATGAGCATTGAACCCATTGAGCTTCAAGGGAAGCTAACTTATCCTGAGTTGCCTTTTCGGATTCTAGATACCAAGGTGAAAGAGCTCAGAAATAAGAATATAGAGATGGTAAAGGTTCTTTGGAAGCACCATGGAGAGGATGAAGCCACATGTGACCTGAAGACAAACATGGAAAAAGAATATCCTAATTTGTTTGTTTGATTGTTGAATTTTGGGGGAAAAATTCCTATAAGGAGGGGAGGATGTTATAACCCATTTTTTTTTCTAAACCATGTAATGAGATTTGTAAATCTCCTTTTTAAAGATAAATGAAATCAATGGTTGATTTAATGGTTTGATTTGAATGGTTTTCATTCATAATAGCCTTGCTTGATTTCTTTATGGGCTTTATTGGCTATTGAGCCCAATTATAACAAAAAGAAAGAGAACAGAAAAAGAAATTCCATTGGATAAAGGAATAAATAAGAAAATAGATAAAAGTTGAATAAAGGTGCTAAAGAATTTTCCCAATATATAATTTTGAACCATTAAGGTTCCTTGAGGTTCAAGGAACTCAGGATAATAATATAAGGGCAAGGGAAAGAGAAAATATGTGGAAAATATACATATTTAAGTGATAACTTGCAACTAAAGAAAAGGACCCATTTTCTTTAGATAATGATACCAAATTTGGCATGATGGGAGATTAAATCATAAATGAGATTCCCTTAAAATGTGAGATCAAAAGGAGTTACGAATTAAGAGTTATGTCTTTTTCAAATTATCTTCAAAATATGGAATTATCTTGAAAAATAGGAAATCTTTTTCCCTTTTTCTTGAGCGCGAAGGATGAGGGCCATTGGATCTTGATCCAACGAGTGTCGCTCATCATCGAGTTCTACAAGAACTGGGACTCTGGCCGTGTACAGAGGGATTTTATCCCTCGATTTTCTCTTGATCCAGTGCATGTGCACTCATGGAAATTGTTCCATTGGGTCCAGGGGAGGGAAACAAATCTTCTCGACCCTATGATGGTGAGCTTTCATCTTGTCTCCGAGAAACACCCAATTGGGCTGAGGAACAGGTAGAGACAGGGTTGAGAAACCCTAAAAAGATCCCTTCTAGCCCTATATAAAGACCCCCACCCCCTTCGTCACACCCTAACGAACCCAGGTGGCTATCTCCCGAGTCCCATCACTCTCTCTCTATTGGTTTCTCTCCGGTGAGGGATCAGCCTCGTCATCGTTGCAGCTCGAGCAGTACGGAAGGAAGAGGACGAAGAGCAGACATCATTCGATCAAGCACCACTGTGATCTCACGAGGAGATCCAACGATCCTAGGCCTGACTTGCTAAGTTATCTCGCGAGTAGTGGTGTGTGATGTGGAGTGTTGGATATAAAGGGTAGACCAGTGGCACATCGATCGAACGGATGAGCAATTTTGGTAATTAACCCTCTCTGACCAAAATTACAAAAAAGTGCTTTTTCTTGCAAAAATCATATCGATTGCTAGAAAAGTCCAATGAGAAAAGTTTATATATGAAAGTTTCTTAGAAAAATACAAGGGAAAAGATAAAAATGGTTTGGTAACCTAGTTCTATCTCGTTTTGCAAAAGTGTATTAATTTGATAGAAAATGTATTAAAAGTGTGGTTAAAAACCCTAATTGAGTATAAAGGATGAATCTTTATTGTTTAATAGGTTAATTTGAGAAGTATTAACATGTTGAATATTAAAATAAAGTTTCAATCCGTTTTACATGAAAATTTGATTAATTTAGGGTTTTAATCTATGTATGTAGGATTATACATATAGAAACCCTAATTTAGGGTAAAAGAAGAAAAAACTTGGTTTATTTCGGATTAAGGGAATAAGTTGCTAAATAATGATCCTAAGTCTGTTAGGAGTATTAAAATGTGAAATTTAAGGTTATATGTAGTTTTGTTGAATTAGGGTTCATGATATTAAAAATGGAGGCAAAAGCCTAATTTCAAAGGAAACCTTAAAATTGGAATATAAATCTTAAGAAGCAAGATGCGTTTGGATAAATCTTGATAAAAGGAAGTTTGTATATTGATTTTAGGATTTCTATGCATTTTTTCTTGATTGTTTGGGTTTTCTCTACTTGGTTGTTTCTGTCTGCAAATATGCAATCACAGGTATGTGGTTACGCTTATGAATATCCCCAATTAGTTTTCAGAGGATTTCTGAAGTTTTCATCGGTGACTTGAATTAAACTGTTGCATGAATTTAATTCATGCAAACTATAATGTGGATATGACTATCACCTAGGATACATGCCTACTAGCTCAGATCCTAGTCCCCTCTGTAGCTTGATAGATTGACCTAGTGCATGGCTACCTATGGGGTAGGTCCATCAAGTCATTGGATGACTTAGTACATGGCTACCAATGGGGTAGGTCCATCAAGTCACCATGAGTCAGGGACTGGGCTACCTTTGGGTAGGGCCATGTGACTCCGCAACCCTAAGTATTGGATACTTGTGAGGTAGGGCCATGGGGGTAAGGATCTACCATATGAGAGAGGCAGTATCCAAGTCTACTGTAGGGATAGTACAAAGATAGGGGATAGGTAAGGATTGAGTAGTATTGCTTAAAACATAATCTTGGTTGTTAAATGATAATTGCTTGATTATGTTGTTACCCTAGTTGCACAATTTTTGTATTGCCCCACATACCAATATAATCCATTATATTGACCGACGTTTTATTTGTCGGTGATTTAGGTACAAAATCCCAAAAGGACAAACAATAAATTGGCATATTATGAATCCATGAATTATTGTTCAAGTAGGATTAGATAGAATAGTTTCAGTGGTGGATAAAAGTTTAGTAATCCCAAGTTTTAAAAATGTATGCAAAGTTATATTTTATTACATCCGTTCAGTATTGTCTTGGTAGAATTTCATAACTATTATTGATTAGTTGTCGAACATTTGATCCGGAAATTGGGATAATGACTTTGACCTCTTGGTCTCCCTTAATTGGGGGTTATCGGGAGGCGAGGTCGTTACATAGTAGTTATAGAGTTTGATGTGTGTATGTATGAAAAACAGAGTTTCCATACATAGTTGGAGTTGTAGTTTGACAGATGATGTCAATGTTATCCCTGTTCTCAAAACATGATTGAGTTGATCTTGAAATTAATCAACATGGCTAGAGAGAATGTTAGAGTGATCATTTTTTGATAGATAATGTCTTGGATTTTAAAGATTCATGCTCAATACAGATGAACTCAGGATGAATTCTTTAAGTTTAGGCCGACCTGGTTCCCAAGTTTGAAATGAATGTATGAGGGAGTTGGGTGCTAAACCATGACTCAACAAAGAGTGAACTTAGTAGAAATTGATCCCAATCTGTCTAGGATCATCCCAATATAGTTGGAATTAAATCTTGCATCTCAACTTGGTGTTGGTGCTAAATAAGAGAATTGTATGGGGAATATTATTAATATGTTGTCTTTGGTCCTTCTTGACTAAACTCAGGGCATATTGAATGAATTTTACCATAGTAAGACCAACATGACCCATGCTGGTGTAAGTTTATGTGAAGGAGAAGAACCAAGACTTGAAGTGGTCAAACTAGAGTTTAACAAGGTGAAGTTCGATAGGATAAAGGGAATTCACCTAAGTTCCGATGGATTTACTCAAGTTGTAGAGATAGGAGATTTTGAGACCTAAGAAGAGTATATCTTGAGTTAACAAATGGAGGCTGAGTTGAATGTGAATATCTTGGATCAATTGTTGTCTATGGTATCAATATTTCATTGCTTGATGAGGTGAATCTGGGCCAAATTACATATACCATTTTCATAGTCATGTGTGTTGTTTAGTAGAGACAATGGATGTGTTGGTCTTTCTAGATATAGATAGTTCGAGACTACCTTCAACATTAGGTTATACCCCCTTTCTTCCTATTTTTGAGGTTTTTTTTAGTATCATCAAGATAGGAATCTCAAGGAAGATCAAACCTCCCTAACTTTCAAGAATGCAAATATGTGGTAGATCATGGAGGACAACCTTAATTTAAGTGTAGATCTTTTGTTTTCCTTCCATTCTTCATCTTCTATCATATTCCTTAGCTCCAAGACATCTTCTCATGGGTGCATCTAGAGGACAAAAAATTCCTTGATCTACCCTTATTTATTTGTTCATTTTGTAAGATAAAAGAAGGAGATGATGCATTGGAGGTTACTAGCTCCCGTGTGATTCTTTCGAGGTGTGATAAGATCATTTTGTTGTTGAATGGCGGTTAGGATGAAAAGATAGTGGAAACTAGATATCTTCTTTCTAGAGATTGAAGAACATGTTTTTTTGGTAAGAAACTAGGAAAGTTGCCCCCTTCCTCCTTGTTACACACATGCCATGGAATATACACAATTAATCAAAAGTTTGAATCACAATACTTGCAAAAGATTATAAAATTAGGAATAAAATCCACATTTTTCCTAGAGAATAAAAATCTTACAATCTAGTGTATGCTTTTCATTGCTTACATGTATCATCTAATAATCTCTCACCCTCAAGATAGAACTTTGGATGTCTCTCCTTTATTGAATGAACATTATAAGGATGTTAAAGGACTTAAACATAACTAAAATTTTTTCTCACCCTAAGGCACATTTGAAGAATAGAATGACTGATGATTTAACCCAAATGTCAATTCAACTATTTTAGTGAATTCAAGAAGGATTCATAAGGGGCAAAAAGTCACTTAACCCTAATGCTATATTATTTACTTAAAATGGATAACAACTAGATAATCATCTTCTATCCTTATTATTATTGAAATTTATATGTCATACTAACCTTAGAGAATCCAAACCGATGCAAAAGTTTGAAGATTTTTTTTCTAGTTCAATATGTAATAGGGTGTGGAAGTGAACTTTACTCTCAACTTGGGAGAGATGATGGATGTCTGGTCAAATATACATGCACATGAAAACACAAGATACGTTCCAACTAAATGTGGGTATGGATAACGGTGCTTTGGAATCTTATTTCAAATGTGAGCTTTTACGTAATAGAGGGAAACCTTATCTGGTGTTGGTCACACAATGGGATATTTTCCTTCTAAATGAATGCACTATACTTTTGTTTCATTCTCAGGGGTCTATATTCCACCCCGTCGACATGTATGACAAGATTCATCATGAGTGACTTCACCACAAAGAGCACATTCATGCCTTAAAAAGTTTTGAAAAAATGCAGTGACTTTCAACTTGATTCCGATAAGCGAGTGTGTTGTGGGATTTTCCCCTACTCTCATTCAAATTCTAATCAAAGGAATGCAATTTGGGCCCTAAGATTTGGGATCACGTTGGAGAAACATATCCACCCACCATGATTCCTTCTCTTCCTACTGATATATGCTCAAAAAAATACAAAGTACATCTTCCTTACAAAAGCTTCATTAGTCTACTAGAGGTGTCTTTTCGAGCATTTCTCATATATTATATGCACAAAATTGCTTTTTTGTTACAAATTTCATTGATCTTGTCTTTCAAGCTTTGGGATTTGTCGATACTCAAACTTTGAGATTTTCTAATGTGGTTTCCTAATGATTTAAGCCTAAAAATTGTTAATTGAAGATATAAATGAAGCAAGTATAGATATGTGATCAAACTCAAAATTTGGAACATAATTAGCAATGGGTTGTGGGCATAACCATAGACACAAAAATCTTGACAAAAAGTACTAAAGGTCAAAATGGAGTGGGATTTAACGATACAAATGTATAAAATCCTATAATAATATCATGAGGTGTGTCAAGATGCAAAAAGATGATTCAAACACAATGCTCAAAATATCCAACCAACCATTAGAAATTTTGACTAGGTTCTTCATCATATATCTATATAATTGAACAATCAAATTAAGTGACCAGGTCTCCAATTGAAGTGACAAAACACAACACTATGCCTCTCATGATTAGTTGTCATTTTTTACCAAATATCAAATTACGTCAATGGGAAGGCCGTTGACTAGGATGTATATCCAACTCATGAATGTCTCATTTGAAATTACCTTGTTTGATGTTGTCACTGGGGTCTAAAAATAAGGTACTGCCATATCATAGTGCCCAGATATTCAACGACATCCTAAACATGCAAATTAGGGTGCAAACCCCACTTGAAACTCTCACACATAGCCACAAGAACCAAAGTTTGGAAACATGGTTATCAGGTGTGTACCCTACCTTGAGATACTAAATCCTTCTTCAAATTGACTAGATGTTTGGAAATATATTATCAAACAAAACATTTATAAGAAGGGGCACCTATTGAATCCACTCCCCCACTTTCTCACCTACCTTGAGCCCACCAAAGTGTAGTGCATTTTCACCAAGAATGCTCCAGAAGGTGGGGAACATATCTATTAGGCACCCCATATTCCTTGCACTTTTACATTGATCAATAACCTCCATGTCACATACGAAACCCCACATCAAGATAAAAAAGAAGCGATGCTTCCTATCATTCACCCTTCACTCCTAGCCATCCCATGTTGACCAATCAATTCCACATCACCTTGAAACTACTCTAGAAGGCTCTGAAAATTGGAGTGTCTATTAGAAACATGCCTCACACTTCTTTCCTTGACCAATTTGGCTAGATTGTTCTCAGAAGACTCTAGAATGGCCCCAACTTCCTATCTTATGTCTGTCCACCTTCCATCCTATTTCAAACATCTAAAAAATTTCAATCCACACCCTAACCCTAGGAACTTCCCTAGGAACAATAAGTATATCACTAAAACACTAATTATAGGGCCTAGTAGGTTCCTCAACCCTAGAGTGAAGTTTTAGGAGGCTACACTTTTGATTCATGATGGCACTATCTTGGGGGATGATATCTCCATGCTATCATTTGCAAAAGGTTAAACTTTTGAGATCTGAGACCAAGACACTAGACTACTAGTGTGGATCTACCCCATGAGAGAGCATATTTTATTTCCTCCTCAACAATAGTCAAGTGAGGTATAGAAATGGACTAGCTACAATGCAATACATCCTCTTCCTCCCCCTTTTCCATAATTATAGTAGCATGAGGATATGTGCACCTATGTTGATGATCACCCATATAATTTTAATAAAACTAACATCTTTTTGTTTTATTGTTATTCTCACATATCCTCCTTCTCCCTTCTCCCCCATCTTTTCCAACCCCTTATTGGTGCGAGGACATGAACATCGTGGGTTTTTTGATACCCTATACACTATTTTTATTTCTAATACATTATTTGTAGTAGGTTTGTTCTCATTATCTTCATTGTATCTTGCACACATAAGCCCCATTCTAATGAAAAAAATACCATAACTCTACTAGGATTTACATATCTCAATGACATCATGGGGTTTCCTAATGCGTTGACCACACCTAGCTATATGCCTTACCCTTTTTTATGTGGCTTTCCTTATTTCCCTTATCCACCCAATTTCCCGATGTGGGCATCTTTGATAGTTTTTGTCATTACCATAGTGGAGACTCAGTTGGGAAATTGGCATAAAAACTATTGATTGCCATAGTGAGGCTCATTTTGTTTTTCTCTTTTGGGTTTATCGTGAAGTATGTGTTCCTCTCATGCACTCTATAATTTATTTTATTATATATATATTTTTTATTTTATGACTTTTTTGTGAGGGTTTTGTCCTTGAACATGCCTCTATTGGATGTATGATAGGCCTAAATCACACGTCCAAAATGGAGTGGATCTAGAGTAGTCAGACTCTTAGGTTTATAATCTGACACTCAGGCCCTCACAACTATTATATGAGGTCGAATGTAGTATATCGGGGTCGAACAACAAGGACAAGAAACGATAAGTGATAAGAACATAAAATCTTATCTTAGATACACCAATCGAGTAGGTAGATTAATAAGGGGTTCCCTATGGAATGATGTTACTTCAAAAAAAACAAGTAAAAAGAAAGATAAAGAAGGAAAATAAGAGAACAAAGCAAACAAACATGTGGTAACAAGATATGGATGGGAACTGGGATTGGGCCTCACCTACTAAGATCTCTCACCAACATGTAGTACTCACACCCCTTGTATACCCTTAGTAAGATTACAAGAAATCATCATATATGTGTATTTCCTTCTCTCTTGAGCTTATTCTAGATTTAGATTATAAGGTTTTCTCTCTAGTGAGATGGCAAACAAACAATCACAAAGATGACCATATGTTCAAAAGCTTTAACATTCCAACATTCTCATGCATTCATGTAATACCAAAATACTTAGATAAGGCTATTTCTACTCTTTTGAGGCACTAACAATAAAACATCACAAGATGGTAGCCAATCATGAAAGTGAAGCATTAAGACCAAGAAAAAGGAGAAAATCTTTGCTAAGAGGATATATATTCAAAAGGATGTAAGTATGTACATGTTGGGAGAGCCTTAGTGGCTCCTCCCAACACAAGCAACACGTTTAGACACTCATTTTGATGAGTAGCATTATGAGGTTACAAACAGACAAAGACATTGAGTGTTGTCTGATGAAGGAGATCTAGGAACAGAAGGAAGAATGACCTAATGAAGAAGGGTACCAATAGATACACCAACTATGACCAGGCCATGGCCACAACTGATGGTTCAGTTCTCTTATTCGTGGATGAGTGCGGTGGTGTTAATGATCTCCTCTTCTTCTTCCTTTTGTCGAAGGAAGACTCAAGGGAGAGTTGGGGTATACGGGTGGATATATAATAGTAGGGCTGGTGGAATGTCGTCCTCCTTTCTTGTGAACCAGTGGTGGTGACAATCAAGTAGTGATGAGATCCTTGTCTGGTGGTGTCTCCGCATCTATATCATAGTGCAATTTCAAAGACGATGTGCATGACTACCTTCATGTAGCTCATGGTCCAATAGTTACAAGTGTTGGCTTGTGGTCCATTACTTGTGCCCCAGGCTTTCCCATGTACCGTCCTTAGGCCACATGTCTAACGACCCTAAGTGATAGCTCTATCAGAGCCACCATCGAATGGTGGCCACTGAATGATGGATGTTGGCTGGTCATCGGGTGGTGGTCACAGGTGCGTCGTAAGGTGATGGATGTTGATGGACCACCAGGTGATTGTCACTGGCAGACAACCGGGTGATGGTCACCCAGAGACCATTGACTATTGTCCGATGGTGATCCTATTGTTGGGCCACTGAGTGGAATTTGGTGGTGATGGACCGATGGTAGAGACCATCGATTATCATGCAGTGGTGGTCCTTCCCCCTAGGTAATGCACTTCTTGTCCTTTTTAAACCTATATGTGACATCATTTCCATCCTCAAAATAGAGTAAAGAATGTATATGTAAAGTATGAGGGAAGTGAATCTAAATTTGCCTAATAGTAGGTAACCCAAGGATAAAAACAAGACATATAATATCAAATAAATTGGATGTTACCAACTCCCCCAATCTTAATAGTCTATCAAGCATAAAATGACTTATGAGGGATTTATTGATTATTGTTTTAGTGAGTGCAAAAAAATGTGATAATGTCAGCCTCAAGTCAATATTTATGCATTGGGACAAGAGGTTGTCGACACTCAAAATTCTCCCTCTTAGCTTGGAGTTGCAGTACTCATATTGCTCGCTATGACCTTCTTCATGAGAAAGTTTCCCCCTCATGATGCACTGATGATCCTTTTGGAGGATGTACTTGTGCAAAGTTCTTGCAGAGGTAGCTTTCACAACCAACTTTTATTCTTTTGGATCTCCTAACCATTGTTCTTGGGTAGACTAAGGATGTAGTGTTTCCTACATTTGTTAGGTTTTCTCAACCATTTAAGCTACCTTAGAGACAGTGCTATCTGAAAGGGCCCTATTGTAGTGTCATGTGGTTCTGCGAGGTCCCCTTTGAAATGAAGGTGTGTAAAAGTTGGCTTCCAGACTCCACTACCAGGCACAACATATCTGCATTCATGAGTGCATCAATACACATGCCAGGAAGAGTCCTTCAATATCTTCCCAGGCACAACTGTCATGATTTTATTCCTCTCAGATTTTATGCATGCTCACATGATTTGGGATGATAGGATTTTGGAGAAAGTTGGGCTGTCATGCCTCTTTTGATCCCAAAGAGGGAATTTTAAAACTAAAAGCGGTAGTTGTATCCTTGTTTTCTAGGGTTATGCACTTTCCTACCTGTATTTGGGTTCATGGTGTCAATTAGAAGTGTAATAGGCTGAGTCCTCCTTTCTTTGAGATTTCTTCTTGGTTGACTAACACACATGTTGCCTCTACATTATCTCAGAGTTAGGATGATGTTAAGACATTATTACACTCGATTTTTTTAAGTAGATTAAGAAGCCCGATCTTTCATTCTTGAAATAATTATGCTAAGACCTAGCCTGATTACAAAGAAGTCTAAGATTTGGTGTTATGACACAATTCTGGAAAATTGGATTCAAAAATTTCCGTTTTAGGCTACCTGTACATGAAGATTTTAGAAATAATATTTATATACATGAACACAAATCAATCCAAAATTTGGCCAATCCGGCCAAGCAAATCTTTTGAAAATCTTGTAAAAATATGTTAAGAGGGACACAATTCAAATATTTTCAGTGTAGAGGCGTACATGTTCGCATGTTCAGACCCTCCCCTAAAGTTATCTTCCACCCTCTCACTAGGGTGTCAAAGGATGAGGTCGGTCTAGGACAAGAAAATTATAGGTCATTATGTGTGATTGGCCTTTCTGAAGCAGGGATATTCAAGCATATTTTCCTCAGAGATGGTCGTACTACTCATCTTGATATTGTTCAATCTTCTAGTCTAACATAGCCATCATCTACATCCAGTAAAGTATGTAAAAGCTACATTCATTTGATAGTGGTTCTTTCCGTGGACACCAATGACATAATTATAGTTTCTCAAACTTGAGATTAGCCAAAATGTCATGGCCAAACATTCCGATCGGCTCTACAATATTATTTTCTAGTTGAGCGGCTTTTTCTTCAATGACACTATTAGTGGTTTTATGATATTTTGTTCGCTTGGTACTGTACATTGCATCGAAGCTGTTATAAAAGATGAATGTTTTGTTGATGATATCGACCATTATAAGTGCTCAACGTCCATCACGTAAGATTGGCATGAATATCCATCTTGGTACATTGTATTTTAAGTGCTCAATTAGCCATTGTAGCTCGCTTGAATCGTTTGACACAACATTTCCCACTCTGTCATAGAACACCATATAGACATTGGTGATATCATATGCCAGAATTAACTGACACATTGTCATGACATTGACCGTCATATAGCCTCCAATTGTCAATATATCGTAGAGGTCTGGGAGAAATATTTGTACATTTTCTCTTTCAAAAATAATGACAAAGACATCCTCCCTTGGTTGCAGTACATCTAGAAGGAATTTTACTTCTTCCATAGATAATCCTTAGCATGCTAGTTCATTGTAGTCCTTGAAAGTAGGAGTTATGACATCTATCAGTTGTAGTCCTTCTGGTGTGCTAGTATCCTATTCTTCTTCTTCTTCTGTTTGTACTTTACTTCCTTCGACGACATGTTCTTCTGGAGGTGAGGTTGCTGCTATGATGAGTTCAGTGAATGGGGGGATCGTAAGGGGTTCCTTTTGTGGTGGGATGGTTGTTGTTGTTTCAACTCTGTGAGGTGGTTCCCTCTTAGCAGGTATAGGAACTTCCACTGGATTTTTAGGGGCTGGTGAGGATGTTAAATTGGCAACATTGGGTGGTGGAACTAAAATGGGTGGGACAACATGTGCGGTCCTTCTTTCTATATTTTCTAAGGATTCAACTATAGCCCTGAGCTTTCTAAGATCCTCTCTCCAAGGTGTCTTTTTGGGTTGAAGAATGAGGGAGTGCATGCACCTTGGTATGTCTGCCATTTGTTTGTCATAAAAAATCTCCTATCATGAATGCTTTCTGTGATATATTTCCTTCACAGAGCATGGAAATATTTATTAGCAATCTACTCCATTAAGATTCCTATGTTTATTGTTTCAATTATCCTCACTTCTATGAAAGCACTATCCCCTAAATTTGATTTTTCCTGAGCGAAGATGTTGTCTATGGAAATTTCCTTCCAGCTTGGGTAATACCACCTGCTGACTCCTTTAATCAGTCTTTTTAAGGAGGTTGGGACCTCTTGTATCATTTTGTTCTCTAGCTTTTCAAAGACCTTTCTTTCACAAGGTAGGTCTTTGTCACTGATGTTATAAGTGATGAGTCTCCTTTCAGCAAGGTCAGCAACTGTGAGTAGCCAATGGTCGAAGGCCTTGAAAGTTAAGGTGATAAACTTTAAGGTTCTACTTTTTTCTAGGGCATCTTGCAACTTGTGGATATGTGTGGTATCACCTCTTTCCTTGAAGTGGTGGGCTGCTAGGTTGGATGTTGCATTAAAAGGAGGCCCCTCCTTATCTATGTACATGAACTCTTCGATTATCGTTCTGCATAGAATCTTTAAAAAGGCTCTTCTTATATTCACATGAGGTATAATGGCAGAATGTAGATTGTTTATTATCAGTTGGTACTGGCTGTTGTGGTAGATGATATCTCATCCTTATTTTTCATCATCCAGGATATCATCTAGGACATGTACATCATGAACCAACATCGATGTTATTGAGCTCATGTCCATGTTCACCATCATGCATGGCCAATGGGGGTGGTGCTGTAGGACTTGGGCCCTCCTCGGTAGGAGGGGTTACATGGGGGGTGGGGAACACAGGATGTTCCTACTTTTGTGGTACGTCAACAAACATGTGATCCATGTTGACAATATCCAATCCTGATATCTTTTTTTGATCTCAACCTCAAAAGAGATGGGTAATCCTCTTCCTATTATTGGTTCATCTAGAAGTATTTCCTTCATGAAGCTGTCATAGTCTTGTAGAGGGGCTAGAGCCTTGTAGTTGAATAGCGGATCGATCACGTCCATTACATCTTTAGTTGTTTCTTTCATCTCCCCCTTTCTTTAGGTTGTATGGTCCCAACATCATTCTCTCCCACTGTTTCCTCTGGTTCTGTGAGGATAACTGGTTCTGTGGGTTGAAGGGCACTCTGCTTTGGTAGTAATTTGAGCCCCTTATCCTCTTTGTTATTAGTTAAGTGTCATGGAGAGGCTGGGGATGTGGCTGTGTCATTTTCCCTGGCGTGCACTCCTTTGTTGCTGACGGATGCTATTGGATCCTCTTCTTCCAAAGGTAGTGTGCATCTAGAGGTGGCAACTTTTTTCTGGAGCACTTCTCGCCCTATATGCACCTTTTCTAACAACATGTGCTCCCATAAGTGAAAGTCTGCTTCTGATGCTGGTCCAATTGGGGATTTTTGTTGAACTTCAACATATGTGTTGATGGTTATAAGGGAGTCATCCTTTATTTTTGCCACCTCCTCTTACAGGTTCATATTATCTTCCCACAACTGATTGCATTCCTTTCATAGGGTGGCGAGTTCATTTGTCACCCCAAGTAGTGCTTGTACCACTTGTATTTGATTGGCAGCCAGCTGTTGCATCTAGAGAGGAAGGCCAAGAATGGGTTGAATGTCTATAGTCAGCTATTATAGATGCACAGTTAGTGCCAATAGGTTTGTAGTTATGTTAGAAAAAATTAAAGATGATCTCACAGAGGTTGTCAAAAAATCTTGACCTGTCTCCATGATTGTTTTTGCTGCTGTTGGCTTATGTCTCATCCTGACGACAAAGCTTACTTCATGTGCCTCTTCATGGACTTTAGAATATTCTTTGTGTCCTTTGCTAAGACGTGTGCTTCATTCTGGTTTTGGCACCTCTTTATTAGGGATCTTTGGTCCCTACTTTCTTTCTACATAAGGCTTAGTTATTCTACCTTCTTGTTCTTCTTCTTTGGTAGTTGGATTTACCTCTACCACACCAAGGTTGGCTTCCCTTTCTTTAGGTGCAACCACTTCTTGATAAGTGACCATGATAGGTCTCCTTGAATTTTTTTGCTTCTTCAGTTTCTAGGTCTATGACTCTCGGAGAGGTGGGATTCTTTGCTAGTTTCTCAAGAATTTACATCAGGACCCATTTCCTTATCATTTTTTTTTCCACCTCCTTTGATTTATTGCTTGATTTATCTGTTGGTATGCTAGTGCTTGCACCTTTTCTAGATATAAGTCTTGGGATATAAGTCTTGGTCTGCTGGTTCTTATATCCAGGATGGGAAGTAAGAGTTTTTTCCTATAGAAATGATAGGCGTACCGCTGTTGTGTCCTTGCCAGGATATTTGCTGTGAATAGGTATCATCCGTCCACCCAAGTATCTCCTCCTGGCCATAGGAAATACTTCAGCTTGCTGGGGTACCCTATATGGTGTGCAATGTACGTTATTACCCCCATGTAGAAGTCTTGAGGGCCATCTAGTCCCATTGCTACAACTATCTTATCAATTTAATTTTTTCCACATTGACGACTTTTCCTACCATTAGACTCCACATGATATGGAGGTCTAATCTGGTCATGTTCCCAGTGTTAGATCTGAAGATCAGGGAGTTTATGAAATTCTTTTGCACTACTCTCATGAAGCCTGAGTGCATTATTGCGGCCTTTGATTGGCCAGAGCTATATTTTGAATCTCTTGAGAGCCTTTCCCATGTATTATCAATTGCAAAGCCCTTCACATCCTTGTCCCCCCGTGCCTTGTTAGCATGTTCTGCTTTCTCCTCAGAGTCAGTGAAGATTGAGTTTATCCACTTCTTTGTAACAATGTAATCTTTCTTCATGATTCTAACTTGAAGTTTATAATCACATCCTCACTCTGAGACTTCTTTTTCAGTCATGGGACGCTTCTTAATAGAAGACATGAATTCTTGCATCAGATCATCGTGAGAATTCATAATAGTGAAGCATATTTTGTATATCCCTAACTATTTAAAGCTTTGTTTCACCCTCAAGTATATGCCTAGTTGTTCTAGGGTGCTTAGGTCTCCATATCTTGTCACCTTATATTTCTTCCTCTGGAACATGTCACACCATATTTCATGGTGCTCTTCATCTCTAGGTACCAGTTGATTTTTAGTTTGTTCTTTTCTGCTGACCTGTGCTGGTTGTCTTGGGATGCTAGCAGCTACAATTGGTTTAAGAGTGGTGGCT
The DNA here is from genome assembly GCA_963693085.1 of Alisma plantago-aquatica. Taxonomy (NCBI): domain Eukaryota; kingdom Viridiplantae; phylum Streptophyta; class Magnoliopsida; order Alismatales; family Alismataceae; genus Alisma; species Alisma plantago-aquatica. The sequence goes on along the minus strand of OY856414.1, from coordinate 224,931,309 downwards.
TGAACTATTGCCCTTTCCTCATATGACTTGGCTACTTTCTTGGGCCTCTCCTGATCAACCTGTGATGTACGTTTTTTCCTTGGATTCTGTACATCCTCAGATGGGGTGTAATCAGAGACTTCAATCCCTATTTGTTTGTCTTCCTCTTCTAACTCCTCTAGGATTGGTTAAAGCAAGAAATTCACTCTATCTTCTTCTAGCCTATCCTTGATGCTTTCTGGAGTGGGTTCTCCATGTTGTTCTATGTATCTCACATGTTCAAATTTTAGTTTCTCCATTGTCTCTATCTCCTCTGTGGTCATTGAGGCTCTCACCTGGTTGGTGTATTTGGACTCATGCACTTGGATCTTGTCCAACTTTCCTACCATCTTATGCTTGTGGATACACTAAGTATCTCTAGCTAGATTAATTAGGTGGGTAAAAGGAAATGGAAATTTGTTACGTTGTGGATTGGCAGTTTCTAAGTAACAATTTTTGCTAAAGCAATCAATTTGAGTACTAACAACCAAAGGGAACAATAGGTGATCAAAACCACAAAACAACAACCAAACATTACCACAAATGGTCCTCACTGGTTGTTAGTGTCAGAAGCTAACAATTGGTGGTACAACTAATGTAAGAATTAGAGAAACAAACAATGGTGGGCACATGTGATGATTATGGGAAATAGGCAATGAAAAGAACAATCAGTGGTTCCGCTCAAGTGATTGCAAGATTCCATGGATAGATATGATGGGGTACCAAACAAGTGATGGCGGGGAAGGATAAGTGACAATCAATGGATCAAGGTCGATGGGGTTTTACTAGTCGGTGATGGCGAAGGGGTCGAGCCAATTAATGGTTCGAACAACTAGTGGCAGGTAATTAGATGATGGTAAACAAATGGTGATTGCAGAAAGGGAAGTGGTCAGAGCAAGTGAAGGCTCAACCAACAACAACAACTGAAGGTTGGTGGCAACCTGGATGAACACAAGTCAGTGATCAGAATAGTCATTGGTGAGGAAGGAAGGTTAGGTTAGGGCTATGGTTCCACCAGCCGGTGGTCGGAACAATCGATGGTGATGCCAAACAGACGGTGGCGGAGTTAGTGACTAGAATGAATGATGAAGAGACAACTGATGGTGGTAAAGGGCCAGCTGATGGTGGTCACCAAACAATGGTCGGTAATGTCCTAGATACTCCCCAAAGTTGGTGATTGGTTGTCGATGATTTGGAAAGGTCAGAAAGAAGGAAGGTGAAGAAAGCTAAGATGATGGGGCAAGGTGTAACATACAAAATACCAGGGTCTTTCCTGTAATTTACCCACTTTTGAACTTTTCTTGGCCTTATAGTCCATTTGGACCTTTTTCATAAATTTCCCTTGTTTTATATTCTTTTTGGACTCCTTGTGCAATTTGAGCACAACTCAATGTTTAAATTACCTTTTTACCCCCATTTATGATAATGAAGGGGTGTTTGCACAAATAACCCAATTAAGGAGATAAGTGAAGGTTAATAATGTAATTTGGTCATTAAGTATGGATATAAGTAGATAATATTAATTTGGAGCTTTTTGGATAAATATATTAGTAATAATGTGCATTTGAATTAATTATGAGTATATTAACCTCTTTATTTTCTCTCTCCTCTTAAGTGGATAACATGTGTGAAAATGGGATAATATGGTGAGTTCTTTCTCTTGAAATAATTAGGAGATGTTTTCCTCAAAATATTACTCCCATATTTCAATTAATTAGTTTTCCATATTATTTCACCTCTTTTAATATATTAATACATGTAATAATGGACAACATATGAGTTATGAGCCTTAGTGAGCATAAATACGAAATCTAATTATATAGAATGATGCTACACTTTAATGTGAACATGTGGTCCAAATTTGGTGGCTTTTGGACTTCGTTTGACCCTTCAAATCCATTTTATAAGCTTTTAATAAAGTATAACAATGGGATTTTAATTGATTTCATTTGAATGACTCTGTAACGCTATGATTTGGTTGATTCATCTGTCACACGCCCCCAACCCGATCCAACGGCTCTGACTTAATCTATTTTCTTTATCTGATGGCGCTGACACCATCTTCAATCTCCATCTTCTCGTGGGTCACTGAGCAGTGGCAACAACAGTGTACCTCAGACCCGTCCTCACACCCTCCTTCACCGTTTAGCCCGATTCTGCTTCCATTGGCTCTGTCTCCCGCCGCCGGTTTGAATGAACCATAACTCATCACCTACCTCACGGTTTGGGCGTAACGCCCAACCTGGGCTACCTCCTCCTCTTCGCCAGGGAGTTGCAGAGTAAGCTCTGGCCCTCCCGGAACCTATTTAAAGTACCTCCTAACACCCTCGGGCCACCACCGTTCTTCCACCTCTTCCAATTTAGCCTGAAGCATCTCCTAGCTACTCGTCCTTCTCCACCTTCCTTTCCGATGACCTCGACTAAGGGTTGGCACATCCGACCACCTCAGGCCAATTGGATTCTAGGTAAGCAACTCCATCACCCTACCTTTCCCCTCTCTACTCTCTTTTTGTCTTGAGGTAGCCCCAAACTCTGGGTCCTGTAGACCAGGTTCTCAGCTGCCGTCGGCACCCACTGCTGTTGAGCGTTAGTACATCTCCGCCTCTGAAAAATGATGCTTTGGATCACCCCGACTCCGCCAGTTTGCTGATGACCTTATCTGGGGTCTTTCTTCTGGTTTTCAAGCCTTTCAATCGATTTTGTTTTCCCATTTCTTCTCCCCTATTTTTGATGCATCGACAACCTGTCCTAGGGCCACGTTGGTCCTTTCACGTTCACATGGGTGGCTTTCAACCCAGAGACTCCCCGCGGTTCCACTCGACTGATTTCCTCAGCCAATACAACCTCAACACCCAAGTTGGTTGATCGCAGGTGAAGCGCTGGAGAAAGCCTCGCGCCATGACCTTGGCTGGAAGAAGCCAGGTCGTGGAATGACCAAGAGAGTCACCCACATGCAATGTAATGATTTGCAATGTAGGGGCAATCTCGTAATTGCACCCTGAGTATTGTTTCTCGCTTGCATGATTTGGTTACATACGAATGATAGTACTGCCCTCGATGTTTTAAACGAATTTCATTTTATACGCAAGGGTAGTTTGGTCATTTCATCTATTATTTACAACGAATTACATTTTGATTTAAATAACTGTCACGCTATGGTTTCCTTGCAATCTGATTGGTCAGATTTACTTAATTCATAGTAAATCGATCCATGGTCAGAAAAATGCAAATAAATAGTCGATGGAAAGGATTTTTAATGTAGAATTCGATTTTGAAGTTTTTGAGTCCAAATTATGATTCCTTTTTTGAAGTTTTCCTTGAATTCCTTTTTAAGTGTATAAATGTTCTAAAATACATAATTAATCCATTTTAACTCCAAATTGTAAAATAAAATATGTTTTATTAATCAGGAGAATATGAATAATCATTTGGTCAAGGTTTTGAGTCACAAATCGAGTTTTGGTTTTGAAGGTAGAAAATTAGGTTTTTTCCCTATGCTTTATGTCTTTATATATATTAATACATGTGTAATTATGTAACTAGGGAAAATGGAATGGTGATACAATCAGATTGGTGAATATGAAGGTAAATAATTAAAACAGGTATGTGGCTCCTATGTATGTGAATCATATTATATGAATCCTATCAAAGATGAATGTGAATGTTTATTGTGCAAACTACCCATCCTTCAGTTGAGTCTTTTCCAACCCCACAATCATTATTGTGCAAGCCTTGTTATCCTTCTAATTGCATTTATTGGCTCTTTACTTATTTTATGCTTCTAATGCCATTGTGGCTCATTCATTTGAATTATATGAATCTTTCTACTACATATGTTGCCTCATTTACTTGGAAAAGCTTAATCTTGCTATTGCCTATGTTGGCTCATCTTTTGAAATACTTGGAAACATTGTATAATGTTGTTGCTTTGTTGGCTCCTTTATTTCTTGGAGTTCTTAGATATTGTTGTTTCCTATGATGGACTATTTATTTATTTATTTCTTGGGTTTTATTCCCAATGCTATGTTGCAATCTTGTTATATTTCACTCTACTGCCAAGTGAATGTTTATGCATGATATAGTTATTGGCCAATTGACAATGTAGTGTACATGAGTACAAACCACCCTTAGGGCACTGGGGTTTTAGTCCCCCTACCATTTTATATATTAGGCACTGGGGTTTTAGTCCCCCTGCCATTGGTGAGGTCCGATAGGTGCCTCACCCTACATTGAGAGGATTTTGAGTCATAATTTATATTCATGCAAATGTGATAATTTTTTATATTTAAATGTGGAAGTTTTCAAAAATCTTATTTACTCATTTGCCTCTCACTTCTTGAAATTCCTTAGTGGAATATTTTTTTATGAAATGCTTAACTTTATGATTTCCCTTTATCCTATTATTGACACATACCTTTTATCTTTCTCTTCCTGGATGACCCCAACCATCCAGGCTAGGATCAGAGTGCGCATGGAAGCTTGGTGAACCTAAGGCTAAGTATAGGATAAGAAGAAAAGGAACATATACCTTGCTTGGACATAGTTGCCTTATATATATTAAGTTGTTTTGTTTGGAGATAATGTTGTATTAGTCTAAGTCTTCCTCTACCTAGATCCTTGTTCTTGTATAAATATGTACCCCATTTGGGAAAAATTTTGTAATGTAGTCTTTATACATTTTGAATAAAGTCAAGATTTAAATTTCCGCTGCTACACAATTGATGATTTTGGTTGCCATGGTTTATAGTAGAGACTTGGTCTTTACATAAGGCCAGGAAAAACTGAAGTTTTAAGGATCCCCTTGTCATTGGTGGTTGGAGCTTCTTTTCATATGGATGCTTGGCTTTCTGGAGGACTAGAGGCATCTCTCTAGTATTCTCCACTTGATCAGAGATGCTTGCATCTTGCTCAGTGCTCAAAGGTGGGGAAAAAGCTCTTCACCGATCTGGTATCCTCTGTTGCTTCTTCTAGGGTTTATCTTGGTTGCTCAGTAATTTGGTAAAAGGGGAAGGTGATTAGCACTACAACAAACATTAACATCAGCTGCCTTTCAGAAATGCCACTAAAAAAAGCTAGTAAATAGGTTTAGCGGCATTTTTTGATATTGAAAAAATGCCTCTAGTGCCAATGCCACTAGGAAGATAGTGGCTTAAGTTGTAAAAGACACTAAAGGTTTGTCTTTGGTGGCTTCGAATAAATGCCACATAAAGGCCACTAAACCATCATTTGGCATTTATAGAAAAGCCATTATCCATCATTTGGCTTTTATACAAATGCCACTATTTTGTATAATGTTTTTGTATAAAACAGTTTTGATTGAATGTAGTGGCTTATGAAAAAAGCCACAAATGACATACTAGTTCTGCATTACTAATTTTTTATGGATTTTAGTCAGTCAATTTGTAGTTCATGATCAAGTTTTCTAATTGAATGCCAACTGAAGTCAAACACATTCCAGAAGTATTGAACTTTTTTATTTATAATCAAATGACAATTACATGGGGAGGACATTTTACCTTGACCCTTGTATTGAATACAACAACATCACATATGCCTATATATGGTACATATTGTAGACCTGAACACTAACTGGATAACAACTCATTTTGCACTTGGAGACCCCCAAAGTAATACAAACTCATTTTCTTACAAAAACATACAACTCCATTCTAGAATTCCAAGTGGTTGTGAGCTTCTACAGGAGTAGACCAGCTACACTGCAATGAAGGTTCATCCTTCTTCTCAGATGCAGTGATTGCATTACGACCATATGGTCATCAGATTCCTCAGCAGGTTATTCCTTCTTTTCTTACACCTTGGCAGTAGAAGCAGCAGGTGCAGTTGCATAGCCTGAAGCAGCAAGGGAAGTAACAACTGCAAACTTGCTAGGATCCTGTAATGAAGTGAGCAAAATGTTGAGCAATTGCATGCAAATGTAGACAAAAACACTTACAGCACTAGCATGATGTTAAGATAGTATCAGGGAAGATAGCACCATTGCCAAATTTATCAATAAGGTCATCTTCAGTAAGGTGAAGGACCTCAGGGCTGAATACAGATCCACTGTCATAAACTGACAGCACAACCAGTCCATATGAGAAGGGCCTGATGCCGAGCTTGGCAAGAAGGGAAACCTCAGAAGAACCTACCTTTTCACCTTTCCTAATAAGTTCGACAATGGTGATAATTTCAATTGTATCATTCACATTATGTCAGCTGAATAGAGTTTGCCATGCAGTAAAGCTGTAGACATTCAGCTAAGCACACAACTAAGCACATGATAAAAAGGGTGCAAAGCTGACAATCTTGACAATTATGTAAAAAGAAAAAGATGGTTATCAAACTCAATGTCGTCCATGGTTCTCATAAAACTATTGTCTATACATAATAAGTTGAAAGATTTTAGTAAGGTAAGAAAGCATATAATGATTAATAAGAGCAGAACCTGGTGAAGGCCTTCATGTTGTTATAGATAGATCTACCTTTCCAACTGCAGTAACTATTGTACTAAAGTTATCATCAGCAAGAACCATGTCTGAAGCCTCCTTGGTAACCTGGACTGACACATAAAAAGAGAAGAAACAATCATTATCGATAATAATTACTAAAAGACAAGAAGATAGATATACAAATGGACATATAGTGAATATACTTACCTCAGTTCCAGCAATTCCCATGGCATTACCAATGTCTGCCATTTTCAGAGCAGATGCATCATTGACACCATCACCAGTCATGGCAACCACCACATGTAATAAACAACTAACAGCAAAACATGCAAGTTGATTATGTAGATCAGCAGGAGGCTTCAGGACTTCAAATCTATACTAACGTGGCCACCAGGAATAGATTCACTATCCCCTGATAAGCTAGAAGAGTTTCCAGAACAGATTCACTATCCCCTTCAATTGAAAAAAAGCAAAGTGAAGTAGTGAAATATACCTTATCCAGGAATCCTTAAAACAAACCAAAGCAAAACTAGAAACCAATGTTGTCTAGGCTGCAATACATCAAGAACATGTAAGCATGCACCATTTTGTTGGATTGCATGTAAGACCAATTCCAGGGTGAGGAATCCTATCTTTGAGTCCTAACAGCAGCTCTATACTTGGAGATTAAAGGCCAATCACAAGAGTTGAGATGAAGCCTTTCACAAGAGATGATATGACAACCTTAGCTCTCGACAGTGGGCTTTAATCTCCAAAAACATGCCTTTTTGAGTCCTAACAGTAGATTTGTACTTGGATATTTAAGGTAATTCTCTATACATGATCTTCGCAAAGGATCCTTACCATAGTTATTGGCTTTTAGGGCCTGCATCACAACCACATGTTACATAAATGGTATTATTGTAGATGTTGTTTTAACAATTAAGGGAACATGGAGGAACCAATATTACTAAGAGTACCCATTATTTCTTGAGGCTTCTTCCTTGAATATTTAACCAAAGTAGAGTATGGAAATGTTGAAAATGACTTGTTGTACCATGGAAATGTTGAAATTGACTTATTTTACCTCTATAGAGAAATTAGGACGCATAGAAGCATGCGACTAAAATATCTCAGTTACATTTCAGACATCTTAATAGCCTAAATATTGAGTAATCATAGAAGCTCAACCACAAACCATCTTGAGGCGAATCACCATAGAAAAATATGTTGTGTAAATCTCACACACAAGATTCCAAAATCACTACTCATAGCTAAAAACCACTTTGGCTAGGCTGCAATACTACCTTAGATACTACTTTTAGATACTACTTTGGCTAGGCTGCAATACATCAAGAACATGTAAGGATGTACCATTTTGTTGGATTGCCTATAAGACCAGTTCCAGGGTGAGGAATCCCATTTTTGAGTCCTAACAACACCTCTGTTCGTGGAGATTAAAGGCCATTCGGAAGAGCTGAGAAGAAGCCTTTCACAAGAGATGAGCTGACAACCTTAGCTCTTGAGAATGGCCTCTGATCTCCAAAAACTGGCCTTTTACGCAGTGACATGTTGTTTTTTGTGGAAGGCACAAAATGCACAATTCTTTAGAGAAATATTGACTTAGTAAGCTATCATGCAACATGTGATCAAGTTATGAAAGAAAAATTTACAGAGAACTATTGACATAGGAAGAAAAAAAAGGCATTCACATTCAGTAGGTCAAAACAAAATATGTTGTGTAAATGTCACAAACAAGAAGGTAAGACACTGCTCATAGCTAAAAGAAAATTAGGATTGTCATTTGGCAACATTGTCTATGACAATGGACATGAAACAACAATATCTGGATCATTATGTACTAATAAAAAAGTGGACCAAAGAAACACAACTATAGCTTTCATCTCTCTACACAGTATCCAAGAATGCAATTATCTATCTTTACACTTCATGACCTGCAACAAATGGAAATGACTTTACATACTAGTTTTGTTTTCAATTATGTCATATTATAAGCAATACTATATGCTCACTTTGAAAGTAAATGTGATTTCGTCCATGCTATGACATTGCCAATAACTTCATCCATATGTTGATATTTCTCACAAGGTCTGACTAGAGGTTCGTTGGCCATCACCACAACCTCTACATAAACACCAACACATGATGAGCCTAAAATTGCACTTCCCACCATTTGCAAGGGGTCAACCTCAGATACTCGACCGATTGCAACTTTATCATCTGCATCTGCGATACTCAGCACATACACTTCCTATAAACAAAATACAATTTAAATAAAAAAATTATATAAACATAGAATGATGTGCAATTTACACAAATACAAACATACTTGTCCCTTATAAATTGTTGAATGTCTCATTCCGATCTGCACAATTATTTTATCTTTGTCATAAGGCCATCAAAATTCAACATGAAAAATAGTTGATACCACACATCTCGTATAAAATGTATTCACACATGGCCTGTGTGTACATGTTGTGTTGATTCACTGTTTCCTGATCTAGACAAGGCTAATATCTACTCTATTTTTGCATTTTGTTCTTGAAATTTAGCTTCAAATTCCATCCGTTGTTGTTCAAGATGATCCTGGAAATGCTTCCTTTGCACTTCATCAGCTTCTCAGGATTTACGGTTCTTGCCCCAGATATCAGAAGGTGATGGTCCAAGTCCATAACCATGAACATATCGAGGTCTCTCTTCTCCCATAACCTGCCTATAAATTTCAGCTGAAGTAACATCAGGTTGGTTTCTTCGTAGCTCGTCACCTACCTCAGAAAATTTTTCCTACACACAACAGAACATAGGAGATGAATTTTATACCAAACATATACATTTTTCCATGTAGTAAATGTAACATAATACTATAGGATAGGAATCCTTGTACCAAAATTTTGGCGGATTCAATATCAACTATGCTCCCATCTTTTTTATGATGAGTTTTCTCAAAAAACTCAATGGGATCAACTTCCCCACCTGTTTCCTTCTCCAATTGTATCATTCAAACAAGGTTATTGCTAACATCATTTAAACGGATGTCTACAAATTGTCCAGTTGGATCACAATATTGACTAACTTACATCATGTTTCAGACAAGCAAATGACTTGGTTCCTGTTGTGTGGCTAACCTTTTGAAATTTTCTTCTTGTCTTGTTAGTTATACACTTCCTCTGTGAAACAAAATTGCAGTATTGTCCATAGTAATTATCTGTGATGTAAATTAAATATCAATTAATAGATACAAAAAATTACCTTTCCTTTATTGCTCCTCCAGTAATCCAAAAGAAATTTCCATTGAGACGTTGCCACGCGGGGAACAACTTGTTCAAGTTGTTGTTCATATGGACTATCTTCTATGAAGTATAGTTTCCGTAACTCCCACTTGTGGTCCTTCCATTTATTTCCTAGTCTCTTCATTGTCCACTCCTTTAATTCTATGTCCATCATGAATTTACTCTACTGACAATAAGGATATCAATTAGATGTTGGGTTATAGGGGAGGCAGAGAAGGTAGCGGAAACAAAAATTTGATTCTCCCCCAAACCCAGAACAAGGAAACACGTCAACATCTATACAATAGGAAAGGGATGGTTTGTGGAATCATAGCTTGTCCTGAGGCTTGCTCGGAGACAATACCTCGCGGCTTGCGCAGTCTTCACCTCTGGTCTTGGACGGTGTCTGTGCAGCTCCTGGTCGCACAGGGACTGAAGACTCCTAGTCGCACCGGGACTGTCGAGATTGACAACTGTCCTCCGAGAAGAAGCGTACTAGTCGCCAACACACTCTCCTGCCACCAGTCACTTTCTATAGTTGTCTTTCCCTTGATGTGCCTCCCTTATCGGGTAGCACTTGCTCGGGCTCTCTCGGTTCCCAAAACCAGAGATAACGACAACTTTACAGAGCAACTGGTTGCACTGAGTTGTTGTCTGAGAAGCCCCAATACCCCTATATATATAGGAGGGTCATGGGACAGGGTTCTCCATCCCGGGCAATGTGGGACTAAAGCAGGAGTAGAAGGGTTCGAGATTTTCCACAAAAACAACCAACTGCGTGACATGAAGCGATCGTTTCACAACTGAAACGGTCGATTGGGGACCTGAGCCGGTCAGTTGACACCTCAACCGATCGGTTGGGACACCTCAACCGGTCAGTTCACATCTTAACCGGTCGGTTTGTGGCCCTGGTCAGTTCCCGATTGACGTTTTCTCTTTTGTTTCTAATTGGTACCAAATACCAATCTTTGTTCCAATCAAATTGGGCAAGTGAAACAAAAAGAAATTTTTCACCAATTCCTACTTTCCCAACTTGTTCTGTTGGACCAGTTGAGCCGATCGGTGCATCCCTTCAACCGATCGTTTCACCCTGTCCATGAGCCACTACTACAGAATACACCTTTGGCGTCGGTGGTTTAACCCCCTTTGGCGACGGTTTCAAAGCGACACCTATGTGGGCGCCGCTAAAGGTCAAACTCTTCGGCCTTGATTTTCTAACCGATGCCTATTTGATCTATAGGCGTCAGTTATATATAGTTGGTCGACGTCTATAGGGTTTGCGCCACAAAGAAGGGCACCACCTGGGACACTTTCTGCGTCGGTTAACAACTGAACAACCGACGCCATACTCCCAGACGACACGGCCATGCTTCGCTGCACGACCGTGTTTAGTACTACAGGCATCAGTTTTATAAGAATAAGCGACGCCTTTTCTACCACGGCCGTGCTTTCCTGCACGGTCAGGTTGTTTGTCATATTAGGCGTCAGTTTTTATCTAATAACCGACACTGTAGGCCTTTGATGACGGTGTTTTATAAATAACCGACACCTATACTTTTTTTTTTTCTTATCAGTTTGCAGGCCTGTTGTGGCTGTTCAGCAAGATGAGAACCTACAATTCAGTTTTCTGAACTGCAGGTTTACGACATCCATTGATATCAGCCTACAAATAGGCCACAAACCTGCAAAATCAACAAATATTTTTTTCACACAAGTATATACATTCAGACATCAATTCAATTCACTCATTCACACATGTAGAAACATTCAAATACATGTAGAAACATTCAGACATGTATAAACATTCAGAAATATTCATTTACAAAATATCATTCAACATCGCTATCAGCATCCCAATTATATCTTACAATCGTCACTGCCTATATGGCTTTTGCCCATTCTTCTCTTACTTCATTTAATGCTTCCATCGTATATGGAGCATGTACATTTTTTAAGCATTTACCTATAGTGTGGTCAGTTTTAAACACCTGCAAAGAGAATGATGTATATATATAAGTAATAATATAAAAATAAGTTTGATATATTTCATACTAACTGATGAGACTATATATAATACCTCATGTATGGTATTAATATCCAATGCGGCATGTCGGATAATCATCTGCATAAATCGCATCACATAGTATGTGCATGCCCAACCGTTGTCTTGTGTAGCACACTATAAATTGAAACATACAAAATATTAAAAAATACAACTAAGCACAGTTCACATAAATAATATATACATTGGAGTCGGGAACTTACTTTTACATTCTCCCAAATTATTGGCTGGTTCTTTCTCCTTGGGACATTTCCTCCATCATTTTTGAATGCATCTAAACCCCTACATGTTAATGTAACACAGTAAATTGCATAATTAAATAGTAACGTAATAACAGATGTTAACGGATATAAAAATGAAATATTTCTCACCAGAATAATGACATTCTCAATATGTGTCCAATTTTAGTGTTCAATGTACTTCCCGCAGGATCTAGATAATAAACAGTGAACGTCCCAGGGACAATAACTAGTAACTCCCAATGTCTACCGCTAGAGGTAAAAAAGTTAAAAATTAATAACTCAAAATGCACAATAAAAATGGAATTTTCTTAAGTCCAAATTATAAATAAAGTAAACTTACTTGACATTGAATGGAGCTATTATTATCATCTTCTTTTGCTGACTGAAAATTGTAAAAGCATCTATACATTATTGTTGAACACTATCAGGGTCTTTAGTTACCATACTAATCAATGATGGAATCAAAAAACCCACATGATCAAATGCTAATTGTTTCCATTGATCTTTGACTAAGTAGCTGCAAAACATGTATTACGTATGCATTAATATATAAGAAACCAGATCACCAGATCTTACACAAGGTATATGGATGTATAAACAAGATCTCACCTTATCCATGTCTCTATCATTGATGTATTCAGCCAATCATACATAAACAACTCAATAATATCTTGTATAAATAAAGATCTATCGTATGATTGACCTGCATAATCTGCTTCTAAAGAAACAATTATAGGGCAATGTATATTATGTGCCCGTAGCTAACATGCCATTCCCCTATAAGTTGGACCTAACGAGTATTTTAGGTCAGTTGGAACCCAACTTGGTAATGCAGGAAGTGGAGGTGGAGGCCTAGGTGCTCTGGGTGTCTTCTTTTTAACCTGTATATATAATTTCCGATCAGTTGACCTCATATATACATATTACCAATCTAAACTAATGTAAATTTATCTTACAATTTCAGTAGTGTAGACGACATCTGCTTTGGGCCACAATATCACCCCGCCTTCTGCCTGACCAAGTGTATCAATATCTGGGTGAGCATATGGCAATGCAGCTTCCCTCAAATCGGGTAATACACATATCAGGCTCACACGAACGTAGCCCTGCGGCATTGGAGTCCCATAAAACATTGCCCTAGGAAGGGAATGGTAAGCATGCGCCTCTGCAACAACATAGTCTTGCATTCTTAAGCAGTATGGCTTCAATGCCTACAAATTTACGTAAAGAATGTTATACATATATACATATCATCTTGAAAAGACTAGCTACAATGTCATAAACAATACTTACAGCAGACGTGTTAGGCGATGGTTCTCCAGGATTACTCGCAGTCTGTGCATCAGGAGAACAGTGGGTCGCCATAGGCTGATTGGAAGCCTGAGATGCCTACCACCTCACTATTTCTTCCTTGACCTTCTCAGCAACTATATCATTGACCTTCTTAGCAACTATATCCTTGACTCTCTTCTTCTCCTATACATGGATACAAGAAACATTAGCTTCTTATTATTGAATTCCCTTTTGCAATAACATCCTAAAAAAAGAATAGGTTACCTCTTCTTGTGAAAGTCCCACTCTGGGTTTGCGCTGGGCTGGCCCAAAGAATGCTTTGATCCCCACACCAGCGCCTGCACCCCTAACACGTCTAGGATGCTCTGGGTTACCCAGAGCAACTGTCAATTCATCCCTTGTGCCCTGAGGGATGAACGTGCCTTGTTTCCTCTACTCATGCAGCTCCCGCTAATCACCATCAACAGAAATTGGTATGTTAACACCACAAATAATCAATATTCAAACGATTGCTCTAAGAGTTGTATTTTACCATTTTCGCAGCCGCCTCAGCAGTTACGAGCTTCTTTATTTCACCCTTCTTGTGTTGCCTCCCAGCTATCCATATATCATGGCGAGGCATGGGTGTGGCAGACTCCTGAGTAGCCGCAGACTCCGCCTGTAGTCTTTGGTGAACGCTTGCATAGCCCTTTGGACCCATAGTGTGGTCATGCACATTCAGTGCACGCCTTTCTTTTTGCGCGTCACTGAGGGCCTAGTTAGTATGCACATTAATGATTTGGTTAGTAGAACTAAATGTTAATCTTGAATAGGTGAATAGAACGTATATTAATTAAATTGGGAGTGACGCCTAATACCTTGAATTCTTCAGATTTTCTTGAAGCAACGAAATTGTCCCGATCTTCTTTGTCCAAGAAGTTCCACTATTCAAGGGCTGAATTCTTCTTCTTATCACCATCTTTTATGTATTCTCTGTTGAGATTTGTCCTATAGTTCCTAAACATCTTTCTAGCGCGTTGCATCACACTTTTACGATGCAACTTCTCATCCAATGCAAACATATTTTGTAAAATAGAATTCTTATTAACTAGTATTCAAAAATAGAATTGCAAATAATATAATTTGTAATCTACAAAATAGAATTGCAAATAATAATAACTCACGCATAAATCCTTCCATATCAAGTCTTTCTTCCCCTGAGGAACTTTATGCCAATTATCATACTTAACACTACAATGGCTTCGAGTGACACACCCAAGATAGTTTACAAAATTATTGCAGTTCACTCCAATTGCATTTCCTCCATTATCAAACTCCACAACCAATTTGGATCCACTACCACTTAGCACTATTAACTTCTTCAACAGAGTGATGCCCCTTTTCTTGTTAAGTGTTTGGTGTTGTGCATCAAGTTGCTTCAGTGCTTCAGTGGGTACATGTGCATCATCAACCTAAAATTTGACAAAAATAAACCCACTGAATTAGCGCAATATAGAAATATGGGATATATGACATAACTAGAAGATAATGAATTTTATAGAAATACATGATATGTTTTTAGAACTTACATTGGTATCCTCGCCATGCTCGTCATGGACAGCATGCTCATCATGGACTTCATGCTCATCATGGACATCATGCTCATCATGGTCAGCCATCTGAAAATGTCACTAAAAAGGCAAACATTTAGCATTTGTATTAACTAGAAAAAGGCAAACATTTAGCATTTGTATTAACTAGAAAAAGGCAAACATTTAGCATTTGTATGAACTAGAAAAAGGCAAACATTTAGCATTTGTATTAACTAGAAAAAGGCAAACATTTAGCATTTCTATTAACTAGAAGATAATGAAAAATCAAATATGAAAATGATATTGATATTAAAAAAGCAAATATTTAGCTTCAATAAAAAAATATAAACATACATGCCTCTAAAATTGTGATCTTTTATCAATTAACAATCCTTCATTGTGATCTCCGTGCACATATAAGTCATCATTAGCTTCAATATTTTGTGGAGTTGGCAACCCAACTGAGAATGGACTGGAGTCATCATACTTATCATAGTACTCTTCTTCATCTATACGATCTTCAATGAACTGTCTTTTACCATGAAGAACAACCGACCATTCATCATTTGCAGGATCATCGATATAGAATATTTGTTTCGCTTGTGATGCCAATATGAATGGTTCACCCTTCTCGCCAATATTTTCAAAGTTCACCAAAGTGAAACCTAATTCATCCACTATAACTCCTTTGGTGTTATCAACCCAATTACATTTAAAGAGCGGAATTCTGAAATCTATGTAGTCAAACTCCCATATGTCTTCAATGACATCGTAATATGACATTTTAGCTTCACGTGGACTCTTATCCTTTGTACTTGCAAAATACATAGTCGATGCTTGAAGAGTGACCCCACTGTTTTGGACGACACTCTTATCATCTTGGCGCTTTGTGTAATATGTGAACCCATTAATGTCAAACCCTTCATAAGACATAACATTCAGTTTTGGTTTAAAGGGGAGGCATTTGATAGTTTCTGTAATATCATTTGGTGTTTGAGATAGTTGATGTAAGACTTTATCTTCAAACCACTTAGTAAAATTCTTATTATGCTCTCTAGCAAGCCACATTGAACTTGCTTGAGGGTGTTGTCTCTTGATGAAATTGGTATGTTCCTCGATATAAACACTCACTTCATCCATGTTGTGTAAAATATACAAGTGAGCTTGTTCCAACTGCTCACGGTTGATTACTTTCACCCGTGATCCCAAAATTCCTTTGCCCTCCTCAATATTCTTGTCATTAACAGGAGTGCTATTACTACTCAGAAAGTCATTGCAAAAATCCATAACCTCTCTCGCCACATAACCTTCAATAATACTCCCTTCAGGCCGATAACAGTTTCGAACATCAGCTTTAAAAACGCTCATGTATCGTTCAAAGGGATACATCCAATGCAAGAAAACTGGTCCCAACATTTTCACTTCCCTAGTCAAGTGGACAACAAGATGTACCATGATATCAAAGAACGAAGGAGGGAAATACATCTCAAGCTGACATAGGGTAACAACCACTTCTCTTTGCAAATTATCGAGAGTATCAAGGTCAATAACTTTGCTGCATAGACTGTTGAAAAAGAAACAAAGTCTGGTGATTGCAAACCTTACATGCTTCGGCATTAGAGTGTGACAATCATGAGATTTAAGACCTATCAACTTCAGATCTTTCATTGATACCAATCTACGGATGTTGGATGAGTAACCATGTGGCACCTTAACATTTACCAAGCATTCACAAAAAGCTTTCTTCTCCTTTCTAAACAACGTGTAACAAGCGGCAGGTAAGTATGTTCTTTTATTACCGATTTCACATAATTCTGTTAATTCTGACCTTATTCGCATTTCATGTAGGTCCAGTCTGGATTTTATCCCATCTTTAGTCTTACCTGGTATATTTAACAGAGTACCAATGATGCTATCACAGACATTTTTCTCAACGTGCATTACATCGATACAATGCCTGACTGTCAAAGAACTCCTATAAGGAAGATCCCAAAATATTGACTTCTTCTTGAATGAAGAATTGTCACTCTATGTGGCCATACTACATTGTGATTTCTTACCAAATTCATTGACAATGTCTTTTACTCTTTCATAAACAACATCCCCTGGTATAGGTTTAGGTGCACTCCGTTCATCATTCCATCCATCGAATGCTTTGTGCTTCCTATGAGACGGATGGAATTTTGAAAGAAACCTTCAATGACCAAGATATACAGTCTTGCCGCCATGTTTTAGTCTTATTGAATCAGTGTTTTCTTCACATATAGGACACGCTTTAGCTCCTTTGACATTATATCCAGACAAATTCCCATATGCTGGAAAGTCATTAATAGTGCAAAATAACATAGCATGCAAACAAAATGTCTCTCTTCCTGAAGCATCATATGTCATCACACCTTCAGCCCAAAGTTTCTTTATGTCATCAATCAGAGGTTCAAGATAAACATCGATATCATTTCCGGGTTGTTTAGGGCCCAATACCAACAACGACAACATAACGTACTTATTTTTCATACATAGCCAGGGAGGAAGATTGTATATAACAAGCATGACTGGCCAAGTGCTATATTGGTTGCTCAATGTCCCGTACAGATTCATCCCATCTGTACAAAGTCCAAGTCCTATATTCCTATCTTCTTCACCAAATTTGGGGTACAATAGATCAATCTTATTCCACTGTGGGGAATCAGACACATGTCGTAGGATCCCATCATTATTTTTCTTAACATCTGCATGCCACCTCAAATTCTTTGCATCTTTCGGATTTGCAAACAAGTGTTGAAACTGTGATATTATAGGTAGATACCAAAACACCTTGGCAGGAGAACCAGTTTTGGATTCCCCTGAAGTCGTCAATTAATATCGTGACGCACCACATTTTGGACAATCTTTCAAATCTACATAGTCCTTTTGAAATAATACACAATCATTCGGGCATGCGTGTATCTTCTTGGCCTCCATTCCCATTGGGCACAACATTTTCCTTACCCGTTATGTTGAGATTGGCAGCTCGCTTCCTTCAGGAAGCATTTCTTTCAACAAAGTCAACAATGAAGTGAAGCTTTTGTCGCTCCATCTATTTTTAGCTTTCAACTTATAGAATCTCAACAACAACGCTAAGCTTCATAAACTTAGCACAGCCTGTGTATAACGGTATCTCAGCAACATGCACAATGTTTCTAAAGATAGGAGGTGGATCGGTGTGCGCTACCCTACAACTATCCAGTATCACATCAATGATGTCTACTGGAACTAGTTCGTTCACATCTACGTCATCGGAGGCAATTTCTTCTTCCACCCAAGCACTGCTATCGACATCTACTGGTTTCGAGTTTGAAATCTCTCCATGTCAGTGCCATTCTGTATAGCCTTGTACAATCCTGTTGCACATGACATGACTTTTGATTTCCTCACCAGTGTTGACTTTCAAGTTGTTACCACAATGCCTACATGGACAGTAGAACCTATCTGTAGGTTTTTTCCAATGTTCCTCGGAAAATCTAATAAACTGATCAAGACTGGATATAAACTCTGGGGTGCAGTGATTGCGAATGGACATCCATGATCTATCCATTCTATGATCAAAGAGAAAACAAGTATATATTAGGACAAGATTAGGGTATACACTTACATCCTATCCAAGATTTACTCCTATTACAGTCCCAAACCGGGGACTATTGGATGGGTTTCTAGGCCAACAAACACATGTGATGTCATTCTTATATATAATAAATGTGTACCACCTATCCCATCCTTGAACACCTAATCTCACTAGTAAGTGTATAATGTGTATTGGGTTTTCAAGAAAATTTCAGCTGCATTTCCCCGCTGTTCTCTAAGTACATATGTACTTAGAGAACAAACGGGGAAATGCTGCCGAAATTTTCTCGAAAACCCAATACACATTATACACTTACATCCTAAGTGAGATTAGGAGTTCACGAATAGTCCCAAACCGGGGACTATCCAAGATTTACTCCTAATGAGTAAATCTTGGACGGGTTTCTAGGCCAACAAACACATGTGATGTCATTCTTATATATAATAAATGTGTACCACCTATCCCATCCTTGAAAACCTAATCTCACTAGTAAGTGTATAATGTGTATTGGGTTTTCAAGAAAATTTCGGCAGCATTTCCCCGCTGTTCTATAAGTACATATGTACTTAGAGAACAACGGGGAAATGCTACTGAAATTTTCTCAAAACTTAATACACATTATACACTTACATCCTAAGTGAGATTAGGTGTTCAAGAACAGTCCCAAACCGGGGACTATCCAAGATTTACTCCTAATGAGTAAATCTTGGATGAGTTTCTAGGCCAACAAACACAATAATAGATATGTACATGTTAGGGTTTCATCACAATTAATGTTAAGGTTTCATTACAATTGATGTTAGGGTTTCATCAATGTTAGGTTTAATCAAATCAAATTAGGATGCTAGAATTGACAAGTTTAAATCTTATTTCAACATGCATCAAAATTTACTGAATTAAGTCAAACATTAGGATTAGAAGCACAAATATATGCAAGCCAAAAATTTGTTCATATCCTAGGATTTACATAAAGCATTACATAAAAATTTGTTCATATCCTTACCAATAGCAAGCACGGCCGTGGCTGTGTTGGCCTACCACGACCATGCTGGACAACACAGTCGTGGTAACGACCGTGGCTGTGTTTCCCTACCACGACTGTAATGTCCAGCACGGCCGTGGTAGGCCAACACAGCCATGGTCATGCTTGCTGTTGGTAAATAGCTAGGGAGAAGGAAGCAAAGAGGTAGGGCTACCTGGAGCTAGTGTGGAAAGCGCGACAGCGAGCGGCGGCAGTAGTGGCGGTGGAAGAAGAGAGAGCAGAGCGACAAGCGGTGAATAGCAGTGGCAACAGGAATGAGCAGAGCAGCGCGCGACACACCAGCAGCAGCGGCGGTGGCGAGTAGAGGTGCACCAGCAGTAGCGGAGCACCAGCAGCAGTGGCGGCGGTGAGCGGAGACGTACCACCAGTAGCGGCGGCGAGCAACAGCGGGGTTGTCGGGCGATTTCAGGAGAGCGGCGACGAGTAGCAGCACAACAATATCGCGATGAAACAGGAAGAAAGGGGGAAGAGCCTAGTGATTGGGTCTATTAAGTTGGTCAACGGCGTCGGTTATCTACATAACCGACGCCTATTATGCTTTAGCGTCGGTTGAAAGTAAAACACCGACGCCCAACTAGACAACCTTTACCCTAAATTATTTGGCGGGAACCATTATCAGCATCGGTTATTGAGGGATAACTGACACTGAAAGTGGGACTTCTCGTGCAAATTTTCATTTTAAATAGGTGTCAGTGAATAGTTAAAAAACTGACGTTGTAGGTGACCTAAAATGTTTTCGCTCGAAAATTGGATTTCGCGTGCGATTTTAGGCGTTGGTCTGTTATAACCAGCTGAAGCTGAATACAAAGCGGTACCCGTGTCTGGATGGTCTTCGAATATAGACGTTGGGTTGCATAGATAACCGACGATTAAATTTATAGGTATCGGTTTTCCTAAATAACCGACGCCTAGAAAAGTGACACTGAATGTTGTTTCTGTAGTAGTGAGTCGATCGACTCACAACCTGAGCCGATCGGTTCACCAAGCTCAGCCGATCAGTTCATCACATGAGCCGATCGGTTGGGAGTGCAGATTGTGCAGAAACAGTCAATTACAGTTTCAATCAATATGATACTCTAATCAATCTGTCCAACACCTTGAACACTATGATTTTGAGCTATCAATCAATTGAGTGTTTAATTGAACTACTAAACTACTTTAGCAATCAATCTAAGCATTGTTTGTGGACAAAACTCCTCTTCCAGGTTAAATCCTATGTGTCTGACCCTGCAGGTCCTTTTCATGTTGGCAATGAAAGTCCATAACACTTATGACTTCACAAGCAAAGAGCGGTGCCTAGTCACACCTCAGTGTACCCAAGTGAAATAGAAAGTTGGAGAACAACTTTCAATCCTACAATCCATGAATGGTGTTACAGCGAATGTATAATTCCTTTGTCACTAATATCCTGAATGAACTCGAGGCATGGAACATTTATCCTGTCAACGTTCATTCACTTTCTTGATCTCAGAGCAGATTGGAAGAGATATGTATGACATCAATATCACATACTGATTCACACATGCGTGTGCACACCTATCTCAATCCTACTCATCAAGTGGCCTTGGATATCAAACTCCCTCAGGAGGGACAGATCACATATCTATTACTCACCCCTCAAAAGCCCCATGTGTCAAAGCCACCCAATCATCACCTTTATAACAACCCATGTTTTAGGACTGCGTTTGATGATATCAAAGTGTACCCAACGACATGTGTTGAGTTTAGTGATTTTAGGTCAATGAATCACATTCACCACCATCACTGTGAGCACTGACTGTAACTACCATGTCATGGTTCCATGTGTCAAACTCACGGTGCGTCTGTCTGGTACACTTGTTCTCTAACAAGTACCTATGTGTTTGGTTTGATATCTCTATATCATGACTAATGAGATTTTTTCATCAACCAACACCACAATCTAGTCTTGCGTGTCATTGCTGTCTATCTACCTTCCACAATGACATCCGACTAGGGACATAACAAGAATGTACAAACTCTTAGCATCCATATGATCTCATCATTCATGTCCTTACCCTGAAAGCATACGTCATTGAGTACTGTTATTCTCTAGACATTCAATCTGTTCTATCACTATCTCATATGACTAAATCAGAAATAATTGGAAGCTTGCCTTTGATGTTTATCAAATCAATCTTAACGTATCCCACCAATCATCCCATGATTGTCTCTGAGGGTATACATACCAACAGACTCCCACTTGCACTGTGAGCCAATCACTCTTGAATCATATTCATAGTGATTTTTTAAACATGTCGCACATGTTACTGTGCTCTTGTTCCAACATAGTGAGTTATGGAAACACCTTTCCAAAGTCAGCATTAATTGCATGTCTCACATCTCTTCCCTGTACGTCACATGTATGAGATGGAGTTGCCGTAATATGCGATCCAGTATTCCTTTGCTAACCTTTAGCCACATTGCATGATCAAGGATTCCATACTTGTCATCAATGACCAGGATATCTATAAGTTCATCTCATGAACTTCCAGATCCATATAGTATTCACTGTTGTTCTCTAACACACAGATACTCAACATTTCCTTTCAAACGGCTTTATTGGAATGTTTCCAATTATCAATAAACTTTCACTTTATATATCCCATATATATTTTGCGATTAATTTTATATCCTTTTTCGGAAGTTCGCATCAATGTAACTATTTACATCGAACTCTTCCTTATCTCCATAGAACTAGTACTTCTCAAGTACTTATCAAGTTCTTATGGTTTCCAGTAACCCTTACTGGAAATAGACAGACATCCACTCGTCATGTCCCACATACGAGTTATCAGGATGAGCACATCATATTGTCATGTCCTACATACAAGATGATGAATGTATTTTATTCTTGCCATGTCAATACATGCATGATAATGGGATGATTACATACATGATAGATCCATATCTATTCTTCGTGTTCCCATTCGTCATAAGAATTGGACACTTGGCCTTGGGATACTAACTCCATGTAACATGGATAAGTTTTCTCCCATTGAATTTGTGTACACTGAACCCTTCAGTACAGATTTCCAATGTATGCTCTCTCTTTTCCAGGTTAAGAGGTTTTTGAGAACTATCTCTATAGATCTCTATTCCTATCTCATAGGAAACATCTCTATCTTCCTTAAAGATAATTTCCACTTTGGATTTCCATTCTAGAACATTTCCATTTCACATCAACATGTGGAATGTGAATACGCTCCCACTAAATCATAGATCCCTTCTTTATCTTTGACATATCAGTCAAACCCTTTGACTATATCATCAAAGTAAGGATCCAATTCTGAGTTGCTTGTACTCAATCAATCACATTGATTAGTCCATTGTAACTTATAGACTTCATTTGCATTAGTGGATTCATAAACCTTATAGGTTGTGTCACGCACACATCCTTGTTTTATTCCTCATAGGAATGCGGGTTTAGTATCCATATGCCAAATGTTTTAGTCATTAATTTGCAATCAACAAGCATCATCCTTCTCAAAATGTTGTCCATGTGTCTTAACACTTAAGACTTATTCGCACTTATGGATTTCATCCCAATGAGTGCTACCATCAAGGCCATACCTTATGGTTTACATGGAAGTCATTTAGGATGTAATGGTCATCTACCATAACTCAAAATCCGGTTCCTCATATTCAGCTAGATAGTTGACTCATCTCATGAACAACTCATCATATAGATGATCGAGGTGTGTCTGTTAACATATAAGAACTCACAACCTTTGTGATTCTTAATGTCCTTTATTAGTGTAGGGTGTTCTTTATTTAAGAAGAATTTAGTTATTTCATAATCATTCTCTAACTCCTTAGAGTATGACTCCCTTTAGATTTAGACATCACTATGCCTTATTCATGAGCTCACTATGATACACTATCATAATCACTCATAAGGATCTCAAACATTTTTGGTCTAAGTATTTCATTCGTTGATCTCATCAAGAATTAACACTTTACCAAGTTCGTACTTCATCTATGATATTCTTGAACACTTCAATATATTCATATTGATATTTATCTAAACACCTTTTCAAGTATTAGCATTTACTCCAATAGGTATGTAAATACATCACATGTATTATACCTAATTGGATAATCATTCTCCTACTACCATTAGTGAAGATTGATTAATCATGTACAAGCGATTCATGTCTCTTACTGGTTCGCTAACCAAAACATTCTAGATTTATCCATCACATGGAAACTAGAAATGAATTTCTCATGATTGATGATAATTTGATTGTTTGAGTTATCAATAACTTTAGGTATCATTTTATCTTATGCATACCATGTATCACAAGATAAACAAGGCATTGCCACAAAGATCATATCTTTAAGATTGAAACATCAAATTTATTAATTGCCATCATTGTCATACAATATGCAAAATTAAAGTGTTTCTATCTATTGGAAATATATGAAATAGCCGTTCTCAACTCCGTTTCATGCCCTTTAGGATGAAATAAACTGAAAGATACTCCTATCTATGGCAGCAACACTTGCTCCAATGATGGGTACTTCTTTCTTGGTCCTTTCACAAAGGCCATCACTTCTTTGTGCATATTGCACATCATATACGACATATCCATATCTTGGTATCATATACCTCAGATAAAGAAGAAGTTACTTTCATGATACCTTAGGTGGAGATCTCCATCCCCTCCTTCATCTTCTTTTGTTCTTCCAGATATAGAGGGAAATTCCCTCATACACCCTTTCCCCATGTTCCTTGAGGCTGAAGACGACTTGGATTGCTGGCTAGCATCAGAACACTTCTTTGCTTTGCCCTTGTCCTTGCACTTAAGAATTACCTTTTCTTTGATCACATCAAAGATTATGGTTTGTCTTTCTTCATCTTTGCCTCTACTATCCTCAACATGTCCAACAACTCTGTCAACGCTTGTCAGAGTTGTTCATGTTGTAGCTTATCATGAATTGTATGATTCTCACAACATTTGCAGTATCATACCAATAGCCAACTATTGGCTCAGAGGGAATCCTTCTTAGTCAGGTTTTCCACATACCCATTTACATTGATTGTGTGAATACCTTATTGGATCTCCTTCTATCATGACATATTAGGACAGTGTCTTGGAGACATCATATGTCTCATGTTGTCTCTACAACTCATAGTTCAGAGAACACAACATCAAGCATTCCTCATCAATGTCTTCCTCGGTATGCTTCCATAAGCATACTTTTAGCCATTGATATGGTGGGATCGAGTTCATCTGGTTCTGGTATAACTAGGACTTAGAGCTTTCTCTCTTTGATTGAGAACACTTCTCATCATGCTAACCAGTCGTGGAATTATTCCCATTTAATTTTTTGGTCTCAAAGACTGATCGTAAATAAAGTGATTATTGTTGATTAACCATTTATTTTAACAAAAGGAAATATATGAAATTTTAGTCCAAAACGTTTTTGACTTATTTGATTGATTTGAAAGGTTGACGATAAAAATTAGGCCTTTAATTAATTATCGCTCCCACTATTTTAGTTCAAATTGATAACCCTCACCATCAATTCGGAAGATTGCAGCGTACAACCTTCTAGTGGGCAAGATCCTGAAATCCTCTAAGTCATGGACCAGCTTGGGTTGTCACCCACAACTTAGATCTCTCAGGTAGACAACTCTTGCCAATTGCATCATATGCAACTCTTGATAAGATGTCATATGCAACTCCTTGCCATGATCATCGCCATGCCTCAAGGTGCTAGATCCTATCTAGGTCACCTTGTTAAGTCCGACCCAAAGCCAACACAATGAATATGCACCCTACTTGGGAAGACCCACATATCCATCCTTCACGCTTCCACGAGATAGACGGTGCACCATGCTTGGGCGTGCCCACACTTGGTCGATCAAGCTTTTCATGTGTGTCACATTTGGAAGGCATCTAAAACATTAATATTTAATGAGGGATTTGGTTATATATACATATACATATCCAATCACCACAATACATAGTATGTATCATATACATGCTATATGCCACAGAAAACATGCAAAACGATAAAAGCGATGATTATGGACATCCTAATGTGATTCCTCGAGCCAAGAGGAATCACAGTCAACTAGTTCTACATCACATGCAACCTGTACAAGATGAACTTTGTGCTTTGCCTTTCTGGGTTTGATCAACTCATCACATGAATGACCGGCTCGCCATCAAACTGGTCGGTTGGGTGCCACCAGGCGATCGGTTGGCTCCTCCAACCGATCAATTCGCCTGGTCGTCATACATCTCATCATGGCCACCACTCGCTAGTCTCACTCCTCAAACCGGTCATCAACCGATCGGCACACTCCTTGAGCCGATCGTCTCGAACGTCAACCGATCGGTTCACTCCTTGAACCAATCATCTCAGTTGTCATCAGGATGTCTGCTGTTCTTCGACATAACAGGAAATAAAAATCTATCCTATTTTACATTATAAAAAGAGAAACCCCGAGTTACATTTGGGGGGAGCAAAGGTAGGAAAGAAATCTCGAATTATTTCGAGTTACATCAGGAATAGGAGAAGGAAGATCGGTGCGAAGACCGAGATGCAAGCAACCACATACAACCATACATAAATAGGGTTTTTTGGCCATAACCACGCTATACATCCACCACAAAACTTGTTTAAGGACGACGCATATCGAGTGCATTCATATTACATATCATATATGTATATTGGTATTTGAGGATTTAGGATTGGACAAGCATAAAGCCAATTTTATTCGCATCGTATGCAATAAATAAAGGCGACAAACCAAAATCGATCATATCAATAATCCTAAAGTATATAGAAATTGACGTGGCTCTGATACCACTATTGGGTTATAGGGGAGGCAGAAAAGGCAGTGGAAACAAAAATTTTCTTCTCCCCCAAACCCAGAACAAGGAAACGCGTCAACGTCTATACAATAGGAAAAGGGATGTTTTGTGGAATCATACCTTGTCCCGAGGCTTGCTTGGCGACAATACCTCACTACTTGTGCGGTCTTCACCTCCGGTCTTAGACGGTGTCTGTGTAGCTCCTGGTCGCACCGGGACCGGCAACACCTGGTCTCACCGGGACTGTCGGGATTGACATTTGTCCTCCGAGCGGCAGAAATCTCCCACCTCTGAAGTAGTCCACACAGACCACCTGGAACTCCAATCTCCTTATCCCACAAGGAATTGGAAGGAGTCGCACCCTCCTATCAGCGTACTAGTCGCCAACACACTCTCCTACCATGAGTCACTTTCTGCAGTAGTCATTCCCTTGCTCTGCCTCCCTTATCAGGTAGCACTTGCTCGGGCTCTCTCGGTTACCAAAACCAGAGAGAACGACAACTTTACAGAGCAACTGGTTGCACTGAGTTGTTGTCTGAGAAGCCCCCAATACCCCTATATATAGGAGGGTCATGGGACAGGGTTCTCCATCCCGGGCAATGCGGGACTAAAGCAGGAGTAGAAGGGTTTGAGCTTTTCCACAAAAACAACCAACTGCGTGACATGAACTGATCGTTTCACAACTGAAATGGTCGGTTGGGGACCTCAGCCGGTCGGTTGACACCTCAACCGATCAGTTGGGAAACCTCAACCGGTCGGTTCACTTCTGAACCAATCGGTTCGTGGCCCTGGTTAGTTCCCGATTGACTTTTTCTCTTTTGTTTCTAATTGGTACCAAATACCAATCCTTATTCCAATCAAATTGGGAAGTGAAACAAAAAGAAATTTCTCACCAATCCTACTTTCCCAACTTGCTCGGTTGGACCAGTTGAGCCGATCGGTTCAACACTTGACCCATCATTTCACCCTATCCATGAGCCGATCGACTCACAACCTGAGCCGATCGATTCACCAAGCTCAGCCGATCAGTTCATCACATGAGCCGATCGGTTAGGAGTGCAGATTGTACAGAAACAATCAATTGCAGTTTCAATCAATCTGATACTCTAATCAATCTGTCCAACACCTTGAACACTATGATTTTTGAGCTATCATTCAATAGAGTGTTTAATTGAACTACTAAACTCCTTTAGCAATCAATCTAAACATTGTTTGTGGACAAAACTCCTCTCCAGGTTAAATCCTATATGTGTGACCCTGTAGGTCCTTTTCACATTGGAAGTGAAAGTCCATAACACTTATGACTTCACAAGCAAAGAGCGATGCCTAGTCACACATCAGTGCTACCCAAGTGAAATAGAAAGTTGGAGAACAACTTTCAATACTATAATCCATGAATGGTGTTACAGCGAATGTATAATTCCTTTGTCACTGATATCCCGAATGAACTCGAGGCATGGAACAGTCATCCTGTCAACGTTCATTCACTTTCTTGATCTCAGAGTAGATTGGAAGAGATATGTATGACATCAATATCACATACTGATTCACACATGCGTGCGCACACCTATCTCAATCCTACTCATCAAGTGGCCTTGGATATCAAACTCCCTCAAGAGGGACAAATCCCATATGTATCACTCACCCCTCAAAAGGCCCATGTGTCAAAGCCACCCAATCATCACCTTTATGACAACCCATGTTTCAGGACTGCGTTTGATGATGTCAAAGTGTACCCAACGACATGTGTTGAGTGTAGTGATTTCAAGTCAAAGAATCACATTCACCACCATCACTCTGAGTACTGACTGTGACTACCATGTCATGGTTCCATGTGTCAAACTCACGGTGGGTCTGTCCGGTACACTTGTTCTTTAACAAGTACCTATGTGTTTGGTTTGATATCTCTATATCATGACTAATGAGATTTTGTCATCAACCAACACCACAATCTAGTCTTTTGTGT
The DNA here is from genome assembly GCA_963693085.1 of Alisma plantago-aquatica. Classification (NCBI taxonomy): domain Eukaryota; kingdom Viridiplantae; phylum Streptophyta; class Magnoliopsida; order Alismatales; family Alismataceae; genus Alisma; species Alisma plantago-aquatica. The sequence goes on along the minus strand of OY856414.1, from coordinate 224,902,948 downwards.
CATTGATGTCTATCTACCTTCCACAATGACATCCGACTAGGGACATAACAAGAATGTACAAACTCTTAGCATCCGTATGATCTCATCGTTCAGGTCCTTAACCTGAAAGCATACGTCATTGAGTATTGTCATTCTCTAGACATTCAATATGTTCTATAACAATATCATATGACTGAATCAGAAAGAATTGGAAGCTTGCCTTTGATGTTTATCAAATCAATCTTAATGTATCCCACCAATCATCCCATGATTGGCTCTCAGGGCATACATACCAACATTATAAGCTTCATTTAACCATTTAAAAATTAATTTTAATATTGTACCTTCACAAAATTCCATATGGAATCTTTTTTATTTGCTGGAAATTATCTCCAGTCCTCGTAGTTTAAAGGACAAAGATTGGGATCTCTTGCAATCGTTCTCAAAAAACTTGATAAGTGACAATGGCTTTTAGCCACTTGTTGTCCAAATTGATTTATCTCAATGGGAATTTGATCATCGAACATTCTTTTCTAGACTTGCAAACATTATGTTTGGCCATGTGTGTGATGTCTTTGACCTAAGCAGTCATTTATATATCATTAGATGCATCACTATAAATGCAATGATATGAATAAACTGAATAACTAGCACATCGGTAGGTGTTGGCATAGTATTCATCGACTCATCGTGGTGATCAGAGATGTCATTTTGCTCCATGGTTTCTTGAAATGCATTACTATTTTGGCTATTGCCAACTCTACTCTCTACTCTTCTTGATTGATTGGACACAGGAACATTGACAGTAGGCCCTAGGGGTCGATGTCTTTGACCTGAGCATTCATTCATAATGGATACAACATAAATGGAAATTATATATCTTTAGATGTGGCACTATGAATGCAATGATATGAATTAACTGATTACCCAGCCCATCAGAAGGTGTTATTGTAGCATTCAATGACTCTTGATGCTGATCAGAGAGGTCATTTTGCTCCATGTGGTCATGAAATGGATGGTTGTTTTGGCTATTGGCAGCTCTACTGTCTACTCTTCTAGAATGATTGGACACCGAAGCATTACGATTAGGCACCCGTGGTCGATGTCTTTGATCTGAGCTTTCATTCATAAAGGATATAACATAAATGGGAATTATATATCACTAAAGGCAACACTATATATGAAATGAATTAACCGATTACCTAGCCCATCAGAAGGTGTTGTTGTAGCATTTAACAACTCATCATGGTGATCAGATAGGCCATTTTGCTCCATGTGATCATGAAATGCATGGCTATTTTGACTATTGGCAGCTCTACTGTCTACTCTTCTTGAATGATTGGACACCGAAGCATTGCCATTAGGCACCCGTTGTCGATGTCTTTGACATGAGCATTCATTCATAAAGCATACAACATATATAGAAATTATATATCATTAAATGCATCACTATAAATGTGATGATATGTTTACCTTGTCCATCACAAGGTGTTCTTGTAACAACAGAGATAGAAATAGTGTTATTGAATTTACTTGGTCTATCATTTTGAACATTAGGTGGAAGGGAAGCTAAATTTTTTTTTGGAGCGATTACTGGATGACAGGTTCAAAGCTTTCCAACAACCTTGTGGAGTAATGCTAGGTAAATGAGTCCCTGTACAAGAGTCAATGATGTTGTTCTGATCATTCCTTGTAGCTGTCTTATTATGGAAGCTGTCACTTAACTATTCTTTCATCCTGAGTATATCAAGTCACACAAAAATGAAGACACTTAAAACAAAATTGAACAACATAAAAGGTATTTACTACTCGTTCAGCCATCCGCTGCCATCCAACAATTATCCATTCTTAAAAATAGTAAAAAATATAACATTTATGAGTAAGTCTATCATACAAACAACATAGTTATAATAAGGATAAAAGTAGAACATCACTTTGAGGTAATCCTCAAAGAAAAACATCACTCAAAACCACACCAGAGAAAAACATTTGCAAGCCATCATCAAGATCACATTGGGTACCTTAAATTCACAGTACTTGATTGATTACTAATGTTCATTAAGTAATACAACACAAATTACATTTTTTATTATTTCCTAATTTAAAAGTTAAAAAAAATCATCAACAATTGAGACGGCTGTTATGACTGTGACGTGTTCATTTTGTTGATGATGCTGTGTCGAGGATGGAGTCATTGGAAGATGAATCTGAATTGATGGCCATGGGATACAAGGCGGTACCAACGAGCAAGGATTGCACCTCACGCATGCCGAATTCATCGAATGACGTCTCCTCAGATACGGTATAGCCTGGTTCGTGCATATACCGTCTTAGGTGAGAAGGAAAACTATTTTTGTAGTTATGTATATATGCTTGTATGGTATTGTCGCCAATCAGACGAAGCAAAACATGGTCCGTACGGAAAATTTCCATTCTCCCAATCCACCCACGCCAACTGGTTGTGGATACCAGATTGTCGTCACCATCATACTGAACCTCGATTACATTTTTCGAGTTCCCAAACTTTAAGGTCATTTGACTAGCCGTGTAGCGTCTTCCATCCAGATGACGCCAATGTCTGGGAATGGTGAGTTGTGCAAGTGTACGCTCGTCTAGGGTGATGTCCAACTTTTCTACTTCAGGGAAAACGTGTGGAGGGGGTAGACTCCCATGCCATAGTGACTATTGTGGGTGAACAGAGACTGCAAAATATTAGTACTAAAAATTGTAAGTATATATAACGATATTATAAATTTAAAAAAAAAAATAGTATAAATTTGCAAAATATAGAGCAATATATTTTTTAAAGTGAAGAAAGTAGTCCATAAACATATTCCCCATGGTTTCTATCAACATCGACGGAAATGAACCCATTAGAGAACGGGGAACATCATTATCTAGTTTGATGAAACCTGGTCAGGGACCATACAAGTGTACAACTTGTATAAGATCTGAGTGTAGAAGATCCAAAACTTGGAGGAACTGGTGTGCCATCCATCTGATGGTTCTTGGCCCAAGGCGAGAGGTTGGACTACATATATATTAAAGATGTATAATTGTCTATAAACTTCTTGAGTAACAGAACATGCCATCAAAAGACAAAAATTCATTTAGGATATGGAACTGAAGTAACCATAATGCAATGTGTTTACATTAAAGCAGTACTGAGATCAGACGTACACTCCAAAAAAAGCATGAATCAACCATTATGTAAACATCACTGCATGGAAGCCATGCAATTTGGTTCAATATAGAAATCAAGAGGGAAAACCAGACTTCCTATGGCAGAGAAAAAATTATTGTTGTTCCATAATGGAAACCCTGCATTTTGTGCAATCATAGCTTACTGTTAATAGCAACTTGTCTGCATGCCCTTGATATCTTGCTTCATTGTTGCTTAAAGACCCTTATTTTTAGGGATGGTGAAGGTTTTTGTCAATTGGTAGTGCAGAATAATATAGACCATTCAAGTTTACGGTAATCAAAGGAAAATTGAAGAAACCACACCCAAAAAAACATTTATACTATAAGTAATTATACAAAGGTCTTATTCTTCGTTAGACATTTTTGAATCCTAGAATATTACACAAGAAATGACCATCTCATAAACCTTGTTCTATCCTTAGCCTCTTCCTACATACATAAAGATGAGTATCTCTCCCCTTCATTAGCCCAATGGTGAGAACCCATGTTCTCATCAGTGAGCGCCAACCCACCAAAGGTGGTGGCCTAGGCAAGGATACATTACTTGCCTATTCGTTAATGATTTACAAACAAAGATACAGGAGATGTGCAGACATCACATGAGCACCTAAACGACCACTTTTTAAAAAGTGGATGCTTCATTTTCCTTACAATTTAATACAACAATACACACATTTTTATATGAATACACTAACATTTAGCAAACTTGTCTACCTAACCAAAACCAATGTGACATTGTAAAATAAAACAACGAAATCATCATATTTCAAGACTGTAAAATAATCCAAGTTTAAATCTAACAAAGAAGGATGGTCGACGGCTTGATATAAAGGATTAAGGAAGTGATTGTTGGATATAAAACAACAGAATCATCATATTTCAAGACTATCTTCATAAATTGATTATCATATATACCTTTATAGAATGGAAACTACGAGAATGGATGGGAAAGATTATGTGTGTTTATTGTTTTGTGGGGTATAGTTACCTGTCGCGCGTCGAAGCAGTAGGGTGGCAAACCGCCGCAGTCCTCGTTGGCAAGTTGGGAGACTTATCTCTTCCTCGGCGTCCCCTCCAACCCTTGGCAATGTCGCCGACACCTTGGAGAAGAGCAGAGAGCGTTCCAGTAGGTAGCGTCCATGGTCTGGCAGATTACAGTGAAAAGGCTAGCTAGGTCGACTTTGCGGGTTCTGCGAGCAAAGCAAATGTCAGGAGTAAATGTCTCTGCCCAACACGTGGAGAAGAGGAACCATTTTGCATGTCGGGGAAGCCGTGTGGGAACAAATTTTTTTTACTAATTATGGCCCACTCATTTAATTTGGCAATTTTGAAATGCCACTAATTAATTATAAAAATGCCTTAATTGGTAAGTCTTTTCTATAAACTCCATAATACGTGGTTTAGAGGCATTTAAATTACAAATGCCACTGCATTGCATAGATAGTGGTGTTTGTTTAGAAAAGCCATTGGAATAAAAGCCATTAATGGGTATTTTTTTTGTAGTGCAGTCTACCCCTTTTATAGGTTTCTATGTCTTGGTTTACCATTAGGTGTTTAGGTGTGACTGTTCAAATGATCGACCATCACCCGTTGGCTCAGTAGACAATGTCTTAGCATATGATGGCCCATTAATAAGCCAACACTTGGTGGCGTCACTGCTTCACCGAGCAGTGGTTGTTCATGTTATGTCAACTGATGGTATGGCTATCTATTCATAAACTGGTGGTTAGGTAGAGTGCTATCAATCAATGGACCCCATATGGGAACAACACCCAATGGAGTTTCTTCTCATCTACCGGTGGTGCCTCTACCTTCTTCAAGTGATGGTGAGGCGAAGTGCATCATCTGGTGGGTCTTTCAGGTGTCAACACCCGATGGTTGAGATCAACTGCTGGTTTGTAGTTGTGATTCCTATAGTGAAAGACATGTACCTACACTTCATTAATTTTATTATATGTACGACAAATCTTACTAAACATGATTGAATCTTTCTAGTTATGAATTTTTCATGAAAGTCTTACTTTCTAAAGACAAAAGGCACTAGACCCTTAAACTAAGACATATGAACTACTAGTGGTATACTAAATGAGAAAAATGGATGTGAAAGATATAAAGAAAGTAGGAAATACTTGGGTTGCCTCCCAAGAAATGTTAATTGGAAGTCTTTAGCTTGACTCTCATTTTTGGCTTCATATGGTTCTTCAGCTGGAGTAGGTCTAGGCTCTTGTAGCTCTAGTTCTTATCTCTTTACCAATGTTTCATCCTCATAATATCTTTTTATTTTGTACCCACTCACCTTAAAAATACCAGTCTTTTCACTCGTAACTTCCATTAAACCATATGGGTAGATATTGACCACAATGAAAGGACTAGACCACCTAGACTTGAGCTTTCTTGGGAATAATCTGATCATTGAGTTAAACAACAAGACCTTATCCCCTTTTGACACATCCTTGTTTTTTATGTGGGCATCATGTAACACCTTTGTTCTCTTCTTGTAGATATGAGTATTTTCATTGGCATGCAAACATAGATCCTCCAACTCATGTAGTTGCATGTACTGCTTGTTTCTTGCCTTGTTGAGATTCATATTCAAAAACTTGATGGCCCAAAGTGCTCTATGCTCTAGTTCTATAGGAAAATGACACAACTTTCCAAAGATAACCCTATATGGAGTAGTCCCTATTGGAGTCTGGTCACCATATGGTAGGGCTGTAATGCATCGTCAAGTTTCATGGACCAATCTTTGTGGGTCTTGCCAATAATTTTATCTAGAATCTCTTTAATCTCCTGATTGGATACTTCAACTTGGCCCGACGTCTATGGGTGATAAGGTGTTGAAACCTTATGTTTAACTCCATATTTATTTAACAGTGCTTCAAAATATCTTTCCCCAAAGTGAGATCCTCCATCACTAGTGATGGTGCGTGGGGCCCCAAATCTAGGAAAAATAGTTTTCATTAATAATCTCACAATAGATTTAGAGTCGCAAGTGGGGGTTTCCACAACTTCCACCCACTTGGAGACGAAATCAACAACCACTAAAATGTACTCATTTCTCTTTGAGGATGAGATTGGTCCCATATAATATATTCCTCAAACATAAAAAAATTCCACTTCTACCCAATCAGATATTGGCATCTCATCCCTTTTGGTAATGTTTTCAACAAGGTGGCATTCTTTGCAGGATTTGACAAAAGCCATAGCATCTTTAAAGAGGGTTAACGAATAAAATCTGACTACAAGACTTTAGCTACAATCCTTTCTCCTCCATGGTGTCCCCCATAGGGTAAAGAATGACACTCCCTCAGAATTTGAGGTACATCCTCTTCTAGTTGCATCAGCAATACAGATTGTCCAAACATCTCTTGAACAGAAGTGGGTCATCCAAGCAGTAGTTTTTTAGAATAGAAAACAACTTCTTCTTTTGGTTGTATGTTATATCGGAAGGTAGATGTTGGCAGGCCAAATAGCTACAAATATCATCGAACCAAGGCAATTTGGGATCAACTGACTTGTCCTTCATTAGAGCTTCATCCACATAATTATCGTTATCTGGCATATGATTCTCATCCATGACCATGATACTTGATAAGTGGTTGGCAACCACATTCTATGTTCCTTTCTAATCAATGATCTCATGATTGAACTCTTGCAACAACAAAGCCCATTTCAATAGCCTTGGCTTTATATCTTTCTTTTACATCAAGTACTTTATTGACCCATGGTTTGTATAAACCTTTACCTTGGATCCTATCAAGTATGATGTGAATTTGTCAAAAGAGAACACAATTTCCAACATCTCCTTTTCCGTGGTGGTGTAATTTACTTGAGCTTCATCTAGAATTAGATTGGCATAATAGATTGCGTGATGCTTCTTATCCTTCCTTTGACCTAGAACATCCCCAATGGCATAGTCACTGGCGTCAGACATGATTTTGAATGAGAGTTCCCAATTCAGAGCTTGTAGGATAGGGGCACTAGTCAAAGCATTCCTTAGGACATTGAATTCTTCAAGACAATTGTCACAATAGTCAAACTTTTCATCCTTTACCAACATGTTAGACAAGGGCTTGTCTATTTTAGAGAAGTTATTAATAAATCTTCTATAATACCCAACATGTCCAAGGAAACTTCTCACTCTAGTGAGTGATTTTGGAGGTGGGAGTTTTGATATAGCCTTGATAGTGCTCAGATCAAACTCTATTACTTTCTAAGAGATCTTATGTCCTACAACAATGTCATCTTGAACCATAAAATGACATTTTCCCCAATTCAAGACTAGATTCTTTTCCTCGCAATGTTGCAAAACTAAGGATAGATTATTGAGACATCTTTTAAAGTTTGTTCCATATACCAATAAGTTATCCATAAAACCTTGTATTATATCTTACAAGAAATTAGAGAACATGGAATAATGCACCTTTGGAAGGGTGAAGGTGCATTGCATAATACAAACAACATTCTTCTGAAAGCATAAGTGTCTTAGATGTAGGAAAACATAGTTTTTTCCTGATCGTCTGGTGGATCGATACTTGATAAAATCCCGAATATCCATCCAAGAAACTAAAATATGCATGATGTGTTAACCTTTCTAAGACTTGATCAATAAAGGGTACATGAAAATGGTCTTGTCTTGTAGTAGCATTTAATTTTCAATAATCTATTCACATGCGCCAATCTGTTATGGTTTGTGTTGCTACCTCATCTCCATTCTCTCCTCTTACAATAGTCGTTCCTCCTTTCTTTGGTACAACATGAGTTGGTCTGACCCTATAGCTATCACTTATCGAGTATATGATTCATGCATCTTGCAACTTGACGACTTCCTTCTTAACAACTTCTTTGAGCATCTGATTTAGCTACCTCAATGGTTGGCCTAAAGGCTTTTTAGTGTCTTCCAAGTTTATGTGGTGCATGCAAAGGGCTGGGTTTAGACCCTTGATATCATCTAATGAATATCCTATTGCCTTTCTATGTTGCTTAATTTTGTTTAACAACTTTTCTTCATGATCTTCTATCAGGGTGGAGTTTATAATGACGTGACTCCTTTCCTCATTATCTAAAAATTCATACTTCAAACCTTTAGGGAGCAACTTCAATTCCAATTTTAGTTTTGGGTTCTTCTTTTTCTTTAGGAGTTTGTTCTAAATATGCAAACTTTACTATTTTAAAGGTTATATCCTCTTTGTCACTGAACTCCTCTTCTGGTTGATTCAAATAATCTAGAATCTCCACCACCTCAGGGTCTTCTAGAATGGGATCTGGATTATTCAAGGTCCGCATGAGAGGATCGAAAATTGCCTTATCTTCTTGCACTGCTTCATAATATTGGTTATAACTGCCCATAAAGTAGACTGACTCAAATGGAGAGGGTCCTTCCATGGCATCCTGGACATGAAAGTCGATATGGTCATTTTTGACATGAAGAGTGATGATCGTTTCCGCCACATCAATCAGGGCTCTACCTATGACAAGGAAGGGTCTTTCAAACATCATTGGACATGTTGGGTCCTCAATAGTGTCGATTACCACTATATCACAAGGTATAAAGAATCACCTAACACGAATCAGAACATCTTCCACTATTCCCATTGGCTTTGTGAAGGTGTGATCAACTAACTCGATCCTCATTCCATTTTTTTCCATGTTTGTTAGTCCCAGCCTTTAGGCTAAGGAGAGAGGCATCAGACTTATGCTTGCTCCCAGGTCGGCTAACCCTTTTCTTTCTATGTTATATCCAACTTTGAAATGGATAGTGAATGCCTGATGATCCTTCTTCTTTATATGTAATTCAGCTTGGAGAAAGGCACTTGGCATCTTGGCCATCTGCGTTGTCTTGATGTGGTCCCCTCTCCTTCTTTTTGTGATTAGATCTTTGAAGAATTTAGCATATGTAGGCATCTCTTTGATTGCATCTAGAAACAAAATATGCAGGTGTAAATTCTTCACCGCCTCCATGAACTTCTCATATCTTTTCTTTAGATGAGGTTTACTCAGTTTGTATGAAAATGTGACTTTTAGGGAATAAAGATATCTTTTGGTGGAGGTTTCTTCAACGGGATCATCCTTCTTATATTTTGCACATTTCTTCTTCTTGAATTTTTCTTTGCTCCCATCCTCCTTGGCAGATTCTTCCCTTTTCGATTCCTCCTCCATTATAATGGATTTTGTCTATTCTTGGCAGCATTTTCTCCTTCTTGGTGAATTTATTCTTGTTGGCTCTTCACTACTTTTCTTGATCAAGGAGTAGCCATCTTTATTGTCTCTATGTTGAAGAGGATCTTACCTTAGGGATTCTTCATGAGCTTTGAAATTTGTGTGAGTTGCTAGTCAATGCCTCTGATGTGTCTGCATGTCCAAAATCTAAGTCTGCATAGTGCTCAAAACACCCATGTTTGATATGGCACTTTGAGTTAATTGTTCATTAAAAATTGCCTATATCTTTGTAAATTCAAAAAGCTCTAACACCATGTTTTGTTTATTGTTACTATTGTTCTTTATTTGACCTTGGTCTTGGTTCCTCTTGTTTTTATTCTTATTCTGGTATTGGCCTTGATTTTGCCCTTGGCCTTGGTAATTGTTTTTGTTCTGCTGGTAAGTTGTGGTTTTGGTGTACTGAGTTTGTCCACCTCTTTTCTCGAATCCTGGTGCTGGCTTGGACGAGCCACCCAGTTGATGAGAATTCTCAACATTATCTTTGTTCCCATCGTTAAAACCAGGGTGATTTTGTCTTTTAAAATTTTCATAAGAGACATTCTCTGTCTCTTCTTCTTCATTTTCATCACTATCTTTAGGTCACGTTTAGATACAGTTATCAACTCTGTAACCTCATTCACCACATGTGACACATTTCATAACCTTCTCCATATGTTTCTTTCCCATTCTTCTAGAGTTCTTCAGTTGTTTAACATATATAACAATCTTTTGAATATGAGCAGTGATAGTTTCTAGAGCCTTAGCCTCGACAGAGGGTCCATCAGAGCTAGCCATCTTTGCTAAACCCATGTCACTTTTTTCATATTCCATACCTACTTGAAGTGCAACCATGTTATCAATAATTATCATGGTATTTTTTCACTTTTTACCAAGGAAATCACTTCCAGCAGAGGCATTTAGAGAAGTCCGCTCTGTGGGAGTTAGCCCATTGTAGAATATCATCATAAGAAAACCTTTGTTGTAATTTTGTTCAGTACAATCCCTATGAGACTCTTGAAATCTATGACGTCCCCGGATTCTGCAGTATCGAGACTTAGAAAGCCCGAGAAGACAAACCCGAAAATGTTAACTAATTGTTTCAGAGAGCGATGCGGAAGCATAATACGCATACACGAACATACAATCATAACATACTCAACATTCAACATGTATATTTATACAATATGAATTATTACATAATGATTTACAATTACATATTGAATGAAAATTCTACAATCTATGAACATGTATGCTATCTAGGATCTTAGACAATAGGTAAACATGTACAACTGTTCACATCTCATTCTTTATCCCATGCTATCTCTGAACCTAAAACACACGTGAAACAAAGAATCAACACAATGTGTTTTGTACATGGGTAGAAAGATACATACATTTATGGTTTTCATAATTTGAAAAGATTTGCAGAAAGAAAGGAAGAAAATCATAGAAAACATTTATTCATTAAGTGAAATACGCCAATTTTACTCATTTTTCTAGATGGATTGCATTACTAAGGTGGACTAGTACCAAAACATATATATTGGGCCCATCCCCATGTACCGAGTACTCTAGGGAAACTCCCCATACACAGTGTGCTCTAGGGAGGTGTACTAGTCAACATTAATCCATTCCCTCAGAAGGGGAATAATGAACACCTTAAATAACTACAAAACATCTACTCATCATTTATGTTTTCAAGTGATAAAACATCGAGTACTATATAGTGCCACTACTTCTAATATTTGCATATAGAAGAGAGCATACATACATATCATGATTGCAACCAAGAAAACCATAGTCATATACTTAAATAAAAACCCACATACTTGAGTTCAGAGATTCTTAGCTTATCCTTGATCATTTAGATGTCTGATCATCACATGATTAATAACAATTAATCATCATTAATAATAGGATCATCATGTAACTCATTATTTAGGTCCAACTAGATTTTTGGTCAAACCTAAAGTTAAACTAATTTGAAATGTATCTCTGGTATTTTTCTACTGATCAAAAGGTCATTCTAAGGGTTTGGTCCAAATTTTATATCTTTTTGATGCAATTACTAATTATACTATTTAAATGAAGTATTCTCATCTACATTAAATATCATTGAAAATAGTGTCTTAAAAGTCTAAAATAGGGGTTTAAAAATAGAGAGGGTAATTTTCTGAGTTTGTGGGTATTTTGGGGGGATTTATCGGCCAAGGGATCTATTTTCTACACATTATGCAAGTCTTGGATGTATTTGCAAGAATTTAAATGAAATTACCTATTTATTGGAGTGGTAGTCAGATCCACTATGGATCCACCAAGAGTCTTGACCCATGGAACCCCTTATCCCATTTGCTCTACTATGCGAGCCTCAGGTTCTCACACAAGTCTCTAGTGGTCGGGTTTGCGATGAACTATGATGGCATCCGGCAGCCATGATCATGTCTTCCGATGTGGGCTTCCTCTGCTTTAGCTCATGTGTCTTGTTTCCATTGGATTCTTCTAGCTTTCAGTAGTCATGCAGAGTCAAATATCCTGTCTACAAAATGGAGATATCTGTCTCTCCAACACACTACTGCTCCATGGCCTCATGCTGTGGTGGAGTGGCTCTGCTCATATTGGGCACTTGCTCCTTCATCATCCATTATATGTGAACTCAAACAAGGATCTTTGAAGAACTGTGCATCAGGTGTGCAATGTTCAGTAGCGCCATCCCAATAAATAGATGGGATCTGTGGTGGAAGAGTATGAAGAATATGGAGCAGAAAGGATGATTCTGGATACTGAGATCATTCCTCCATGATGAAGCTTTTGGTGGCTGTGATGGCCTATCAATGAATGGAGTATGTAAACTAGTTGCCTACGCTTCGCCTGACACCCCTCATACAGCCTTTGCTCCAATCCAGTGGAGACTGGGCTTCGATAGCCAATCAAACCCAAACATATCAACATCTAGATCTACTTTAACCTTCAGGTAGATGCGTAGCTGGAGACCCTGCCTCCGATATTGACTTTGTCATTCTAATATTGTCATCTTCTACAAATTCTAGGTAGCGTGGATAGTACAGGGGAGAGATGAAACTATCTAATATCACCATGTTGGACTTACTATGAGGAGTCGCTAGGTAGTTCCAAGTATTGTGGATATATTCCAGACTTCAAGGTTTAACTTATGCTCTACATATGCTCATGTTCTTAGACAGCGGCTCGGTCAGGCTTGGCTCCATTTTTGTCAGAGGTTGCAGATGAGAACCAGTCATACGATCCAACTGGTTGAGGTCTTAGATCATGCCACCAAGCTAGGCTTTGAGCCACACCCATGAAAAGCATAATAAACCAGCGTGACTTCGATTTCATCGGCCTTGATTAATATATTCAGTAACCATAATCTTCTACTTAGTCCCCTATTTGTTCGTTTTATCAATGCTCAAAATCATTATAATCATTAGTCTCCTCAGTTTCAATCGACTATATTCTATTGTAAGGACCACCAACCATCGTGGGATTATATATATAGGATCGTGATATATTACATTTAGCTTCTTTCTGAGAAAAACAAATTCAAGTGTATAAACCTTGACTATAAGTCAACTAACCATAAAAATTGACCGAAAGAAGTCCAACCTACATCATTTTCCTATATCACACCTCGAGATCCATCATTAAATCTTAGAATCCATGTATACTTTTATCTGACACTTCTCATCATAATTAATCAACATTGGCTAATAATTCACATTAACCATATTCATGTACATAAAAATTCATGGATAAATATCATTGATCCTCTAATGTCATTCAAGTCATACTTGTGGGTCAAAAGAATTCATATTTGAATAAACATCATTGTAGCTTAGGATTAACCAACCCAGAATATCTATGAACCTTATCAATTATATCAGGTATAAAAACCCTGAAATTGGGGTCATCACATTCACCCCACCTAAAAATGGAATTTCATCCTCGAAATTTGACTGATCCCCTACTAAATGTAGTATTAAGAAGTTGACTAGTATCTCTAGGCCACCCCTTCTAGGTGCCCATACCATAATAGTTCTAAATGTCATCTTAGAATATCAAGGCATCTGGAGTTTTTCCGCCCCCACCTTACTTCGATTGAATGTCATTTATCAGTTGAGTCATTACATGAGAGCTTTTTTCTAGTTATGGACTTGAGAGGGTATTACTCAAGGTTTTCCTCAATTAGAGTTGAGAAGGTATTACTAAGGGTTTCATCTTTCACCCCATTGAACCATGCAAGGTGACATCAAGTGTTCCTTTTGTTTGTTACTAAATTCATCACATTTGACATCATTAGAATGGATTTACAATCAACATCTTACCTATATGTTACAATTATAGAAGACCTTACTTTACATGCTTGAATATAGAGTTTCACACTAAGGTGTGAGACTTATCATCAAGCTAGAAGCTTAGAGTTGTAAGATTGAGTTTAGGAACTATATTTCGTCATCATGTACCTATGGTCCAATGATATCTTTATTTCCAACCTCAAAATTTCAATATATATATTTCATGTATGAAATGAAGGGAAAGAGGATATAAAAAATAAATCTTATCATGATTTAAAACTTGTATATTACTTGTACACATCGGAAGGGAATATAGAATAGGCCAAGCTTCTACGAGTGACTCCTCATATATACATCATCTATCTAGCTCAAGTGAGGTTTCTAGCATCATATATTAAGAAAGAGAAGTAGAAGGATCAATATGTATGAGTATTTTATGCCCAAGGCATTTTACTCCAAGAACTAGCATTTCATGTATCACCTCACTTGTACCTATGATCATCATCATTTTAAGTCACTCAATCTAGGACCCAACTAAGCCAAAGGATCGACTTTCTCATTATGATTTTTCTACCCATAATATTACTTTTACCCAACTTTCACATATATGATTGAATCATGCCAAAAAGACTCAACTCATCAACTCAGGGGTAACCCAGCTTAGGACACATTATTTCATAAATATATCACATATTTTCATGAATTGTGGGTAGGTCATATGACCCTCTCCCTGTGGGTCTGACTCCCTCTAGAGTTTACCACATATCTTGTCCTAACACTGGAGGTCCTCCTTTGTAAAAGACCCTAAGGATCATGCATATTCAACCTTATCTTAATGTAGCTCGTCTTAAGTAAGGAAAGAGAATGTACTTTCATCATCAAGATTTAGCTTAGATTTTTTTTCAAAAATTTGATTCAGCTCATATACAATTTAAATCTTTATAAGAAAACTTACACCATCAGAGATCAAACTTAAGAAAGACTACACCTTCTTATTTCATATATAAATCAGTCATCTACTCTAATTGTCACATATCCAATAAGACTCTAGATATCTAATATAAATTTACTCTCTCTTCTAGACTGATGTCACTTCCTTTCACTTGGGTTGCATGAACACCTACTACTCTCTTTTGTGAGGGACACATTTTCATATTTACATATACATAATAAAATATTATATAGTTTTTTTTTCGAGAAGAAAATGTCAGAGAAACTATCGAGGATCGAGCTGATTGGAAAACAAAACCAAATGAGCAAAACGAGTGTCTCACACATAGTAGATAGTCTAGTATCATGTCACCTAGTGAAATGGTGAGAACACAATGTAGACTTGTGTAGCTACCCGATACATATGAGCTCTATATGGAAAGGTTTTCTCACACTTGTCTAAACCTAGTTCTCAAACATCTAGGTTGTAACTTAGAGGCTAAGTGAAACCTTATTCCTATAGAACAACTTACTAAGTTTCTAGAGATTAAGGTGAAAGGTGAGGTTTAGTTTATATACTTTGTGGTTAGCAATTGGTTGGTTTAGCTATTGTTCATGCTTTGATACCAACTATAACGTCCCCGAATTCTGTCGTCTCGAGACTTAGAATGCCCGAGAAGACAAACCTGAGAACATTAACTAATTGTTTTAGAGAGCAATGCGGAAGCATAATACGCATACATGAACATACAATCATAACATGCTCAACATTCAATATGTAACTGTAAATCATTTTGTAATAATTCATATTATATAAATATACATGTTGAATGTTGAGTATGTTATGATTATATGTTCATGTATGTGTATTATGCTTCCGCATCGCTCTCTGAAACAATTAGTTAACTTTTTCAGGTTTGTCTTCTCGGACCTTCTAAGTCTCGAGATGGAAGAATCTGGGGACGTTACAAAATCACTCACATATTTTGTGAAGATTCTCTCTAGGTATCTGCATGATTCCGATGATCTTGTACCTATTTTAGATAGTCTTCTCAGTGTGATAGAACTTTGTGATAAAAGCATCGACTAGAGGCCTCCATCTATTAATGGATTGGTGAGGTAAGCTTAGATACTAGGACAAACCTTTGTCCTCTAGTGAGAAGATGAATGTCTTGTAGTATATAACTTCTGGCGGCACTCCCCTCATCTTGTTAGTGTCATATATGTTCTTAAAGAGTCAAGATGATGATAAGGATTTTCATTCATCAAGTTACCTCTGAAGGGCTTATTTTAGATCATTGAGATGATGCAGACTTCAACTCAAAATTAGCAGCATCAAACCTCCAGATCACGATTAAGCATCTTGTTTCATTAGCTCTAGCTATAGACAATTCTCTATGTGATTTATCTTCTTCATCATCTTCTTCCTTTCTATTATGGTTGTTATGTTCGCGTTCCCGATGGTTCCTTGTATGCCTTCTATTGTAGTGGAGGCAGTGCTCATGATGGTGTCTCTCCTCTTCATATCATTCCTCATGGTCATCTTCACATCGCTCTTCACGTTCTTCCTCCTCGTAGTGATGAGCATCTGAGTGACGTTCCTTGCATTCTTCTTCAGTTTCCGGAGGCACTCTTGCATTTTGATATTCCCCAAAATGCCATTGTTCTCTATGAGGTGACATGTTGATGCGAAAGGAGTGAAAGTTGATGGCCAAAACCTACATAAATAGTTCACATAGTCAAGTTTGAAAATTGGACATGTTAAATGAAATATTCTAAGCCATCAAGATACAACATAGTTAGAGTTTTTGTGCAGTCAAGATTATTGCTATGATTGAGTTACGAGTGTATAGTGAGTAGACTCATGTTCTTAATAGTACCATTTTGCTTTGTCCCCGGCAACAAAGCCAAAACGTTGAGTGACCTAAATCACACATCCAAAATGGAGCGGATCTAGAGTAGTCAAACTCTTATATTTATAACATGACACTCATGTTCCCACAACTATTATACCGGGTCCTATGTAGTAGATCAGGTCAAACCATAAGGAAAAGCAATGATAAGTGCTAAGAACATAGAATATTATCTCAGATTCACCAACTGAGCAGGTAGATTAAGAACGGGCTCCTTATGGAATCATGTTACTCCAAACATAATGGAACAAGAAAAAAGTAAGATAAAAAAGGAAAATGAGAGAACAAAGCAAACAAACATGTGGTAACAAGATATGTATGGGAACTTGGATTGGGATTCACCAACATGTAGTACTCACACCCCTTGTATACCCTTAGGAAGATTACAATTAATCATCATATATGACTATTCCCTCCTCTCTCGGGCTTAAGACAGATCTAGATTATAAGGTTGTATCTCTCTCAAGATGGCAAACACACAAACACAAAGATGACCATATGATCAAAAGCTTTAACATCCCAACATTCTCATGCATTCATGTAACTGCAAAACACTTTAATGAGGTTGGTTCTACTCTTTTTAGGCACTACCAATCAAACATCGCAATATGGTAGCTAATCAATCAATTGAAGCATTAAGTCAAGTGAAAGGAGATAATCATTGTGAAGAGCATATATATTAAAAAGGATGTAAATATATACATGTTGGGAGAGACTTGGTGGCTACTCCCAACCAAAGCTATTAGTTTAACCACTCATTTTCAGAAGCAACATTACAAGGTTCAAAATGGATGAAGACATGGGGTATTGTCAGAAGAAGGATATCTAGGAATGGAAGGAAGAAGGAACTAATGAAGCAAGGAACCAGTAGATACACCAACTACAATCGAGCAATGGCCAGAATCGATGGCTCACTTCTCCTATTCATAGACAAGTGTGGTGGTGCTGGAAGTCTCCTCTTTTTCTTCCTTCTGTCAAAGGAAGACTCCAGGGCAATTTGGGAAGTACGGGTGGAGGTATTAGTGTAGGGACGATTGACTCTTGTCCTCCTTCCTTACCAATTGGTGGTGGTGGTGATTAGGAAATGATGAACTCCTTGTCTGGTAGAGTCTCCATGT
The DNA here is from genome assembly GCA_963693085.1 of Alisma plantago-aquatica. Classification (NCBI taxonomy): domain Eukaryota; kingdom Viridiplantae; phylum Streptophyta; class Magnoliopsida; order Alismatales; family Alismataceae; genus Alisma; species Alisma plantago-aquatica. Next base: position 224,885,296 of record OY856414.1, on the reverse strand, counting down.
ATATAGTGTAGCACAACCTCCAAGAAAATGTGTGCGACTCCCTTCATGTAGCATGTGGTCTAGTATTTATAGGTGCCTGCTTGGGGTCCATTACTTGTGCCCCAAGCTTTCCCAGGTACCGTACTCAGATCACATTTCTAATGACCCTGAGTGATAGCTCTATCAGAGCCACCATTATACGGTGGCCACTAGACAATGAATGATGGTGGGTAATGGGGTGGTGGTTCTAGACCCACCATCGGGTGATGGTCGCTAACAGACCACCAGTTGATGGTCGCTGACGAACCACTGGGTGATGGTCATCCAGTGACCATTGGTTGTCGTCTAACAGTGTTCCTATTGCCAGGCCACTGGGTAGCATCCATAGGAGAGCCAGAAGGTGGCATTTGGTGGTGATGGACCGATCGCAACAACCATCGGTTATCATCCAGTGGTGGTCCTGCTCTCTTGGTAATGCACTTCTTGTCATTGTTAATCCTATATGTGACATCATTGCCATCGTTAAAATAGAGTAAAGAAAGTGTATGCTAACTATGAGGGAAGTGAGTATAAATTTTCCTAATATGAGGGAAATAACGATAAAAATAAGGCATAAAATGTTACACCCCGATCTCACAATTTCCTCAAATCATGAGATTAGGGCATAAGATAGGATTTATATGTAATACAAAGAACACCCTTAACTTTTTCTTTTATTGTTTCCCCGCATTGAATCACATAACATATTAACAATGGAATCTGAACATTTCTTTTACTAATCAGACTTCAATAGTAAAGATACATGTATAAGCATTCACGATGTCTTTCACACATTATGCACATGAAACTTGCTAATTAGCATACATATTAAAGAGAAACAATATTACACATTGTAATTACAACTCTCTCTCTAAACTCTTACTGAGGACCTAGAGTGACAAGGACCGACTGACTCAACTAATCTCGTACTTGACTCCTGTGGCAGATCTACTCTGACGCTCTGATCATCTTCAAGTCCACGCGATTAACCCTAAAATGTTTGAGTAGAGGGGTGAGCCTACTCGCTCAGTGAATGAGTACTTCATGGAAACAGACTAATGCACTAATGTGATTACAGATATAATTTGAGGAAACGATATGAGAATTAACAACAATAAATACTACACTGAGCAGTTCTAAAACAATATAATTGAAATAACAAAGAATGTAAATATTGCATCCAAAGAATAACTACAAGAAGACTATGCTTCTAGTCTTCCTTAACTCTTTCATTTATAAAGAACTCTGTGAACCTATATGATCATATTTTAGATTATGCCCTAAACATATGCAGTGTACTCTGCATATGAAGATCCGCAACAAATTCATGCTACGATCCCACCGTACAAGACTTAGCGACACACCCGGGAAATGCTAAGTCTGACGCCAGCCCTGCTCCGCTACAGGACCCCTGGCTCTCCGGCCAGAAACATAGGCTCTACGGCCTCAAAGCACTACTCTGAGTGCACCCGACTCCTCCTTTAACCTGAGTACACCGGCGGAGGGTCACAGGGTTACCTTCGTGACACACGCACGAATGGTGTTAGATAACCGTGTTTTCTTTTTCCCCAATGCCATCGTGACACACGCACGATTGTTGTTAGACACTGCCTCTCTTTCCATCCTCATGCCACCAGAATTACTCAACCGGTTGATGTTGGACACGAGTTTCACCCCTAAGAAACAGACCTTCATTTAGGGGTTCTACGGTGTTAGGGCACTTAGGTCTATACTTGATTAACATGTAAATATCTTAGCTCGTGTATTCAACATATACCATGTCTCAGTAACATCCCTTTCTAGGGCATGTCATATCTCATCACCTGCAATTTACGAGATATGTATTGAAATATAAGAAGCCCTGCAGTAGGTAAATATCATTTCAAGGAGAACAAGCATATAAAGTTAAATGCACTAGAAACATACAGTTTAACAATTAAGTATCACCACATCTCATATCGAGACCTTTCATATTACCATAGCATGATTCATTGAACACCCCATCCTCAGGGTTTCATTTGCCTTATTCATTCATCACATGCCAACACCCTACTCTTAGGGTTGCATTTGCCTCATTCACCTTTTCGTTTACCTCATTCACTTGTCACATGGCACTCATAAGGATTTCATAGGATATAAGCATTCACTAAATAAAGATTGTTTCCAACAAATCATATGCAATCAATATAGACATGAAACCATGGAAATTCAACTAAATTTAGGTTTTCCATATCATCACTGTGATATCATGTATCCAGAATAAGATTCAATTAAGATAACCCACGAGATACATCCTAACCACTTATAGAGTTACTAGTCCTTTTCAATAAGGTTGAAACACTAGTGATGTCTCAATTAGGTCAAACCCTAATTACATCATTTGATATAAATCTAAAAGCATCCTCACTAGGAAGTGTTGTATACGTATCTGATATGAATCTACCATCAAAGAGTCGTTCAAACAGAGATGGAATTCGTATCATATCAATTTTACAATAACTTCAATCAAACGGACATTTCAGGATTTAGAATTCACATGCTAAGCATTTAGGGATTTGGATGTCATAATCAAATTCGTGCATTAGAATGTTTGAAGGAAGAACCCACTCACCCTAAGGTGTGAAAACACCTCACAACTGCAGCTCAACTCAGGGAATCTCGAATTCCTATCAAATCCCTAGCAAACCTCCCAATTCTTCTTCCATTCAACTCGGGAACCTTGAAAAAGAGGGATTATGAAGAAAGGGTGAGAAAAGAGGGAATTTCGACATCATCTTGGATCAAATCAGAGCATGGACGGAATCTTGACATGAGAGAGAAGATTCACCATAAAAGTCTATGCAAAGGATCCAAACTTACTTGATTTCACCACTCTTGGGACCGCAGAACCCTAATTCAGCAATTCCTCCTCTTTCTCCACTCAAGCCCTAACTCTCCCTCTCTCTCTAGGTTTTCGTTTCTCTGGAGTGAATGACGAAGAATGAGATCTGCTTGTGTGTGTGGTTGCTCATATAAGTCAATTGAGCTGCTTGGGTCAATTGCATATTGACCCAACACTTAACTTTAATTATATTGGCTGAATATTCAGTTATACAAAAGTTACTGTAATTCGTTTATTTCAGAGATCAACCATTCTCTAACAATTATGCGAATTTAGCAAGTTATTTATAATTGATCTATAAAGCTTTAGTTAAAATTTGAGATCATTTGGAGTTACCAACAAATAATTAAAAATAGAACAGTGCACTGCTATATTGCAGTCTGCAAAATATTCGGCCGAGTTTGTCCTGCACAAACTCGACCGACACTCTTACTTTAGGGATTCCAAAGTCATCCAAAAATTATGCCAATTTAACATAGTGTCTAAAACTGTATTTATCAAATACTTTTAAAATTTGAGATCAATTGGATATACCAATAAAAAGATAAAATTCAATTACCACACTGCTGTAAAATTCTGAAATTGTGATCGGTCGAGTTTGAAACTCGGCCGACAAACAGGTCAGAGCATTCTTCAAAAATTCTGATATTTTCCAATGTTATTAACATGTTATATATCTAAATCATATCCAAATTTGAAGTAAATCAGAGTTACACATAAAATACTAAAAATCATTTAGTGAGACATTCTACTTATTAAATTCTGTATTCATGCATCATTAAAACCCTATTTTGGGCCGATTAGGGTTTATGTTTCTCAAACCCTAATTCTCAATACAAAAGAACATTTAGACTTCTTATCATAGTTAAAACATCCTAATTGTGTTATCGTCATTAATTAGATTTCAAGAATGATTATTCTAATTAATCTTTGCAATTGTCTAGGTAAACCCTAGTTTACCAATTAAGCTCAGATGGGGTCGTAACATAAAATATCTACAAAATTGGATGTTTTCAATGTATGACCTCAAACCTATGACATGTGATTAGGCCCATAATTAGAACTGGTACATGGTGATCATGTGACATATTCCCCAAGGATCATATGGTTTTCCACACATCCAAAGGGTGTTCCACATCCCTAAAGGTCTTTCCTTTACTATCCATGCTTTCACAGATGAGTACACTTCTTTGTAGTATGACTCCTCTTGATTTTACCATCCTACAATAGGGGTTATTGGGTCAAAAAAATTCGTTGGTTATTATATTGATCTACCCCCAAGGATCATTGATCCTTTATCCATTAAAGGTGTGTCAAACACATATATGTTCTCCTATTTTGTTAGATGTTTTTGGATGATAGATCATCTTCATTAGATATCATGGCCATGTGGGGATAGTTCCTAGAACATACTTGCATAGAGATCATGATGCTGACACTTGATTTCTTTATTTCATCTTAAAGGTGACGAGTCCTTTTTACATGTCTCCCCTCTCATAGCCTCCAAAAATCTTTGTTTTACCCACAACTTATGAGGCTAGATCGTATGCATCTTTCTATCTTTATGTTATCTTTTCTTCAACAATTCTTATTTTTGAGTGTATTATTTTGCAAAAAAAATTATTATACAAAGAATTTAAAAATATAAAGAGAAATGAAAAAATCATTGTCCATATTTCAAGACTAAGTCCAATCCATGAAGTTTATGAATTATGAAAATAACACCAAATTTAATATGTTTCCTATAAAAATTCATGTGGGAACCTAAATGCTTTATAATCTTCAAAGTTGCTTTCTAGATTTTTTTCTCAATTTGAGGGTTAACTCCAGAGAGAGTGAGACCCATTGGGAGAAGGTCAGAGAACCTAAACTCTAATATATGAGATGATGAAAAATATGTGATATGATATGTTCTAAACTAGAATACTCTTGAGTGATTGAGATGAGTTGCTTTATGCATGATTTCTATAGTTTGTTGAACCCTAGATGTCCATGGGAGGACCAAACCCTAAAGATTGAGAGAGGGTTGTTATATGTGTGCAAGTGAAAATGAATATGAGTGCCTATCATCTAGGTGAGGGAGAGAGACCAAGACCCTGGAGGTGGTATCTATGTTAGTTTCTATGAAGCCTCGAGCTCAGGTTGGTGGTTCCCCACATAGGATACTAGTGACATGTGTAAAAGATAGTGTTGAGTTAGAATAATTCATGGGTAGAGACCTATGAAGAGTATGTCATAGCATGTTTTGGTTTGTGCTTATCTGGCTAGATCTTGTAAGGCTTTCCCTAGTGCTAATGAGGTAATATGAGAACCCTGGACTTTTATGAACTCCTTTAGAACATGGTAATATGATGTGGGAATGCTAATGCATGACTAAAGATAACAATGCAACCCTAACATATGAGATATGTCATGACATAACTCGATTTTCTAGACCTTTGTTGCAATCTTACGTGAAGGGTTCATTCACCCTAGATGTTGTAAAACATCCTAGTAGCTTGGATATGGTTATGGAGCTTTGTTTTTGGATATGTAGTACACAGAGAAGTTTCCTACATAAGGAACAAGTTCCTTGAAGAAGAGGATGGCTTAATTTTGAGGACAAAATTTGTTTTAAGATGTATATGATGTGAAAGATTGGATTTTAGCTTAATTTTAAGGATGAAATGTATTTTAAGGTGTGTAGGATGTGATGGAGTGGACCTTTGGAATCCTTAATTGTCCAATGACATAAGTGAATTCATGAATGTTGAGTTATCTTAAGAGTTATTAGTGTTATGGTAAAGTTTGAGTGTTGATTGAGGTTGATATAATGAATAAGGTCCCTAAGTTCATGCCTTTTTGAGGTATTTAGTTGAATGGTCAAATAGTTGTTTATTGGCACCAAATTTGTTTAAAATGTAGTTAGAATAATGATAGATCTATGGTTAAAATTTGGTGGCAATTGGATTATCCTAGAGGAAGTTATTTAGGTTTGAAATGTGTGAAACAATGTGCTTTTTGATAGTCGATATACCTAAGTGATGGTTTTAAATCAATGTCACACACCCTTGGCTTCTAGGTGAGTTGTGTTTCCTATTGCTGGCCACAAATCACAAAACTAGTGGCTACATTCGTGATTCTAACTTATATCATAGGAAGAGGGGAAATATGTTTTGTATTACTCACTCTCAACTTCTACCATATCCTTATAGGATACATGAACCATTGTTCACAATGTCACCGAATCATAACTTCCACAACTCCATTTTGAGACATCAAGGAGTCATGTGATTGTCCAACCAATATAGGAAGAAAAAAGGGTTCCTTCATTACTTTATGGTTTACAACCATGGTGTCATTACAAGACACGAAGAACCATACAGTCAAATTACCCATCTTCTTGTTCACCAGGAAGACCAATTACACCATATAGGTGATGGAGGTGACATATTAAGATTATGTACTAGATTTTCATATCTTCTCTCAACTAAGCCTTGTGTATGAGGCATCTCATCTCACTACAGTAATATCCACCCCTTATATAGAACACTTTAGGAAAAACTCTGTTTGGCCATTTTATGTTGAAATTAAGGTTTGTCCCATCATGGTGGAACATTGGGGTTATTACTTCACCAAAATCAAATGTCACAAAACTATTGATTACCCAAATCCTGACTCTAAAAGATACAAAGTCAATGGGGATAGTATCTAGGTAATAAATGATTCCATGACATATGGTATCAAAGAATGAACAATAACTACACCAAACATTACTAAAATTAAATACAACTAAATACAATCTTACACCTCAAACCCAGAAACATAATAAGATGTCCTTTTTGGACTATGTTGACTTAGCCTCTAGGTAAGAACCTAGACGTTCTAGTTCTAGGTGTAGACTTGTGTAATCTCTAGAATCTTTGTTTTCTCCTCCTTTTGTCCTGTACTATGGGTTGTTGGTGTAGGAAGATGAGAAAAGGGATACCTTATTACAACCCTAGACACAAGTTCACGACATGTGCTTAGGGTAGCTACACAGTTGTGCACCATGTTTTTGCTAGTTCTCAGTGTCATGGTACTAGACTACCTAATGAGTGTGGTAACTCATTTTGGTTTTGGTTTTATTCAAAGGGAGTATGGTGGTTTTCATCACCTATATCATCATTGGAGAAAATCTATATCAAGTATTAGTATATGTACATATAAAAATATTACAACACAAAGAAAGGATGTAAGTATCCATGTGACCTAAAAGAAAGAGATGTAACATCAGTCTAGATGAGATGTTTTGATGATAATTGTAGTCTCTAGAGTTGCCTAGAGCCATGATAAAGGTTAGGATACTAGTATCCTAGATTACCTAAGATGATGATGATGATGATGATGATGATGTCCATGTTATTGATATGAGCTTACTTTAGTATGACCTATGTTTGTTTGGAAGGATCTAGTATGTTTTGATGATATGATAGAAATTGACTATGAAATCCTAGCTAAACCTAGCACCTTGTATGGTAGATGTGACTTGGTTGATGTGCTAAACATAGCTCATGGATTGACATGCTTGCTTGTGTATAGTATTGTATATGTTGATATACAATACATGAGATATGGTTTGTGACCAATTTACGCCTCAATCTCTTTAGAAATAAAGACATCTACCATGGGACCTACGATAAGGGTGACATCTTGAAGGTCAAAGTACCTAAAATCTGGAATTTCTATGAAATGTTGAAAATATGCACAATGAAATACATGATGACGAGTCCCTTCATCGACTACTTCTATGAATATGAATTGAGCACCTAGTGTGGAGTTCCCTTGAAAATGTTGAACCCTAGATTTCCTATGAAAATTTCCTATCCTAAGAGAAAGAAGCAATTGAATATATGATGTTTTCTATATAGGTGAGGGAGATGTCCCAAGACCCTAAGATGATATATATCATGCACGATCTTCACAATGAGCCTCATACTCAGGTTATTGGTTCTACGTGAATGAATGTAGTGGTTACCTTTGTTTTGAGAGTTGGGTTGAAATTTTTGTTATGGGTAGATTTTGTGGTTAGCATGTTTTGTTGGACTTATATAGGTCTTAGCTTGAGTGGATCGAGCTTGTGGATCTCTTTCAAGATAGAAGTGATATATATATAAAACCTCAACATTGATGATATTGTTGTCCCTTAGATGATGCATGATACATGAAACAATCTCTCTTATGTTAGACTTGAATATGTACAATAACTCACTCTCACAAGATAGATCTAATACGAAATCATACCATACATGAAAAGATGTAGATATGAAATTATGAACTTCGTTTGATGATGTCGTGATATCTTATTTTGAATAAGCATGCATAATTTCTTAATACTAGACTCAAAATAGAAATAAATGAACATAACTGATTAGAGTGGGAAGAATTTTGAAACAAGTAAAACATGTGTAAAATCTAGTATAGTGATGAAATACATGTTCAATGCATGTTTCCTTTGAAAGTCCTGGTGATGAACATATCTATTTAGAGAGTAATAACATATATTTTGAGAACACAGCTTGGACTCATATGAGAACATGAATGAAAATCCTAATTGAAAAGGGAGAATGTTACAAAACCCTAATGCCAAGATGATGTCTAATATTATAAAACATCAAGTAACATGTATATAATCAGAATGGTTACACCGTTAATGATGACAACCTTCATGTGCACCCCATAGTGTTGGATGTCTTGGCACTTAGTTTTATTTTCTTGAAAAGAATGAAGTTGAACTTTGACCACTGACTATGATCTTGGATGAATTTTGAGGATGAAATTTCTTTTAAGGAGGGAAGGATGTGATAATCGAAATTTCTCTCTCTATCTTTATGTACCATATCACTCTAATTGAGGCTCAACCTTCTCAATTTGATATCAATTTTATATCTTGATTATTAGGATACTGAAATTTGGACACCTCAATGATCAATTCTGCAATTCGTGAAAATAACTCAAAATATTGAACACCATGTCATGCTTTAAAATATCACTACTTTTCTACTGAGATTGAAATTCTTTAATATATATTTTTCTTACTCTCTAATATTATTCATGTTGTAGTGGCAACAATTATCTATCCAACTACATAAAAATTGTCTCGATCAAAACAACGAGTCTATTGTTATGATACTTTGAAGTAGTGCCTTTTCACTTGATTTCTTTGGAGTTTTTCTAGGTGTAATTGAACCATTTGGGGCACGTGGCCCAATTAGGGGGAGGCTACCATTTGAATAGCCAACAATTTTCTAGGTTTTATATCCACAAAATGCTACCCACCACGTCATGCCACAACCCATCTCGGCCCACTGTCTCTAGAACATGGATCTGACCTTCATCCAACGTCTGAGGTATTGTCTCCTACCTCCATGCCTCACTGGTGGGTTTGGCACTCCACCACCAAAGCTCCATGATAAAACATCTTTTCTCAATCCCTCGACGCTCCTTTAACCCCATTTTTCTTATAAATCTTCTTCTCCTACTTGATTCTAATCTTTTCTTGCACATTCATACCCTCTAGCCCTATGTTCTTCTTATTCTTCTTCTTCTTTAACCTCCTAACCCTAGTTGTTCTTTGCACCACCACCTTGGGAAGGAACACCACAGGAACCCTCACGCCCAACCAAGACCATGAGTGAGTCTGCAAGGTCACGACAAGGCTGGGAGGCATGTTTCTTCCCCCCCTGTGGGACATGTCTTCCTTTCAGTGGTGCTACCCCAGCACCAAGTGGACTGCAACTGTCACGACTTGAACTAGTGGGCGCGGTCACTAGCTAGTGGAAGATGCAACTCACAATGGTGGCGTATGGCCCTCATGCTCCACAATAATGGTGGGGAGCGACTAAGGGTGGTCAGGAGATGCATAGCCAAGGTGTGCGACAAATGACCAGGTGCCTTGTGGCATAGGGCACAACCCGCAGTCACAAGTAAGGCTCTTAATCTGGTCACTTGATCCAGATCCTAGGGCCAGAGTCGAGCCATAAATAAAGGGTAGCACCCCCCTTTTGTCCCAAGTTTCTAATGCAAGTCTGATCTAGTTTCAAATCAAATAATCAAATATGGTTATCTCCCTCACCCTTTCTCCAAATATATTGAACCAATATACCATTTTCTTCATCTTGACAAGATCTACACTTTAGACATAATTGGAGACCATGGTTCCAATGTTGATGTCCATTATTTCCTAAAATGTAATCATTGACTATGTTAACCACATTTAATGCAAAATTATGATAAATCTTGTAAACTTATTGCACCTTCAAACCCTTAATTATCAAATCAATACTTCTTATGTAATTTTGATCTATATGAAGACCTAAAGAACCATTCTTGCACTTGTTTCGTATATACACATATGGAACTAGTGTTGAGACCTTAATGTAGTACCTTTCCCTAATTCACTAATCATACCCCTAGACGATATCTGATGTTGAAACAACCCAGAAATCAAAAAGTTATGAACCTCTCTATAACATTAATATCAACCCCTAGTCCACTTTTTGCTATGTTTGTCTATATGGCACTTATGCATGAATGTGACCCTAAATGGTGATGCATGTTTGTAGCTTAATCAAATGTGATGTTTGACCTAATTTGTGCTCCAAGATCCTTTATATTTTAGAATTTCATAACACCATGATGTATATGCACGCTAATGTCCAAGTTCACTCTATGTTATGATAGGTTGATATTTTTGTTTCTAAGTCCACTAGAGATGACCTAGTGTGACACAAATGACTTGTTTCCCCTTCTTGTGCCCCAATGATGATATGAATATATTGCTTATGTCCTTCACTCTCAAATTAGAGATACACCTAATATTTGTGACCCCTTTTGATGAGGATGGCTCACCTAAATCACATGTTGAACCCTAATTTTATGAGCTATGAATGTTGGGATCTTGAATATATTGATGAACCTTATGTGGCTAGTCATAGATGAGCATCCATACATCTTTGATATATGATAATATTGTCCCTAGGTTCCCTAATATAAATCATATCTTATACTTGGACCTCTCAACTTTTTGAAATATGGACTTTCGTGCCCGATTAGGACTCTTTGACCCTAAAATGTACATAAGTCACTCAAGTCTTGGAATAAGCATATAAAATGGATGGAACCTAGGAATGACTTGAAACTTGAACCACACCTACAGGATGTACTCTAAATCAATAAAATATCATCAAACATGTAGTTAAAAAACATGAACCTTAACTTGGACAAAAACCTAAAATGAAGCTAGTTAGGATTTACAATGATATTCTAATACATGCATGTAATCTTGTTGTTAGGAAGGTGGTTGCTTGTGATCTAGATAGTCAAAGATAGGTCATGAAATCTCTAAATCAGATATAGGTTTTAATAATTATATGACTATGGCTTTCTTCCTTGAAATGTGATACATATGTATGCTTGTTTACTTGCTCAAATATTCCAATGAAGTACTCTAATATTGTACTAGATGTTTGTCTTGTGTCATTGTTTTATAACCTGCAAACATAATATATAAACTCCATTATCCAAGCCTTTTGCACATGGATGTATTCTTAGGGTAAGGACATGAGGATGGGCATCTTACTTGAGTTGTCAATATAGGGTGGACCAAGTCGATAAAAGGGCTAGCTCTTGGGAATGACCATGAGGTCCCTTATGTAGAAAAGAGTTAGTTAATCTTGAGAACCCTTACAGACTCTTTGAATGGGAAGTTTGTCAAAAAGATCCTTATGATATATGGTATATGATATTGTTGGTATAATTGGACTAAAATGATATAAAATATGGGCTATCACTTTGCTAAATACTTAAGTTGTTTATTCTTGTTCATCTCCTTCTACAACTCTTTTCAAATTATACAAAGCTTATGTATATGAATCTTTTAGCCCTATACTCAATAGCTGGGGTGTTGACCTATCTTGTTTCATGGATTTTGTAGGCTCAGAGATGACTAGAAGTTGATGGGCTTGGTAGCTATGTCTAGTGTACTTGTTGTACAATCCCTAGTGTACACAAGATGAACTATAAAATTGTACTCTCTAATATGTAATTAAAATCTTTTAATAAAAGAATGTTTCTTAATAATACTTGTGGAATGTTGATATTATAATTGGTGTTTTTATCTTTTTATCTATTCATGTATGCTAAGCTTTACACTTCCGCATCCACACTTTGGTAATACCATGCTAGGGACAGACTCCTAGATCGTATCGTCATTAACTTTGTATCATTTGGAGTTAGGAATTGAGAAATAAATGGTTCCATGATAGATGATTACAACTTTAAACATCTTTCATGTTTAGATCTAATTTTACATTCATGGCCAATCCTCAACATTAACATAGTCAAGGAATAATTTAGAAAAACAACCAAGAAAATGGTTCAAAATATAAACAAGGATTAAGCCTAGATATGTGTGCTCAAGTCTTCCTACACTATATATTAGTTGAGCTAAGCGTCCATGAAGTGAGAGATAGAAACTAATCATAGGAATAGTCAACCTTATCTAAGGAAACTTCTACCTCAATAGAGAGGTTAAGTGTAACTAGAGGTTACAAAATACTATGTATCAACCATTTAAATGGTGTGGGTAGGGGTAGTGACTAGTTTTGGATGTGATTAAAACCCTAATTTGTATATTAAATCAGTACCATGAATAGGAATATAAGTATCAACCATTGAAATGATGTGGGTAGGGGTAGTGAGTAATTTTGGAAGTGATTAAAACCCTAATTGGTAGATCACTACCATGAATATGTATATGACCGACCTCTAAACAGCCACCTACAACCTAATAAGGAACAATTTGAGGATAATTTGAAATAATCAAGTTATTGATTACTTAGGATCTAATACCATACTATATTGAGTGGGACCCTAAAGGGACCAACTCTTAATTGAGTAATAAAAAATGGGAAACCAAACATACTATAATGTGTGAAGGAAAATGTTGTGTTTATTTTTATTTCTCAAGTAACATGTATCACAGAGCACAACATGTAATAAGAAGAGGAAACATAACTATTACATAATTACAAAGTATTTTACATACAATTATTACTCAGCATAAAATGTGCCATTACAAAAAAATGGGTACAACTACTATTACAAGAGCCCAGTTGCAGAGAACAACCTGGACATACTAATTTATCCTCAAGTCTGACATATAGTCTAAGATCTTCATGTGTATATGTCCTATAAAGAACATACACCTGAGTAGTTTGGAAATAACACCCAAAAAATATGAAACAAAGGGTATGCATTAATAAAAACTAGTATTTGTGCAAAATATAAAAACATTTGGGAATGTTGAGGAGTTTAAGTACAAAAGAGGGTTCTCCCATAAGAAAGGGGGGTAATTGAATTTAGGTAAGTTCAATGGAAGTTTTCCTCAATATAATGAATAACCATTGACTGAGCAATAAAAAGTAAGTTGTTATCTATTTAGATAAGAAATTCTTAGGCAAAAAAAAATGTGTTTCCTATAGAAACAAATAATGACATATAATAAGTGAATGTAGATAAGAACAAGACTAGAATAAATTAAAATAGGGATAGGGAACCAAAAAGAACTAGCCATGGTAGGAGGGGAATAAAACCATAGTGCTTTACAAGAGGACTAAAAACTCAATGCCGATAAAATATCGCGTGGAAGGGGTACTAAAACCATAGTGCCTAAGAGAATAACTAAAACCTTATTTCCTAAAACATGGTTAAACTACTATTATCTAATACTAGTCTAAATCTCACATGGAAATAGATTAGACAAGACCATAGTGTAGTCCAATTTAATAATCAAGTACAAAAAGGATCAGAGAATTCAAAATATAGAAATTGGGGTCAAAGAACCCTTATAAATGAAAGGTAATACTCCAATAGTCATGAAAGACAAATGGGAAAATTAATTAGGACTCTAAAGGGATTTAAAAAGAGGAGTGTAAAATATGCCTCACGGATAACACTTAAAATTTCGTCATTATATGCTAAAATAAAATTGGCAAAGTGAATTTGATAGCATGGATTTCCTCTCTCATTTAATTGATGTACATCTCGACTCATTTCAATATTGAATGTACTCAATGACGTCCCTAACCTCCACTTTGATAAATTTGAGTCACTTGATGCCCAATTGATGATTTGACCTTGATTGAAGATCACTTTGCACTTATATATGACTTTAACTTCAACTTCAAACTAAGTGGAATACTCTTTATATATATATATATATATATATATATATATATAACCCCCATTTTCCTTATCCTTTTGTGATCCAACATGAGTACCTTCAGCCAATCAGAGACCATGTTTGAGTGGGCCATGAATTTGGTCCATTGGATCCTAAGCCCCCCCCATAGATCGATCCTCCCATCCAATGGTTGGATTTTTGTATTGCACCTCCGTACTAAGGTAAGAGAAAGTGATGCTAAGACCACCTACTACTCTAATGGAAGCCCCCTTGGACCCCCCCATCTCACCCTATTCCTCCAATTGATGCCCCATTTCACTCTGTTTCACTTCCCTCTTTCTCTCCCCCTCTTTTTCCCTCGCTCTCAGGCCCTATCTCGCAACCAACCTTCTTTTATTTTCCTCTCATTGTCTAGGACACCGCAGTTCCATTTTTGGGCATCCTCCTTTCGCACCATCCTGATGCAATTAGGGTGACCAACCAACCTCACACGAACCTTGGGATGGTAGGTGGCACTCATGTTGGCCCTCCGAGCCCCCTTCTCCCATCTGTTGTCGGCTCTAGTGAGCAAGACTTCAACACTGCCATGGGGATCTGACCTGGAGTGCAAGCTCCCTGCTTTGAGCGGCTAGGAACGGGGACTACTAGATGGGTTGTTGTTGCAATTCATGGGTCCTCCATGGCTGTTACTTCAGTTGCCACCTCCTTAGGGCTAACCCTGTGAGTCACAGACTAAAAGGCCACTCATGGGCACCAGGGTTGTGGGCCCATACAGTCCATGAGACGAAGGTCCTCCTCCTCCCCCCCCCCCCCATCTAAGCCCTTAAATCAAAGATATAGGGTCCTGATCGACCATATCAAGGTAGATTTTTGAAAATTCATATATTTAGAATGTTAGCTCCAAATGCAGACTTCTTGTATACCATTTTGTAGAAAATCATAATGTTTTCATTAAAAATACTTCTAGATTCTATATCTATCTTTTCATCCACTGATATCCCAAAATACATGCTTGTATAGTCTGCTTGAGATGTTTAATGTAATTTCATGAACTGACATGCTCTCTTATACCTTAAAATATGATCTTGTCCGGATACATGTAGATTGAACATCTTTATGTGTTATTATTCTACCTTTTGCTCACCTTTTGAACACTAATGTGATCTTTGTTGCTAAAATGATTGAAAATGAGTTGACATGCTTGAGGCCACTTCTCTAATGTCCAAACTTGCTCAAGTGTGTCTCAGATCCACTTTAATGATTTAGATCAGTAGATATAACCCTCTAATAAATTCAACTTTTACCATAGTACTTCTTGGATGTTAATGATGATCTTGTGACACTTAATGTGTCTTATCATGGCCTTACATGTACTTTTGGGATTAATGCTAAATCTTATGCTTTCTTTGATATAATGTTACTCAATATGAGTTTGTGACCTCTAAATCAATAACTTACCATACTCTGCATACCTAATTGCTATACAGATCATTCTTATGCCTTAATGTGATTGATACCCTAATCTTAAATTGAAAGGTAACATATATGCATGTTGTTGAGTTGGATATCTCATCTTATCCAATATTTCTCTAATGATGAACAATGCTATGTTATGATTCTAAATCAGTAGCTTGGTGATGTTTATGACACCTATCTCAAGTATACCCAATCTATCCTCTAATAATGACAATTTTGCATGATCATGAACTTATATGACTAGTTATGCCAATGTTGGTGTGTATGTCGACTAATCTTGCTCAAATCATATGATTTCTATATTTAGGATCTTCAGACAATAATCATGACCCTTAATATTACTTGTGATGTGTCGCACTAAGTTCTAGATGAATTCATAATGTGCTATGTAGTTTGATAATGTAGTTGCATGACTACTCGAGATGTAAAAAACTATGTTGATGATATGATACCTAGATCTAGATGACACATCCAAACACCATTATAATCATTAATAATACCTAATCTTGCTAATGTTAATCTAGTTGCATTCATTAAAAGGTCAAGATCTCTATGTCGACTTAATTGCCAAGATCTAGTCAATCTTGCTTAATATGGAATCTATAATTGAATGGTTAACCTTGTACTCTACTTGCACTATACATTTACTCTTGACCCTACTATGATATTGGCTTTCTTGTATGTATGATCGTATGAATGCTTTCCTACTTACTTACGGTTTAGCTATTCTTTCTATGATTACTTCTTCCATGATTGAGTATTCTACATAGACAAACCCTGAAATATAATGTACAAAAATCCATTATGCAACCTAATGTTGAAATAATGGATAAAGGAACCTAAAACATGCTTTGTATAAAATGATATAGTTAAGTATTCTTGCTTGGTTTCTTATTCTTCACAATGATCATGTTTCTAGCTAGGTAAATTCTATATTATTCCTAAACTATTTACATGCATATTCTTACATTACTTAATGCTTTAGCATTAATATGTTTTGTTTATTGAATTTGTAGTGTCCAAATGATGATCCACTGCAATCAATGTGCTAATATATGAAATGAGACACCAATGGCATGCTAGAAATGGAGTGGATACATGTCTCTTATCTCCATGCTTAATATCTTGTTATCTCTTACCTTATTTTGGTTTGTGGTTTTATTCATGGATATGTTATGTGATCCATTCTAAATATGGGCACCTAGGTCCACTCACCTTTGGCTATGTGTCCATTAGGAGTGTGAACTTATGGTAACAAACAATTCCATGACATATGGTATCAGAGAAATCATGTATTGTAAATACATAGTCTCTACTATAAATCATGGCAAACAAAAACACCAAATGTGTGGCAGCAGAAGAAATAAAAACTTGACTTTATTCAAAATGTATAAAGAGTACATTCCAAAATTTCCATAAAGGAAGTACAACTTTATACAAACATTGGATCCAGGTAGAGGAAGACTTAGACTAAGCCAATATTGTCTCCAAACAAAACCACTTAATATATAAAGGCAACTATGATCATGCCAGCTATATGTTCCTTTTCTTCTTGTCCTATCCTTAGCCTTAGGTTCACCAAGCTTCCATGCACACTCTGATCCTAGCCTCGATGGTTGGGGTCATCCAGGAAGAGAAAGATAAAAGTATGTGTCAATCAAAAGGAATAGGACAAGTAATAGTCAACAACATTGAATAATAAAAGATTCTCTAAGCTACAAGATTTTAAGAGAATGAGACAAATATTCAAATAAGAAAAAGAGAACTGCCATAATCAATCACCACAATAATAATCACATATCATGAATATATTAAGACACAAAGTAATCTCAATGTAGGGTGAGGCACCTACCGGACCTCACCAGTGGCAGGGGGACTAAAACCCCAGTGCCTATATAAAGTGGCAGGGGGACTAAAACCCCAATGCCTAATATATAAAATGGCAGGGGGACTAAAACCCCAGTGCCCGGCAGGAGGACTAAAACCTCAGTGCCCTATGGGTGGTTTGTACTCATGTACACTACATTGTCATTTGGCCTGAAACACATCATGCTTAATAGTCACTTGGCAGTATTGAGAAGTATCACAAGATTGCAACATTGCAAAATGGGAATAAAACCCAAATAAATAATCTCAATAAATGGATGATCCAAACATTGGCCATAGAAAGATTCAAGAGTTACAAATAAATGAGCCACATAAGCAATAGAAGCATCTCATAAGTAAGGATCCAAATATAGGAAATCACAAGATCCATATAATTCAATTAGATGAGCCATAATAGTAACAAATGTATCAAATAAGTAAATAGCCAAATAAAAGGTATTTTAGGAGGAGATCAAGGCTAGCACATAATGTTTGTAGGGTTGGATAAACCCAACTGAAGGATAGGTAATTTGCACATATACATTCCACATAGATTTAACATTAATCATAGTGTCACATACATTAATAGGTGTCACATACCTTAGTTTCAATTCATTACCATCGCATTCACCAGTCTGATTGTATCCAATTCCATATTTCCCTAGTTATAGCATTACACATGTATAAGTATATATAAGGCTTAAAGAATAGGAAAAACCCTAATTTGTAACTTTTATTTCAAAACCACGATTTAAGACTCACAACCTATTCCAATTGATTACTAACATTCTCCTGATTAATAAAACTTATTTTATTTCCAAATTTGGAGTTAAAATGAATTAAATACACATTTTAGATCATTTAATACGATTAAAATGATATTTAAGATAAACCCAAGAAAAGCATTTGGAAACAAGACTTAAAACCTATAAATTCGGATTCTACATAATTTTAGCTTTCCAATGTGTATTTATTTGCATTTTTCTGACCAATGGTTGATTTACTATGAATTAAGTAAATCTGACCAATCGAATTGCAAGGAATCGCCACGTGGACCAGACCGCGTTGAAAAGCAAAGGATCAAAAGAATTAAATGCTCTTGGTGAGGAAACTAAACCAACAGAACACGCGAGGGAATAATAGTCATTTGAAACTATCGATTGTTTCCACAAGAGAGGAAGAACAAGGGAAGAAATGACAATAATGCCCATACCCGAAAAAAAATTGCCCAATGGCAGGAGCATGGGTGCCTTGGTCATTTACTGACCTGGCTTCTTCCTCAGCCAGGCCATGGCACAAGCAGTGTCTCCTGGAGCTTCGACTCTAGCACTACCTCGCCTCACCAGGACAAAAAATCAACCAAGGGACGATGGGAACAAGTCCATTGAGTCCTAGCGAAGCCGAAGGAATCCTCACCACAAGGCGGGGACCTCAGGAGCGCACAAACTCACCCGAAACAGCCAGAGAGAAGGGGAAGGAAAACTCGACCAAACGATTTGAAAACAAGGAGAAAATTCCCTAATAAGGTTGCTCTAGCAAATACGGAATCCAAGCAAGGTCAAATCACCATTCGAGGCCGAAGAAGGTATACCAGGGACCCGAAACCGCATGGCGGCGGTGGCGCACAATGACGACTCTAGAGGTTACCGTGGTAGGGGGCTCTGTGAGCCAAAATAAAGAAGCGAAAAGGAAAAGGGGAGGTCGAGGATGCTTACCACGTATCTAATTGAATTGGAGGTCGAAAAGAGAGCGACGCCGAAGCGGAATTTGCCAGAGAAGAAAACTGAGTAGGTCAGAGAGCTCCATGGAATGCGGGGAGAAATTGGAGGGAGAGGAGGAAGGCTTGACGCCTGAGGGTCATTTCTCAACCCTTAAACAAACGTGAGGAAGGGTCTATGCCCTGTGTGCAAGACCGGCGGAGAGGGGGGAAAAGAAGTGACTTGGGTGTTTCTTACAGAAGCCACCATAATGGCCGATCAAGGGATCACATGAACCGACGATGTGAGACGAATCCAACAGAAGTGAAATAGTCTGGAACGATGTTGTGTAGAGGGAGAACTAAGTCGAGAAGCATACAACGGGATGTCTATTCAGTAGTTGGAGGTAGAAGAAAGTGCCCAGACCGTTGGATCATAAGGGTGATCAATGCGGAGCCGTCCGATCAAGAATCCATGATGGACCCCAGGCGCGTGACAACAGACTTTGGCGTTACAAAACGATATAAATGAAATCGATTCAATGCAATATTGTTACACTATACTAAAGCTTATAAAATAGATTTGAGGGGTCAAATCAACTCCAAAAGCCACCAAATTTGGACCATTAGCTCACATTAAAGTCTAGAACAATGCTATGCAATTACTTTCTCTTTTTACTTATTATTTGGCCCTTAATAAGTATATAGCTCATTAAAGTGTATATTAATATATTAAAATGAATGAATTATATGAAAAGTCTTCTTTCTATGAAACATGTGAGTAAATTTCGAGTTATTAAAAACATTAAGATTTCAATAATCATTTCTCAACAAAATAACATATTTTCATGAATTAAAATCATATTTTGAGGAGAGAGAAACAACTAAGGTTAATGTTCTCATACATTAACTCAAATACACATTATTGCTAATCTATTTATCCAAAAAGCTCCAAATTAATATTATCTAATTATATCTCTCATTAAACTCCATTTTTCATAATTATTCATCTATTATTACCTTAAGTGGGTTATTTGTGCAAACACCCCTTCATTTATATAAATGAGAGAAAAATGTAATTTCAACCTTGAATAGTGCTAAAATTGCACAAGGAGTCCAAAAAGAATATAAAAGAAGGGAAATTTATGAAATTAGTCCAAAAGGATTTGAAAGAAATGAAAAGATACAATATGGGTAAATTGCAGGGAAGACCCTAAGATTCAGTATGTTACAGCAAACCACCCCTTATAGAGGATTTCGTCCCCGAAATCACAACAAGAGGGAAGAGAGGGTGAGTGTGAAACATCCCAACCTTAAACACTAGGTTATAACCCTTAATCTAGGGTACAACACAAAATCTACATAAGTCAGGTGTTACTAAGGTTTCCACAAAACCTATAGCCTTTTATCAAACTCAAATTAACATTTTTGCCTTATTAGCATAATCTCCATCATGAAAAGGTATCATATTTATTATACTATCACTTGTGCCACATTTTATTCAAAACAATTACAGCTCAATATTATATCATGTGTATTCCCCACATCAAGGGTTTTAAGCACAATTAGGGTTTACTAAGCCATTTCAACATTAATTAATGTATTAGGTCAAAAACCTTAATAACATGAATTCATTTTCCATTATCCTCTTACAACTATCATGTAGAATGATCACAAATTATTTTGTAGAAAAAGTTAATATTACCCAACAAGTTATTAAGCCTATAATAATTCCAAATAATGTTCATATTGCACATTGTCATATCATATTTCATTCTCATATTAATGACATCATTAATCATTTTCATCCATTACACTTCATATTATAAATTATACATATTTTACTTCACATTAGGCATTTTATGAATATTTATGTGAATCCAATTATTCAATATCATGTTTGAGTCCTTATATGCATTTTCGTGAATATGATGTAACCCATTAAATATTAATGAATTAATTCATATATCAAGTTATGATGAGGTGTTCATTAGAGAATAAGGTGATATACCTTACATGTATATTGATAACTTTGTGATTATAACCCATTTATATGCATTAAGGTATATTATGTGATGATGACACCTAATGTCACTAATGTATCATGATAGGCATTAAGGATATATATGTATATGTTGTCAGAGCTAGATGATTACCTATTATGGTTTATGTCAACATGATCATTACATGTTAAAGCATCCTTAGGGTGCATTATCCATACACATTTTACCATTAGGGTGGCATAGACAACATTATGTATATTCACAATTAGTAATGAGTCACTCATAATTATGTGCATCAATAATATGTGAAGGTTAAAGCATATGAACTATCTCTATATGACATACTACATATTCATGTGTGTATAAACAAACAAGTTGAATTACAAGTATAATGTGTTTGGTAAATTCTTGTTCACATAAGTTATTATGTACATATGTCCACATAGATAAGGTTTCTAACTCTAAAGGTATTTGATTTTTCTTTTAATTGGGATTCCATCCCCCTAAAAGGGATTTCGTCCTCGAAATCAGATTTGCAAAACCAAATAGGGTACAAACACCATTATCTTCACTCCACCCCTTAAAACGGTCAACTAAGTCAACTAAGCTAAGGGTAAAAGGGTACATAAAACTCAACACTAAAAGGATTTACTAACCAAGCTTCAGGGTGTAGCATAGGGTACACTAACCCTAAACATAAAAGTATAAGGTATTTAAGGATGATTTTTGTGTAAGAGATCAAATCATCACTTATGGTTTTCCTAAGGTATTCAATAATTAGGCAACATGCCCAAAGATAGACTATTTCGAGCTGTCTGTATCAGATCAGGCCAGGCCAGGTCATATGAGCTCAGGAGTCCTCGTTACCAAGCTAGTGGGGCAGAGGAAAATATTGTCAGCCCCCAAGATATGACCCTTTCTAAACACCATCACTTCAACTTCTTGCTCTAGTAGCTTCTCAATAGACAATTCACCAAAAAGTTGACAAATTTTATTTCTAATTATGAAAATATTATGATACTAAATCAAACTTTCATCATAATTCAACTCTAAGGTGAAAAACTTACTATAGGGAAACTATATATGATAAGGGTTCTATCTAGGAGACAATTTGAATTAGTCAAGAATCCGACTACCTTGATGCTCTGATACCATGCTATAAAGACATAGTCTCTACCATAAATCATGGCAAACAAAAACACCAAATGTGTGGCAGCGGAAGAAATAAAAACTTGACTTTATTCAAAATGAATAAAGAGTACATTACAATATTTCCATAAAGGAAGTACAACTTTATACAAACATTGGATCTAGGTAGAGGAAGACTTAGACTAAGCCAATATTGTCTCCAAACAAAACAACTTAATATATAAAGGCAACTATGATCATGCAAGCTATATGTTCCTTTTCTTCTTATCGTATCCTTAGCCTTAGGTTCACCAAGCTTCCATGCACACTCTGATCCTAGCCTGGATGGTTGGGGTCATCCAGCAAGAGAAAGATAAAAGTATGTGTCAATCAAAAGGAATAGGACAAGTAATAGTCAACAACATTGAATAATAAAAGATTCTCTAAGCTACAAGATTTTAAGATAATGAGACAAATATTCAAATAAGAAAAAGAGAACTGCCATAATCAATCACCACAATAATAATCACATAGCATGAATATATTAAGACACAAAGTCATCTCAATGTAGGGTGAGGCACCTATTGGACCTCACCAGTGGCAGGGGGACTAAAACCCCAGTGCCTATATAAAGTGGCAGGGGGACTAAAACCCCAGTGCCTAATATATAAAATGGCAGGGGGACTAAAGCCCCAGTGCGCGGCAGGAGGACTAAAACCTCAGTGCCCTATGTGTGGTTTGTACTCATGTACACTACATTGTCATTTGGCCTAAAATACATCATGCTTAATAGTCACTTGGCAGTATTGAGAAGTATCACAAGATTGCAACATTGCAAAATGGGAATAAAACCTAAATAAATTATCTCAATAAATGGATGAGCCAAACATTGGCCATAGCAAGATTCTATAGTTACAATTAAATGAACAACATAAGCAATAGAAGCATCTCATAAGTAAGGAGCCAAATATAGGCAATCACAAGATCCATATAATTCAATTAGATGAGCCATAATGGTAAAAAATGCATCAAATAAGTAAAGGTCCAAACAAAAGGTATTTTAGGAGGAGATCAAGGCTAGCACATAATGTTTGTAGGGTTGGATAAGACCCAACTGAAGGATAGGTAATTTGCACATATACATTCCACATAGATTTCACATTCATCATAGATGTCACATACATAGGAGTCACAAACATTAATAGGTGTCACATACCTTTGTTTGAATTCATTACCATCACATTCACCAGTCTGATTGTATCCAATTCCATATTTCCCTAGTTACATAATTACACATGTATTAGTATATATAAGGCTTAAAGCATATGAAAAACCCTAATTTGTAACTTTTATTTCAAAACCACGATTTAAGACTCAAAACCTATTCCAATTGATTACTAACATTCTCCTGATTAATAAAACTTATTTTATTTCCAATTTTGGAGTTAAAATGAATTAAATACATATTTTAGATCATTTAATGCGATTAAAATGATATTTAAGATAAACCTCGAAAAATCATTTGGAAACAAGACTTAAAAATTATAAATTCGGATTCTACATAATTTTAGCTTTCCAACGAGTATTTATTTGCATTTTTGACCAATGGTTGATTTACTATGAATTAAGTAAATCTGACCAATCGAATTGCAAGGAATCACCACGTGGACCGGACCGCGTTGAAAAGCAAAGGATAAAAAGACTTAAATGCCCTTGGAAAGGAAACTAAACCAATGGAAGATGCGAGGGCATAATGGTCATGTGAAATTATCCATTGTTTGCACAAGAGAGGAAGAACAAGGGGCAAAATGACGATAATGCCCATACCCAAAAACAATTGCCCAATGGTAGGAGCATGGGTGCCTTGGTCATTTACTGACGTGGCTTCTTCCTCAGCCAGGCCATGGCACGAGCAGTGTCTCCTGGAGCTTCGACTCTAGCACTGCCTCGCCTCACTAGGCCAAAACTCAACCAAGGGATGATGGGAACAAGTCCATTGAGACCTGGCGAAGCTGAAGAAATCCTCGCCACAAGGCGGGGACCTCAGGAGCGCACAAACTCGCTAGAAACAGCCAGAGAGAATGACAAGGAAAACTCGACCAAACAATTTGAAAACAAGGAGAAAAGTCCCCAAGAAGGTCGCTCTAGAAAATATAGAATCCAAGCGAGGTCAAATCACCATTCGAGGCCGAAGAAGGTATACCAGGGACCTGAAACCGCATGGCGGTGGTGGCACACAATGACGACTCTAGAGGTTACGGTGGTAGGGGGCTCCGCGAGCCAAAATAAAGAAGTGAAAAGGAAAAGGGGAGGTCGAGGATTCTTACCACACATCTAATTGAACTGGAGGTCGAAGAGAGGGCGGCGCCGAAGCAGAGTTTGCCAAAGAAGAAAATTGAGTAGGTCAGAGAGCTCCATGGAATGCGAGGAGAAATTGGAGGGAGAGGAGGAAGGCTTGAAGCCTGAGGGTCGTTTCTCAACCCTTAAACAAACGTGAGGAAGGGTCTATGCCCTGTGTGTAAGACTGGCAGAGAGGGGGGAAAGAAGCGACTTGGGCATTTCTTGCAGAAGCCACCATAATGGCCGATCAAGGGATCACATGAACTGGCAATGTGAGATGAATCCAACGGAAGTGAAATCGTCTGGAACGCTGTTGTGTAGAGGGAGAACTGAGTCGAGAAGCATACAACGGCATGTCTGTTCAGTTGTTGGAGGTAGAAGAAATTGCCCAGACCATTGGATCATAAGGGCGATCAACGCGGAGCCATCCGATCAAGTATCCATGATGGACCCCAGGCGTGTGACAACAGACTTTGGTGTTACAAAACAATATAAATGAAATCGATTCAATGCAATATAGTTCACTACTACAGAAATAGCATTCAGTGTCGCTTTTCTGGGCGTCAGTTATTAAGGAAAACCGACGCCTATCATATAAGGAGAATAAGAAGCTAATGTTTCTTTTATCCATGTATAGGAGAATAAGAGAGTTGAGGATTTAGTTGCTAAGAAGGTCAACAATGTAGTTGCTGAGAAGGTCAAGGAAGAATTGCTGCGGTGGCAGGCATCTCAGGCTTCCAATACGCCTATGGTGACCCACTCTTCTCCTGATGCACAGACTGCGAGTAATCCTGGAGACCCATCGCCTAGCACGTCTGCTGTAAGTATTGTTTATGACATTGTAGCTAGTCTTTTCAAGATGATATGTTTTCAAGATTATATGTATATATGTATAACATTCTTTACGTAAATTTGTAGGCATTGAAGCCATGCCGCTTAAGAATACAAGACTATGTTGTTGCAGAGGCGCAAGCTTACTCGTCCCTTCCTGGGGAAAGGTTTCACGGGACTCCAATGCCACAGGGCTATGTTCGTGTGGGCCCATTACGTGTGTTACCCGATTGGAGGGAAGTTGCGTTGCCATATGCCCACCCAGATATTGATACACTAGGTGAGGCAGAAGGCGGGGTCATATTGTGGCCCAAAGCAGATGTCATCTACACGACTGAAATTGTAAGATAAATTTACATTGATTTAGACTGTTAATGTGTATATATTATGTCAACTGATCTGAAATTATATATACAGGTTAAAAAGAAGACACCAGGAGCACCTAGGCCTCCACCTCGACTTCCCGCATTACCAACTTGGGTTCCAACTGACCTAACATACCCGTTAGGTCCTGCTTGTAGGGGAATGGCATGTTGGCTACGTGCACATAATATACATTGCCCTATAATAGTTTCTTTAGATGCAGATTATATAGGTCAATCATACAATAGCTCTTTATTTATACAAGATATTATTGAGTTGTTTATGTATGATTGGCTGAATACATCAATGATAGAGACATGGATAAGGTGAGATCTTGTTTATACATCCATATACCTTGTGTAAGATCCAGTGATCTGGTTTCTTATATATTAATGCATACGTAATACATGTTTTGCAGCTACTTAGTCGAAGATCATTGCAAACAATTTGCATTTGATCATGTGGGATTTTTGATTCCATCATTGATTAGTATGGTAGCTAAAGACCCTGATAATGTTCAACAATACTGTATAGATGCTTTTACAATTTTTGGTCAGCAAAAGAAGACGATAATAATAGCTCCATTCAATGTCAAGTAAGTTTACTTTATTTATAATTTGGACTTAAGAAAATTCCATTTTTATTGTGCATTTTGAGTTATTAATTGTTAACTTTTTACCTCTAGCGGTAAACATTGGGAGTTACTAGTTATTGTCCCCGGGACGTTCACTGTTTATTATATAGATCCCGCGGGAAGTACATTAAACACTAAAATTGGACACGTAATGAGAATGCCATTATTCTGGTGAGAAATATTTCATTTTTGTATCTGTTAACATCTTTTATTACATTACTATTTACTTATGTAATTTACTGTGTTATATTAACCTGTAGGGGTTTAGATGCATTCAAAAAGGCTGGAGGAACGGTCCCAAGGAAAAAGAACCAGCCAATAAATTGGGAGAACGTACAAGTAAGTTCCCGACTCCAATGTATATATTATTGATGTGAATTGTGCTTAGTTGTATTATTTTGTATGTTTCAATTTATAGTGCGCTACACAAGACAATGGCTGGGCATGCGCATACTATGTGATGCGATTTATGCAGATGATTATCAAATATGCCGCATTGGACATGGATACCATACATGAGGTATTATATATAGTCTCATTAGTTAGTATGAAATATATCAATCTTATCTTATTTTTATATTATTACTTATATATATACATCATTCTCTTTGCAGGTGTTTAAAACTGACAACACTACAGGTAAACGCTTAAAAAATATACATGCTCCATATACGATGGAAGCATTAAATGAAGTAAGAGAAGAATGGGCAAAAGCCATACAAGCAGTGGCAACTGTAAGATATAATTGGGATGTTGATAGCGATAATGAATGATACTTTGTAAATGAATATTTCTGAATGTTAATACATGTATTTGAATGTTTCTATATGTGTGAATGTGAGAATTGAATTGATGTCTGAATGTATGTACTTGTGTGAAATTTTCTTTGTGACTTTTGCAGGTTTGCGGCCTGTTTGCAGGCTGATATCAATGGATGTCGTAAACCTACAGTTCAGAAAACTGAACTGCAGGTTCTCATCCTGCTGACCAGCCACAGCAGGCTTGCAAACTGATATGAAAAAAATATATATATAAATAGGCATCGGTTATTTATAGAAAACCGTCAGCAAAGACAGATAGCGTCGGTTATTTATAGATAACTGACGCCTGATGTGGCCAAAGAAGTCCTGGAAATGGCGTCGGATATTCGTATCGAACCGACGCCTATTTAAACAACCAGGCGTCGGTCGTTTGGTATATAACCGACGCCAAAAGGGTTCGCTCCACAGAAAACAGCGTCATCTAGGACACTTTATGCGTCAGTTATCAACTAAAAGACCGACGCTACATGGAATATAGGCGTCGGTCTTTTAGTAAATCACCGACGCAGAAAGTGCCCTAGATGACGCCGTTTTCTGTGGCGCGAACCATTTTGGCGTCGGTTGTCTACTAAAAGACCGACGCCTATAGGTTAAATAGGCGTCGGTTAAAAAACCGATGCCGAAATGTTCAACCTTTAGCGACGCCCACATAGGCGTCGGTCGGAAACCGACGCCAAATGGGGTTAAAAGACCGACGCCAAATGGGGTTTCTGTAGTAGTGGTTACACTATACTAAAGCTTATAAAATAGATTTGAGGGGTCAAATCAACTCCAAAATCCACCAAATTTGGACCATTAGCTCACATTAAAGTCTAGAACAATGCTATGCAATTACTTTCTCGTTTTACTCATTATTTGGCCCTTAATAAATATATAGCTCATTAAAGTGTATATTAATATATTAAAATGAATGAATTATATGAAAAGTCTTCTTTCTATGAAACATGTGAGTAAATTTCGAGGTATTAAACACATTAAGATTTCAATAATCATTTCTCAACAAAATAACATATTTTCATGAATTAAAATCATATTTTGAGGAGAGAGAAACTATTAAGGTTAATGTTCTCATACATTAACTCAAATACACATTATTGCTAATATATTTATCCAAAAAGCTCTTAATATTATCTAATTATATCTCTCATTAAACTCCATTTTTCATAATTATTCCTCTATTATTACCTTAAGTGGGTTATTTGTGAAACACCTCTTCATTTATATAAATGAGAGAAAAAGGTAATTTCAACCTTGAATTGTGCTCAAATTGCACAAGGAGTCCAAAAAGAATATAAAAAAAGGGAAATTTATGAAATTAGTCCAAAAGGACTTGAAAGAAATGAAAAGATAGAATATGGGTAAATTGCAGGGAAGACCCTGAGATTCAGTATGTTACACGTATCCTCTATGCATGTTTGAAGACCCAATTCCAAATACCTCAAAGAGTTTTCTAGCATCTCATCTCTTCTCTAAGGACTACCCTGAGCCACCCATTAGATGATGATTAGTTAGCTTCTCATGTCTTCATGTGATTCTTCTAATCATGACTATTAATCACATGATATCTCAATTTTGGGTAGCTTATGTATGGGAAAAACTAAAAATTTGAATGAATTGGTACAAAATTGAGTGAGCTAATGTTGAGTCCATGATCTGACCTTAAATTGAAAACTCAATTATGAGTAGTGAAAGTACTCTTCTAGTTAAGTACTCACATATGACCCCTCAGATCATTAAAAAAAATCAACTTCACCAAATCTAGACCGCATGCTTTCTATGTTTGAGGTTAAATGATTAATGATCTTGATATGATGAGATAAGGAAGATTTGTACATTATACCTCATGGTTGATGAGGTCCCTATTTGATTAACTGCATGATTCCCTATTATTGACAAAACCTCAAACATGATTAAGCAAAACATTTTCCTCTATTTGATATGCATGATGATTCTGCCTTGGAATGACTATGCTCTTGGACTCTCAAAATCATAGTAAAAAAGATCAATACAAGAGCCATCTCCCCTATTGATTCCTATGCCTCTTGGTAATCACTACTTCAGATAATGTGAAGGACATGGATCTCTCTCTTACCCGATTATGCCCTAACTCTTTGACTGCTCAATTTGACTTCTAGTATGCTATAAGATTCATGACTAATATGGACTAGTATGCTAGATTAGGGTGGTAGTTGACTTGTGTGACTCCCCTAACCTAGATCACATCTCTTTTTGAATACCTCCAAATTTTCACCATGGTGATTATTTATCATTTTGGAGAGGTAACCCCTTCCACCCAATTTTTATTTCTTGACCTAAGACTCTAATAGGTCAAACCCATGATGATTTTAATACTCGATCTTAAATCTTGATTTGATGAAGATCTTGAAATTATGTTGATGTTGACTATATATAGGGGTCAAGTTCCTAGAAAGATCTAGGCCTAGATCATTCACTAACCATGGATAATATAAAAATAAACTCAATATTAATGCCATGAAATGTTGAATAAAGCTCAAAATGTTGCTCAATTATCGCTTGATTGTTGTATATGGATGAATGATCACACCTATAAGGGTGAGTTAGTCAATAAATTTAAGAATTGAGATAACCTTGAATCTCACCTAATGTTTGGAGGGTTAAATATACAAAGAATTAAAGAACATATTTTGAGTATTATTCTGTAAACCAAACTATGCCATATCTAAGGGATGTAAGGAAAAATCACTAAGGAAGTGGCTGAAAGTAGGTGACCAAGCCCAGGAGGGAAGGAGGTGGAAAAAATTTGGGTTAAAGAACTACACTAGAAAATAATGAGCTCAAATGTTGTTGGAGAAAGCTGAAGGAAAATGAGAATGACATCTCAATAAAAAGATTAGGGTGGGATATAGCCCTAAGTCACCCCTAAGGTCTAAAATAAGAATCAAAACCCTAGCTTTTAAATGTTTGGATCTACGACTTTGATGTCCAAACTTGATTCTTGATATTGATGTATGAAGCCTTGACACTTGACCATTGATCTTGATATCAAATTGAATCCTATGATCACCCTATTTGGATGTTGATGTCACCCTTGATACACGACTAATGACTTTCATTTCCCAAATCTTGAACTTTTAAAAGTATGACTATGTTGATTCTCTCAATTTATGACTTAAGGGTGAGCTCCATGTGGACTACAGTGGTACCTTCCATTGATTTTAAGCACAAAATCAAAATGTCAGAATATGATGTTGATCTTGAATTGTTGAAATGCAAAATCTCAATCATGGACCCCACCTAGACCAATGTAGAAGCTATAATAGTAAAATTGGAATTGAAATTCATGCCTTACTTTTGAATTATATTCATTTTACCTAGACATGTGATCTCTCCAAACTTGGTAATAAATAGGATAATCACTCTAAATTTGTTGACTCGCGTGGTGATACTTCCAATTTGATTATCTATGTGACTATATGTTGACCATGATACCCCGTTTCATGATTACATAATGAGATGGATATTGTAATTGGTGATGACACCTTATTAGAATACTAGGATGATCTTGAAGATGAATGAAAAAAAACTCAATCTTGATGGATGACTTGATCTAATTTTGGGGACAAAATTTTGGGGACAAGGATGTGATACATGGATTTCCTCTCTCATCTAATTAATGTACATCTTGACTCATTTTATTATCTAATGTACTCAACGACCTCCCTCACCTCCAATTTGATGAATTTGAGTTAGTTGATGCCCAATGGATGATTTGGCCTTGATTAAACATCACTATGTGCTTATATATGACTTTAACTTGAGCTTTGAATTAAATGGCATACTCTTATATATATATATATATATATATATATATATATATATATATATATATATATATATATATATATATATATATATATATATATATATATATATATATATATATATATATATATAGGCTGTTCATTCGTTGCCCGGCGGGTAGCCAGAATTTTCGCTACCCGCTGGAGTAACTCGGGTCAAAAGAGTAACTATATGGTATGCTGGAGTAACTCTGAGTGCAAAAGAGTAATTGCGCAGAAAATATACAGTGAATAATATATATGGACGGGTTTTTTGATTTGGGGGGGGGGCAAATGATATTATTTTTTGATCAAATTTTTTGGAGAGCTAGACAAAATTATCCTCTACAATTGTGAAAAAAAAATTTAAAAAAATATCAGGAAGTGTGAAATATATATATATATATATATATATATATATATATATATATATATATATCTGTGTGTGTGTATGTGTATATATATATACATATATACAGTCAGTAATATATATGGACGGGTTATATGATTTTGGGGTGGCAAATGATATTATTTTTTGATCAAATTTTTTGGAGAGCTAGATAAAATGTTCCTCTAAAATTGCAAAAAAAAAAATTAAAAAAAAATATCAGGAAGTACGAAAAAAAATATCAGGAAGTGTTGTCGGGTAGCTACCCGTTAGTTACCCACCAGGTATTAAAGATAAGCCCATATATATATATATATATATATATATATATATATATATATATATATATATATATATATATATATATATATCACCAACTGGCAACCAAATTTGAACTACTTCAATGAAATCCCCTTTATTTGAAATATATGTCATGTTCTATAGGATTTAATTATGAATCCAACGACACAAAAATCACCTCAATCAGATGTTCGTAGCCCAAGTTATGGCCTTTAAAGTTTACCTCCTTTTTTCTTGATTTAATTTGATTTAAATCGGATTTGTACCCTTGTTGGGCTCAACGTGAGCGCACTTGTGTGGCCAATTACCATCTTGTTTCTCATCTCTTTATGATCCAACATGAATACCTTCAGCCAATTAGAGATCATGTTTGAGTGGGTCATGAATTCAGGCCATTGAATCCTAACCCCCCACTGATCAAGCCTCCCATTCAACGGTTGGATTTTTGTCTTGCACCTCCATACTGAGGTAAGGAAAAGCGGTGTTCCGACCACATACTCCTCTAATGGAAGCACCCTTGGACCCCCCATCTTGACCTATTCCTCTAATTGACACCCCATTTCACTTTGTTTCATTTTGATCTTTCTCTCCCTTTCTTTTTCCCTTGCTCCGGAGCCCTATCACGCCCACAACCTTCTTTTCTTTCCCTCTCATTGTCTAGGATGCCATCGCAGTTCTTGTTGTGGGATCCTCCTTCAGCACACTCCAGATGCAATTAGGGCGGTCAACCAACCTTGCACGGACCTCAGGATGGAAGGCGGCAATTTCTTTGGCCCTCCAAGCCCCCCACCTTCTCCCATCTGCTATCGACTTTGGCGAGCATGACTTCGGCTTGCAAGGTATGTTTTCTCTTAACCCTACTATGATATTTTCTTTCTTGTATGAAGTCTCGTATGAATTCTTGGCTACTTACTTGGTTGAGCTATTGTTCCTATTATTACTACTTCCATGTTTGAGTATTCTACATTGACAAACCTAGTAATATAATGTACAAAAATCCATTATGCAACCTAATGTTTATATAATGGATAAAGGAAACTAAAACTTGCTTTGTATAAAACAATATCATTAAGTGTTCTCACTTTGTTTCTTCTTCTTGACTATCATCATGCTTCTAGACAAGAAAATTTTGGATTATTTTTAAACTGTTTACCTGACTTTGTATAGCGTACTAAATGATTTAGCATTAATATGTTTTGTTTATTGAAATTGTAGTGTCCAAATGAAGATCTGCTGCAATCAAGGCTCTAGTCTATGAAATGAAACACCAATGACATGCTAGAAATGGAGTGGGTACATGTCTCTTATCTCCATGCTTAATATCTTGTTATCTCTTACCTTGTTCTTGTTTTGATTTTATTCATGCATATGTTATATGATCTGTTCTAGGGACGGATGCCCAGGTTCACTAGCCTTTGGCTATGTAAACATTAGGAGTGTTAACATAGGGTAACAAACAGTTTCATCACATGAACATACATTATCTTCATGGCTAGTGATTAAATTAATTTATATACTATGGTCCACCATTTCAAAATTTCATACTAGAAGTACATTGTTTATGTTAACCAAACCAAAGTGAACATGTGTATTCATTTCAAAGATAGCTAATTATATGTTCTTATCCTAGTTCTGACCACACAACGACATATTATGAAGTTATAATGATCTTTTGGATATCCATTATAGTTCCAAGATTCATAATATTTTTTTCATAAGTTTGAATATGATTGTCATATGTATGTATGGTGATAATATACATTATCCCAATTTAGGTATTTAAATGAAATACACCTCTTAGGATCATATTTGGTCAATCAAAGTCCAAGGTGGGAAGTACTTGAGATGTCATTATGTAACATATCCTATTTAGGGGATCGTAGATTTTGAAATCATCTAAAATGTAGGTTTATAAATATTTGGTTCTAGATGTAATAATTTAATTATAATTATTCTCTTTCTTTTACGTTCTTAACATCATACACCAAGTCTCTTAACATAGGATGTTAGGAATAACACTTTTGTAACTAAATTTATTTCCCCATCTTATGTTAATAGATAAGTAGTAGGGATGTTGATATAATGATTCGAATCATGACTATTAATTAGGAATGTGTTCTAGGCTAGATATTTGTCCTTTAGTCCAAAATTTAGTATCTCATTATCCTTTATACAAATTTTGTATCTAAAAGAAATAGGAAACTAATAACTTATGCATTTTAACATATCGAATAGATCAAAATTATGGACAATCATAGATCAAGCCTCTACACAAAATGTTCTTCATTCCTTCCAAGGGCTAATTGAAAATGGTTCTCTTTTCTTTAGATGCCTTAGGATGTTGTATATGCTAGATCTACTAGTATGTTTCCTAGAAACTCAAGTATAAGGATGTGGATTCTATTGCATGTACATGCGACCATGATGCTCAAGAAATCATCCTTGACCTCTCAGATGACATAGAGCAGTGGGGGGAATTTGAGAAAATAGTGATTGGTTCTATCAAAATTGATGTTGTTGGTGGTTTTGAAGGGGTGACAATGCCTCAACGGGAGGCATTGACATGATCTCTATAAAAACAAATTCCCAACTATTGAGGAGGTGCCACATTAGGCATTGGGTCTAATAGGGGTTAGGGAATGCATTTGAGAATATGTTTGGAGCCAAGTAGATCTATGAAGGGAGGGGGTGTTCCTCAGTTGCGGATTTTGAACCGTTAATGGTGTAGAAGTGTTGAGGTTTATGTAGGTTAAGGATGATTGTAGGGTGTTTGAACAATGCTTAGAGTGACTAATGGGAGTGAAGTAGATATCAAATGATTCAATGTTGGCATTAGAGTGGTGCCTGAGGAGGTGGAGATGCAATGATTGTACTACCATTTGAGGTTTGTGACGATGATTATCATGGTGGTCATGAAGAGTCAAGGAAGCATCAACATGATATATGGATCTGGAACTCCAATTTATGGTGCATGAGTTCATATGTCCCTAGTCAAAGCATTAGCTTACTCTACCCTCTGCAATTGTAGGTGGTGGTAAGGCCACTGGATGCAGGTTAATGCAGTGGTGATGGTTAGGGTTAGCATCTTACGGAGGGAAGAAGGATGGAAAATACAAGAAGATAATATGGAGGAAGAAACATAATGGAGTGTAAAGGAACAAAGAATAGTTATGTTCCCTGGATCAATGTCTTCTCATATTTAGGAGAAAAGGGACGCATAATATGTGTGACAAGAAGGTGTATCTCATTAACCAGACTTAGGATTAGAGGGAAAATGTCTAGAATCAAAGTCATTTAATGTATTTCCACTTGGGCTAGTAAAATGATTGGTCAAAAGAAGTCTAATTGATATGAAAATCTATACTATGACATGGCAAGACAAATCTTAATGTTAGTCTTGTCTTTCAAAATTATTTATATTTGTTTCTTTATTTTCTTAACAAATACTCACATAATAAATTCATTTTCCATTTTAATAAATTTGTTTCTTTATTCCTTATTTATTGGTTTTCTTTTATCTACGAGATTGAGGATGATTATAGAGTCTTGAATTAGAATTACAACCACATAATTTATATTTTTATAATACCAATCCCACTTGTGAAATTAATTAGTTAATTTTATATATAACACACTGGTAAGGAATATTTATCATAACATGAGATTACTATAGTAATTATATACACTAAATAAGGGGGGAGGTGACCTAATATCTGAACTGAATATTGGTCTATGTACAAGGTGAGTTAAACTTTGAGCTTAGATTGGGGTATGAAACACACACCAAGTGGAAAACACGTTGGATGGAGTCTTCTCTTTAAAAGCATTTATATCATCCTTCAAACAAAATAATAAACTACCTAAAATATCCACCAAAGATTCAACTAGCTAGATCTAGTCTCCCCTTAGGAAAAGAGAGAGAAAAGGTGTGATATATAGTTATAGATATGAAGACATAAAGAAAATTAATATAGGAAGGATGATATTGAGTATTCTAGGACAAGAACAAGTATAACAAGCTTTAGATCCACCACCAAAATCAAAATCTTGAACATGCATGCACATGCATTCATCAAGTCAACTCCATAAAAAGATATCAACCTCCAAATGCAAGATGCCAATGATCTTGGTCATTCTCTACATTCTATAATATATATCAACTACCAAATGATGGAAGGGGGTTGATAGGTATGGATATATATGGGCATGGGGGGGTGAAAAGTCCAAAACATACACTCATAATTGAAGCCATCAAAAGACAAGTAAGGGAAAGATAATTAATGGACTTGGACATACAACCTAATCAGGGTGACCTATAGAGGATCCTTCCTATAAATGGTCATAAACCCCAATAGATGTCAAGTCTCGCACATGATTCTATCAAGGGATAACCCCCTATCAATAGAGGTGCAAGAACACACCTAGCTATCAAAACACCCTTTAAAACCATCGAGTTCCTACAAACTGAGCCTATTAAAACATACCTCGACACCTAGATATAGAGACACCTAATTCGGAAAATCTTTGAAGGCTTGGAAGAGTCCCAAGGCATTGAGGGGAAATCTCATAAAATAGACTTAAAAACTTTAAATTCTCTCATTTTAATATTACTAATAGTCTTAGGATCATTATTTAGTAATTTACTTCCTTAATCCAAAATAATTATAGTTGTCCTTTTCTTTCACCCCAAATTTGGGTTTCTATATATACTATCCTTCATTTATGGATTAGAACCATAAAATTACCAACTTTGCATACAAAATGGATGAAAACTCTATATTACTAATCAACAGGCTAATACCTTTCAAATTAACCTATCAATCTTAAAACATGCATCCTTTATATACAATTAGGGTTTCTAATTACTTTTTAATGCATTCTTATACCAAATTAAGGTACTTTTCTAAAACAAGATAGAATTAAGCCTCCAAACTATTTTTATCATGTTCCTCGTATTTTTCTATGCAACTTTCTTGTATAAAGTTTTTCCATTAGAGATTCCTAGCTATTTCTATTAATTTCGCAAAGAAAATCCCTTTTTTGGATTATTTGAGCAGAGAGAGATGTATACTGAATTTTTTTGGCCGTTCGATTGGTGTGCCTTTGGTGCGTGCCTTGATCAGACACTCCTCGTTGATCGGATCCAGTAACAAAGTTGTGTACCCCGCTTCTTGCTACTAATCGTTGGATCTCACTTGAGTCCACGATGGATCTCGATTGAACGCCTCACGTCAAACAACTCCACTAAGCAGGCTAACTTAGCACGCTTCTCCTGAGATCATTGGATCTCATGTTGGCTCACCGTGGTCCTCAATCCTACGGTTCCCGCTTGTCATCCTCCTCTCCTACCTAACTTGATCTCGAAGCGGTTCCACGACGGTCCTTTGCCTGAGCAAGGGCAATAGGGCAAGAGAGAGGGTGTGGTCGCTTGGGAATAGGTCGCTCGAGGTCGCTAGGGTGTGAGGACTCATGTGATGGTCTTTATATAGGACATAGGGGACTCCTCTATGGTTTTCTCAACCCCGCCACCAACTATCCTCTAGCCCAATTGGGCGTTTCATATATAAGCGATGAAAGTCGAAAACTCTTGGGTCTATATCCTTCGTAATGATCTCCCGAACCTAATGGAACAAAAATCACAAGTGCACATGCACTGGATTGATCAGAAAGCAAAGGGGAAAGTCCCCCTGTGATCATGCTATAGTCCCTGATCAATTGGGACTAGAGTATGTGTGACGCCTATTGGTTCGAGATCCAACGACTAACATTCCACGTGATTTATCCAAAGGAAAGTATTTTTCCTAAATCCAAGATAATTCCTATTTTGAGGATAAGTTGAAAAAGCAATAACTCCAAAATTAGAACTCCTTTTTAATTCAAATTTTAAGGGAACCTAGTTTATGCTTTTATCTTTCATCATGAAATAATTGGGATTATTATCTCAAGGAAACGGTTCCTTTTCTTCAGTTTCAAGAAAACACCTATTTATTCATATTTTCCTCATATTTTCTATTTCCTTTGGCATTATATTTTTAACCTTCTTTTCTTGAACCCTAAGGAACCTTAATGGCTCAGAATACAAACTTGGGGATGTACCTTAGCTTTTTTCTTATCTTTTATCCATTATTTCTCATTATCTTATTTATTTCTTATCAAAATATCTCTTTTTGAGGATTTCTCTTTATTTCTCTTTTATTTTCCTCATTGGTATTCCTTTTATCATTAGGAATCCTTGGGATACGAAATTCCACTAAGGATAACTCAATTACACCTCTTTCGACTTATTTTCCACATTTTATCATTGTTTTCAATTTCTTTTTTAATAAAGAAATACTTAATTGATCTTTTCTTTTCTTATTGCATTTTTTTGCAACTTTGGACTCCTTGGCACCCAAGGAACCCATGAGGTATGAAATCCACCTTTCGATTGAATTCTTTAGCCTTCTAGAGGTTTCCATATCTTTCTTTTCTCAAAACTCAATTATTCATTTACTAATTGGATTTTTCATGTATTGAGGCTCGAACGTCCAACCTATCCAGTTGGCCCTCATTTGATTCTTGTGGGACATGTTCAACCAACTTTATTGAAGCACGAGCCTAAACCACTAAGGAATCCTTTATATGAAGTCAACTAGGCACCCTTTATAGACATATTATGGAGATTAGGAAGTCCCCAACTATTGAGGCTAAAGGGTTAGCTATTGGGCCTCAATAATCAAGCCACTAGACCCTAGGATAGGATTAGGGTTTAAACCCCCAAATTGAAACCCCATTCAATTAAGGTTCAAAAGAATTTAAAGAACATAAAACCAAGCATGAATTTAAATAAAATCATGCTCTTAGATATTTTCACTTTATACTAAATTGATCCTCATAGTATGGTGAAATTACGATTAAGCCCACAAAGTTGCATGAAACATCAAATCAAGGAAAACAAAGTGAAAAATAACCAAAATAGGTGTTTATGTAAATAAATTGATTCCAAATCATAATCCAGCATTCCATTATGACAATAATGCAATCTTAGATTGAAATTAGAGTCAAGATATGTTTTTGATATCTCCTGAAAGTGATTAAGAATGACTCATGTTACCTCATCATTGTTAGTGTATAATTATGATAAATATCTCATATATTCTTACGTTAGATTAGTTATAATGAATTTCAAGTTTGATCATCTTATGGACCATTCAGTATAATATCTAGGTTGCTATAGAGCCAATGAAAAAATATTTTTGGTTGTAGTTGGTTATTATTTCTTTATCATTCTTTTATTTACTTTCCTTATTACCATACTTGTCATTTAACCACTATGGGAATGATCATCACATATTATGACAATCCCCATGTAATTACATCCCTTATCAGCTGTTTGTATTTATGATTTTTTGCATTAAAGAAATTAGTGTATCTATTCCAAAAAGCCCATCCAATCAATAGACACTTCTATGCACCTGTCCATTCTCTTAGTCCAATGTAACAACCACTGGCTAGTTATAACTTTGCATCCATCTCATCGTCCTACAGGTGCATTTTGAATTATATTACATTCATCATGGTCATTACAATCTTGGCTTTGTTCTATGGTTGAAACATGTCTGTGATGAAAAAATTTACCTTATGAAACATTCAATTCTTACACTTGTCATCCTTCAACATGAAAGGTAATTGTGACAACATCATGCCAAATTTCCATGTCATCACTTATTAATGTTTCTTTATAGCATCCACTGACTATTTTTTATTGCTATTATATAATTTCATGTAGTTTGTGATTCAACCCTATTTTAGGGCTTAATCTTGTGTTATATTGCTCTTCAATCACATCTATACATGTTAGATTACATGCTTTTCCTCCTAATATGCTTATTTCTATAAAATGCACTTATGGACATTATTTGCATGTTTTTTAGGAATTTGGACCACTCTTGATGGAAGAGAGAGAGAGAGGAGTGATCCTAGGGTTTCTCTACCCTTGGAGAGGCCCAAATTGAAGTCTGATGCTCCCTCAACCTACCCCTAGTGGCCAAAGACCCACTAAAGCAAAGATGTCCAAGAAAATCCAAAGAACAGAATCAAAGTGCTTATCCAAGACCCAACACGGTTGTGGTACCATAGAACGACCGTGCTAGGTCACTTATAAATCAATAGGTTCAACCCCAAGTCAAGTAGAAAGCACCACGACCGTGCAACCAAGAATGGTCATGCCAGAGACAGCCACCACGGTCGTGCTGCATAGCACGACCATGCTAC
Source organism: Alisma plantago-aquatica (assembly GCA_963693085.1). Taxonomy (NCBI): domain Eukaryota; kingdom Viridiplantae; phylum Streptophyta; class Magnoliopsida; order Alismatales; family Alismataceae; genus Alisma; species Alisma plantago-aquatica. Next base: position 224,845,274 of record OY856414.1, on the reverse strand, counting down.
ATAGAAGTAAACCAGTCGTGTTGCAGCACCATGACCATCATTTCCTAGCCCACCATGACCGTTCTACCTCAGACCGCTACGGCCGTGGTAACCACCATGGCCATGCCAGTTTCAACCCAAAACTTACCACCAACCTGACTTTTGATCATTTTATTTAACACAACCATTCCCATCCACCACGGCCGTGCTCACCTCTACCCACCACGGTCGTACTACTCACAAAACCTTCCCATTTTTCATTGCTTTACCTATTTTGCCCGTACTTAACCTTGTTCTTCCCCCCACACCTATATATACCTAGTTGGCCATTGGGGCATGGGGTGAGCTACCCTATAGCCACTCTAGCTTCCCCATTTCATCATCCATCCATTCGCACCTCCATTTCACCATTTCCACCATCAAAACCCTACTTTTCTTCCATTTCCACCATACATCCATGCAATTCACCAACCTTGGAGGATGGAGCTCGAGCTACAGGTACTAGGAGGCAGTGAAGGAGGAGTCTTCACCGAGCTCATCATGTCTTTTCACTCTTGTACTCATTATATCTCCTTTCTCTTTGTATTTTGCTTTGTTTTGAGTAGCTAAGCCCCTTGGGTGGGATGTTTGGGGGAAAATATGTTACTTTGATACCATGTTGGGGGAAAATGACATGTAAACTTTTTAATTCCATTTGTTAATGATTATGCTCTATTTGCATCTCATTCTCCATGAATTGCTTGTTGGTTTGTGTGTGAAATCACCTAGGAATTTAGGGAAATTGCTTACATGTGTGAATTTTGGGATTTGCCCCTAGGTCCAATGCTTGAATCGCTAGCCTACTTAGCATATTCCTATATACTAATCAATCTCCCTAAACCTAAGTGAGAGATCTAAGTAGATATATTAGATAATTCTAGTGCAATTAGCATGGAGCCTTCTCAAGGCTAGAATGTGGGGGAATTGGGGTCCTAAGCCCTAATTTCACCTCCCCATTACTACCCTTGGCCCCTAATTGTCCTAGGAAGGTCTAATATAGAAACCTAGACTTGTCTAGACTCTAATTGAATTGAACCTAATCCCTAATCCAATTGAACCTCACAAGGGTAGTAGGGGGTGTTAGGAACTAGTTCCCCTACACACCACCTAGCATATCCATGACCAGTTAGTAGCTTAGGTTAATTCATTAGACTCTAACTCATTGTTTGATTTGAATAATTTAAATAGAATCATAATATTCATATGTCACCCCCCATCTTAAGTGATAAGTGCAACCCCTAAATAGCCCATACCTATCTTTATTACTTAAAACCCTAGTTTTATGCTTGCTTAGCTTAGTTAGCTCTTTCCTTTTCTTAGTTAGCTTCTTGCTTTGTTCTTTCCTTGTTCATGTTAGTTTAGCTCTTTAATTTCTCTTTTGCTTATATCTTGCTTGCCTTAGTGTATTTTTCCTTTTCATACCTAGCTTAATCCTTTCTTTCCTATTTATCCTTACACTAGCCTAGGGTTAACATAGATTTCATTCTTTCTTTTAATTCCTCGCTTGTTCATAGTAGTTTAACAATCAAAACAACCTTCAAACCATTAACCCTAGTCTTTTCAGTAGTAACCTAACCAAACTAAACCTAGCTCTCGTACCCCCTCTTCTCCCTGTGGATCAACCCTATACTTGTCGCTTACCTATACTATGACACGACCCCGTGCACTTACGGGTGTAGTGTTTTGGTAGACGTAGGTAGCCAGTTTAGGTTTTATAAATTTTGAAAGTGAATCCATCGTGTACTTCCATCCGCAAGGTTGCATCGATTCGAAACTGCAATTGAGTAGTGTGTAACACCATTGGCGGGAGCGCACCAAGCTTTCTGGTACTGTTGCTGGTAATTAGAGGCACTCGACCTAGCTAGGTAGTTTTTCTTTGACTTTTCCTACTACCCTCATCATTGCTATTCTTTATTCATTATTCTTTGCATTCTTTGTGTATATTGGTTTACTAACTTGTTCTCTTTTGTTTGGTTGTGCTTTGTGCATGTGACAAGTCATTTGGGGGAATACAAGATGGAAGGCCAAAATGCACTTCACAAGCCACTTCAAGACTACTTTATGCCAAGAAACTACAAATCACCAATTGCTAGCAGGGTTGATCAGATGCCATGGGAGCAATTCTCCATCCCTCCAGGTATTGTGGGGCACCTACCCATCTTCTACGGCTCGGAGAGTGAGAACCCCTACAAGCACCTAGACTCCTTTCTTGAAGTATGCTCTACCTTCAGGATGCCGACAGAAAGTGATGATATAATCAGGTTGACTTTGTTCTCCTTCTCCCTCAAAGACAAAACCAAAGAGTGGTATGATTAAAGAAAGGACATCATGAGTTGGGGAGAGATGAAAAATGCCTTCTTGAGGAAATTCTACTCTATAGAAAAGTTGACACAGATGCGGCGTACCATAGCATGTTTCAGCCAAATAGATAATGAACGATTTCACGAGGCTTGGGAGAGATTTCAAAAGATGTTGAGAGAATGTCCACATCATGAGATCCCTTTGTGGAAGCTAGTTCAATCCTTCTACTCTGGTATATCTCGTGCAAGTCAAGCTATAGTGGATTCTTCTTGTGGGGGGGGTTATGTCTAAACCACCTGAGGAGACATGGCCCTTGTTTGAGAGTTTGGGAAGTATGGTTAGTGGCAGTGAACTATCTTTTGGTGTGACATCTCCAACTCACGATGATTCAAGCCCACAATTGATGAAAATGTTTGGTGAAATGGTGAGCTTCATGAAAAACCAAGTGACCAAACCTCATTTTCATTCAGTCAATGCTATTGAGTTCTATGGGGAAGAAAAGAAGACACCTCACTCCTATATCTACCAGGAACCACAAAGTTCCAGCCACATATAGCTAAAGGTTTGAGGAAGAGGTTCTCTCTAGATTGAAAGTTTTTGATGATGTTCAAAGAGATGTTTGCAAGGTTAGAAGAGAGAATAGAGCATCTATCTTCTATAATCGCTCTCTAAGAAGAAAAATTGTCTTCAAAACCCATCATGATCCACCATGAAGCAAGTGGACCTATGCCATCTTCCCACATTTTCTATAGTACATCCCCATGCAAGTACATCACATTCACTCCTTCCAAGGCTATTCCAAGCCTTAGACTCCTCCACCACCTCCCTCACCTCAAATTTCCCAAAACTTCACTTTCCAACCCCAATTCTCTCCTCCCCCTCAATTCTCTTCTCCACATCAATTTCAACCCCAAGTGTCACCTCCACCTCCTCCACAGCCACAACATGATCCCCCTCTTCCCCATGAGAAAGGTAGTGCTGTGACAGTTCTAAGGAGTGGGAAAACTCTTGATCATCCCGAAAGTCAAAGAAAGGTTGATAAAGCGAAGCAAAGTCAGCCAAGTGGTGATACTATGATTGACATTGCTAAAGATGATGTTGTGATATCGCATGTTGAGTTTGGGATTTCATGTGATCCACAACATATTCCCTTTTTAGGTCCTAACATTCCTAGTGTTTTACCTCATGTTCATGCAAGTACGACAAAAACTAGTGATCCTCCATTTGTAGAAGCACTAGATGAGCCACCAGAATCGAAAAAGAGGCAAAAGCACAATGTTGATATTCTTGAGGTGTTTCACCAAGTGAAGGTGAACATTCCACTTTTGGATGCTATTAAGAAAATCCCATCTTATGACAAGTTCTTCAAGAACCTATGCACTATGAAAAGAAGGTCAACCAGGAGGATTCCAAAGAAGGTGAGATTGACTGAACAAGTGAGATCCATCATACAACATTCCCTTCCTGTGAAGAGAAAGGACCCAGGAGCCCCACTCATACCTAGTTACATAGGGGGACATCACATAGATAGGTCCTTACTTGATTTGGGATCTAGTGTGAATTTGATGCCATACATTGCACTCTCTAGTTTGTAGATAGATCCATAAAAGTGCCTAGGGGTAGAGTGGATGATGTCTTGGTGATGATAGACAAAGAGAAAGGTGTGGTGTTCCCAGCGGATTTCACTATACTTGATATGGAGCCGGATGATAGGAAGATTCCCATCATCTTGGGAAGGTTGTTCTTGTCTACAGCTGATGCAGACATTCATGTACGCAATGACACTATGTCAGTCTCATTCATGGACATGAAGATCAACATCAACATGTACAAGACCCCAACCCAGTGAGTCTAAGATAGGGATATTGGTCATGATCACTTCACGAGTCCAAATGGGCATTTGAGAGGACACCAAGGTGAAGAAATTGGTAATGATTATTGTGATGAAAGGGATGAGGAAAATATATTGAGTGCAAATGAGGGATGCATGTTTTGCAAGAATGGACACATGAAAATTCCAAATGGATGAATGAATGAAGAATCACCAAGAAGCCTAGCTGAAGGCAAGAAACTCAGCATTTGTGGGAGGCAACCCACCTAGGTTTGGGAATTTTTGATCCAACCTTACATTTTTGATACTTTTGCTTTGTTTTTTAAATTTTCCAAGAAAACACACAGACATTTGTATTTGATAGTTTTTGTGTAGTTTTGAGATGTGCATGTGAGAATAGAGTGAAATGAAGAAGAATAGATGAAATTTTGACAAATAATAAATATACTATCAAATTGAGATCATAGTTTTTATGTTTGAACAAAATTTGGGTGTCATACTACAATTATAGTGCCCACCACGACCATTGTTACAACCCTAATTTTTTGGGTTCATTTGCTGAGAAATGTAATTTCACATAATGATACCATTTGTTTTAAATAAATGGATTTCTCTTACAATAGCCTTGATTATTGTGTTGTGGGATTTATTGGCTATTGGGCCTGATAACAAGGAAAAATTCAATTAGTAAATGAATAATTGAGTTTTGAGAAAAGAAAGATGTGCAAACCTCTAGAAGGCTAAATAATGTAATCCAAAGGTGGATTTCGTGCCTCTTGGGTTCCATGGGTGCCAAGGAGTCCAAAGTTGCAAAAAAATGCAATAATAAAAGAAAAGATCAATTAAGTATTTCTTTAATAACAAAGAAATTGAAAACAATGATAAAATGTGGAAAATAAGTGGAAAGAGGTGTAATTGAGTTATCCTTAGTGGAATTTCGTATCCCAATGATTCCTAATGATAAAAGGAATACCATTGAGGAAAATAAAAGAGAAATAAAGAAAAATCCTCAAAAAGAGATATTTTGATAAGAAATAAATAAGATAATGAGAAATAATGGATAAAATATAAGAAAAAGGCTAAGGTACATCCCCAAGTTGGGATTCTGAGCCATTATGGTTCCTTGGGGTTCAAGGAACTCAGGAAAAAAATATAATGGCAAAGGAAATAGAAAATATGAGGAAAATATGAATAAATAGGTGTTTTCTTGCAACTTAAGAAAAGGAACCATTTGCTTGAGATATGATCCCAATTTTTGCAAGATGAAAGATAAAAGCATAAACGAGTTTCCCTTAAAATTTGAATTAAAAAGGAGTTCTAATTTGGCAGTTATTGCTTTTTCAAGTAATCCTCATAATAGGAATTATCTTGGATTTAGGAAAAATACTTTCCTTTGGATAAATCACATAGAATGTCGGCCGTTGGATCTCGATCCATTAGGCGCCGCACATCCTTGAGTCCTAATTGATCAGGGACTGTAGCATGATCACATGGGGACTTTCCCCTTTGCTTTCTGATCAATCCAATGCATGTGCACTTGTGATTTTTGTTCCATTAGGTTCGGGAGATCATTATGAAGGATCTAGACCCAAGAGTTTCTGACTTTCATCACTTATACATGAAACGCCCAATTGGGCTAGAGGACAGTTGGTGGCGGAATTGAGAAAACCCTAGAGGAGTCCCCTATGTCCTATATAAAGACCATCACATGAGTCCTCACACCCTAGCGACCTCAAGCAGCCTATTCCCTAGCGACCACACACTCTCTCTTACCCTATTGCCCTTGCTCCGACAAAGGACCACCGTGGCGCCACCGTGAGATCCAGTTAGGTAGGAGAGGAGGACAAAAAGGGAGAACCGTAGGATTGAGGACCATGGTGAGCCGGCATGAGATCCAACGATCTCAGGAGAAGCACGCTAAGTTAGCCCGCTTAGTGGAGTTGTTTGACGTGAGGCGTTCGATCGAGATCCATCGTGGACTCAAGTGAGATCCAACAATTAGCAGCAAGCAACGGGGCATGCAACTCTGTTAGTGGAGCTGATCAACGAGGAATGTCTGATCATGGCATTGACCAAAGGCACACCAATCGAACTGCCACGAAAATTCGGTATACATCTCTCTCTGCTCAAATAATCTAGAAAAGGGTTTTTTTTTGCGAAATTAATAGAAATAGTTAGGAATATGTAATGGAAAAACATTATACAGGAATGTTTCATAGAAAAATACAAGGAACATGATAAAAATAGTTTGGAGGCTTAATTCTATCTCATTTTACAAAAGTATATTAATTTGGTAGAAGAATGCATTAAAAAGTAATTAGAAACCCTAATTGTATATAAAGGATGCATCTTTGAAGATTAATAGGTTAATTTGAAAGTTATTAACCTGTTGATTAGTAATATAGAGTTTTCATCCGTTTTGTACGCAAAGTTGGTAATTTTAGGGTTCTAATTGATAAATGAAGGATAGTATATATAGAAACCCTAATTTGGGGTGAAAGAAAAGGAAAACCATAATTATTTTGGATTAAGGAAGGAATTACTAAATAATGATCCTAAGACTATTAGGAATATTAAAATGAGAGAATTTAAAGGTTTTAAGTAGATTTGATGAATTAGTGTTCTTAATAACTAAGAATGGAGGTAAAACCATAATCTCCAAGGAAACCCTAAAATTGGAATAGAAACTGTAAGGAATATGATGAAATTGGATAAATATTAATAAAAGGAAACTTGTACTTTTATTTCAGGATTTCTATTCATCTTTGCTTGATTTATTGGAGTTCCCTACATATTTGATTCTATCTCGAAATATGCAATCAAAGGTATGTGGTTATGCTTATGAATAATCACTTTAGTTTCACGGAGATTTCGGAATGTTTTTTTTCAGTTGCTTGAAAATAACTGTTGGATGCCTTTTATTTCATGCAACTATAAAGTGATCTATGATTATCACCATGAATATATATATATATATATATATATATATATATATATATATATATATATATATATATATATATATATAACTGGCTTAGATCTGAATCCACCTTTGTGGCTTGTAAAGGCTAAAAAGGGGTAACCTAGAGTAAGGTCTAGGTTATCGTGGGTTAGAAATTGGGCTACAAAGTGTAGTACCATGAGACCCTTTAGCATGCCATGAGTTAAGGAGTGGGCTATTACAGGTAGTGCCATGTGACTCAACCCTAGAAACTAGTTCACCTATAGGTGGGACCATGAGGGGTTTAATGGGGATCTATTTTAAGGAAAATAGCATCCTGGGTCACTGTAGGGATAGTGCAGAGGATAGGGAATGCATGAATCGCATAGTTATATTTAAAACATAAAATTGTTTGTTAAATGGTAATTGGTTGCAATACATTGTTATGAATAATTGCATGATTATTGTTTCCCCCACATACTAGCTTCGGCTGACCGCTGTTTTGGTTGTCGGCAATTTAGTTACAAAATCCCAAAAGGACAAATAGTAAAGTGACATATTGTGAATTCATGAATTAATGAACAAGGAGGTAATAGTTAGATTAGTTCCAATGAAGATAGAGGTTTAGAAATCCAATCTTTCAAAAAGGTATGCAAAAGTTTATTTTCTTACAACTTTCTAGTTTAGTATGTTAAAATTTAATAATTGTTCTTGGTTAATTGTCGAACCTTTGATCCAAAACGTCTTTGACCTCTCGGTCTCCCTTAATTGGGGGTTACCGGAAGGTGGGGTCATAACATTTGGTATCAGAGCATAGGTTCCTCACTTAACCATTAATAATTATTAAATTTTACAAACTCCATAGTACCCAAGGGAGTTATTAGAGGATTATTCGAAAGACGGAGGTGTCTAGAGAAGGATCACGATCGGGGGCTGGCAATATTTTCCTCCGCACCGCTAGTCAGAATACGAGGACTCTTGGATCTATGTGACTTCCTAGCCAAAGTCTTAGGGTATGAATCGAAATAAGATACCTTTAGGACTTTCTCATCTTATTCATCCCTTCTCATCACAAATTCTATTAAGGACCTTAAGGATTAGGGTTTTCTCTCTTCTCCTCACCCTCTTGATGTATGGGTAAGGTTAATAAGGTCTATGGGATCCTCCACCAAATTAAAGAAAAAGTATGTAAATAAGATGTCATGGACATAAGCTTAATAGATTAAGCGCAAACTAAAGAATAGATACATGCTTAGGTCGTATGACATAAGTTGTCATTACCCTCAGGAGAAACCTGAGGCTAGACCCTCTTATCAGGAGGATATGTAAAGAGAGTTAGTCTAGGAGGTAGAGACCTCCATTAAAAGTAGAGACCTGGCACATCCTCTGAGGATGATGTTAACCCTAACCTTAAGTGAAGGTTAGAGAGAGAGATGGCAAGATGAGTTAGATGCCATGATGAACCGGGTTGGTGTGTGGGCATGCCTTTGGATGCCCATGACATTATGAGCCCTGTGAGGTTGGATAACCTAGTGCCTTGGATGAATAAACCCTAGGAAGGGTCAGGTTAGAGCGAAGGATAGCTCCTTCATGGATGAGGTTGGAGAAGAACCTCTAGAAACCCTATGGGCTTATGCGAGTAGGGCATATCATGCACCCATAATACATCAGTAGTAAGAGAAGTAGGTTAAAACCAAGGCCAAAAGGACAAGATGGATGGCTTATGAGATAAACATAAGGGGTTATGGATAATCATGAGCAAACATAAGTTTGAGCATGTGCTTCTCCCACGTAGAGGTATGCCTGTAAGCTTGATCCTTCATGGAGAGAGGACCTCTAGTAGTATGGCTGGAGAAAGTAGGACCCCAACAAGGAGGTTGGAAGCCTAAAACCCTAAGATATGAGAATAGTTGGGAGTTGAGGACGATGCGACCTAAGTGGATGATAACGAATGCCTCATGTTTGAACCCTGGAGGCTGATGATGTCTTGGTTTCTGTGAGAGGAACCAAACCCTAGAGAGAGGATGAGTTTGTTGGTGCCTCTATGCCTATGGTATAGGTGTTTACCTCCTAAGATAGGGAGAAGAGTTCCTTAGACCTGGAGAGGTTTAGTAGCAGTTTGTGAGGCCCTGTACCTTGTTGGTTGTCCTTAAGGAGGACTCCACTATGAAGTGTTGCTCGATTAGAAGGATGACAGGAAGTGTGTGTCATGCCTTATACATGCCTGATTCGTGGTTAAGAGATTGAGCATGCAGTTGGTCATCAAAAGGTGAACCTAGGGTTTCTAGGCCTAAGAGGGGAAGTGGTGTACCTAATGCTCATGATGAGAATTAAGTTGCTACAATTTCGAGCATGGTACTCCTCATGTATAGAGGAAAAGGGAAACCCTTAAGTTTAAAGGTATGTTTGATGAACCCCTCTTAGCTAAGTTGATGACATGGGAAGGTATGATCTTGGTCTAATGTTGAGGAATGAGAACAAGTGTGACCTAGCATGATTTAGTAGGGTGGTCTTCTTGTGCCTTAGTAGCTAGCTAGGGTTAAATATGCTCATGTGGATGTAAACCCTAGACATAAGGAAGGTTGTGACATTTTTTGTAAGGTGAAGTTTCCTCCCATCCTGGGAGAGGGACCCTTTTTGTAGGGTGTATACCAGTTTTTTTAACATAAAGAGGTCTCATAGAAATCTTGAGAAGCTAAGTGAAAAGTACATGGTACGAGAATGGACCTGTAGACCCATAGATAACCATCTCCATGAGCATGTGGATGTTTTACCATGGAGGTAACCGGCATGGGACCTGACCAAGGTAGGCAGGTCACCATGACCCCTATGAAAGGATGAAAGTCAGTCCATGAATGTAGAAAGAGAGATGATGATGGATTGTGTAAGGTTCTAAGTTACACATGTACTATAATATAATCCTAAGTCTATCCTAGGGTCTGGTGGGGATAAGACTGATGGATGTAGGAGTTGCCTAATTCCCTAGTTGCACATGACCATTGGGTCGGGAGGTAACAACTATCATTTTCTGAGGGCCATGGGTTAGGAGACAGATCACCTTCATGAACTCATGGGACCCAAAGGGCAGATGAGTAGGGCACTCTCTGGATGCATAAGGGAAGAGGGATAACCCCAAAAGTGTCGACACCCTATAGACCTAGAGGTGATGACCAAGGAATATGTGTGGACCCAAGTTGGTTCAAGACCAGTTTTCCATGGAAGCAACATTGATAACAAGATGATTGTGATGTAGAGACATAACTTGAACATTTCAACTTAGTTTTGAAGGTGTACTAACAATGTGGGATGTACCATCTCTACTCTGGGAATAGGAAGAATTTTGTGTTTGGACGGCCGCCAAATGCTTATTTCCTCTTGTTATGGGAGTGAGAGATAGGACAGTACACATGCCATACACCAAGGATAAAAGATGATGTGAGTGGGAACGTTGCTATGAGGTATGAGGATAGAGATGATAACATACCCTTATGGAGTGAATAATACATGGATGGTTTACAAACAGTAATAGTATTAAGGTAATCATCTTGTGAGGATGTTTTAACACGATCTATGTGGAATTTCCAAGTGATATAAGGCTGAGTTTAATAACCACGAAGATGAACTCAGAGTGTCCTTGAGTAAGATAGACTTAGAGATTGAGATGAGATGATAAGTGAGGGAGTATGTCTTCAACATTACCCAACATGTGGAGTGGTAATGAATGCTCTGGTTAACATATAGCTTCCTAGTTTACCTAGAGGCTAGAAGAAGTGGAGGTTGCTAGGCTAACCCTAAGATTGAGAAAGAAGATATGTTTGGCTAACACTCAGATGTAAGAAGATATGTTGAACAAGTTAGTGGTTGTTTGGTTAGTCATCCTAGTCCTTAATATAATCAAAAGATGGTGATAAAACCTCAGATACACCTCTTTGGATAGGAAGGTAATAAAACCCTGATGAGAGTGATTTAGGGTTTCTGAGGAATTGATCTTGAGGAATCATGACATACAGGAAATCATGATACATCATACTATGAAGATAGTAAGTTACAGTAGTACTTGAGATGCTTAAGATGACATTGTGCGTGGCTTGTCGCCATGCAAGCCAGGAGGTGAAGGACGAACACTAGTATCCCAGGGTATCGATATAGAGTATAAAGAGTTCCTGAGAAGGGAAAAGGGAGTTCATCACTATGGATGTTGTAAGTCTCCCCTAGACCAAGGAAGGCCAAGATGCAATGTAGGTTATGATAGATCACCTTACCTAGATGGCATGAGAAAGAAAGAGTTCTATCAAGGGACATATCTAGTTGAACTACACATGAGAGAGATGGTTCAACTACACCATGATGAGAGTTCAAAAGTTATTGAATATGACCTAAAGGTTCACTTCCATAAAGTAGAAGTAGGTACATGAAGAACTCAATGTCAGTACCTCTTATCACCCCTAACTAATGGTTAGTATGATCTAGACTTGAGGGTCTGATGGGAGCATGTGTGCTCGTTCAGGTTGATACATAGAGATAGTTCTTGTCCTTTATAAGATGTGATGATAACCACCATAGCCAGTATCGGGACATAAAGAAACTCTATAAGGGAGGTTGTGTCGGTCACCACTTCATTAAGGTGATGTGGGTGAAGGGGCCTCGCAAAGGTCAGAAAAGGACTACAGTGTTTGTAAATGAAGTCACTTTGATCTTGTAATGGCTGAAAGGGGCCCTGAGATGACATGAGTCATGAGCTGATGCAAAGTAGACTAACATGCAATTCACTATGGGAGAATATGTGATATGAGAATCCAATCCCTCTAAGTTATGGCTAAGAGAGATGAGTCCTCGATACAAGGGACCATTCATGATGGATTGGTGGAAAAGGTTATGATTGACCTTAACCCTCAAGATAAAGTAATGTGTGATGAGTTCCATGTATCCAATTTAGAGCACTAGGTGAGGTACCCAGACCATGTGCTGAGTAATGAACCTAGTGAGCCCCAAGGGAGGCCAAAATGACCTGAGTCACCTGTGAGTTTTATAGATGCCAAGGTGAAAGAACTTAGAGAAAAGAATATGTGATGATAAAGGTTCATTGGAAGTGCCATGGATAGGGAAAATCCACATAGGAGCCAATGATGGACATGGAAAAGTCTTATCCTGAATTGTTTATTTGCTTGATAGAATTTTGAGGACAAAATTCCTATAATAGGGGAAGGATGTTACAACCCCAATTTTTTGGGTTCAATTGCTGAGAAATGTAATTTCTCATATTCAAGATATTTGGACAAATAATGATACAATTTGTTTTAAATAAATGGATTTCGTTTACAATAGCCTTGATGATTGTGTTGTGGGCTTTATTGGCTATTTGGCCCGATAACAAGGATCTTATATGTAAACACCATATTAAACATATACATTTAGTATCACATGTTGTACCATATTTAGCCAAATCAATTTCGTTTGTAGAAAGAGTAGAGATGATGATTATAAGTATTGAAGAGGAAGAATATTTCATTATATGTTGACCTTCATGAAAGATTGTCATCATTTGTTAAGAATCCATGTTTGATTAAGGATTGACCATAGATCACTTGAACCTTTATTTCTAACTTTAAACCCATAAAGAGTCATTAATATTCATAATTTGACCTAAGAAACGTATGAGAAACTTTTAAAATGTAAATTTCCTAATATTATGTGTCAAAGTACCCATTCTCACATTTAAAGATAGCCTAATATCAAACCTTTATCAAATATAAAAATTAAACTTAAATAATAAATTTATCTTCAAATTGAAATCCTGAATCACTAATTCAAAATTTCTAAACCAATTCCAAAGTATGAGGGAGATACTAGAAGAACAAGATTGCTCCAAAAATGCCAATTTTTCAGTATAAATGAGATACTTTTGACTACATGATCTGGGTCCAAAAAAACTTTAGTAGAATAATAGCTTGAAATGTTTCAATTACACCCCAGATGATCAGTCAATTACAAAGGATGATTACAAAATTAATTTTCATTTAACATGGTATTCAGAAGGCCATAAAAGAGTTACTTTTGGGGTAAAAGTGTGCCTAATTTTCAAGAGAGAATATTAATATAATCTTAAATCACGATTATAATGTAAGGGAAGAAATTTCAACTAGATCTTAGATAATAATTCCACAAGAAGTGCACCAAGATTCCACTTTGAGGCATGTAGAACATTTCTTTAGTAAATAAGGTAAGATCTAGACGTTTCTCATTCATATAAGTTTCATATGCATGATTAATCAAGGAGAGAGTAAGAAACCCACCTAGAAAACAAGTTGGAAAGAACCTCCTCTTCAACAAAATGTTTATCATCCTTCTAAAATAATCATCAACCCTTCAAAACATCCACAAAAGATTCAACTAGGTAGACCATCTTCCCCTAGACAAAGATAGAGAAAAGGTGTAACCTTTTGTTGTAGGAAGCTAAAAAACATGAATAATAATGGAGATCAATCAATAAATTAATAGAGATGATGAAAATCAATAAAATAGAGAGTGGAAAGATGATTTACATGTTTTAGGTCAAGAATAAGGATAACAAGCTTTAGATCAACTATGGGAACCCAGATCTTGAACATGCACACACATGAAAGCATATAACCAACTTCAAATCAAGCTATTGACTCCCAAGTCCAATATATAAAGTATCTTGGACTTCCTCCACGTTCTAGTTGATTTAAAAATAACAAATGAGGCAAGAGGTTTGATATACATGGGGAATATACAGGAATAGGGGTGAAACATCCAAAGCAACCCCGGATGAATAAATCCATCAAAGGGTAAACAAGTGAAGGGATATAGTGTAGGGAAAATGGCTACAAAATAAACAATGATTTTTTTTACTACCATATTCCCCATTAAACCAGTGGATCACTCCAGCAACTACATAATGAAAAGGATGTTTTCAAGGATACACCTGGTCTTAGAGCAAGTCTAGTGACATCTCCTTGTCATTGTAGATGCACAATTGTCTTCTAGTTGCTGGGACTTGTCTGTTGTGTATCTTGGTCTTCACCATGAACATCAAGTTGATGTTGTCCTCGTAGTGGAAGACAACAACCTCCATGCCTCTATGGAAGTCCACACAGACCACCAAGAACTACTATCGTCCTACTAGAACATATAGGAAGGAGTTGTCCCTCCTGTTGATGTACTAATCACCAACTTACTCTTCCACCATTGTTCTCCCTTGATATCCCTCCTTTTATCGGGTAGGACTTGCTTGGGTTCTCTCGGTTACCACAACCAGAGAAGACAAACAATTGTCTGAGGAAATTTATGTGTCTCATAAGCCCTCAGTACCCATCTATTTATATGAGGGGAAAGGGTCTGGGTTCCCAGTCTATGTGGGAGTGGAAGGGATTGAAATATCATAAATTTTCACAACCTATGAGCACTAAATCAATTAGTTGTCAATCGAACTAGTTGCTTCACATCTAAGTCGATCAGTTCACTAAGTGAATCAGTCATTTTGCTATGTTTCCCAATCGCATATGAATTAGAAAATTTGAATCCAACTAATGCACAAAATGATGTCAACACTAATCCTTGACGCAATCAAATTTCTCCACGAACTCGGTGTCTTGCCCTGTGAGTCGGTCATCTCACGACCCTAACAGATCAGTTGGTGAGCTGAGACAATTAGTTCACTAAGTAAACCGATCATTTTGTTTCCTAGGTCTGTAAGATATGAACCAATTCAATATCCAATCAACCTGACATTCCAATCGGTTGTTTAATCGCATGAGTTGATCAGTTGGGACTCTAGTCAGTTGATTTGTTTCTTGAATTGAATACCTAAACACTTTAATAATAAATCCAATTATCATTCAAGATCAAACTCCTATTCTAGGTTAGTTCCTATGTGTGTGACCCTATAGGTCCTTTATTACGTTGGTAGTGAATGGCCATAACCTGTTATGACATCACAATCAAAGAGAGGTTCCTAGTCACATATCATTGATACCCATGTAAATGGAAATTTGGAGAAAAACTTCAACCTACAATATGTGTATGGTGTTATAATGTTTGTATAGTTCCTTTGTCAAGGATACCAAGATTGAACTTGAGGCACTGAGTAGACACCCGCTTCAACATTCAATCTTGTTCCTTGAACCAAAGAAGACTGTATGTGATGTATGTATGTTCAATATCACATATCCACTCACATGAACTGGGCCATGTATTTCTCAAACTCACTAATCAAGAGGCCTAGGAATCATACTCCATTAAGAGGGAAATATCCCATCTACATCATTCACAATACGTCCCCATGTGTCATAGTCACCCAAACATCACCTCCATAGCAACCCTTATTAAAGATTACATTGGATGATGTCAAAGAATATTGAACGACAAGTGATGAGTGTAGTGACTTAATGTCTAAGAACCACAATCACCTCCAAAATTATGAGAGATGACTATGACTACCATTGTAATGGTTTCCATGTGTCAGTCTCATGGTCGGTCTGCTCGATACAATATTCTCTAAAATGTATATGTATGCTTGGTTTGATATAAAATATCAAGACTAATGAGACTCTATCATCAACCAATACATACTCTATTCTTGTGTGTTGTTGTTTTCTATCTTCCTTCCTCAATAACATCTGACTACAGATAAAATGAGAATGTATATAGTCTTAACATCTGTATGATCTCATTGTTTAAGTCACTTAATTAAAATACATCATTGATTAATATCATCCTCTAGACATCTATTATGTTACACAATTATCTCATAATTGAATAAAATAGAATAAATTAGAAGCTTGCCTATATTATAAATCAAAACATTTACAAATTATGCCATTACAATCATCATATGATTGTCTCTCTTGGCATACATACCCAATAAAATCTTACTTGCACTTAGAGACAATCACCCACGACTCTTATCCCAAGGGATCTAACATGACATTATACTTCTTCTATGAAAGTTCCTTTGTCAAGGGGTCACCAATATTGTTCTTAGTTGGTATTATGCAAATCTTCACATCTCCTCACTACACGATCTATCGTATGAGATGGAACCACCATTTTATATCCATGGAAAGATGATGCAATCTGGGTTACTTAGCTTGTGCAATAGCTTCATTGTTAACACAATATAGCTCAATTGCATCATTGATGCTTGGAGCAACCCCATGTTCAGATATGAACTTCTTGATTCATCAACCTCTATTTTAGAATCAACAACTATTACTTGATTTGAACTCTTCTAGCTTGTAGATCCATTTTTTAGGCAAAACATGAATCCTTATTGTGATATGTAATCATAATTGTTAGTTTGGAAGTTGACATCGGTGTAATCCTTTAGCACTAAATCTTCCTCTCTGTTGTAGACAAGGAACTGAAACTTAGTTCTTCTCAAGTACTTAAGAATGTTCTTTATGAATGTCTAGTGAGCATCACCTAGATCTGACTGATATATGCTCATCATGCTCAAGACATATGAGACATAGGGACGGGTACACAACATTGCATACATGATTGATCCTATTGTTGATGCATATGGAATCAAACTCATGTGTTCGCATTCTTCACAAGAATTGGTGGGACATTGATCTTTAGTGATGGTAACTCCATGAAGCACAGATAGGTTTCCTCTCTTTGAGCTCTCCATGCTAAACAACTTCAATACTTTGTCAATGTATGTGCTCTGACATAGTCCAAGAAGCCATCTAGATCTATCTCTATAGATTTTAATCCCCAAGATGTAGGATGCTTCTCCCAAGTCTTTAATAGAAAACATATTACCCAGCCATGTTTTTACCTTTTATACAGTAGGGATGTCGTTCCCCATCAACAGTATCTCACTACATATGATGCTCCCACTAACCTTCTTATACACACAAGGTTCATCTTCATATTGAATAAATCCAAACTCTTTGACTTTCTCATCAAAATGAAGACTCCAACTCAGAGATGCTTGCTTCAATCCATAGATTTACCTTTGTAGCATGTAGACTTTATTTGCATCCTTTGGATTTATAAAACCCTTAAGTTATGTCATGTACACGTCCTCGAGAAGATTCCCATTAAAAATACAATTTTAACATCCATCAGCTAAATCTTGTAGTCATGATAAGATGCAATAACAAGCATGATCCCAATGGACTTCACCATGGTCACTGGTGAAAAGGTTTGCCATAGTCAACACCTTAAACTTGTCTGAAACCCTTTGCAACCAATCTTCTCTTATAGGTTTGTACTTTACCATCCTTGTTAATCTTCTTCTTGTAGACCTACTTGCACCTTATGGGTTTTACCCCTTCAGGTGGGTCCACCAAGGTCCATACCTTGTTGGTATACATGGATTCTATGTTAGATCTCATGGTATCAAGCCATATCTCAAAATATAGTCCCTCAATATCTTCTAGATAGGTTTTTGTCTCATCATCTATGACCAAATCACCGCCAACCTAAGTCACAAAATATCCAAATCTCTCAGGTTCAAGGCATGTCCTATTAGATCTATGAGGCTCCACAACACTTTGTGATTCTATTTGTTCCTCTTGTACATGTATTGGTTCAATGATTTCTTATTGGTCTCAAGCATCTTTGAGTTTCACTTCCTCCCACTGATTGCTTTGGAAATAAATTGCTTTTCTTAGAATACAATATCTCTAGAAACAAACACTTTGTTTTCAAATATAGAATAAAAGTAATATCCTTTAGTCTCCTTAGGATATCCAACATAATAGCATTTATCAAATTTATGTTCCCTAGATGATAATGCGAAAGGTACATTTTGTTTGAGTTGTTGAGTTTTAGTCTTTAGGTATTTAGGTTATTGATTTCTATCTTTAGATCTAGTAAATAAAGACCATAAGACATTGGGGCACTGCCATAAAAGATCCCATATTTAGAAATAGAACATCGACCATTCTTAATATAAAATTCATGTGCATCCTTGTCCATAGAAGTTACATAAATAATGTTTGTATTTATGGTAGGTATATAATAGAAATTTTTAAACTCTATTACAAGCCTTTTTTGTAGAGATAAAATATATTTCCAACTATAGTCACAGTTCAACCTCACGTTTTCCCAAAGGCATACTTCTTTTTAGATCCTGCATATTTGAGCATAAGTGAGATCCACATCCAGTATCTAGTACCCATGATGAAGGAGTAGATAAGTTTATCTCAATAACATATATACCTAAAGTGGTGATCTGTATCCCCATCTTCTTCTTCCTGAATGCCTTCAAGTACAAAGGATAAGTTCCTCATATACTTTCTTTCTCCTCATCTTGAGTGTTGAATATCTGGTTTGGGCCTGACCTTATAACTCTTCATGGCCTTGCTCTCATCCTTGGATTCACCTATATTGATCACTATCATGGATTTGTCCTTATCCATTCTTTCTTCGACATGAATAAACATACAAGAAAATTTGACATTGGTCTGGCCATAGTATTCAAGTGGTAACATTCAATAAAGTGGCTATATGCTTCTGGTAATGATTTCATAATCATATTCATGACCAACTCTTGGATCAAAGAGAATCCTAGTTCTTCAAGATGATACACATGTCCAATCATATTGAGCACATGATATTCTATTGAGTTTCCCTTTGTCATCTTACACTCAAAGAGTGCCTTTATAACATTGTTCTTTTCTTTATTTGTGATATCATGGTTCACTTTCTTAAGATGTGTTACCATCTCAAGAATCCCCATATCCTCACATTTCTCATGCAACTCACAGTTCATGTAGCTTATGATAAAGTACTTTATCTCCAAGGAATAATTGTGATGCCCCATTGTTCCACAAAGTGAGATTACTCAAAAACTAAATGTGGAAATAACACTAAGCAAGCAGATCACTAGAAAACACATGTAATTAAAATTGGTTTCATTAAAGCACCATAAGACAAGAACTTATTACATATGAGTCTAGAAAGTCTACCAGATTTAGATGCAGCCCATAACACCTCACATGGTGCTTACATCACTGTAGGTCAAAGTTCCTATCATCAACATATTATGTAAGATATTGGTTCCACATATATATATACAAGCCAAAGACATTGTACTGATTGCATAACCATGAAACATCTCAAAAATCATTCCAAGGACCTGAATATACAGGGATGACTCCGGGACTCTAACACCAAAAGACTAGAAACACATCCAACATTGTCATCTGCTTCTCTTGTTGTTGCTCTTCCTCAATTGCACGACCTCTACTTGTTCGTGTATAGTCACCTAAACGATGAGGAAACCCATGGGGTGAGACCAAACATCCCAGCGAGAGATATAAATCTTCACCAACCATTAAAGAACATATAAGCTAAGTTGGTAAAACTAAGCAGATAATTAACATAAGGTAGCAAGTTGAGCAGATTTAGCTAAATCATATGTATTCAATAGATAAAGAAGATTAAACAAAACTAGGTAGCTACTACTGAATAGTAGATCAAGTTATTCTAAAAAGGTATATGAAGAACATGTATAATAGTTGACTTCTCTTACCATCTTATAATTCAAGAAATTAGTACAAGGATAGGGAAAAGGCTTCAACCAATATGAGACATATGTCATCCTAAGAAACATATACTACACATCTGTATCACGTCTTTTATTATGCCCTATGGATTTGAGTCGTACCGCCCAAAACCAACACCCCCCTATGAAGGGCAACTGACGGTGCCATACAAGGTCCATGTAAAAGCAAGAATCCACGACCTCTTCAACACCTCTTGATCAACATAAGAGAACACCATAGAGACAAAAGAGTGACATACAGTCATAAAAGGATCGACTCACGAGTGGTCATCCATATCACAAGGAGATCGGCTCACAGATGGTCTTCTCATACAACCTATAATTGTGGACACAACGAGATACTTGACTTTCACCCCCACATATTTAAAAATATGCACTCTGAGTTAAACTCATTTCACGAATCCAACAAATAAAGTTGACATTGGAATTGGATCTATGGCATAGGGCAAACTACATGATTAGGATGGACTTGATTAGTTTTCCAATTAGGTGATTATTAGCATCAATCAAGTTCCAACATATAAAGCTAAAATAACTCTATAAGAAAATAGGGTGTATTGCAACTTCAAAAGATATAAAATGTATAAGGTGCGAACTTGTCACACAATCACCACATGATACTCATTTCACTTCCATTCACAAGGACACCACCAATATCACACACAACCATGGGATACCAATACCTTAATCACATCACTTGAGGATATCACCTCTCAATATACATCAAGACATCACCATGTCATGGGACCTATCACATTAAGCCCTACATATTATGCCTCATTGGTGTGTATAAGCACCATCATATTTCACATAAGCACTACCACATCATACACCAGCCATGGCATACAGATCACCTGCAAGGTTAGACTCTTATAAACCAAGAAAATATAGGAAGCATTACACATGAGAAACAACTCATGAGAGAGAAAGTAGACACATCTCATAACCCAACATTAGGGCTACACACTCAACTAGTTTTGTAGATATATAAAAACAATAAGCACTAGGTGGAATTTTTCCCATGTTCCTAGAATACTTTTAGGGTTAGGGATCATCATAGGGGTTAAATCACAACTTATCCATGGAGCATTACACATAGCTCAAACCTAGCCCATCATACATATGTCACGACCACTCATGCAATCGGGTCACGGACACCCTGGGAAGCACTTGTCGTGACCCTAAGAAGAAGGGTTGTTGCGACCACCATCCATATTCTTGTCACAAGCACGACAAGGACATGGGTCGTCTTCAACAAAATAATAATAATTCATTCAAAATAGGTGCAAGGTCCTACCAAGACAAGGCATGAGAGAACGACATACAACTTGGGCATCCTAACCTGAACAACTCAGGGTTGCAACAAATCAAGATGTCGCAAATGGTGGCACCCGAAGAGAAGACCCGTCTTGATCCCAAAGTGAAAATATGGCATTACGACTGTGAAAAAAACCAGGGCAAACATGACCATACTAATGCAACCCAAAACCTCAAGCCAAAGAGATGTTGTGACTCAAGCTAAAACAAGGCACGGTGACCACTGAAGGTCAAGATACCCCCAAGATCAAGAACCATGATCAAATCAAGGTCAAAATTGAGATAAATTTGTGACTAAAATATGTGATCCAACAAGTGAAGCTCATTGTCACCATTGAGTAAAAGACTCATGCAAAACGGTCATCAAACTCTAAAACAAACTTCATAAAACCACCATAAAAAGGAACCTCAACAAGGGAGAGGAACCAAGATCATCATAACCAAAACCGAACCAAAACTTCTTAGATCACTAAAACACTCGATCACCATGCATGAAACTCAATCAAGGTCAAGAAATGAAGGAAAACCATCATGTACCATTAACACCAAAAATCAGTATAAAGGAATTAGATTTTAGATTAAATCCAACCAAAGCATTATATCAACCTCATCCAAGTTCTAAGGTCTGTCACCATCCATTAGCATGATAAGGAAACATTTAGAGAGATAAAACAATAGCATTCAAGCATAAAGAGTGCAATAATAGAGGAGTTTAAGAGTTATATACTGCACCTTAAAGAAGATCCACTCCATGGAAGCCAAGCTCCAAGCACACGATCACCAAGGAAGATCAAGATCCACCAAAAGCTCCACTTTTGATCACAAGATCGCCTCATGAAAGAGGAAATACCAAGGTCAAAGGATAGCTCAAGAAAGAGGGTAAGAAGTTCAAGGTCAAACCTAAAGAAAGAAGAGGATAAAGAGAAAATAATATGTAACACCCGGGCCCACTGTCCTAGGCTCTAGTAGAGTTTTAGGAATGACGACTAGCCCCACAGACCACCACTAGCCTTAACTACGTGCTTTTTCCTCACTCACGCACATGCCATGATCAACTTCCCGACAGATCACCCATCCCAATACTGCTCCAAGCTAAGCACGCTTAACTATGGAGTTCTTTAGTGATGGGCTCCCGAAAAAGGAGGTGCACCTTAGTGATATGGATAGTCCAATCATTCCTTTTAAGATCGTCTTATCCAAGGCCTCAAATCCTAGGACGTTGTAATCTCCCCAACTTAGACTCTTGACATCCTCATCAAGGCTCAATTATATGGCCTCATAATCTTTCCCCATTTTAGTATAGACTCAAATGTCCCATGTACACCCAACTCCCGATCACAGCTACCAACACAAGGGCGGCTCCATCAACTCGGATAGCCCTTTCCAACATGCTTGGACACTACATGTGCATGGGCGGCTCCATCAACTCAGATAGCCCTTTCCAACATATGTGGACCGTACGACACAAAGACTGGCATGCCACAGGCCCATGTGGGCCCCACCTACTGGAGGGTATTTGGCTCTGATACCATTTGTAACACCCAGGCCCACTGTCCTAGGCTCTAGTAGAGTTTTAGGAATGATGACTGGCCCCATAGACCACCACTAGCCTTAACTATGCGCTTTGTCCTCACTCATGTGCATGCCAGGATCAACTTCCCGACAGATCACCCATCCCAGTACTACTCCAAGCTGAGCATGCTTAACTATAGAGTTCTTTAGTGATGGGCTCCCAGAAAAGGAGGTGCACCTTGGTGATATGGGTAGTCCAATCATTCCTTTTAAGATCATCTTATCTAAGGCCTCAAATCCTGGGACGTTATAGAATCTCCCTCTCACGTGGGTGTCACCTTGTCAAAGCATGGAATATTACCCTTGTGATGATGACCTTACTCTCAAGAACGACCACCATGTCAAGACATAGTCTAAGGTCGAGAAAAGGGAAGAATATGGGCTAGAAGATCCAAAGAAAACACTAACAAGGAAGATAAGCACTCACCAAGGTTGAAGATGACCAAGGATCTCCACAAACACCAAATTCAAGGGTTGAACCACCTCCAAAGAACCAAGAGTAGATCTGTCTTACTCCACCAAGACCCAAGATCATCCAAGCAAGGAAGGAGAAAAAGGATGGCCGGAAAGGATCACTTGCATGGAGAGAAGAGGGTTTATATAGAAAAGGAGGATATAGGTAGGGCAAGGGATGAGGTGTCAACAAAATATGGCCCCAAAGGGACACTTGTCCACTCAAGAAACTAACATTAAACCACATAAAGCCCACATGCAAGAGATAGTAATTCACTCTAGGTTGGATCTCAACCACCTAGTCCACCCAACCCTCATGTTGCGACTGCAACACACCAAGGGAACCACCCATGGTCGCGACACACCACCAAGAACCACTAGGTCCTGACACAAGGTCACCACAAACCCTATGTTGAGACACTCTAAATAAGAGCACCTATCTCAATGCAAGACACCGAAGACCATCTTGGTCAGGACAACCACCCCAAGGGGAGGTGTCTCAACCATGAAACCCTCCAAACCAGCCTTAGGTTGTGACCATGGTCAAAACAAACCAACAAGGGGCACATGATCAAGGCACACCAAACCCTAGAAAATTCCTAATCACCACTAAGGTGATACTACTCAACTAAGGGTCCACAAGGTGTCACAAAGCACCACAACCTCTCTCATGAAGCCAAGAGATATAAGGAACACTCTAGAGGTGGCATATAATGAGAATACCCATTCAAAGGCATAATTTGCAATTTGCACCAAGACTAGCATAGAAAGCACAATCAACATCCAAACAAGTTAAGCTGGAGACTTAAGGTCTCCACATGCTCTAAGATCATCTCAAAGGATTTTATCAAGGTTCTAAGAACAACATTAAGCCAAAACAAATAGGTTTAACCCAAAACACTGGTCAGGGGTCTTACAAACCATAAACCCCTAACAAGGATTTTGCCCCCAAAATCCTAAGGGAAAAGAGACAAGTACTTCTTCCACATATCCTCTTCAAGGTCCCACGTGGCTTCCTCAATGACACAATGATGCCACAAAACCTTAACAATAACTACGTACTTCTTTTTCAACTCATTCACCCTTCTATCACCGATCAACACTGTAACGACCCCACCCCTCAATAACCCCCAATTAAGGAAGACCAAGAAGCTAGTGTCATTATCCAAAAATAGGATCATATGGTTTTAGTAAATAATAAAAAAATAATTAATAAATTATACCACAAACTAAGCTGAATGAAAGATAAAAATTTTCTTTTCGCATACCTATCAAATATGTGACATTGGAAACTTTACCCAAGATAGTAATCTATCTATCTATGATACTCTAATCATTATGTGACTTTAATCTTTCGATGTCACTTTAAATATTCATCCACTTTTTGTTAAGCATATATCTGAATATAACCCTAAAATGCCTATAAACAAAATGTCGGTCAATATAATAAGTTATACTAGTATGTGGGGGAAACAAAAGTTTGCACACATATTGTAACATCATAATCACATCAATTATTTGTTACCAAACAAGAATTACATTTTCTTCATAACCTCTCAATCATTTTGCCATCCTATGGTATAACCTCTCTTAGGGTTTTGTCCCCGTAATGGACATTAGGCTACCTCTTAATTTGGAGTTAGGTACCTCATTGGTCACCCCTCAATCTAGATCTAGGTGTCATAGGTCTGCCCATCTTGGGTTTGACCTCTCATGACCTTCCCAACCTTGTCTTGGTTTCTTAGTCATCAACATGACTTCATTCATAATCTTATGCATAAATCCCAAAGATGTTATGCTAGTTTGAGAAAGTTATAAACTTAATAATAATGATAATCATGGTCACTTTATGGATTGTACGAATTAAAGTTCATCCAAGCATGTAATTGCTAGAAATCAATAAATCTCCAAGAATCATCATGAAACTAAAAGGATTATCCATAAGCGTAATCACATACCTGATTTGGAGTCAAAAGAAGCAATACAGCCAAATCCAACTAGATGTCCAATCAAGCAAGCCAAGTAATCAATCAAGCAGCCCTTGATCCCGAAAACATGTATAATACCTAATTATTACCATAATATCCCAAACCACTCCTCATTTACTTGGGACACCTTTCTAAGGTTTCTAAGTCTCAATATGGTTCATTAGGGCTTCTTAGATCAATTTCTCAATCTTTATCCTTTTAGGTCAACAAACCCTAAAATAACATTTCTACTCATAAAAACCCTAATTACTCAATTTGGCTTAGGTTCATCATATCTCTATATTATTCATGGATTTTTGAAATAAATACCATTAAAACTCATAATTACCAAAATTAGGGTTTGTAGGCACATTAATGCACACACATATATATATATATATATATATATATATACATGGAACCCTAAATTAAGCCAATTATGAACAAAGATCATCTTTTTGCATCTAAACCTTCCTTTTATCAACAACAAGTTAATATTTCCTCAAAATATCCAAGGAACATTACATTTTTTTATCAAAACAATGTGTTACTCATTTTTACAGATTTTTCAAAACATATGTACAAGCAAAGTTCCGTTCAAAGCAAACTAAACAACCTAAAAGGAAAAAGAGAACCTATACAATCAGTGCATCTATATCCTTTTTTAGTATTTTCCACCTACTATCTGCATAAAGGCTAATATTTGTGAAAATCCTAACATTACACTCATTCCACATGCTATGGAAGATAGCCAATATAGTAACTATGCACCTCATCTCCATTACTGAGAAAACAT
This sequence comes from Alisma plantago-aquatica, assembly GCA_963693085.1. Lineage (NCBI taxonomy): Eukaryota > Viridiplantae > Streptophyta > Magnoliopsida > Alismatales > Alismataceae > Alisma > Alisma plantago-aquatica. The sequence continues at coordinate 224,819,534 of OY856414.1, read as the reverse complement.
CTAGAAAAAGATGAAGGAAAATGAGAAATATATTGATCCCCAATTGCCAAACTCCAGAGTTGCTAAGCATATTCACACTTAAACAAAACATGGGGCAAGTCTTCATCATCAATTTTCTTAGAATACATCTAGACGGGATTTGAATGCCTATCCTCTAAAGATGATCAACCGTGAGCAATCTATCCAAGAAACACCTTCAACCATGAATGATGTGTCTTCTCGATCCTTTAGTTTTCCATAACCAATTAGTCTAGAAGGGACAAGGACTTTTGGGTCTAATAGCCTCCCACGCCTCTTTAAAATAATGGATCTCCTTACCTTTCAAAAGAATCAGATCATCCCTATAAAACTCAGGATTGACATCCTCTTGGATAACCTATAAAACAGCATTTACATGCCCTTATTTGGTCGGGATCCACCCTCCATCAAAGAACAAACTGTTGAGAGTGGCAAGTTTCCTAGTGCCACTCCTCATGACAACTCCAACAACCAACTCATCCTCCAGATAGCCACCCTTCAGCCATGGATCTCTCCAGATCTTAATAACCTTCCCACTTCCCATAGAGAATGATACATCACCAATAATAGCCTCCCTGTGGTAAAGAATCTGTTTCCAAACCCATGAGGAAAAGTAGGTAATCCTACACCTCCATATAGAATCTCCTCTCAACTACCTACCATGAACCCAATGAATCTAGAGAGAATCCTTCTTCACAACAACATTCCAGAGATTAAGCAAAATACAAGACAACACAATATCCCTAGATCTTTTGATCCCTACACCATATTCCTTTTCAGGTAAACAGGCTTGCTTCCAGGAGACCAAATGTGTCTTCTTCTCAAGATCAGGTCCACCGCAGAGAAAGTCCCTATAGATTTTGTCAATTTCATCGGTGATAGCCACAAGGAGGGGAAGGAATGCAACCCAATACATATAAAAAGGGGACAAAGTGGAGTTGATAAGTTCTATTCTTCTAGCATAAGACGGATGTCTTGTCTTCCAACCTTCAAGCCGACCTTTAATTTTGTCAATGATATGAGAACATAAACTGTTAGACATTCTCCCAACAAATAATAGGAGACCCAAATACTTCATTGGTAAACTTTCTCTCTTAATGTTCAGAGTGTGTTCCACCATCCTTACATCAGTGGAGCTATTAGAAAAGAAATACAATTTACTCCCACTAATATTCAACCCAAAAATAGATCTAAAGTTTGCTAGGATACTACTCATCTCTTTAACAGAGTCAGTCGCACCATCAACAAATAAGACGACATCATCGACAAATAGTACATGAGAAATCTCAACATCACTCACAGCTTTTAAAGTACGACGGACCTTCTTGTTCACATAGCTTGCAATCATAGTTGATAGACCCTCCATCATAATGAAAAAGAGTATCCCCCTGCCTAATACCATTGGATGGGCAAAAACTACTAGTGGGGCATCCATTAATGAGGATCTGGAAACTAATGGAATGGAGGATCTCAAAAATCCATCTAATCCAACAATCTGAGAAGTTCATTTTGGTTAAAATCTTATACAAGTAGAACCAACTAATAGAATCGTAGGCCTTCATCAAGTCTTCTTTGACACAAATCTTAGGAGAAGTACACTTCATAACCAAATTTAGTAGGTCATTAACTAAAAGAGTAGCATCCGAAATAGATGACCCTTTAATAAATGCACACTGAGCATTACTAATAATCTCAGGGAGAACATGATGCAACCTGTTTGCAAGAACTTTAGAAATGATTTTATACAAAGAGTTACAAAGGGAAATCGACCTCCAATCCTTAATATCCGCAACACACTTGTTTTTAGGGATGAGGGTGATAAAGGTCCTATTGACCTCTTTCAGGATACAACCACTCTCAAAGAAATTTTGTACTGCCCTGACAACATCATCACCCACTATATGCCACATAGCTTTATAAAAAAGCATAGTTGAAACAATCATGCCCAGGGGCCCTATCCCCATCACTACTCAAAATCATTTTCTCAATTTCCTCTCTAGAAACAAGTGAACACAAAGAGTTAAAGTGGGATTCAGTCAATATAGGAAGATCCCACTCATCATTCCAAGAAACCTCATATATTGACCCAGAGTTAAAAATATCACTGTAATATTGAACAAATTGATCATGGATCACCTAATCATCAGTGTGACTGACCCCATCAACTAGGATAAATCTAATAGAATTCTGCATCCTCCTAGTTTGAATGGAAGAATGGAAAAAGCTTGAGTTCATATCACCCATCTTGAGTCAATTAACCCTGGATTGTTTCTTTAAAAATGATTCTTCAAGATTGTAAGCATCAATAGCCACTTTTCTCTTACACACAACCTCCTCAACTACCCTCATATCAGCAAGATTACGATCTGTCCAAGTCTGAGCTATCAAAGCATCATGTTCTTTAATCCTTCTACCCTCTGTTAGATTCCCTACTACTCTTTTGTTCCACTTAGCCAGAAAAAATCTAACATTATCAACTTTCCTACAAACCTGATACATAGGTTTACCAACCACATTCAGATTCCAAGCTTCTTTCACTACAAGAAGGAAGTCCTCCCTCTAATACCAAGCATTAATAAAATGAAAAGGGGATTTCTTTTTATTCACCACATTATTCAAATGTAACCACACAATTCTATGGTCACTATGAATGCTAGCCAGTGTCTCACTATGAAAATCAGGAAATGACTCCAAAAAAACCAAATTGTAGAAAGCTCTATCCACTTTAGGCATGATCAGTTTATCTCCCTGATGCCTATTATCCCAAGTAAATCTTACACCTTTAAGGTCCAAATCTACCAAAGAGATACCCAGGATACACTCATTAAAATCCGATATTTAGAGGTCCAAATCTACCAAAGAGATACCCAGGATACACTCATTAAAATCCGATATAGAAATCAAACTCAGTTCACAGTCTCCAAACTTCTCTTCAACACATCTCACAACATTGAAATCTCCACAAAGCAGCCAAAGACCATTTACCACATAACTCAAAGATTTGTTCAGATTCCAAAGCTCAGTTCTTCTACTGAGTCTATTATGTGCATAGATTGTAGTAAGAGAGAAATTCCCAATAGGAGTAGATACAAGAACATGTAGATATTGATCAAACTCAGACACTTTAATAATATTAACATCATCTTGAACCTTCACAACTATTACTTGCCCCAAAGCATGACAATTGTGATTAGAAATCCAACAATCCTCTCCAAACATTCTATTCAGAACCTTATTCCCTTCTTTCTTCTGAGCATAGATTCAAGAATACACACCAAAGAGATCCCACTCCTCATAATCATCTCCAAAAGTGCGGACTGATGACCTAAATAGTTCAGTCCTCTCACATTTCAGGAGGTGATGGATAGGGAGTTATCAAATGGGATTCATGGAGGTTGGGAGCCTACCAACCTCAATAGATTTCAAAGAAGACCTAAAAATCTTCATAGAGTTCGACCCACCTTCATCCATAAACAAATGTTGGAATGAGTTTGGAGATATATGGACACCTGATAAAAAAGAAACATCCAAAGATTTAGATGGACCCTTAGGTGCTGATTTTTTTCTTATGCTCCTCCTAGAGCTACTAGAAATAGGTTGAAACCCACCGTTTATATCAACATTATTAAGTAGAGTAATAAGAGACTCATTCTCAAGAACTAGGGAGCCTACCACAAATTCAACCTCCACCTCTTTTTCCAGAATATTTGATGCATCAACAAATTGTTAATACTTAGAAAGTACCACTTCATTAACTGACTCCTCCTTTGAGGATTCAGAGTCCCCCTTCTTTGGAACCCAAATCTTCTTTTTCTTTCCTTTTACTTCAACTTGTCAACAACCTGCATTATCATGACCAAAGGTACCACACAACTCACCTCGACTAGGAAACCATTCATACTGAATTCCAACCTTGTCCTCAACTCCATCATCACTAATAATGGGAACTGAAGACACAAACTCGGATGATGTTGGGATCAACATGAGCATTCTAGCAAATTCAAACCTCTTAAATTCCAGCATAGCTTTATCAACCTTCAACGACTTTCCAATATAAGAGCCAATCATACTAAATATCTCCTTATCCTAGAGCTCTAGTGGAAGATCGAACATCCTCACCCAAACCAAGATTTTAGTAAGTTTTAGCTTTTCTAACGATGCTCCTCTAACCCATTTCTTCATAATTAGAGGTTTCCCAGCTACAAACCATGGCCCTTTGTCAATGGTTGTCTCCATATCCTCTGCATCAGAGAATTTTATTATAAAGTATTCATTCCCCCTCAAAAAAATCTCAATTGTGCCTTTAATCTTCCAAAGATTTTGAAGGTATGTCAATAAGGAAGGCCAATGAGGCTTCATATCTATTATGTACATAGCCACTGACAACTTCCATCTAGCTGGATTGTTCTCTAGGATAGTCTTTGAGTAAACAATAGCTACATCCTTGATTGTCAGCTCCTTTACTTTCAGATCTCCTTTTTCTGATTCAAATACCATATGCTTAAATAGATATGACCACTGACGCGACTCCTTCTCCACCCTGATGAAGTTAGGTCATTTTCTCATATCAAGATGTTGGGAGACACCAGGTGCAGGGGGTCTCCCATCATGAGTTAAAGAAACCCCCACCCACGCCATCGTCGATAGTCTGGGAATCACCTTCTCGATCGCCATAGAAAGCTGGAGGAGCCATCTCAATAATGTTAATGTGACAACCTCAATTTTCCCCAAGGAACATTACTAGATCTAATTTCCATCATATCTTAGGGTTTTTCATTAATAAAAGCATTAAAGGGGACAACTTTATACACTTTTTTAATTGTAAGAAGAATCAGGCTTCAATTATATATTAATAGATTCTATTGATTTTTCTGAGCAAGTTTCATATATAACACTTTTGCATTGGGTAAACCCATAATGAATTACGATATTCCAAAATTAATTACTTTCTGGACAATCAAGTGTTGCCACCTAGGCCAAGGCAACTCAGACCCGCTCTGCCTATGTGGCACTGCCAAGCCAATCGGCTTGAGTCAACACAGCTCCTCGGCCTGCGTTGCGGGGACCGCACTCAAAATAGAATGAAAAGACCAAAAAGGCCTTACCTATGTGAATAAAGGTTGAGGGCATCATCATACTTTATGTCGAGGTTATCTTCTCCCTCTTGTGTGCAAGCTTCAAGGCATGTTTGGTCAACTCCTCAGTTGACTCCAGGTTCTAGGTCTCCTCAAGTGCGGGAGAAGGTGTCGTCACCTCTGACAAACCCCGGTGAATCGAATGACGTCTCCAATTGCTTGCCCACCTCCCAGGAATGACAAGTCAAGGTTTGATTACTTTAACAACTTAGCGGGTCTGGTTAGGGATGAAGGTCAAGACCGAACTCTCAGTTGATAGTACTGGGAAGTTCTTGGGCTCTGGGTGAATCTTTCGGTGCAAGTTGTGGCTTCACAGAGGGGGTTTACTCCCCCTTATATACTTGAGGGTTGAAGACATGGTGGCAGAGAGTTAGGAAAATCACTGATAGACTCCCAATCCCAGTGGAACTGGGGACATAATTGCTTGGCTTGGATTATCGAATCCAATGGGAAAGTGCCCAAGTTTTCTCATCCACTGAGCGTCAAGAAAATTGGTCGGGAAGCAACCTCCCCCTATTCTCTATAGTCGTGTGACCTGGAGGTGGATGAGATCTGAAGTTGTATGATGCTTAGATCCAAGGGCTCTCGTCACACACATATATTTCTTTTCCAATTAAATTTAATTCTAAACTGATTAAAACGTGACCTTTATGTATATCCCTCTCACTTTGGGAAATCATCCAAATTTCATAACTCGTAAACCATTTATCTTTTCAATCCCAAATTGTAAGGGATCATTTTGGAAAATCGTATTTACTTGCATGCCAAGTTTGGAGTCAAAACTTGAAAACATGCGAGGATTTTCTTCATATGCAAGTTATCCATTCAAAAGGCATATTTAGTTCATATTTTTCTCTCTTTTTCCTTTATTTGGATTTCCTCTTACCATTATAAACCAAGTGGATTCCAAACCTAATCGATGAAGGTCATTCATACTACTTTTTAGAGAATTCTACATTATTCTCACCATTATCTTTATTCATGTTTCCTTTTAACTATTATTAGATTTCTTTTATCTTTTCCTTTCCTTTTATCAAATTGGACTCACTAAAATAGTAACATCCACAAAAACACACATTCCAAGGAAATATTACCAAAGAATTCCATTTATTGCACATAAATCGTACAATCTTCATACACAAACATTTAATTGGGAAAATTGCATTTCAAACCATACACATAAAATCAAGGTTATAACATCCTCACCCCCTTATACGAATTTTGCCCACAAAATTCAATCAATCAAGCAAACAAATCAGGATATGCCTTTTCCATGTCCGTCTCAGCTCCCATGTGGCTTCATCCTCTCCATGGTGCTTCCAAAGAACCTTTACCATCTCTATATTCTTACTTTGAGCTCCTTCACCTTGGTATCCAATACCTTCATAGGTGACTTAGGTTATGTCAGCCTCACTTGGAGTTCAATAGGTTCAATGCTCAGCACATGGCTTGGTCCTTTCACATAGTTCTTTAGATTGGGCACATGGAATACATATTGCATTATATTATACTGAGGGGATAAGGCCAAATTATATGCATCTTGATCAATCCATTCCAATACCTCAAATGAACCCACATATTGGGTACTCATCTTTCCTCTTTGCTTAGCTATAGCTCAGAGAGGTCGGATTTTCATAAACATATGTTCACCTACGGTGAAGTGGAAGTCAATCTACTTCACATGAGCATACAACTTCTATCGATCCTAGGCTCTCTCCATCATTTTGCTTGATCAAAGCAACTATGTCAACATTCAACTGTAGTTCCTCTAACCTCAGCAAGGTCCTCTCACCAACATCATCCTAGTGAAGCGGTGACCAACACAACCTCCACTAGAGAGATTCATATAGAGGCATCATGATACTAGCTTTGTAGATGTTATTATATGCAAACTCAGCTAAGGGAAAGTATTGCTCCCACAATCCACCCCAATCGAGCACACATGCTCTCAACAGATCCTCTAAGGTCTGAATTGTCCTCTCATTAGTCTGGGGGTGATAAGATGTATTGAACTTTATTGTAGTACTGAGTTCCTCTTGCACCTGCTTCCACAACTTGGAAGTGAACTTCAGACTGTGATCAGAAATAATCGAACCTAGAATGTCATGCAGTAACACTATCTCTCTAATGTAAAGCTCAACTTGATCTATCACTTTGGTAGTGGTATTTAAAGTAAGGAGATGTGTCGACTTGGTAAGGCGATCTACCACAACCCATATAGCATCATGACCTCTCTTGGTCTTTGGGAGACCCACCAAAAAATTCATGGTGATATGTTCCCATTTCAACTTAGGAATCTCAATCGACTATAACAATCCATCAGGTCACTGGTGTTCATCCTTCACCATCTGACACGTGAGACAATGACTCCTGTATGCTTCTATATCCTTCATTCCTGGCCACCAAAAATACCACTGCATGTCCTTAAACATCTTAGTAGTGTCAGGGTGTACTGTGTACTTGGAACCATGGGCTTCTTGCAGGATATGATCCTTTAAGGGCGAGTCTTCAGGAACCCAAATGCATCTTGTAGTGGATTCCACCATCTACTCCCACTGAGAGATGGGTTCGCAACTTCTCTAACAAACCCTTTATCTTTCCAAGCCCTAGATTGGCTAAGTGGGTAGCTACGAATTCACTTAATATGTCTAGTTTTATCTGAATGTTAGCCAAACAAATTTGGTCCTCTAACGGTAGTGGAGCCCATTTAACAAGCTCTCCAGCTTCTTCCACTGACTAGACAAGATAGTTCCACACCTCAGTTGTTTCTGACTAAGAGCATATGCTACAACATTAGCTTTCTTGGGGTGATAGGCATAGTGAAGTCATCATGTTTCATATACTCCATCCATCATCTCTGTCTTAAGTTCAGATCTTTCTATGTCATAAGATATTTCAAACTCTTATGGTTGGTGAGGATCTCAATGGTAGCTCTGTACAGTTAGTGTCACCAAATCTTTAGGGCATGAATAATTGTGGCCAACTATAAATCATATGTTTGGTAGTCACCTCATTGGAGTTGATTTTTCGAGAGGCATAAGCAATGACATGCCTATTCTGCTCTAACACACATCCAAGCCCCATCTTTGAAGCCTCGATGAAGATCATAAAACCTTCATCACCTAATGGTAAAGTCAACCCTAGAGTTGTGATCAACTTCTCTTTTAGCTCTTGGAATCAATCTTCAAACACATTTGACCATAAAAACTTCTCATCCTTCTGAGTAAGCATGGGGAGTGCCAAAGTAGTCTTTGAGAAATCTTTAATGAAGCACTGATAGTATCCATCCAATCCCAAAAAGCTAAAGATCTCAGAAGGGTTCTTCAGTGTAGGCCAATCTCAGACGATCGACAATTTAGCTGGATCCACTACGATTGTACCTCTAGATTTGATGTGTCCAAGGAACATGACATGGTCTATCCAAAACTCACACTTTGAGAATTTCCCATAGAACTTCTACTTTCTCAAGATATCAAGGACTCTATCCAGGTCATCACGGTGTTGCTCTAGGTCATAAAAATAAACCAAGATGTCGTCTATGAACACTGTAACAAATGAGTCAAGGAAAGGCTGGAACACATTGTTCATGAGATTCATAAACACACTCAAGGCATTGGACAACCCAAAAGGTACAAATACAAACTCGTAGTGGACATAACAAGTTCAAAAAAAGTCTTCAGGATGTCCTCACTCTTGACTCTCACTTGGTGGTACTCGAACCTCTAATCAATCTTCAAAGAGACTCGAGCGGATTTGAGTTGGTCAAAGAGGTCATTTATATGCGGTAAAGGATACTTGTTCTTAATGGTAGCATGATTAATCATACAATAGTCTATACACATCTTGAGAGACCCATCCTTCTTCTTCACAAAGAGGACTGGTGCTCCCAATGGTGATGCACTAGGCCTAATCAAACCTTTGTCTAGTAGTTCCTATAATTGTTTCTTTAACTCGAGAAACTCAACAAGGGCTATCATGTAGGGTTCCCTAGATATAGGGTTTGTACCAAGAGCTAGCTCTATTAAAAAGTACGCCTCTCTCTCAGGAGGCATCCCAGTTAAATTGTCTGGGAACACATCAACATAGTCCCTGACTACCTCTATATCACTTAGGTGTCATATTTTAGGCTCTGTCTCGGTAACTACTACTAGGATAGTGTGGGTGATCATCTTTCCTTATAAGGATTTTCTTTTCCCTACAGTCAATCTGTTCTTTATAGGTGTAAAGACAATCCATACCAATGATCACATAGAAATCATTCATATCAAGGATGATAAAATAAGTACGAAGTTCATGACTCAAGTGCTTAACCAATAAAACCGGGGTTTTCAAAAGAGACATATAAATCCTATACTTGGGGTTGTGACATCCAAAATGTAACCTAAATCCTTGATGTCCAAACAAAGAATAGTTGTCTAATTTTTTCAAAGTGAAAGTATTAGTAGAACCAAAATCAAAAAGATCTACGACATTGTGTCCCATGACTTCAAGCATGCCTACAAACTTTTCCATAATGTATCAGACTACTACATGATCTAACTAAAATAGAAAGGGAAACTCTAAGAGTTATTACCCCCTATCAAATGATTAGCATTGGCTTGATCCTCTTCATTATAGATAACAAAGACTCAGGCATGCCTTTGTTCTCCTACGGGAATGACTACAACTGGTGAACCGACACCTGTTGGTGGTGTTGGTGCCATGGGTTGAGCTACTACAGGATCTGGACCACTCAGATCAGCTAGGGGACAGTTGGTGAGGAAATGTCCCTCCTACTAACAAAGAAAGCACACATCCTTCTCAAAGTGGCACTTTCCCGTGTGCGCCCATCCACGGTTGCAACACCTTTGATGACGATTCTCACTATGGTCCTTTCCTTTTCCTCCATGATTTCCTTTGCAATTGCTACGTCCTTGTCTCTTTTTATGGTCATTCTTCAGGCCAAAGGTACCTTCAACATACCCCAAGTAACCCTTAGATGGGTTTAGTGCCAGCATCACTGTATTATCCATGCTCGGAGCGGTGTTGTAGGCATCAGAGAAGGTCGTCGTTCTACTTTCCATCACATGAGGCTTGATGGCGGGATGCAGACATTCCACAAAGTGATCCACCCATCTTTCCTCAGTCAACATGTATCCAAATCACTCTAGGAGATGAAACTTACAAGCGTAGTCTACAACAGAGAGGCTACCTTGCACAAGGAAGGTTAACTTCTTCTCTTTCTCCTTCATGGCTGAGATGGGCACAAACCTAGCAGAGAAGATGGTCTTGTAATTAGTCCAGGCCATCGGGTCTTCATTTTGGTGTCATCTCATGATGTGGTTCTTCCCACCATATCTTAGATACTCCCTCCAGGAGGTGAGTGGAAAATAGAACCTTCTTACTCAAATGTACCTCAAGCATGTGGAAACCATTCTCAACTGCTAACAACCATGCATCAGCTCTATCGACTACCTCAGTCTTGTCCTCTCCCCAGAACTTCTTTATGTTTAGCTTCACAAAGTCCATAATGGTGGCTCTGAGTTAGGGATGAACTGGTAGAGGCTTTCCATCCTCACCTGAAAATATCCAAGAAACATTACTAGATCTAATATCCATCACATCTTAGGGTTTTTCATTAATAAAACCATTTAAGGTGACAACTTTATACATTTTGCAAATTTGAAGAAGAACCAGTCTTCAATTATATTTTTTGTAGATTCTATGGATTTTTCTGAGCAAGTTTCATATATAACACTTTTCCATTGGATAAACCCATAATTAATTATGATTTTCTTAAATTAATTGCTTTCTGGCCAATCAGGTGCCGACACCTGGGCCAAGGCAACCCAGACCCGCTCTACCTACCTGGCAGCACCAAGCCAATCGGCTTGAGCCAACATGGCTCCTCAACCTATGTTTTGGGGACCACGGGACCGCAGTCAAATAGAATGTAAAGACCAAAAAGGCCTTACCTGTGTGAAGAGCGGTCCAGGGCAGCATTGTACTTTCCCAAGTAGTTATCTCCTTCCTCTCGCATGCGAGCTTATGGGCAAGCTAGGTCAAATCCTCAGTTGACTCTGGTTTCTAGGCCTCCTCAAGTGTGGGAGAAGGTGTTGTCGCCTCTGACAAACCCTGGCGAATCAAACAATGCCTCCAATTGGTTTCCCACTTCCTAGGAGTGTCAGGTTGAGATCTGACTGCTCCAGTGACTTAGCGGGTCTTGTTAGGGGCAAAGGTCAAGACTGAAATATCAATTGATAGTATTGGGAAGTTAATGTTCTCTGCACGAATCTTTGGGTGCAAGTTTTGGCTTCACAGAGGGGGTCTACTCCCCCTTTTATACTTGAGTGTTGAAGCTACAACAATAGAGATTTAGGAAAACCACCGATAGAATCCCAATCCCAGTGGAACTAGGGATGGAATTGTTTAGCTATGACTCCCAAATCTAATTGTAAAGTCCCCAAGTTTGCTCATCCACTAAGCACCGAGAGAACTGATCGGGAAGAAACCTCTCGCCAATTCTCTATAGTTGTGTGACCTGGAGGTGATGCTCAGATCCAAGGGCTCTTCTCGTGTGCGTATATTCCTTTTCCAATTAACTTTAATTCTAATCCAATTAAAATGTGACATTTATGTATATCCCTCTCACTTTAGGAGATCTTTATAAATTCATAACTCTTAAACCATATATCTTTTTAATCCCAAATTTTAAGGGAACCTTTTTGATAACCTTATTTACTTGCATGCCAAGTTTGGAGTCAAAAATCTAAAAGAATAGAGGCTTTTATTCATATCCAATTTATCTATTCAAAATGCATATTTAACTTATATTTTTGTCTCTCTTTCCTTTATTTGGATTTCCTCTTACTCTTATTAACCAAGTGGATCTAAAACCTAAACCATGAAGGTCATTCACACCCCTTTCTAGAGAATTCTACATTATTGTCGCCACTTTCTTTATTCCATTTTCCTTTTATCTATTATTATATTTCTTTTATCTTTTCCTATCCTTTTATAACATTGGACTCACTAAAATAGTAAGATTCATGAAAACACACATTCCAAGGAAATATTGCCAAAGAAATCCATTTATTCCACATAAATCATACAATTTTCATACACATACATTTAATTAAGAAAATTGCAATTCAAACCATACACATAAAAATCAAGGTCATAACAAGCATGGGCCCTTCAACATAGGACAAGTCCTCATCAAGATCAACCTCCACAAGATTAAAGACCAACTCAGTATCAAGGTGGCACTTCCTCAACATAGACACATAGAACACTGGATGCAACTTGTGCAATTAAGGTGGCAACTCAAACCTATAGGCCACCTTCCCAACACGTGCCACCAGAGGCTAAGGTTCCAAATACTGGGGAGCCAGCTTACCCTTCTTTCCATACCTCAAAACACCCTTCCATGGAGAGACTTTGAGATACACCATGTCCCCCACTTTAAACTCCAAGGGTTTCCTATACAACTTTGTTTGTCCTAGGCTACTTTTAACTCCTATTAAATTACTTTGATATTCTCTATTGTCTATTGCACTAGCTCAAGTCCAAGAAGCTAATATTCACCTATCTCATATTAACACAATGAAGATTGGCAACGTCTCCCATACAACACCTTGTATGGTGCCATGTCAATGCTGCTTTGATAACTATTATTATAGGCAAACTCTATAAGACTGAGGTGGATGTCCCAACTCCACTAAAACTACAAGACACAAGCCCTCAATAGGTCTTCAAGTGTGATAACCTAGATTTTTGAGTTTTAATAACTAATACAATATTTGAGAGACAAGCATTCTATGTAGAGGACTAATACCAAATTGATGAATTGGTAATACAATCATGGATTCCTTCACCCAATTTAGGTGTTTTGAGATACGATAGAGGGCTATGGTTCCTTACTAATTGATTAAGATCTCATGAGACCAATCATTCATTTAGTGATCCAGTGAGTAGTGAACTAATTTCTTTTGAGGAATTATGTACATATGAATCAATGTTAGAGTTTGATGTCAAATAAATACATATTGAAGTTTTAGATCTTTGGTTGATTTGACATATTGAGATCATGAATTATACTAGGATATATTAACTTCATATCACATTAGCCTATTTGTATATATCTGATAGTCTCCTAGATCTGAGAACTAAGGAGCAGGTGGCCAAGAAGGTTGCCACAATCTGGACTCTTGAGGAACTAGTCATCGCGACATTCCTGCATAATCTACGAAAGTCGTTGTGTTTTACATTGATCAGCATAACACCATACGACTCAACTCCCTCTCTCACTATCACATTTCCATCCTTCTCATAGAAAGGGGCGAGAGAGGTGCAAAAGGACTTGGCAAGTCCTTTCTATAAGAGAGCTCACCACCACTGGCCATAGACGCTGACCTCTGGGACCAGTCAGTGGACATGCCTCTATTGCCCACCATCACCACGATGCTGAAGCTTTTTTGAGGGAGATCTGTCTTTTTAAGTTGTCCACCATCAACCTCATGTGCAATGTGAACCCAATCGTGGCATTAGGAGTGGAGGAAGAAAACCTCTGCTCCATCGATCTCTGGTCAAATCTAGGCCTCACGACAGCAACATCTAGACCCACTTGATGCAGGAAGAGGTTGGGCTCATGGACCCCAGCAACCTACTGAATCGTCGTTCACCATTGCCTCCATCACCAAGCTACCTAGATTGGAAGAAGCATGTAGGGTAGATAAGAGATCCAATATGGGCATGGAGTTCCAACCCCTCTGAAGAGGAAGATCACCACGAAGGTAGCTCCCTCGACACTAGAACAACTTGCCACAGATCTACGGTGAAGGGTGACGCCCATTGGAAGCTGCAGATTGACCGAACACACCCCCTGATCCACTTTTCTCTTCGACCCCTCTCCACAGCTATATAAATATCCCTAACTATGGCAGTGCATTGAGAGGACAGACCAGACCTCTACTCAGAGGTGAATCTAGAGAACGTTGGAGAGACCTCGGCTTTGCCGAGATGCTAGCCACCAACCTAGGGTTTTCTCAATCGGAGGGGATATGGAGGGATGGAGTAAGCTCGTAGCCTCCTTTCCCATCCGTGAGCCCCCTGAGTTTCGATAGTTGTGCACCTTTATGCGACGACGCATGGGTGACAGGAAGTCAGAGGACTCATTTGCAGAAGCGAGGTGGAGACAGAGGGGAATCAGACCCGGTCCGCTGGCCTAAATCATTTGGTTCACTCAGCTCAACATGGGACAATGAAGGAACCGGGTGAAACCCATGATGACAGTGTGCTGAGGATCTATTCCTTCGTTCAAAATATCCAATGACTCCACAATTTTGTTCGGAGGTAAATATCTTCTAAATCTCTAAATGTATCAATATCTTGTATAAATCACAATAAATAGCTCCCTTGGCTAAATAATTCCCCAAAAATTCCCCTAGACTCAGAAAAATATTCTATACATTTAGGTCCTTAGATCAGGCTTTTAAAGCACAACTACTAATGATATTTTATTTAGATGTTAATGCTTCATTTTAATGGTATAATTAGAAAATGATTGAGATTAAATCTGACAAAAATAGGTTTGACCTTTGTTATCATATATAAACTAAATGTGGACTCTTATCCTAATATTATTGAACAATTTTAGGCCTTTCCTCATTATTGCCTAAGTACATGTTTAATCCTCATATTAATTCTAGAAAATAGAGAAAGTATAAGATAATTATGAAATTCAGATTAGAACTTAATAATGACGTATGGATCAGAATAAAAAATATCAAACACAAGTTCTAGGTTGTTTGAACCTAGATTTGGCCAAACCCTAATTTGGACCTAAAATTACTAAGAATATGATGTACATATATTAATGATGATTACTTTCTTTAAATCAGGTGCTGACCATATTATCTAGATGATCATGGATATGTGAGGAATATCTGAACTCATGTACATGATCTTATAAGCATAAGACTAGATTTCTTGGTTGCTTATGATAGGTAACATCATGAATGTTATTATCTGGATATTCATTGCTTGGTTGAACTATTATCAGTTATACTTCACCAAAATCTAATATAACATAAAAGGATATGGATGGGTTGTAGCTACTAGTGCACCTAGCCCAGTATGGATGTATGTTGCCTAACATGGATGTATGATGCTTTGGCCCATGTTAGATGTATGATGATATAATTTTTTGCCCATACTGGATGTAAGTCAAGTGCAGTTAAGTATAGTACAACCACATCAAATAAATGTAATACAAAGGATGTTTACTTGATTTTCACCTTAAGAAATGGTTTTTCTCTCTCTTTCTTCTTTCTTCAAGTATTTTCCTTTATGAAACCTTAGTAGTGTATCTTTTACCATGTACCAAATTTTGTTGATTCATTTGTTTCACATGTGTTTTAGGTTTAGAGATAGCATGGGAGAAAAAGAACAGGTTTTCAGCAAGTTGTTCAGGTTACCTATTGTCTAGGATCCTGATTAGCATACATATTCATAGACTTGTCAAATCAACTTTCAATATGTAATTGTAATTCATGTTGTAATAAGTCATTTTTGTAATATACATGTTGAATGTTGAGATTGTTTATGGTGTATGCATTGTATTTGAATATTCATGTATTCACATATTGCTTCTACAATGCACTCTGATACAATTGCATAACATTTTCGAATTTGTCCTCTCGAGTCTTCTAAGTCTTGAGATGGAAGAATCCGGGGACGTTACATCAAGGGTATGTATGGTCCTCTGAAATTGACCATCTGTCTATGTGTGGAAAGCAATGTTCAACCTCAACTGCGTACCCAAAGCGGTGTGCAAGCGCTCGTAAAAGTGACTTGTGAATTGAGGACCTCTATCTGACACGATGGTAACTAGGACACTATGCAAACACACTATCTCATCCACATATATCTGAGTGATCTTCTCTGTCAGATACATTGTCTTCACATGCAAGAAATGTGCCGACTTTGTCAACCGGTCAACTATCACCCAAATGGAATCATGTTCTTTGGTTGTCCTAAGCAGACCGACCAAAAAATGCATTATGACATGATCCTACTTCCACAGTGGCATGGGTAATGTTTTGAGCGTCCCTATAGGCTTTTGATGCTTTTCCTTGACTTACTGACACACTGCACACTTGGCCATGAACTCAGCTACATTGTGCTTCAAGCCAGGCCATCAATACAAATCCTTACGTTTATGGTACATCTTGGTGCTCCTTGGGTGCATAGTATACATCAAAGAGTGATCCTCTTCCAGAACCATCTTTCTCAAATTTCCACATCATGAACCATTACTTTATAGTGGTAACAAACTATCTCATCATATACCTCATGGAAGACAACATGCTTCTCGCTACGAAACTCTAATCTTATCTTCTGTATCACAATATTAGCTTATTGTTCATCTTTAATCTACTGTCTCAAGATGGGATTCACCTACAACTATGCTAGTAGCCATGCTAGCATGGACACCTTTAGCTTCACGTTCATCTGATACAAGGATACCAACATGTCTCTCTTATGACACACAAAAGAGTTCAATTGTGCATTGTCCACTGATGAAGTCAAAGAAGACTTTTTTCTCAGTGCATCTGCTATGACATTCACCTTTCCTGGATGGTAATCAATAGTGAAATCATAGTCCTTGATTAATTCCATCTAGCACCTCTATTGCATGTTCAACTCCTACAATGAAAATATATACTTCAAGTTCGTGTGGTCTGTGAAGATCTGACACTTCTCACTATACAAGTAGTGTCTCTAGGTCTTCAACGTATGAACCACTGTGGCCAACTCTAGATCATGGGTAAGATATCTCTCCTTGTGTTTCTTCAACTATCATGATGTAAAAGATATCACATTTCTATCATGCATCAACACACACCCCAAACCATTCCACAATGCATCATAGAAATTATGTAACTTTTCCCCAACTCAGGCAGTACTAGTATTGGTGCACTTGTCAACTTCTCGTTCAACAACTAAAAGGCATGTTGACATCTATCATCCTAGAAAAAAGGTACATCCTTCCTTGTCTGCTTGGTTAGGGGTAACACTACACAGTTGAAGTTCTTAATGAACCTTCAGTAATAGTTTGCCAAACCCAAAAAGCTATGTACTTCTATTAGCATCTTTGTTTGCCCCCACTCCAGAATGGATTCAACCTTTTTGGAGTGCAAATGAATACCATGAGAAGATATCACATGTCCTATGAAAGACACCTCCTTCAGCCAAAACTCACACTTGCTGAATTTGGTGAATAGATGATGTCGCCTCAACACTGGCAATGACTGACGAAGATGTTGTTCATGTTGTTGGTTTTCATGACAGTATATCAGGATGTCATCTAAGAAGACCACCACAAAATGATCAAGAAATGGAAGAAACACTCTATTGATCAAGTCCATTAATGTTTTTGGTGCATTGGTTAGCCCAAATGACATAACCACGAACTCGTAATGAGCATACCTAGTCCTAAAAGTTGGTTTAGGTATGTCATCAACCTCTATCTACAATTGGTGATACCTCAACCTTAAGTCTATCTTGGACAAGATTGTAGCACCTCATCACTAATTGAGCAAGTCATCTATCCACAACAAGGGATACTTGTTCTTTATCATCACTTCATTCAACTATCTATAGTCTATACAAAACCTCATGGATCCATCTTTATTCTTCATGAACAATATGGGAGAACCCCATGGTGAGGTACTCAGTCTGATGAAACCCTTCTCCAGAAGCTCTTGCAACTATTTCTTCAACTCTGGCACCATCCTATATGGTGCCTATGCTATCAGTTGCGTTTCCAGGTCTAGATTGATCTTAAAATCAATCTCTTTGATTGGGGGAATACCTGGGAACTCATTTGGGAACACATCCTCAATCTCTCTAACTACTAGCACCTCCTAGATACTCAGACTCCTCACTTAGGTATTCATCACATGCTCTAAGAATGCATCACAAACATGTCTCATCAACTTCTCAACTACCACCACCGACACCAAACAGGTCGGGAGAATCCTCCTATCACCTTGGAAGATCCATGACACGCCACCATCAACAATCATCACCACCTTGGAACTACAATCTAAGACCACATGATACTTCTTCAGAGTATCCATTCCAATGATCACATCAAATCCATGCATGTCAAGTGGTAAGAGATCCACTTGAATGCTATGTCCTGAGATAGAAAGGACACAAGAAGGACACAAATCCCGCACCTCTATGGGACAAACTAACGAGGTTTCTAAATGAAGATTATACCGCCTCTGGCTAACAGGCAAAGAATAAGCATCAACGACTTCTTGAGTGACAAAACAGAGCATTGCACCAGGGTCAACCAAAATAGATATAAAGCAAGAAGAAGACAAATTAGAATGAAATAACTCCATATGACCTATCACTTCTCGTGAGTTTACCACTCCTTCTGGATGACTCGTATAGTAGAATCTAGCCATCCCATGTTGCCTCCTTATTTATCCTAAAGAACTGGCTTGAGACTCTTGTCCATGTCCCCTTCCATTTCCACTGAACAGCTATCTCTGCGAGCCTTGCTAGATCTACCTTCGTTTCTTGGTGACTTCTTCATCCTTCATAAGGTAGAAAAACTTTGAATGCCCCACATGTCTGCACTTGTAGCACGCCCTACTCTCATACCATGGCCTAGATGGCCCCGTCACCGATGTTAATGCTACACACTAGGATCTTACTAGTGGAAGACTACATCCTCTACCCTTAGTGGGATACCACTGTGTCTAGGCACTGGACCTCTATTGTGCTTGCAGTGTAGAAAACCTAGGTTTCTTAAAGCCTCCTGACGACTACCCTTGAAACTGTGGTGGACTCTTCTTGGCACCCCTCTCCTGCTTTTTCACCAAAGACCATTCAATCCTCATGATAGACTCCACAAACGTTGCAAACATCTCATGGTTCTCGAGAACAGTCACTGCCCTCATCAGCTTGCCGTTCAGACCCGACTCCAAATGTCTAATCCTTTCCTCATATGTAGACTCCATGTGAGGATAGAACCTCAATAGCTCCATAAACCTTGCTTCATACTCATAGATCAAGATGGATGCCTACCAGATCAGCTCAAACAGACTGATCTTCTCATCCAGATAGGTACCTGGAATGTACCTACTAACAAATTCTCATCTAAACTCTTCCCATCTAATAGAAACACCTAGTCATTTCTCCTCTTTAATGGCCCACCACTGGCCAATAGTCCCCTTTAGGAGATACATTGTGTGCTTCACCTTATCGACCTTGGGGATATTAAGGATCTTGAAAGCCTTTTCCAACTCTATCAGCCAAAGATCAACATCTTCTACATCGGCCGTACCGGCATACTCTATATGACCAAAATGTCTCAGCCTCTCAAAGGTCATCCCCACTCCTAGAGATTCAACATCGAGGACAACTGTCGTAGGTTGAGGGGAAGGCATCCCATCCACCATGTGTGTCATTGTTTCCATAAACTACCAAAAGGGAGATCGGAAGGTAGAATTCTTTACCACATATGGGTCAAATTGGGGATCATCAGGCACCTGATCTTCTCTTTCCTAAACCCTCGCACCACCACTGGGTGTAGCGTCACTACTCTCTACAACGTGTTCTTCTTTTTCTCTAACCATTTTTGTACTCTTCTTCTTCTGCATATTCAGAAGTCACTAGAAGACAGATAGGAGGATACTAGAGCAAACACAAACCCTAGTCCAAGGTCCCTATAGACTCAACAAATCTAAAGATCTGATACCAACCAAACTGTGACACTTCATCACACCACAAAGTGAGATTACTAAAAAATGAAATACAGAAATAACACTAAGCAAGCGGATTACCAAAAAATAGAGGTAATCGAAACTATTTTCATTAAAGAACCATAAGCCAAAAACTTATTACATATGAGTCCACAAAGTCTGCCACATGCAGATGTAGTCCATAACACCTCACATGGTGCTTGCATCATTGTAGGTCAATGTTCTTACCATCAACCTATTATGTAAGATATTGGTTCCACATATATATCCAAGCCAAAATCCTCATATCAATTACATAACTACAAAAGATCTCAAAAACATCCCAAAGACCTGAGTGTACATGGATGACTCTAGGACTCTAACACCAAAAGACTAGAAGAACATCCAACCTTGTCATCTACTGCTCTTGTTGCTTCTCTTCCTAGGCTACAAAATGTCTATCTCTTCACGTACGATCACCTAAAAGATATGGAAACCCATAGGGTGAGACCAAATGTCCCAGCAAGATATAAAACTCTCTGCCAACATCTTTAACGAACAAATAAGCTAAGTAGGTAAAACTAAGAAGATAATAAAATAAGATAGAAAGTTGAGCAGATTCAGCTAAATTTTATGTATTCGATATATAAAGTAGATTAAACAAAACTAGGCAACTACTATTGAATAGTAGATCAAGTTATTATAAAAATGAATATGATGAACATGTATAACAATTGACATCTCTTACCATCTTATAATTTAAGAAATCAATGCAAGGATAGGGAAAAGGCTTCAACCAATGTGAGATGTATGCCATCCTAAGAACATATACTACACGTATATATTTGACCTTTTATTATGCCCCAAGGATTTTAGTCATACCACCCAAATCCAACCGCCTCCGTGAACGGCAACCGACGGTGCCATACAAGGTCCATGGAAGAGCCAAAAACCATGACCTCTCCAACACCTCTTAGTTAGCATAAGAGAACACCACAGAGACATACCAGTCAACTACAAAAGAGTGACATATGGTCACCAAAGGATCATGTGACAAAGTGGGTTTTATGGCTTAATTCCGAGGACAGAATTTCTCTTAAGGTGTGTAGGATGTGATGGAGTGGACTTTTGGAGTCCTTAATCGTCCAATGACATAAGTGAAATCATAAGGTCGAATAATTTTGAGAATTCCAATAGTTTTGATGTAGTTCGAGATCTGTGGATGTTGATATTGGCTTCAATATCCCTAGCTTTATACCTTTGAAACATGTGGATAAGTGATCATATGGTATAATTTTGGATAAAATGTAGAAGGCATGGTTGTAAATCCTTTGTTGAAGTTCACCTTGTTGGGATGACCCTAGAGAGATATGCTGAGGTTTGAAATGATAACATAATGTGTATTCTTGAGGTGTGCTTCAATTAGAGCACATTATATGATTTATAACTTAGGGCCACATAATAGGAAGCCACCCTTCCTTGATAACATGGTAAAGCTGGATTTGTTTAAGGGGATATAGCCTTGGACGAGAATCATGGTACATCATCAGTAGGACCTCATCCTTGCAACTTCTTGGTCAATCGTGGAGTGGGGAAACATGCACATTTTGCTCATCCACGATCACTGATCGTGTGAGTAAGGGATGGACAGTTGCACTCGGTTCATTAGAGACACTCTGCGACCCTTCACGAATCTAGATGCCATGAGTGGAGTGCCCTCTCCCTCTCCATTATCCCTTCACCACAAACTGCAGGTGACGTGGGGATGAGAAGAGTTGCATCTTGGAGGAGATATCATAGCAAATGCTTTTCGAGTAGGGGGTGCCACTCCAGGTTTCTCAGGCGGTTGAGGGAGATGCTTGAGGAGAAACGAAGCTCATAGATGATCTGATCCGGAGGTGTTGCTCTAACTCACTGGCGTGAAGGTGCATGGTGGCGGCCAGAGGTGCGACTCATGTGGAAGCATACGAGAATGAAGGTCGCATGAAACAAAGTCATTTTTGGAGTGACCGGAGTCACATACGATCACCCTAAGCCCAATCACACAGGTGGAGTGGCGTTGATCTCTCACCGAAGACCCAACCGCATAGGCGTAGCGGCAAACAGATCGCCATCACGTGGGAGATGGTGAGCAGGTGCTAGGCCTGAGTGGCTGACAACGCACTAGACGATCAACCGGAATTGATGGAATCTTCAGAGAAGGTGAGGAGTGCTCCTCGTGGTCATGCTCGAAAGCATGTAGGTGGCGCCCAGGTCCGAGAGCATTGTGCTCGCGACAGCTTGGGCAGGAGAGCACCCAAGCTCACAGGTGGTGGCGACGCTCACCAGTGGGGTTTGTTTTCTCATCAGAGTCTTGCCGAGGTGGCGGCGGGTGTACTCTTGCGTGAAGTGTGAGATCCTTGGAGTCTTGCAGCAACAAGCCAACCTAGAGGAGGGGGACCTCGCTACAGCATCGGCGAGTAGGCGAGACGGAGATGGCTTGGAGAAGATGGTCAGAGGAGACGCCTGTAGAGCTCATGCTAGAGGATGGCCGATTCGTGGCCAACGATATATCGTGAGGCGGAGGCTTCTATTGCAGAGAAAAAGAGATCGCAAGGTGCGATCGTGAGAAAGAATGAGAGAGGCAGAGCCCCAACCCGGATTGGCGGATCCTTAGATCCATAGATCCAATGCAAGAACTGCGTCGGTTGGACCTGATTAAGGCAGGGGAAGTCACGCCCCCACATGGCTACGTGGCGGCTCTGGATTGGCCAAAAGGTAATATAATCCCAGTATATATGTTGATCTTCAATAATTCATAGAAAATAGCACGATCATCATAAAAATACATATAATATACCAAAATGTTCAGAAAAATGTGTAGAACAAGATGGAAGTATAATATCAGGATTTTGAGTAACTAATATAGTTGATATTAGGTAAGCTATGTACTATTTAGTCTGTGGATAATAAATATTAAAGGATGATATAAAATTATGGGAAAATGTCAGTAACTCCATAATCATGTTTATAATGCATATGATGTCATATATGGTCATGTTAATGCACAAAATCATGTAATTTGCTTAATATGGTTAATTAGGGCTAATAACCCTAAATAAAATGCAATAAATACATTGGCGATCAATAAATGACAAAATTTACAGAATAAGTTCATATCAGTAATTGGAAGATAATATGAAGATCTGAGATCAGTTTTCTACATGAAATTCATGTTATATGAAGAGAACCCTTAATACAAGTGATGTAACCTTAAGATGGTTAATAAAAGTGACATAATGTTAAATATGTTCACATAATAATGTGACACAGGAGTATATCCACTTAATGAACTATAATCTAGAAGATGACATCAGTAAGATAATTCTAAGAGTAGAATACAAGTAATAATGTACATAGCCTAATGATTAAGTGAAACCCTAGAATGAACATGACTAGGGTTGAGATGATGAGAACCTCATGATAGTATATGATCTTGTCTTAATCATGTTTGACCAAGCTTATAGTTGACATCAGTG
Organism: Alisma plantago-aquatica; assembly: GCA_963693085.1. Taxonomy (NCBI): domain Eukaryota; kingdom Viridiplantae; phylum Streptophyta; class Magnoliopsida; order Alismatales; family Alismataceae; genus Alisma; species Alisma plantago-aquatica. Next base: position 224,796,119 of record OY856414.1, on the reverse strand, counting down.
GTATGTGATTAGGATATCTTGATCTAAGGTACGCCATTACCTCCTACTTGGCTTATTATACAATATGCTTGTGTTATATGTGTAGTAGAATACTTGGCATATGGTATTGGATGAAGTGATTGTTCTTGTATGATATCTTGCATGATTTTCCATACTTATGGCTATGAACACATGAAACATAAATCATCTGATCCATCATATGATAGCACTAAACTCTTTGGTAGTACAGTGCATTGACAAACATCAAAGCCCTAGGGGCAGATGTAGCATCAAAGCCCTAGGGGAAGATGTACGATTTATATGACAAGGCCTAAAGACATCAAAGCCCTAGGGGCATACGTACGAGATATATGATGGAAACGAAGCTTAAAATATGTGTTCTCTTTTGTTAACGAATATCCTTGTGCAAGTATATGCTTTTCTTATATTCTTCTGTTACTGCCAAGTATATGAGTTTTATCTTATTGCCAAGATATTATGAGAGGTATATAAAAGACACGTAGGCGTACTCAGTACAATATTCTTGAAATATTGTGCTGACGTGTACCACATGTAATCTTTTGTATAGGTTATGGTTATGCTCTTGAAGATCCAGGATAGTTGAGAGTGGTAGAGCGAGCTGATGTACAGGTGGACCTGTTGTCTTAAGATCATGTTGTTTAGATGTAGTACATGTATATGTTAGAAGTTTTTTGTTCAATATGTAATATCAAATGTTGTAACAATTCATGTTGTAGTTATATGTTGAATGGTGAACATGTGTGTATGGTTTTATTATTGTACATGTACATGTGCTACTGATTGTTTCCTTCTGACTCCTTTGATTTTCTTCTTCTTAGCCTGGTGTGGGGTGTTTAAATTGGGATTCTCACTGAGGTGAGGGTTTCAATTTGGACGTTACACATCAGATTAATTTTTAGAAAATCTGGGGACGTCACATATCATCTCATGCATGGTCATCCATATCACAAGGAGATCGGCTCCCGCATGGCCATCTCACACAACTTGTAATTTTGGACCCAAGGAGATACTCGACTTGCACCCCCCATAATTAAAAATATGTGTTCCAAGTTAAACTCATTTTACCAATCTAGCAAATAAAACAGACATTGTAATTTGATCTATGGCATAGGGCAAACGACATGATTAGGTTGCACTTCATTAGTTAGCCAATTAGGTGATTTTTAGCATCAATCAAGTTACAATGTATAAAATTAAAATGACTCTAAGAAAATAGGGTGTATTACAAATTTAGAAGATATATAACATATAAGGTGTGAACTTATCACACAATCACCACAAGATACTCATTCCTCTTCCATTCCAAAAGCAACCAACAATATCACACACCAGCATGGGATTCTAATCCCTTAATCACATCACTTGAGGATATCACCTCTCAATATGCATCAAGCAATCACTAGGTCATATGACATATCACATTAAGCCTTACATATTATGCCTCATTGGTGTGTATAAGGACCATCCTGTTTCACATAATCACCACCACATCATACACTAACAATGGCATACACATTACCTGCAAGGTTAGAGGTTTATAAACCAAGAAAAGAGAGGAAGCATTACACATGATAAACAATTCATGAGTTACAAAGTAGACACATCTCATAACTCAAAATGAAGGCTAGGTTTTGTAGATGTATACAAACAATAGGCCCTAGGTCGAATGTCTCCCACATTCTTGGAATACTATTAGGGTTAGGGATCATCATAGGGGTTAAACAACAACTTAACCAAGGAGCAATACATGTGGCTCATACCAATCCCATCATACATATGTCATGACCACTCATGCAACTGGTTTGCGGCCACCCCAAGAAGCACTTATCGCAACCCCAAGAAGAAGGCTTGTTGAGAGCACCATCAATATGCTTGTCACGACCGCGACAAGGAAAGGGGTCATCTTCAACATAAGAGAAAGCATTCATCCAAAACAGAAGCAAGTTCCTAGCAAGACAAGGAAGGAGAGAACGACACACAACTAGGGAATCCCGATCGGAACAACTCATGGGTCACGACCAACTAAGATGTCACAACTATGACAGCCAAAGAGAAGACCCACTTTGACCCCAAAGCCAGAACATGTCATTATGACTACAACTGAAACTAGGGAAAATGCGTCGTTAGGATCATGACCCAAAACATAAATCCAAAGCCAAAAAATTAGGCATGGTGACAACTAAGGGTCAAGCCACCACCAAGACCAAGAACCATGATCAAACCAATGTCAAAACAAAGGTAACTCTGTGACTAAAATAGGTGATCCAATAAGAGAAACTCATCGTCACCATAGAGTAAATGCCTCATGCAAAACTGTCATCAAACTCTAAAACAAACTACTTAAAACCACCACAAAAAAAGAACCTCAACAAGGCAGAGGAACCAAGATCATCACCACCAAAATTGGGCCAAAACTTCATAGATCACTAAAACACTTGATCGTCATGCATGAAACTCGACCAAGGTCAAGAAAAGAAGGAAAACCATCATGTACCACTAACACCAAAAATCAGTACAAAGGAATTAGGGTCAGATTACATCAAACCAAAGCATGATCTCGACATCATCCAAGTTCTAAGGTCTATCACCATCCTTTAGCATGATAAGGAAAAATTTAGAGGAAGAAAACAATAACATGCTTGCATAAAGAGTGCAATATTAGAGGCAGTTAAGAGTTATATAACCCGCCATAAATAAGATCAACTCCAAGGAAGGCTAGATCCAAGAACACGGTGACCAAGGAAGATCAAGCCCCACCAAAAGATCCACTTTTGGCTACAAGATAACCTCAAGAAAGAGGAAACACCAAGGTCAAAGGATAGCTCAAGAAAGAAGGAAAGAAGTGCCAGTCTAAACCTAAGGAAAGATTGGGTGAAAAGAGAGAAGAAACTCCCACTCACTTGGGTTTCGCCTTGTCAAAACATGGTCGATTATCCTTGTGAGGAGGAGATTACTCTCAAGAACGACCACCATGTAAAAACATGGTCTAAGATTGAGAAAAGAGAATAAGATGGGGTAGAAGATCCAAAGAAAACATTAACAAGGAATATAAACACTGACCAAGGTGAAAGATGACCAAGGATCACATAAAACACCACATGCAAGGGTTGAGCAACCACCAAAGCTCCAAGAACTGATCCTTCTTGCTCCACCAAGCTCCAATATCATCCAATCAAGGACGGAGAAAGAGAATGGCCAAAAAAGATTACTTGCATGGAGACAAGAGGGTTTATATAGAAAAGGAGGAGAGAGGTAGGGCAAGGGATGAGGTGTCAGTGAAAGAAGGCCCCAAAAGGACCCACATGCAAGAGATGGTGATAATAGGTTGGATCTTGACCACCTAGTCCACCCAACCATCATGTTGTGACCACAACACATCAAGGGAACCACCCATGGTCACGATGTACACCACCAAGATCCACTAGGTCGCGTCACAAGGTCATCACAAACCCTAGGTCGAGACACTCTCAACAAGAGCACCCATCTTGACCCAAGATACCCAAGACCATCTCAGTCGCGACACACACCTAGGGGAAGTGTTTCGACTGTGACACCCTCCAAACAAGACCTTGGTTGTGACCAAGGATGAAACAAGCCAACAAGGACCACATGGTTAAGGCACACCAAACCTTAGAAAAACCCTAATCACCACCAAGGTGATACTACTCACCTAAGGGTCCACCAAGGTTACCCAAAGCACCATGACCTCCCTCACAAAGACAAGAGAGAGAAAGAATACTCTAGAGGTGGCAAATTACCAGTATACCCCTTCAAATAAGTAATTTGCAATTTGCACCAAAACTAGCATAGAAAGCACAAACAATAACCAAACAAGTTCAAACTAGACACTTAATCTCTCCACATGATCTAAGATCATATCATAGGATTAAAACAAACTTATAAGAATGGCATAAAGAAAACACAAATAGGGTTAACCCAAAACACAGGTCAGGGGTCTTACAAGCCATAAGCCCCTAACAAGGATTTTGCCCCCAAAACAATAATAAAAAAGATATGGGTACTTCTTTCACATCTCCTCCTCAAGAACCCACATGGATTCCTATATGCCACTGTGATGCCACAGAAACTTCACTAGCACTATGTCCTTCTTCTTTAACTTCTTCACCCTTCTGTTAATATCCAACCCAGTCCCATCAACAAATGACAAGTCCTCATCAAGCTCAACCTCCATATGCTTCAAAACCAACTCGGTATCCAGGTGGTACATCCTCAACATAGGCACATGGAACACTAGATGCAACCTGTATTACTCAGGAAAAACTGCAACCTGTAGGCCACCTTCCCAACAAGTGTCACCACTGGGTAAGGTCCCATATTGGGGAGCCAACTTACCCTTCTTTCCATACATCAAAACACCATTCCAAGGAGAGACTTTGAGATACACCACGTCCCCCACTTGAAACTCCTAGGGGATCTGACAGTTATCAACATACAATTATGTCTATCCTAGGCTACTTTTAATTGTTGTTGAATCACTTTGATCTTCTTTGTTGTCTACTACACCTGCTCAGGACCAAGAAGTTGATATTCACATGTCTCATACCATCTCAACAGAGACCTGAAAGGTCTCCCATACAATGCCTCGTATGGTGTCATGTCGATGCTGCTCTGATAACTGTTATTATAGGAAAACTCTATCAGACTGAGGTGGATGTCCCAACTCCCCAAAAACTATAAGAGACAAGCCCTCAAGAGGTCCTCCAAGGTCTATATGGTCCTCTCAGACTGACCATATGTCTGTGGGTGGAAAGTAGTATGGAGCCTCAACTGCATACCCAAAGTGGTGTGCAAGTGATCCCAAAAGCAACTTGTGATCTAAGGACCTCTATCTGACATGATGGTAGTTGGGAAACTATGAAAACACACTATCTCATCCATGTATATCTTCTCTATTGGATATATTGTCTTCACATACAAGAAATGCATCAATAGTCAACCAGAGAACTCTCACCCAAATGGAATCATGTCCTTTGGCTTTCCTAGGAACCGACCACAAAGTCCATTATGACATGATCCCACTTCCACTATAGTATGGGTAATGGTTGCAACATCCCTATAGATTTCTGATGCTCTACCGTGAATTACTGACACACTACACACTTGGACAAGAACTCACCTGCATCCCACTTCAAGCCAGGCCACCAATATAGGTTTTTAAGATTATGGTACATTTTTGTGCTACCTGGTTGTGTATTATACATCGAAGAGTGAGTCTGTTCCAAAACCATCTTTCTTAAATTGTCTACATCAAGAATTATAACTTTATCATGGTAACAAACTATCATGTCATCTACCTCATGGAAGATGACACACTTCTTTCTACCGAACTCTAATCTTATCTATTGTATCAGCCTATTGTGCCTCTTTGATCTGTTGTCTCAAGGTGGGCTTCACCCACAACTGTGTGAATAGCCCTTCTAGCATGGACACCTCTAGATTCACATTCATCTGATGCAAGGAGACCAACATGTCTCTCTCATGACAGAATAAAGAGTTCAATTGTACACTATCCACTGATGACATCAAAGAAATTTTTTTGCTCAGTGTATCTTCTACGACATTTGCCTTTCCAGGATGGTAATCAATAGTGCAATCATAGTGTAACGACCGAAAATCAAATCGTTACTTATTAAGCGGAATTAAACATAAACAACAGATTAACAAAAATCACTAAAAATTTACACCATTTTTTTCTTCTTCAAAGAGATCCATTCCAAAGAAAACTCTTACTGAGAGGTCCAAAACCTTATATACACCATTATTCACATTGTACATATTTGGTACATCTCATCTTGAGAATAACATATAACAGTTGCTTTACCAAACTATACATGAGCAACATAAAACCTCGAGGCACGTAAGCCAAAATCACTTATTGATCTTAAAACCAGTACGAACCAATTCCAAGGACCTAAGAGTACAGAGACGACACATATGACTCATATCTACAAGACATGACAGACAATACACTCAACCTGAGCTATCACTGATGCCTCAGTTGGTGTTCTTCCTCTACAAAAAGGTCTTCACCTCCTCGTGCATGTCCACCTAAAAATTTGGGCCCCACGGGGGTGAGACAATTGAAAATTGCCCCAGCGAGAGATATAACTCTCTTCCGACCATATTATTATCACATTTAATCATTTATAAACTGAGTAGAGGTTCTTATTATATTTACATGAAGGATTAATCATTGTATGAACAGAATGAAGTAGTCTCCTTTCTTAAGGAGAACATTGCATCTACCCATGGTAGAGTTATCAATCATATATCTGCTTTCACAAGGAATGTAAAGAAACATAAATCACATCTATCCACTAAGGATGCATAAAAGAAATGTAACATCATCCAAATGATTTCCGTATTTAAGCAAACATGTTAGGCGGCTGATTACATTTTACAATCACACTTAAACCCAGAGGAGATGAGGTATACCGCTCATCTCCAACCGACCACTGTGAAGTCAAAATCGGTACCATACAAGGTCAATGGCAGAGCCGGCTGCCAAGACCTCACCCATCTCGACCAGTCCGAGATCACAGGTAGTACATCTCGTGTCACTGCTAAATAGCTTTCCAGGGTATACTAGCAACTTCGCTATGTAGAGCTACAACGTCAACTATACTCTCTTCGGGAGAGAAAGATCTCGTGTTTATCTAACATCCATCCCGGCCTTCATCTTTGGGAGATTCGTGATACATCCATCCCGACACATATAATGAAGGATTGAGAGATCTCGTGTTTATCTCACGTCAATCCAACATTAGAGCGTACATATATTTTTGCCCATGACCCCCGCATATTAAAAAATATGCGGTCTCCGGGTTATGCCGTGGAGCAACCTGTTTCACCATTCAGGGAGGGACCTGGCGCCGAATGGATCTACGGTCAGGGCACTACATGATGAGGTTCCACTTGATTAATTAAGTACATTCCCATATTCTTTTAGCATCAGTCAAGTTTTCAAACAAGAATTATTATTACAAATGCTACAAAGAAAGGTATAATACATCTATCAAGTACTTTCAAATCTTTAAAACACATGATACTTGGGATCTTAGTCCCTTATCACATTACTAGGAATTCTCATCCCTTCACATCATCATTTTCATGATTACTGGATCTGGGTATTCAAACCCTTAGATCATCACATAACATTGTTACCTCTATAACAGGTAACCATTACCTCTAGGTCCTCAGACCAAGGTATTTATTTCACTTGTTGTGCAAGTATTCACATGGCTCACAAGGCCATCACACATCTTGTTACCTCTCATTAGGCAACAACTTATTCACATGGCTCACAAGGCCATTAATCATCTTGTCACATCTCACTAGGCAACAACTTATTCACATGGCTCATAAGGCCATTCACATCTTGTCACCTCTCAATAGGCAAGAACGTATTCACATGGCTCATAAGGCCATTCAGCATTATACTTGTTATATAAGTATTTAACATAGCTCACAAGGCTATTGTAATAAGAGAAATACAACCTTCCCATCATTAGGGTTAGGGTTTCCCTTTTTTATCAATTAGGGTTTCTCTTACATGTCATTACCCTTCCTTAGGGTTAGGGTTTTCCATTATTAACCATTTAGGTTTTCAAGATCATATTATCAATGATCAAACCCTAATTCATTGCTACACACATCTAGGAGCAAACATTGATATTATAAGTATTCAATCATACTTATTTATTCTCATCATTTATCATTAAATGATGATTAATACAAGGTATGAGTTCCTCTCTCATTCTTACCAGGATATGATTACATCATACTTTATTAACTCGGCTTAACCCTTTCTCTAGGTATGATAGCCTATACTTATCAAAGTGCATTAAACTCATTACATTTCAATGTAACACTTGGCAAGACACAATGCATGTGTTACTCATCCAAGTATATTGGATTTAAGGTGCATCAACCTTGAAGTGCTGGATGTAATACCTATCATGTCTTGATATATCACTTCCCTCATCACTTTTAACATACATAAGTTCATCAACTTATCTTGTATTAGGGTATGTCCCATCCTAATACTTTATGCACTAGCTCATCACATTTATCATGTAATGTATTGGTCATAAGTCACACAATTGAATTATTCAACCATCATTAATGATATTAACTCATCTCGGGTTAAGGCATTATTGATATAGGATTAACCATTATCAACCACTCTAGGTGTTTCACCTATCAAGGTATTATCCACACCATTACTTGGTGTTACACTCATCACTCCTAAGAGTGTCTTGCCCTTACCTTTACAAGGTGTATAGGGTTAAATTATGTGCATATGTTCACCATATCGGGTTGTAGGTGTATAGACACTTACCATATCGGGCTAGGATTTTCACTTGTCTCCATATCGAGCATGAGGTACCTTCTTGACCTCATATCGGGTACAAGATATATGTATGTGTTGCCCATGATACTTATGATGTATCAACCCATCACCATGTCGGGCTAGTAGTACATTCAATCACCCTATCAGGCTAGTCACCATCTAGGGTTAGCCATGACAGGTTGGGGTTTGCCATATCGGGCTCAACCCAATATACAAGTCAATTGGAGTGTAGGACACCAAACCATATTGGGCTACATCATCCATCATTAGGTTGCAACACCCATGTCGGGTTAGGGTTGGTTGTGTCGGGCACATGGCATCTACATGTGTCGCCCATGATACTTAAGAGGTATCAACTTATCACCATATCGGGCTATCATATTTTCTAGGGTTGTGTATCGTGCAACCCTATCGTTCAAACCTATCGTGCAACCATGTCGTTCAACCCTATCGTGCAAAACTATTGTGCATCCAAGTCATGCATCCATGTTGTGCATCCATGTCATGCAATAATACTTGTTACTCTTCTCTTATATCGGGTTACCCAAATTAGGGTTTCATGTCAACTTATAAGTATTCATTCAATCTTGTATCGTGTATGGAGTCTATACTTGACTCCCTATCATGCAAGAGGTTTATACTACACCCCCATATCGTGCAACAAGGTTTACAAACCTATTCATATCATTTTAGTGAAATAGGTGCATCATCATATCAGGTTAGAGGTGCTTGCTTATTTGCATGCACCTGATATCACTTTTATAAGGTGATTTCATCATCTTCAAGCTTTAGACCTTTGATCTAACTGATATAATTCATGGTAACAGGTCTAAGAAACTACTAGAACTCATAATTTCATCAACTATTTTAGGAAATTTCAGTATTAAAAGTATTTCACTAATTATAACAATTTAGGTGAAGAATAATAACATGGTTGAGTTCAAGTTATATAACCTGCCTTAAGAACCACTTCATAGCTTCAAGCTCCAAAGATCCATGTTCCTAAGGTTGAAGATGACTTTATCAAAGGTCCAAGGCTCGTTCACAACTCCTTCATATACAAAGAATCACCATGGATAAGTAATTAGTGAAGAAGAAAAGAAAGGTAGATCATAACCCTAATTCGATGCTTCAATTCAAGCTTGAAGACAACTATATCTTACCTTAGGGTTAAGTTTTGAGTTCCTTGGCTCCTTGGCTGACACCCCACCACTCTTGGGTGATATGGACTTCCTCCTAGCCGACACAACCTTGCTTGTGGCCGATACCCCCTCACTTGTGGCCAAAATCACTTCAATTGGCCGATATCAACTTGCTATGGACAATATCAACATGGTATGGCCGATACACTTGCTATGGCCGATACCCAAGGCCTATGCACGATACCGTTGTTCCCGTGAACGATATACCAACCCTCTTGCATGATATGGCACTCACTTGCATGATATGGCACTCACTTGTACGATATGGCACTCAACTCTTCACCCTATTGGCCGATATCACCTTATATGGCCAATTTCACCTACTTGGCCGATATGCTTTTGCTATGGGCAATATACAAGGGCCTATGCAAGATACCCTTGCTTTCCTACACAATACAAGAGCCCCATGCACGATACCACAAGGTAGGTGGGTGGTAAGGTTCAAAAACTTTCACTTAAGGGTGAAACTAGGGGTATATATACTTGTTGATCATGAAGAAAGGCAAAAAATGAGGTGTCAACATTTTGAGCTAGTAGGTGCACGTGTCATGCATGGGTGACACATGTCCATGCATGCATCAACATTTATCTTGACATGAAAAAAGGTTGAGGATCATCTAAAGATGCAAATTCATCCATTGCTTATCCATTTGGATAAGTCATCTAGGTTTAATCACTATTTTAAGTCAAGCCGATACACTTTTTCTAAGGAAACTTGTTGGCCATCACACCTCACCTCCTTGAGTTGCTTTGCACGATATGGACTTTTCCAAGAGTTCACAAAACGATATGGGACACCTCCTTGGGCTCCATGGCCGATAGGCACTCATATATAAGCACCTCAACTTGGGCAAATTTCACTTTGGTCCAAAATAAAGGAAAATTGCTCAAACAACATTCAATCGGGACCAAACTTGAAACATGAGTGTGTCACATGATAACAAAGCACCTTAGAGGATTATATTAAAGTTCTAATCAACTTTATTAGGCAAAAAAAATAGGGTTACCTCATAACCTAGGTCAGGGTCGTTACACATAGTATTTGATTAATTTCATCCAACACCTCTATCACATGTTTAACTCCTACTACGAAAAGATATACTTCAATTTCTTATGGTCTTTGAAGATCTGAAACTTCTCACCATATTGATGGTGTCTCTAGGTTTTCAAACCATGAACCACTACGACCAACTTGAAATCATGGGTAGGGTATCTCTCCTCATTCTTCTTCAATTGTTGTAATGAAAAAGATATCACATTCTTGTCCTACATCAGCACACACCCCAAACCATTCTATGATGCATCATAGAAAACTATGTAATCTTTCCCCTACTCAGCCAACACTAGAACTGGTGCACTCATCAACTTATCCATCAACAACTAAAAGGCACATTAACATATGTCATCCCAGATAAAAGGTACATCCTTCATCGTCTGCTTGGTTAGGGGTAACACTACAGAGCTAAAGTTCTTAATGAAACTTTGGTAGTAGCTTGCCAAACCCAAAAATCTACATACTTCTATCAACATATTTGGTTGCTCCCAGTCCAACATGGATTCAACCTTCTTTTGATCCACATGAATACCATGCGTAGATATCACATGTCCTAGGAAAGACACCTCCTTCAGCCAAAACTCACACTTGCTGAATTTGGTGTACAACTAATGTTACCTCATCACTATCAACGCCGGATGAAAATGTTGTTCATGTTGTTGGATGTCACGACTATTTATCAACATGTCATCTATGAAGACCACCACAAACTAATCGAGAAATGGATGAAACACTATGTTCATCAAGTCCATGAATGTTGCCGGTACATTTGTTAGCCCAAATGACATAACCGCACACTTTTAATTATCATACCTAGTCCTAAAAGCTGATTTAGGTATGTCACCAACCTTGATACGCAATTCGTGATACCCCAACCTTAGGTCTATCTTGAACAAGACCACAACACCACAAAATCAATCGAACAAGTCATCTATCTGCAAAAAGGGATACTTGTTCTTTATCGTCACCTTGTATAACTATCTACAGTTTATACACAGCCTCATGGATCCATCTTTCTTCTTCACAAACAATATGGGAGCACCCCATGGTGATGTACTCATCTGATGAAACCCTTCTCAAGCAGCTCTTGTAACTATTTCTTCAACTCCGTCATCTCTGGTGGCACCATCCTATATGGTGTATGTCTTATTGGTTGTGTGTCTAGGACTAGATTGATTTCAAAATCAATCTCTTTGACAGGGGGAACACCTAGGAAATCATCTAGGAAAACATCCTCAAACTCTAGACAACTAGCACCTCATGGATAATCAAACTCCTTCTTAGGTATTCACCACATGCTCTAAGAACAAATCACAGACCTATCTCATCAACTTCTCATCTATCATCACTGACACCAAATAGGTAGGGAGAATCTTCCTATCACCTTGGAAGATCCACAACATGCCACCATCTAAAAATGTCGCCACCTTGGAAATACAATCCAAGACCACCTGATACTTCTCTGGAGCATCCATTCCAAGGATCACATCGAATCCATGCATGTCAAGTGCTAAGAGATCCACTTGAATTCTATGTCGTGAGAAAGAAAGGACACAGGAAGGACACACCTCCCATAACTCCACGGGACAAACTAATAGGGTTTCTAAATGATGATTATCATGTCTACAACTAACATGGAAAGAACAAACATCAACCACTTCTCGAGTGACAAAAGAGTGTAGTACACCCGAGACAACCAAAACAAATATAATACAAGAAGAAGACAAATCAGAATGAAATAACTCCATCTGACCTATCACTACTCCTAGGTTGACCACTCCTTCAAGCTGTCTCATAGAGTAGAATCTAATTGTCACCTATTGCTTCCCTCTTCCTCTCCTGGCTTGTCTTGAAGAACCATCTTGATATGCTTATCCATGTCCCCTTCCAGTGCCACTGAACTATTATCTCTGCCTTTGTTCCTGAGTGAGTTCTTCATCCTTCATAGAGTAGAATAGCTTCATATGCCCAACATGTCCACACTTGTAGCTTGTCATACTCTAATACCATGGCCTAGATAGCTTTGTCACTAATGTTGATGCTACACTCTGAGCTCCTATTGGCGGAATACTATGTCCTTTTCCCTCACTAGGCAACCACTTCATCTTTGTACTAGACCTTTGTTGTGTTGGCAATGCAAAAAACCTAGGTGCCACACAAGGTCAATGGAAGAGCCAGAATCCATGACCTCTCCAATACCTCTTGGTCAGCACAAGAGAACACCATAGAGGCATACCAATCAACTACAAAAGAGTGATATATGGTAACCAAAGGATCAACTCACACATGGACATCCATATCACAAGTAGATCGGCTCATGCATGGCCTTCTCACACAACCTGTAAATGTGAACACAAGGAGATACTCAATTTGCACCCCTGCATATTCAAAAATCTATGCACAGAGAAAACTACATGATTAGGTTGCATTTGATTAGTTAGCCTATAAGGTGATTTTTAGCATCAATCAAGTTACAACGTATAAATCTAAAATAACTCTACAAGAAAATAGGGTGTATTGTAACTTCAGAAGATATAACACATATAATGTGTGAACTTGACACACAATCACCACATGATCATCATTGATCAACCATTCACAAAGCCACCATCAATATCACACACCACCATGGGATAGCAATCCCTTAATCACATCACTTGAGGATATCACCTCACAATATGCATCAAGATGTCACCAGGTCATAGCACATGTCACACTAAGCCATGCATATTATGCCTCATTGGTGTGTATAAGCACCATCATGTTTCACATAATCACCACCACAACATACACCATTCATGGAATGCACATATCCTACCAGGTTATAGGCTTATAAACCAAGAAAAAATAGGAAGTATTACACATGATAAACAACTCATGAGAGAGAAATCATACACATCTGATAACCCAACATTAGCACTACACACTCAGCTAGTTTTGTAGATGTATCCAAACATTAAGTAAAAGTGGAATGTCTCCCACATTCTTGGAATACTTTTAGGGTTAGGGATCATCATAGGGGCTAAACAACAAGTCATCCATGTAGCAATACACGTGGCCCATACCTAGCCCATCAAACATATGTCACGGCCACTCATGCAACCAGGTCGCGACCACCCCAAGAAGAACTTGTCACGACCCCAAGAAGAAGGGTTGTTGCGACCACCATCCATATGCACGTCATGATTACAACAAGGACAAGGGTTGCATTCAACACAAGAGCAAGCATTCATCAAAAACAAAAGTAAGGACTTCCTAGAACTCCTATCATCCTACTATTTGTGCATGTTGTTACAATGTTTGTATAGTTCCTTTGTCAGTGATATCCAGATTGAACTCGAGGCATGGAGTAGCCATCCTCTTCATTATTCAATCTTGTTCCTTGAACCAGAGAAGATTGTCTAAGATGTAAGTAAGCTCAATATCACATATCGACTCACATGCGCATGCCCATCCATTTCTCATTCTCACTAATCAAGAGGCCTAGGATATCATACTCCTATAGGAGGGATAAATCCCATCTACATCACTCATAGTCAGTCCCCATGTTTCAAAGTCACCAAATCATCATCTTTATGGTAACCCTTATTGTGATATTCTAGATTTTGGCTTAATATTGAGGATGAAATATCCTTTAAAGTGTGTAGGATGTGATAGAGTGGACTTTTGGAATCCTTAAATGTCCAATAACATAAATGAATTCATGTATGTTGAGTTATATTGAGAGTTCCAAGCTTTTGATAAAGTTGGTGTGTTGAGTTTGATGTTGATATCATGTTTTGGATATGTTACAACCCTAATTTTGGGTTCATTTGCTGAGAAATGTAATTTCTCATATTAAAGATAAATGAACAAATAATGATGTCTTTTTTTTGAATGCATGAATTTCGTTACAATAGCCTTGATGATTGCTTGTGGGATTTATTGGCTATTGGGCCCAATCACAAGGGAATTCAATTAGTAAATGAATAATTAAGTTTTTAAGAAAAGAAAGGTGTGGAAACCTCCAGAAGGCAAAAGAATATAATCCAAAGTTGGATTTCGTGCCACATGGGTTCCAAGGAGTCCAAAGTTGCAAAGAAAAAGCAATAAGAAAAGAAAAGATCAAATAAGTATTTCTTTATTAAGAAAGAAATTTAAAACAATGGTAAAATTGGGAAACAAGCGAAAAGAGGTATAATCGGGTAATCCTTAGTCGAATTTCATATCCCAAGGATTCCTAATGATAAAAGGAATACTAATGAGGAAAATAAAAGAGAAATAAAGATAAATCCTCAAAAAGAAATATTTTAATGAGAAATAAACAAGATAATGTGAAATAATGCATATTGATGCATTTAAGGATAATAAGTATCCAATAAAAAGGATTTCGAAATAATAGAGTTTCTTGGGATCCATGGAGTCCCAATAAAGAGGAAAGAAAGAGAAAATACCAAAATTGCAAAATAAAAGGATAATGGGAATACATAATCAATGGAATTATGTGGTTTTATTAAAAAGGAGTATTTCCTACTTAAGGAAAATGTATTTTCGTGGCCAATGAATTAAAAAGCAAAACTAAAGGGAATAATGGAAAGGAATTTCGAAATCCTAATAGATAAAGGAAAAGGGGATATCAAAGAAATAATGAAGAGAGAGGAGGTTTCTTCTTATTTAAGGAAAATATCTTTCCTATTAGTAAAAGTCGTATTTTTCTTCGAGGGCATGTATCCTAGGGCAGTGATATTCTCCCCTATAAAAGGGTTGGACCCTTAGCCTCGAGCCCAAGAGGATCTCAGACATTCCACCTTCTTCTTCACCTAGTTTTATCTCAAAACCCTAAGATAAAGGAGTGGCATGACCATGGGGCAACAAGGAACCATTAAGTGGACTTGATGGAAGAAGTACACACCCAAAATAACCGTAGAGTGGCCAACCACCTTCTTCTTTCTCCCATCCTCACACAATGCCTACTGAAAGGATTGTCAACTCATAGGAAGCACGGGTTGGACACTCATGGAGCAGGCCGTCTCGACCGTTCTTTGCATCTTGGTTGACTACGAAGGAGAGGGGCGGAGGCAGGTAATGAGTTTTCGGCTAGATCTGAGCCTCAGGGTGGTGGGAGGTAGCCTGCGAAGCTCTACAGGCCGACGGCTAGGGTGGAAGCCTATGGTTTGCGTGAGGAAGAAGAACAGGGGTGGTTTTAGATCGTTTTACCCCTCCGGGGTAAGAAGCACCAACGACTTAACTGAGGGAACTTTCATCAAATCATTATGTTTTCAGATCCACCGAGCAACGTTGCATGGAGATGGCTACGTGGCAGCTCCTGATTGGTCAAGTAATATTTTATTGCAAAAATCGTATTTAAATATCAGTATCTCGAATGGATATGCATAAAATATGAAAATTGCTCAAAACAATTAGAGGAATCGAATAAAAGTATAATTGGAGCCTGATTATTCTTGCAATTCAAAAACTATATAGGGATGCTATCTTTAATAGTTTAATCAATGAAAAACCCTAACCTTTGATGATTAATGAATTAGAAATGGTTAGATGAGTGTTTAAAGTTGATATTAACCTGTTAATGATGAAAAGTAACATTAAGATCGAAAAAGATGAACTTTGCATATAATTAGTTGAATTTAGAGTTTATATGCATAAATGGGCTTTAATGGGCCTTGAAACCCTAATGTTTGCAAATTCGACTCTTAATGGCTTTACTTATTTGATTTCATGTATCAAACTGACTTTTCATGGTTATAAGCTATTTCGAGCATTAAAGTTCCTAATTTTTGGATAAATACCCTAAATGTAGTAATTAGGGTTTTCTCATGAATAAAATGTGGAATTAATGGCAAATCGAGTTCATATGTGAATTTGACCATAATGAACCATGAATTGATGATAAATGCGTATAATGATCTTGTCATGGATTAAAGGGATACAAATAATAGCTTTAATGTAAAAGAGGCTTAATGAACTTAATTGATGGTTAATTATACCTTTAATCTGAAATTCAGGATTATATGTGGAAATAATTAGGGTTGGTGATCAATTGCATTAAATGAGGGTTTAAAATAGTAAAAGCTGAAGGGAAACCCTAATTGCAATAGAAACCCTAAAAGAGAATTAGAAACCCTAGGAAGTGAGCTAGGTTTAATGGATCTTGATGACATGAATAATAAAAAGGGAATTACATGATTATTTCAGGATCTTGTTGAAAATGCTTGCTTGCTTGGAGTCTTATTTGCATGGATATTTCTGTTCAAATCGTCAGATCAAGTATGTGGTTAATTATGAATAACCGCCTTAGTTTCCTGAGGATTTTCCATATGGTTAATCACATTGAATGCAAATTATCAGTTTGGATGTTCATACTTACAAACAATAAAGTCACTATGATTATCACATTAATAATAGAAATGATAGTAAATAAAGTGCATACTACCTAATCTCAATACTTGTATACCCTGGCCAGGTATATAATTATTCGTGATAAGGCAAGTATGGAACTCCTAGATTGTATTCTTTCTAATTACTCTGATCAAGTAGTCATTCTGAAACAATCTAGAGAGCATAAAGAAACTAGAAATATGGCATGGATATATTTATCACGTCCTTAGTACAATAAAGTGGAATCCGAAATGATCTTAGATACATCTATGTGTATGAGGAAATAAAAGTATAATCATCATGATAATGAAAATGAGACAAGGGATATGATCCATGTCTGATAAAGCCTATGTAAATAGTAAAGATCTTTTCCCATGATGTGGAAATGGGAAATGTGATAAAATCACAAAATTTTCATAAATATGTTAGACAATAACAAAGGAATGAGTAATGACATGTAATCATCCTTATAATTCCTTTTCTAAAGGCAAGGAACCTAGGATCAAACAAGAGTAAATGACTAATGAATAGTTGAAAGTTCATACAATGACGAGAAGAGATAATAATCTTTTCTCTTTGATAAACAACCCTGGATGATAATGGGGTGATAAGAGAAATATGTTTCTTTGTGTTCTCTTCTTTTGGAACATAGAAATCAAGTGAGTACTATGACACTTGATGTGCATGGATTATAAATAATCCTATGATGGATACTTAGGAAAGTATCAGTTCATCTTGGACTTTGGTTCCAAGATAAAGATATATGTAACAAATAATGTTCCAAAGCGGAAAGAAAGATCTTCTTATATGTGTGACTTTGGTAAAAACAACAGAGAAATGGAAATAATGAGGAGGTGATGTGTTTTCGACACATGTGATAGATGCCAAGGTAAGAAATTATGGTATCTGAGAAATATCAGGTGATATGGAAAAATAAAAACATAACTTCTAATTAGATGACTTATTTTCGTTACCTGGAATGGCCAACTATGAAATCAATCTAATTACATAAAATAGTATGGACATCACGTGTTAGGGGTTTATGCTCTGCATAAACATAACATCGACAAGAATGTATTAATTGAAGGAATAATTGTAAAATCATTGTGGGAAAAGCATATCAAGCTAAAAGTAATTCTTTAAGATACCTCTAAGAGAAGTCCTTAATTGGTATGTAACCTCCTCTTATGACAAAATGTAACTCTGGTTTTTCCTTGAAAAGTGAATTTCTTAACTAAATGAGGAGTATGGGAGACTCCCCAGAATCAAATATCATGTCATAAAAAGTTATAAGTTGAGAAAGGTGATATATCAGTAAGATTTGATACATGAGTTAAATAAGGTATGTATAATGTTTCTCTAACTAGGAAAAGCATTATCTAACACAGAGTTGACTATAAAGTCAATAATGAATAGGACAATAGAGTATGTGTCATGTGTGACTGATTTTATGATAACCTTGTGTGTAAGAACTTTGTGTTGATCAAAGTTCTATGGCATCTCCATGAAATTAAGATGTTATGTGGAGACTTGATGATATGGTGAATAAATAATATTTGTCTTCCTTTACCTGGGATTTCAGGGACGAAATCCATGTTAGGGGTTTATAATTGTAACATCCCTGGCTTGGGTTAAGACTTAACCCTAGAGGTTTTTCTTATGTAAGTCATTTATATGCTTGCTCTTATCTCTTTAAAAGTAATTAAGGCTCAAGAGGAACTTATGTTTCAATTTTAGTCCTTTTTAAATAATGTTGAAATAATGTTTTACTTGTTTTGGACTAAAGTGCAAATTACCCAAGTTGAGGGGTTAACTTTCAAATATTACATGATAAAATGTTCCTCAAGTGTTGAAGCATCATAAGAATAAAAATGATGTAGAGGTAGGGCATGGGAAAGCCTGAGCACCAAGAAAGAGCTTATTAAGCAATGTTTGTGCATTAAAACCTAGTTTTGGTGTAATGTGCAATTTACCCAAAACCTAGGCTTCAATATGCAAAATACCACCTCTAATGACTCCCTCATGTTTCTTGGAATCATGTAGAGAAAAGAAAATGAGAGGGGTGTCTCATTTGAATCACTTTGGAGGAGAGAAAATCTTGATATTAAATAATCAAGATTTAAGCATAATTGAAAGCCTAATTCAATGTAATGCAAAAATAAATATATTAATTGAATTGCCCTTGAACCAAAATTATAATGGTTTAATTCGAATAATCATGGACGTCCTTCTTCCTTGTAAAGGCAACAAAATATCTAAAGTGAGTGGAGAGCCCACTCACATTAGTTAAAGGAAAAGTAATATCCACTCAATTTTGGATATTATTATTAAAATGGTTAAGGTGCTTAATTTGTTTTCTTTTAAATCGTGGATAATGAATAATAATTATAAGGTGGGGAAGATAGCCTCGTATTCAAGGGATGGAGGGGATCATGTGGCACAAAATTTGGGAATTGAAGGATAATTATATCACTTTCTCTCTCTCATTGAATTTCTTTATAACCATCCCATTTCCAATCCAAATAAAAGGCTTTTTCGATCCCTTTTTCTTATCTTGATTTGATTGAACACAAGGGATATAAGGAGAAACATGAGGACGTGCCCCAACCTCTAGGTAAGCTCCATAGTCACTTTCAACCTTGATTTCATGGTGGAAATAAAAAATCAATGCTTGATTTCTTCTTTTCTTCATTCAATCTTCAATCCTAGCCATTCCTTTTCACTCCAAAGCTTGAGCACGAGCTTGGGATAGTTGAGAAAGCTACTTCCACCATTAAAGACGTGTATTTTGGAGCTTTTAAGCTTCTTTGAAGGTGGGTTGTATAACTTGAACCCTCAAACATTGTTATTGAATTCACTCTTTTATCAATTGTTGATTCTTTCTTCATTCCCGAAATTTTATTTGGTTGTTTGATAAAATCACCACGAAGATCCCAGAAAGTTTCAAAGGTTTGTAGCTTGAAGATGATGATGTCATCTTAAGCACACACCTTAATTAATATCTTGGGCAAATGGTTTCAATGACTTGAGACCAAACAATCTCAAGATTGTTTGAAACCAAACAATTTCAAAACCGTTTGAGATCAAACGGTCTTAAGACCGTTTGAGGTCAAACGACCTAAAAACCATTTGACATCAGGTGTTGTTAGAAATTTATGATGATCCAATGGTTTTCAATTGAATTAATTTCAAAATGGGTCAATACTTTCGGGCTTCTTGATTGCGAACCCTAAATCAATTTGTTGAAGAATCCCTAATTGAATTCAATCAATTTCAGTGTTTGGATGGGTCAAACAGTCTCAAGACCATTTGACACCAAACGGTCTCAAGACCGTCTGAGGTCAAGTGACCTGAACACCATTTGAGGTCAGTTGAGGTCATGATTGAATGGTGATTCAATTGTTTCAATTGAAGTAATTCCAATGATTACAATAATTGATGGGTTGAATAATTGGAACCCTATTTGATTGATTGAAAGTAACCCAAAATGATTCATTCAGTTTCAAGATGAGATTGTTTGAATCCAAATAGTCTTAAAACCATTTGGAATCAAACAGTTTCAAAACCATTTGAATGACCAAGTGGTTTCAATTTTCAAATGATTTCAACTATTGGTGTGTCCAATCGATCTTAGTGATGAATTGTTCAAACTGTTTCTAATGTCGAGTTCCCAAATGGTTTCAAAACTATTTGGAGGGCAAATGGTCTTAACCCTAGATGGACAATTGGTTTCAAAACTATTTGGAGGCCAATTGACTTCAAACTGTTTGGAGATTCAAAGGTCAAAACCGAATGGAGGTTCAACATATACAAAATTGATTGAAGACTTAAAGTGATGAAAGATCAGTTGATCCCATGATTTATAATGATGATTATCAAAGATAAGTACAATGGTTTAATCCCTAATGTACTTAGATGACTGGTACCCTTAGAGGGGTTAACCATGGATGCTTATATAAGTCATGACTTAATACACTATGTCAACTTTTCATTCAAGTTGAGTTGACCTGATCTAATCAATTTTGAAGTAAGTATTATCCTAATGAGTATTAAAGAGAGAGAGGGTCCATACATGTATGATAATCATGTAATGGTTAAATCTCAAAACTCATAACATGAATGAAATATGTAATTAGGGTATGATCCTTGATAATGAGATCATGAAACCCTAATTGAGAAGGTTGATGAACCCCAACCCTAATTAAGGGTGATGACATGTGTAACCCTAATCAAGGGTGATGACATGTGAAACCCTAATCAAGGGTTATGTTAAGTGAAACTCTAATACAAAGATGTTATGTAAAACTCTAATTAAGGGTTATGACATGTGAAACTCTAATCAAGGATGATGTCATGAAAGATTTTAATCAAGGGTGATGACATGTGAAACCCTAATCAAGAGTAATGTCAAGTGAAACCCAAATGCAATGATGTGATGTGAAGCTCTAACCCAAAGTGATGGTATGTAATGATATGTGAAACCTTGATATGAAATCCTAACCCTGATATAGGGTGAAGGAATGTAAAACCCTAATTTTGGGTTATAGTGCATGAACCCTAATATTGGACAATATGAAGATAAACCATAATCCCAATTTTGGGCCATGGGTTGAGGAACCCTAATTTCAGGTAGTGCTATGTGAAACTCTAATATAAGGATGATGTTATGTGAAATCCTAATGTCGGATGACATTATGTGAAACCCTAATATAGGGTGATGTTTTGTAAACCCTAGTTGATAAAGATGGGAAACCCTACTCCTAAGGATGGAATAGTGACTAATTTATTGATAAGTAAAACACCTATAGGGATTGGTAATGGATGTCCTTATATCAATATTGCCTTAACTCAAAGATGAGTCCATATCACTAGCAATGGTTGCATATTCTAAATAAGTGACTTATGACCAATACATTACATGATAAATGTGATGAACTGGTGCATAAAGTATTAGGATGAGAAATACCCTAAAACAAGCTAAGTTGATGAACTCAATTAAGATAAAGGTGATGAGGGAAGTGATACATCAAGATATGATAGATATCACATCCATCACCTGAAGATTGATACACCTTGATGTATTTTAAATCAAATATACTTGGATGAGTAAGACATGAAGTGTGTCATGTCAATTGTTACATTGAGATGTAATGCACTTTGATAAGTGTAGGCTAACATGCCTTATGAAAAGGTTAATCCAAATCAATAAAGAATGATGTAATCATATTCTGGTAAAGTTGAGTGTGGATCTTATACCTTGTGTTGATAATTCTTTCAATGATAAGTGATGAGAATAAATAAGCATGATTAAATGATTATGTTATCAATGTTGGCTCCTAGCTGTGTGAAGTAATGAAATAGGGCTTGATCATTAATAATATGATCTTGAGAACCTAAATGGTTATTTATGGAAAACCCTAAAGGAGGGTGATGATATGTAAGAGAAATCCTAACCCTAGATAAGGGAATGGTGATGCTACTCTTACATTGCATAAGTTTAAGTGCTGATATGTAATTGATATAACTTATATTATGTAATGATCATACAGGTGATCATGAGATGATGAGCATAGTCAGGTATGAGCTATGATGTGTTAATTATTTAAATGCTTTATGGGCCTTATGAGACAATATATGTATTGTTGCCTAAGTAAGAGGTAACAAGAGACTAAATAGGCTTTGAGAGCCATGTGAGATGCTTGTGTAACAAGTATCATGTTTACCTTGGTCAGATGACCTGAAGGTATTAGTTACTAGATAAGTGGTAACAAGTGTTCTTTGATGAACTGAGGGTTTGAATACCCATATTCCATAATGAGATGTTAAGGGAGGAGAATGCCCATGATGTGATAAGGGATTAAGATCCCAATGTTCTATAAAGTTTTAAAAAGTACTTGATAGATGAATTATACTTTTCTTTGCAGCATTTTTCATAATAATGTTTCAGAACTTTACTGATGCTAAAAGAATACGGTAATGCACATAATTAATCATTTGGAATCATATCATGTAGTGCCCTGGACATATGACCATCAGTGTCAAAATTTACTGGATGGTGAAACGGGTTGCTCTGTGGCATAACCCGGAATGGATATTTTTGAATATGCGGGGGTGATGGGAAAAAATACCCTTAAGTCCTAATGGAGGAATTGATGTGAGGTAAATAGTAAATCTCTCAATCCTTCATTATATATGGCGGGGCGGATGTATCAATAATCCCCTGATAATGGGAAGGATGTATCATGAATCTCTTGATAATATTAATATTGAATCGATATGACATAAAATATCTCGATTGCGAAGAGAGTACAACATGCCACTGTAACTCTATAGTGAAGTTACCAGTATACCCTGGAAAGCTATTTAGCAGAGGCACAAGATGTCCAGCATTAAATCTCGTACTGACCGAGATAAGGGAGGTCATGGTAGCTGGCTCTTCCATTGACCTTGTATGGCACCGATTTTGACTTCACAATGGTTGGTGGGAGTATGAGCGGTATACCTCATCTCCTCAGGGCATAAGTGTGATTGTAAAATATAATTAGCTAGATAGCATGTTTGCTTAAGGATTGAATACGAAAATCATTGGCTTATGTTACATTTCTTTATGCATCTTTAGCTGATAGATGATATATTTATGATTCCTTGCATTCGTTGCAAAGTAGATAAATGATGTATAATTCTATCATGGGTAGATGTCATGTTCTCCTTAAGAAATGAGATTATCCTATTATGTTTATACAATGATTAATACTTATGTTAGTATAAAACAACTCCTCTTCAGTTTTATTCTATCAATCTGCAATAATAATGTTTCTGCAGAGAGTTATATCTCTCGCTGGGACAATTTTAGTAGTTAGTGTTTTGAATGAATCAATCTGAGATTTGGCTTGATGCCTCGAGGTTCTTATGTTGCTTATGTATAGTTTTAAAAGAGCAGTTGATGTTTATAAGCCTCGAGAAGGAATGGTACAAGATATGTTCTTGTGAACCAGAATGTAATAGAATTACTTTGGTTCTTTTTGAAAGAGTTTTCCAATGTATGGATCTCTTTGCAAAAAGGTTTTACTTTTTAGTGATTTTCAGTAATATGTTGTTAATGATCGCTTCTTCTTAAGTTAATCATGTTTTTGTGAGTTGGATGCCACAATTTTGTTCATAAAAGTTTGTTCAAAAAGACAAAAACATATACATCAATAGAGATTAAATCAAAATTGGCCATCTAGGTCGATCAAAAATTGTCAAAATTTGGTTAAGGTAGGGAGAACTGAAATATTCAATGTAGAGTCAAACCATGTTCATCTGTTCACCACCCCCCCCCCAAAAAAAAAAACTTATCTTCCACTCTATCCTCAGGGTGTCAAAGAAAGGGTTTGATCTAGAACAAGTAGATTAGGGTTGATTTTCCAAGAGAGACCATTCAGAGCATAAGATCCTCATCACATATTGACTGTGAAGGTCATGATAATCATCGCCTTGGTTGTTCTCCAACTTATGGTTTGATGTGGCCAATATATCCATCCACAAAAGCATGTAAAATCCACAGTCATTGGATAGATGTGCTTGTTGTGGGCTCATGTGGCAAAATTGTGGCTTCTCAAACTTCAAATCATCTAGTATGCCACAACTTTATATCGTTATCATCTTGAAGATCTTTATGACAACTTGAGAAGCCTTTTTCTCTATGATGATGTTAGAAGTTTTATGATAAGTTGTTCATTTTGGGTTGAGCATGACATTAGGTATGTAGTAGAAAATGGTTGTCCCATTTGCAGTATCAACCAAATCGTAGTGCCCCGTGAACATCATGCAAAATAGGAACAAATATCCACCTTGGGACATTGTGTAGGAGATGATCGATCAGGCGTTCTAGTTCTCTTGACTCCTTCTTGAGACAGATGTCTCCCATTATTTCATAAGAGACCATATATACATATTGGAGGTCATCTGCTAGAAGTGGTTGACATGCTTCCATGACATTTACTGGCATGCAACTTCCTTTCTCTAAGATGTCACAGAGATCTAGTAGCAATATTTCTTCATTCTCCCTTTCAAATATTAGAACAAAGTCGTCTTCCCTTGGTTTTAATGCATCCAACATAAAGGTAACCTCCTCAATGGATAGCCAGTAGCATGCGAGTTAATTGAAGTTTTTGAAGGTAGGTGTAATCACTTATGTTGTTTTAGGTCCTTCTGTTGGTTGATCATCTATTTCATTATCTTCATATTTCCCTTCAGCTTATGTATAAGATGTTTGCTAGGTGACAACAACTTCTTCCTTGTTAAATCTCTATGGTGACTTGGACATGGTTTTATATCACATGAATTTGTTCTTCTAATGGTTCTATATCTTGTGATATTATTCCTTGTATAGATTATTTTGGTGTTTTATCAACAAGAACAACAGAAATGGTTGTTGCATTAGTTGCATGTGGAATCATTGTGGGAGCCTCTATAGAAACAATGCTTCAGTATAGGGAGGATGTGGCGGTGGTGCTGGGACTACAAGGTTTTTTTTCCTTCCCTCAGGTGCTAAGGTTTCTGTTGTGACCTTGAGTTTATGCAGTTCTTGTCTTCAAGGTGTCTTTTCATGTAAGGGAATTACAAAATACATCTTCCTTAGAATGTCAGCCATATATGTGTCATAAAAGAATATCCTATCATGAATTTCCTCCATGACATATTTTCCTTACAACATGTGGAATTCTTCATTGATGATGTGTTCCATCTAAATTCCTCTATCTATGGCTTTGATCATCCTGATTTATATGAAAGCACTATCCCTTGACTTGTGTTTTTCCTAGGAATGTTGCAGTTGATTGAGATTATTTTCAAATTTGGGCAATACAACCCATTGATAGACCTATCAAACAGGTGGGTGGGTTGGGTTTGGGTTGGGTCATTGTGGGTTTGGGCCTCGCAGGTGCAGTTCAAAAAGATGCAAATATAAACAAGTTAAAGAAAGACAAATCCAAACCCTATCCATGGGTGCCTATATAATATGTGTTCAATAAACAATTACTTTATAATTTGCTACTACAAAAATAAAAGAAGACCACTAGCTAGTGCTTTTACATGAAAAATAGCACACGAGCAACCAACTACTATACATATTATCAAATAAAAAGTATGTTATATTTTTACAACCATTCAACCTCGTAATATTTTTAGGTAAAACTACCTAATGGACAATTAAAAATCTTCTAATGTATGATTATGATCAATAAACTAGAGTTAGTAACTTGTATTATGACTCTAGTTAAGTTTGATAGAAAAATTAGATTATGTAGTAGAGTTGGATTTATTTTTCCCAATATTTCTCTCTCATTTCAAATCTTTTTTGGAATGTTTGAATTTGGACTGGAACTCATTAAAAACTAATGGTTAGTAATAGATCATCTCATCTATTCAAAGTACTAATGTATAATTATATTTATTTTTTTATAATTATTTCAGTTAAGTGGGTCACCTGCGGGTATCCGCGAGCCACCCACAAAACCTGCTAAATAAACAGGTGGGTATGGGTTTGGGTAATTTCTAGCAGGTGGCAAATTTCATCACCCAAGCCCAATTTAAACTGGTCGACCCATGGGTGCCTACATATTTAGACCCAGTATGATAGATCTATCCATTGAATCCTTGTATCAACCTTTTCAGATGGGTTGGAACTTCTTATATCATCCTATGATCTGGTTCCTCAAAGACCATTCTTCCACAAGTCATTTAACACTAAAGTTGTTTGTATTGACCTTCCTTTCTCAAAGGTCAGCCACCGTGAGGATCTAGTGATTGAAGGCTTTTAAAGGAAGAGTGACAAACTGTAAGGCTTCATTTCTATCCAGGGTATCTTGTTATTCTTTAATAGATGTTGTGTTTCTCCTTTTATTGAAGAGGTGGGCTACTAAGTTAGTGATTGCTTTGAATACTGGCCCATTTTGATCTCTATACATGAACTCTTCTAGGATGGTACCACAAAATCTCTTGAAAAAGGTTCTACTTATATTTTCCTGGTGTTGAAAAGCCTATCACAGGTCACCCCTCATCAGATTGCATTGATTGTTGGGGTAGATGATGCCATGTCCTAAC
This sequence comes from Alisma plantago-aquatica, assembly GCA_963693085.1. NCBI lineage: Eukaryota > Viridiplantae > Streptophyta > Magnoliopsida > Alismatales > Alismataceae > Alisma > Alisma plantago-aquatica. Next base: position 224,769,007 of record OY856414.1, on the reverse strand, counting down.
TTCTCATCATCCAGGATGTTATCAAGGACATGAATATCATGTACCAACATGCCTATTATTAAGTTCATATCCATGTTTTCCATCTTGCACATCAATGGAGGTGGTGCAAATGGGCTTGGACCCTCCTTGGTGTCTAAGATTATAGGGGGTGGGGAACACTGGGTTTTGTTGTTTTAGTGGTGCACCAGCAAACATGTGGTCCATGTTCCCATCATCAGTTTATGATGACATTTGTTCTAGCTCTCCTTTAAAGGAAATGGGGGGTCCGCCACTCGTTATTGGTTTGTCCAATAATATTTCATTCACGAAGAAGTCATAATCTAGTAGGAGAGATGGAGCCTTGAAAAGAGGGTCTATCCCATTCATGACATCTTTAGTTGTTTATGTCATTTCTCCCCTTACCTCATGTGTGTTTGCTTTAATGTTATTCTACTCCACTACTTCTTTATTTTTTGTGAGAGGTCCTGGCATTGAAGGTTGAAGGGCATCCCGATTCAGTAATTCATGTGGCCCCTTTTCTGTGACATCCCCAAATTTTCTAAAACTTAATCTGATGTGTGACATCCAAATTGAAACCTCACCTAAGTGATAATCCCCATTTGAGCACCACACACTAGGCTAAGAAGAAGAAAATAAAGGGAGTCATAAGGAAACAATAGTAGCACATGCACATGAACAATAATAAAACCATACGACACATGTTCACCATTCAACATATAATTACAACATGAATTATTACAACATTTGATATTACATATTGAACAACAAACTTATACATGTACATGTACTACCAAAAAACAACAAGATCTTAAGACAATAGGTCCACCTATACATCATTTTGCCACACAACTCACAACTTTCCAGGTCCTTCAAGATCACATGTCCACAACCTAAACAAAAGATTACATGTGGAATATGTCAGCACAATATTCAAGAATATTGTATTGAGTACGCATGTGTGACTTTTTATATACCTCTCATTACTAAGCTTGGAAATAAGATAAAACTAATTCTTGGCAGTATTAAACAACTATAAGAAAAAGCATATACTTGCACAAAGATATTCATTAACAAAAGAGAACACATATTTTAAGCTCATTTTCCATTATATCATCCATGCATTTACTACCTGAGATTTGGATGCATTAAGAACTTTATGATCTACTAGTAAAGAGTTGGATCATTACACAATGTGATCTACTACCAAAGAGTTGGATCACTTTGAAGTACTTTACTACCAAAGAGTTGAAGTACTTACTTTGCAGCACTTTACTACCAAAGAGTTGAAGTGCTTGGATATAATGGAATAGATATAGCGTGTTTCATGTGTTCATAGCAATAAGTATGGAAAATCAAGCAAGATATCATACAAGAACAATCATCCATCCAATATTATATGCCAAGTGTTTTAGTACACATATAACACAAGCATATTGTATAATAAGCCAAGTAAGAGGTAATGACATACCTTCCAAAGAGATATCCTAAACATCATATGTTCTTGGATCATCTATATCCTTGCTCAAAACATGATAAAGACACGATCATATACTCTCATTAGATTCCCATCATCTTGACCCTAGTTAATTATTTTAAGGTTTACATAACTCCTTAGGATATTCCCATCATTATTTGTCTTATCTTCTTATACTTATCTTACCAATCTTATTCTCCAATTTATTGCATCATTAACTGATAATCATGTTTTCCATCATTATGTGAACACATAAACATTATGTGGCATCCATTAGTCATATTAGAGTTAAAACACATGTTTATGGATCATTTTCATATAGCATGGATTATATGCATCTAACTGATATCAATGTTTCATATTAACTTCCAGTTATAGATATGAGGATGTTATATAAATTCCATCATTTATTGATCATGAATGTATTTATTGCATTTTATTTAAAGTTTTTATCCCTAATTATCCATATAAAATATATTACATGAATTCATGCATCAACATCATCATCACTGACCTTAAATGGATTATAAACATGAATATGGATTTACTAACATTTTATCATAATTTTAGGCCATCATTTGATATTTATTATCCATGAAACAAGTGCAAAACATCTTACATTATATCATTAATATTACTACATCAAAAGATTGATATTTGTTTTTTTGTGGTTCTACTCATTTTTCTGAGAATTTTGGTACCTTATTTGTAATTTTCTGATAAGTGGGCTATTTACTATGAATTATCTAAGATTTGAACATTTTTGGGTATTTACCTATTTGTGGTCAATCAAATTGTGCCATGTCGCCCCAGAAGAGGCAAGGATCCTTCTTTAGATCTTCTTGGTTCAACGGTTTAGGTGCCTAATTTTCTGGTAGAGCCGTCCGGTTCGGGCGATTGGGTTTCCTTGGTTTGCTAGTTGGACCAACAGCTCTTTGTCTCTCATTCAAAGATGCTTCATGTGATCTATTCACGTGATTCTAGAATAGGGCCACCACCTGAGCCTCCTCTCTAGTGAGCAATCAATAGAGGCACAGGGATCCTCGTCTTCTACTAAGGTGACAACCAGCTTCGGTGACTTAAGGAAGACTCCCACAGCTATTTGATTTCTTAATCTTGGCTCTGAGTCCTGCCATCCACAAGCTCGCCGCTCAGGTTGCTTCTTTGGTGTAGCTAAATGTTAGGACCCCACCTTCTGGTAACCCCCAATCAAGGGAGACCGAGAGGTTGAAGCCACACACATAATTTTTGGAACAAAGGTTCGACAATTAACCAAGAATAACTATTAAATTTTAACAGACTAAACTCAAAAGCTGTAATAAATAAAATTTTGCATACCTTTGAAAAATTTGTATTTCTAAACTTCTATCTAGAACTGGGACTAATCTAACTAATCCTCATGGGACTTTAATTCATGTATTTCACAATATGATGAATTATTGTTTGTCCTTTTGGTTTTGTACCTAAAATGCCAACAAACAAAACGTCAGTCAGCCAAAGCTGGTATGTGGGGGAAGACAATAATTGTGCAATTATCCTTAACAATGTATTGCAATCAAGTATAGTTTAACAAACAATTTTACAGTTTTAATATAGCTGTGCGATCCATGTATATTCTATCCCCATTATACCCCTCATGATCCCACCTAACATGTGAATCAATTCCTAGGGTTGAGTCACATGGTGCTACCCGTAGGTAGCCCACTCCTTAACTCATGGCATGCTAAGAGTCTCATGGCACTACACAAGATTAGCCCAATTTCTAACTCATGATAACCTAGACCTTACTCTAGGTTATCCTTTTTAGCCTTTGCATAGCCACAGGGGTGGACTCGGATCTAATCTAGTTATATGTATACATTTATAGTGATAGTCATAGTCACTCTATAGTTGCATGAAATAAAAGCATCCAACAGTTAATTTCAAGCAATTGATAAAACCTCAACAGAACCTCGGAAAACTAACTTGGAATATTCATAAGTGTAACCACATACCTGTATTTCAAATTTGGATACAGAATCAACTATGTAGAGGGAAAAAATCCAAACATGCAAGCAAAGTGCACAAAAACCCTGAAATAAAAGTACAAGTTTCCTTTTATTAATATTTACCAAATTTCATCGTATTACTTAGGGTTTCTATTCCAATTTTTAGGGTTTCTATTCCAATTTTTAGGGTTTCCTTGGAAATTAGTGTTTGCCTCCATTCTTAGTTATTAAGAACCCTAATTCATCGAATTAAAACCTTTAAATTGTCTCACTTTAATATTCCCAACACTATTAGGATCATTATTTAGTAAATTCTGTAGGAAATTCACAATCTCGATATTTCACAGGTATCGCCAGAGTTTCAAAAGGGAAGTAAAGATCCGACCACTCGGGGTTGTAACATCTAATATATACCCTAAATCCTTGATATCCAAACAAAGCATAGTTGCAAGATATCTCAAAATGAAAGTATTAGTAGATCCAGAGTGAAACAAAGCTTTCACATTATGTCCCATGACTTAAAGCATGCATACATCATTTTTCATCATGCATTAGACCATTACATGCTTAGCTTTAAAACATAAAAGAAAACTCTAAGGGTTATTACCCTCGATCAACCGATTAGCATTAACTTGAGCCTCCTCATTATCAATGGCAAACATCCGGGCTTTCCTCCTCTCTCCAGCAGGTGGGGCTGCAGCTATAGGTGGGGCTGCCACAGGTGGAGCTGCTTCAGGTGGGGTTACCACTTGTCTTGGCCCTCTGGGATCTGGCATAAAACAGACGGATTGTAAATGTCCTTCTTGGTGGCATCAAAAACATGTCTTCTTCTTGTAGCGGCACTCACCGGCGTGCCCCTTTCTGCAAGTACGATAAGGTGGTCGGTTGTTCTATTGATGGGGTTTCCCTTTTCCTCCATGTCTTCCTTTAGCTTGATGACGTCCTTAACCCTTCTTGTGGTTGTTTCTCAGGCCTTGGACTCCTTCAGTGAAACCCAAGTACCCCTTGGGTGGAAACTGGGCAGGCATCGCAGTCCTTTCCATGTTTAAAGCAGTGTTGTAGGCTTCGGCGAAGGCTTTAAGCTTGCTTTCCATCACATGGGGCCGGATGGTAAGGTGAAGACGCTCTATGAAGTGATCCACCCTTATTTCTTCATCTATCTTGTACCCAAAATGCTCTAGGATCTGGAACTTGCGCCCGAAGTCCGCCACAGAAGAGTTTCCTTAGGTCATGTTGGTGAACTCCCTTTCCTTTTCGTTCTTAGCTGAGACTGGGACGAATATGGTGGTGAAGATCATCTTGAAGTCAGCCCATGCCATGGGTTCCTCTGTCAAATCTCGGCCGGTGATGTGGGTTTCCCACCATATCTTGGCTGCTCCTTCCAGGAGGTGAGAAATAAAGAGGACCTTCTTGCTCGGTTGTACCTCAAGCATGCGGAATCCATTCTTGACTGCAAGCAGCCAAGCTTCTGCCTTGTCGACTACCTCCAACTTATCCTCTCCCCAGAACTTCTCGATGTTCAACTTGATGAAGTCCAGGATGGTGGCTCCTAGTCAAGGATGAACCAGAAGCGGCTCACCATTCTCAGCTCTAGCTAGGTCTCGGAGGGCCAAGGATTAATGGCCTCTATCAGCTTCTTCTGTTGCTCCATTCACCAAGCATAAGGGGTGTGGATCATCATGGTCATTTTGGACCTCCAGCTTGGTCTTCTTCCATCTGGTCTTCTTCGTTGTACACATGTTTCTCCTCATACCCTTGGTCATGTTCTTGATAAAGGTTGCTGAAGGGTATCGGGTCAGGGTTAGGGACCTCATGAGTGGTCTCCTCAAGTCTCTTCCTCTTCTTAGAGAATTCACCCTTTTGGTTCCTCTTTCTCTTTTATGAAGACCCCTTTCCTTTGCGGGGAGGCCAAGCACTCCTAGTTGGGTTCCCAGTGCCCTCGAGAATAACAACAGTTTTGGTATGATCCATCTACATAAGGAAAACAAACAGACCTTTAGTTTATCATTAAACTAATTATACTTATGTCGATGATGTCTCATTATGTATCTTTTATTAATTTGATGGAGGATTCCTTAATCCTTAACTTACTTGCCCATACCACATGAGGGTGAGGAAGTGAGAGAAAACCCTAACTCTTAAAATCCTTAATAGAATATGTGATGAGAAGGGATGAATAAGATAAGAAAGTCCTAAAGGTATCTTATTTTGATTCATACCCTAAGACTTTGGCCAGGCAGTCACACAGATCTGGCAGTCCTCATATTCTGACTAGCAGTGTGGAGGAAAATATTGCCAGCCCCCAGTCGTGATCCTTTTCTAGACACCTCTGTCTTTCAGATAATCCTCTAATAACTCCCTTAGGTTCTAATGGAGTTTGCAAAATTTAATAATTATAAATGGTTAAGTGAGGAACCTAGGAATGAATACCAAATGTTACGACCCCACCTTCCAGTAACCCCCAATCAAGAGAGACTGAGAGGTCGAAGACGCACACATAATTTCTGGATCAAAGTTTCGACAATTAACCAATAACAATTATTAAATTTTAACAAACTAAACTAGAAAGCTATAATAAATAAAATTTTACATTCCTTTGAAAAAATTGGATTTCTAAACTTCTATCCAGAACTGGTTTAATGTAACTAATCCTCCTGGGACTTTAATTCATGTATTTCACAATATGATGAATTACTATTTGTCCTTTTGGTTTTATACATAAAACACCAACAAACAAAACGTCGGTCAGCCAAAGCTGGTATGTGGGGGAAGACAATAATCGTGCAATTATCCTTAACAATGTATTGCAATCAAGTACAATTTAACAAACAATTTTATAGTTTAAATATATATCCCCATTATACCCCTCATGATCCCACCTTACAGGTGAATCCGTTTCTATGCTTGAGTCACATGGCACTACCCGTATGTAGCCCACTCCTTAATTAATGGCATGCTAAGAGTCTCATGGCACTACAAAAGAGTAGCCCAGTTTATAACTCATGATAGCCTAGACCTTACTCTAGGTTATCCTTTTTAGCCTTTGCATAGCCACAAGGGTGGACCCAGATCTAAGCTAGTTATATGTATACATTTATAGTGATAGTCATAGTCACTCTATAGTTGCATGAAATAAAAGCATCCAACAATTAATTTCAAGCAACTGATAAAACCTCGACAATCCCTCGAAAAACTAACTTGGCATATTCATAAGCGTAACCACATACCTGTATTTGCAGATTTGGATAAAAAATCAACTATGTAGAGAGAGAAAATCCAAACAAGCAAGCAAAGTGCACAGAAACCCTGAGATAAAAGTACAAGTTTCCATTTATTAATATTTACCAAATTTATCATATTCCTTAGGCTTTCTATTCCAATTTTTAGGGTTTCCTTGGAAATTAGTGTTTGCCTCCATTCTTAGTTATTAATAACCCTAATTCATCTACTTAAAACCTTTAAATTCTCCCACTTTAATATTCCCAATAGTATTAGGATCATTATTTAGTAATTTACTACCTTAATCTGAAATATCATGGTTTTCCTCTTCTTTTACCCTAAATTAGGGTTTCTACATGTATTATCCTTTATTTATAGAGTGAAACCCTAAATTAGGCAACATTGCATAAAAAATGGATGAGAACTCTATATTACTAATCAACATGTTAAAACTTATCAATTTAACCTATTAATCTTCAAAGATACAACATTTATATACAATTAGGGTTTCTAATTACTTTTTAATGCATTCTTCTACCAAATTTAGTTACTTTGTAAAACATGATATAATTAAGCCTCCAAACTATTTTTATCATGTTCCTCGTATTTTTATATGCAACTTTCATGTATAAAGTTTTTCCATTAGAGATTTCTAGCTCTTTCTATTAATTTCGCAAAGAAAATCCCTTTTCTGGATTATTTGAGCAGAGAGAGATGTATACCGAATTTTCGTGGTCATTCGATTGGTGCGCCTTTGGTCCGCGCCTTGATCTGACGTACCTCGTTGATTGGATCCACTAACCGAGTTGCATGCCCCGCTTCTTGCTGCTAATAGTTGGATCTCACTTGAGTCCACGATGGATCCCGATCGAACGCCACACGTCAAACAACTCCATTAAGTGGGCTAACTTAGCGCGCTTCTCCTGAGATTGTTAGATCTTGTGCCAGCTCACCATGGTCCATGATCCAATGATCCTCTCTTGTCATCCTCCTCTCCTTGCTGACTTGAACTCATGGTAGCTCCGCGGCGGTCCTTGGCCGGAGCGAGGGCAATAGGGCAAGAGGGAGGGTGTGGGCGCTTGGGAATAGGCCGCTCGAGGTCGCTAGGGTGTGACGACTCATGTGATGGTCTTTATATAGGACATAGGTGACTCCTCTAGGGTTTTCTCAACCCCACTACCAACTGTCCTCTAGCCCAATTGGGTGTTTCGTGTATAAGCGATGAAAGTCAGAAACCCTTTGGTCTAGATTCTTCGTAATGATCTCCCGAACCTAATGGAACAAAAATCACAAGTGCACATGCTCTGGATTGATCAAAAAGTAAAGGGGAAAGACTCCCTGTGATCGTGCTATAGTCCCTGATCAACTGGGACTCGAGGATGTGCGGTGCCTGTTGGATCGAGATCCAATGGCCCACATTCCACGTGATTTATCCAAAGGAAAGTATTTTTCCCTAAATCCAAGAAAATTCCTATTTTGAGGATAACTTGAAAAAGCAATAACTCCCAAATTAGAACTCCTTTTTAATTTAAATTTTAAGGGAACCTCCTTTACTCTTTTATCTTTCATCTTGTAAAAAATGGGATCATTATGTCAAGAAAACGATTCCTTTTCTTCAGTTGCAAGATAACCCCTAATTATTCATTTTTTCCATATATTTTCTATTTCTTTTGCCATTTTATTATTATCATGAGTTCCTTGAACCCCAAGGAACCTTTATATCACAAAATTATATTTTGGAAAAGTATCCTTAGACTTTTATTCTTCTTTTATTATTTTCTTATGTATTCCTTTATTCAATTGAATTCCTTTTTCATATATTTTTCTTTTTCTTTCAATTGGGCTTAATGGCCAATAAGGCCCATCAAGAAAGCATACAAGGCTATCATACACGAAATTCATTCAAATCAACTCATCGGATCAATCATTGATTTCATTTTTATTTTTAAAAGAGATTTACAAATCTCATTGCATGCTTTAGAAAATGGGGTTATAACACTAAAGGAGAAAAACTACACTAGACCCCCTTTGAGTAAGGTTAAGACATAGAAATGACTGAGAAGCTTCAAAAAACTCACCCACAACCATCATTCTCGGTGAGGGGCAGTCTGCACATGTCCATGAGCATTGTCTCCATCTCAAACGAGATGCATTGTGTCCAAAATCAAAACCATCTCAGCAGTCCATGGGGACGACTGGGTTGGACTCCCCTTAGCTTGACCTTTCTTTACACTTTTTCAACTTCCTTTGTGAGCCCTGTATCTCTGTTCTCCACTCTCAGCCACCACCTACTCCTTATAGTGGAGATCCAGTGGAAATGGAGGGCTCGTTATCCCTCATCACTCAATTGTTCAAACTGAAACAAGGGGTTAACCCAATTCTTAGAAAGATACGAGTTCAACTGCTCAGTTAAAATCACATTCAAGTCCATGATCAGCAATGCAATGCGATGTCATGGTCACTGCCTTTTGGTCAAGGCAGTAACTGCAAGGTAGGAGAAGGTTTCTCCACTATCAGATGGCATCCAAGGGCTAGAAGTATCCCACACCCATGCCCAATTCTTGGCTCACTTAAACTAACAGTCCCAACCACCAGATCATATATGGATGGTTGAGATTTTCCCATGCAGATCCAGCCCCAACCAAGGGGCATGTGACACTAATTTCAAGCAATAACTTAGGTCTATAGACCATCAACCATGCACATTATTTCCCCAAATTTCAAACGTTCATAACTTCCTCTAGGATCCTCCAATTTCCACCAAATTTTAACCATATCTTTACAACCTCTCAAGCTACCTTCTACTCAAATTTGGTGCTAGAACTCAACTATTCGATTATCCACTAAAATACTTTAAAAGGCATAATCTTAAGGACCCTAATCATGATATACTTATCATTTGCCTTCCAAAGCTTGACAAAACATCTGGAACTCTCAAAATATTCCACATGCATGACTTCATTTATGTCATTGAATGTGACATAAATGATGTAATGACAAGGACAATGAATATGTATGACATGCCTCCCGCCTCTACTCCTGTCAAGAAGATTGAGATCACCCTGATTGAAGCTCCACACTACCCAGTCAGCCATCTAGAGAATCAGGCAACAAAATCTCCCGTGACTAAAACACAGTCTAAGAATGCAACGGAAGAGACTTCGACAGTAAATTCTAAAGTCCCACAAATTTTGAATACATGTCATGTGTTCTACTGCATGACCTCTCAAATAAGACAAGCTCAGTGACCGACTCAAGAAATTAAAATATACCATAAAAAAAACCATGATAACATATCATTCCCAAATATGCTAATTGAAACTAGCTTGTTGTAAGTACCTTAAGATGATTTTATTAGGAAAACATTTGGGCCAGGAGAGCACGACAGTGAAATTATCACCACAATATCAGGTTCTATACAAGATCACCAAACTCAAAAGAAAGGTGATCCAGGATCTTTATGGATAGCACGTGTCGGAAGGGACTCACTGAAATAGGTGCTAGCATATCCATTATGCCTTACACTTTATACTAGTACATAGGTTTCACAGATCTCCTACCCACGACAATGACCATTCAGTTAGCAGATGCATCTATCAGTAAACCCTTGGGAATTATAGAAGACATCCTGGTGAAGTTAGGATATGGCACCTACATCCCATGAGATTTTGTGGTTATGCATATCAAAGAAGACAATAGGTTCTCGCTCAATTTGGGAATACCATTCCTAGATATTGCATGATATTTAGTGGATGTCAAAGGTGACAAACTTGTTCTATGACCAGGGAAGAAGACTATTGAATACTATGTTCTTGAAGACCTGAAAAGGGTGCACAAGTCAATCGAAGCTTTTAAGGTGGAAGGTAACTTCGAACCATGACAAACATGCATGTAGGAGGTCGATCAAGACCACAAAACCCTACCCATAGACACACCACACATGTCATCTAACCATGATCTAGGGTCCAAAGGTTTGGAGGATAAGGGTTCAAATACCCTATCCATAGTTCTAACTTGAAATAAACAACTATCAGTCAGGTCTGCGATGCTAAACTGGGATGCTTGTTGGGAGGCAACCCAGTCCAGTTTTTTTTCTTTTTTTCTTTATACATGTTTGTTATTTTTATCCCTTATTTTTTATGATAAATCCAATCTAAAAAAAGGTGAGAAGAGTGAGGAGAGAAGGAGAAGAGTACCACATCTTTTACAGTCTAATAAATGGATAAGCCGACGTGACGAGCAAAACTCATGATGACATTCTCTTGTCCTTCTATAAACACTTTGTTATCCAGTCACTTGACTGATAGAAGATGATTTCATGATCTTGTGAAAGGATAAGTGATGTGGAAAGTGGGATACGTGGCCTGCTGATATTGTCCTCTATATTTTCCATAAATGTTTTTATTTCTTTCTCGTGAATATTCTGGTCTTACCTTTATGACAAATATGATTCCTTGGAAATAGTAGTTGTTTTTATCTCAATCCAATCATCAATATTCACTGTCATATTTTGTTTAGGACTTTCCAAGAAATGATTGACATGAAGACCCTTTACGCTAGGTATAACATGTGCATGGTGTACTCGTCAATTCTTTTGGGGCACTCAGAACATCTCCCACATCAATACCTTCAATGGCAGTAGAAAACATCAACACCAACGGTAGATTCCAACGAGGAGGTAGCAACCCACCACTAACTATCGAGATCCCTTCTAATAAATATCTACTCCTCTATTACTCCTAGGACACATATGTCCCATGGGATCTATGATTTGTGCACCCAACACATCAAAAGGGGTTACCAACCAAGACATGGATCTATTGATCAAGTGGATATATGATCAGCAAGCCATCACCCTAGAAGTGAGGCGTTGACTAGATGTAGGTTGTGGAGAATGGGGCACATGGCCAAGGGAACCATCACCTCCACCCAATGAAGATCATGGTAACAGGTGGCCACAACTATGATGGAATAGATCCATCACCAATGGAAGACAAACCCACTCTTAAGGTTCTATTGTGTGCTCTTGGGGAAGCATCACTGGCTCACTCATCCATCGCCACCTCCTCCACTCCCTAGATCAACTCCCCTCCATCTCTAACTTCTTTCTCCCCAAGGATGGGAAAACATTTGAATTGGGAGTGGAGGGTGGGTGGTACGTCATCTCTACCACCTCAACTCTACCCTTTCCCTTTCTCATCCTCAAACACTTCTTTCTTTTTCTTTTTCATCTTTTATTTGCATTTGTCTTATTTTCTATTTTCTTTTTCAATTTCTTGTGTGAGTTGTGAACCTTATCTAGTCAGTCACATTGATATATGTTAAATATGGAGTATATATGAATGAAATGTTTTCTTTTCTTCTTCTCGAGCTAACCCATGCAAAAGGAAGTTTTAAGGAATAAACATGTTTTGAACAATTTTGGGCCATGATGAAAAAAACTAAGCATTCCCCCTAGAAGTGACAGTAAGAAGATGGGATCAAAAAGGTCAAGTCACATGTGCCTCCAACATGACTTGCAAAAATATTTGTGAATACTCCTTAACACTTCATTAATTGAATTAACTAATATAATATGATGATATGACTCCAATGCAGCGATAAAAGGGAGAAGCACAAGCCAGCTTCTTGATCTCATTCTTCTTCCATCACCTCTTACATCTTCGTAATCCATGAAAATGAAGGAAAAAAATGAAATTCCCACCATATGCCAAACCCAAAGTCTGGGGTGGAATCCCTTTCATAAATACTTTTTTTTTCATACATAGACATGCATGAATAAAAGAGGTCAATGACCCAAAATGAAAACATGTGGTCAATGCAACAACAAACAACCAAAAAGTCTTGAGTCAAATAGAGGAGAGATGAATAAAATAATGGAATCTGAAATAAGGTCTCGAGTCAAATATAGAAGAGATCAAGGAATCTAGTTCAAGCCATGTCTTTCTCCCCCTTTTGTCCAAGTTTTCATACCCAGGGGACTTATCAAAATCCCCCCCAAACAACCAAATAGTCCTAACTTGTGCTTACTTCTACTTGTGTGGACATATCAGGAATATTATTGATATGAAAGTAGCTCTTTGTGGGTTCTGGGGTCTAGTGATTAGAGGAACAAGCCCATGTTGGGGGATATCCAAATGTGACTACGTGACTCCAAATGATTAGGGTCTCTTAATCATGATTGGTGGAAAGGGGACCATAAGGTTTGCTCAGATTGGGAGAACAAGGCTTGGTACTTCGTATCAATTGTTGATTTCTTTTTTTATTTTGCTTTACTCGAGACAAGCAAAGTATTAACTCTAGGGTAGTTTGGTGAGTACATATACCCATATTTACATGCTATTTTACTCACTTTTTAGGGGTTATTGTGTTTCTATTTCCTAGTTTTAGCTTTATATTCATTTATATGCAATTATTTTCCCTAGTCCAAACTTTAATGCATTTTAACATATATGTTGTGCAGAATCAACCAATGTTGTGTAACCATGCCCAGATGGACTATTACACCCTCACTATGCTATGCCTCTAGGGAAAGGAAGACTCAAAAGCTTTCCTTTCTGGCCACCTTCCAACCACTTAATGAAGCAAGTGGCTCTTTCACTCGCCCAACTCAAGCCATTCTTCACCTGGAGTCTCCTAATTTTGATGTCCTGATGCGTACTCCTAGCATCCACTCCATTTTGGTTCACTCCATTCTGGTCAGATAGAGAATCGGATGTGAGGTCCAAATTGAGTAACCCATGTGAGTCACCTGCTGGGCCGAGTACGGGCCATGCTAATAGATGCCTTCTATCATAAGCATTCAATCTTAGGTTTTTAGAGGTGAGGAATGCATCTATAGAAGGGAACCCTTGTCTTCCATCAAAAGGGTCTTTAATCATTGATTAGAAGCCTCATTGTGCATCACAAACCCTAGAGATGAGTGAGGAGGCGTCAGTCACATTGAAGAGATTGGTCTTATGATAATAGGCATCAAGACCCTCTCCATCACTCCTATCTCTTTGTTGTTGTCCCTCACCATGAGCGAGTAGATGCCTTATGCTGGGGCATGGGGACTAGACCTGGTTGCCCGTATTTTATCTTATCTTGTATATAATCTCGACAATATAGTTTCTAAATAAAGTATCACTCTTCACAATGCCTTGGTTTTCAAATGGATGACTTGTTTTGCATATATGTTATAATCATGGATATGGAGGTTGATGTGAGAGTGATTAGAACTATAGAATGATCTTACTATCCCCTAAATTGTTAATAAGTGATAATCGGTTGAATGGACTTTGATGTACTATGTGTAGAGGATCATTGATCATAAGTAAGGGAGTTCAGTTGGTATAGATAGGGAACTTGGGTGTCGAGGATGGTCGTTTCCAAGGGAGTTTATACTAGGTGATGGCATGTATCATGTGAGGGTGAAACAACTAAACCTCAATTTCACAACAATAATTGGAGAGTTAGATCTTGTTAGGATAATTATGCAGGCCCGGGTAGAGAAACCCCATGCCCTAGTGCTCTTTATTACATGTTATTTACTTCTTTAATATTCACTTCTTTTGGCAACAATTAAGTTTAACCAAATGTTTCAACGAATCAGTCATAAATATTACCCGTAATACTTTTGAATCTATATAACTACTTAAAAAGGTAGTCCTTTCAGTTCGATCCTAAAGTATACTGCAATAAGTGTTCCAGTTGTGTGGAGTGGGGAATTAGTGCACTACTTTTGGTTAAACCTAAGAGTATTTCTTTTTGGGTTTTTATTGGTGTGACATTTGGAGCCCCAGCAGATAGCCTCGTGTATCACAGTCTCCATCATAGTAGTGGTTGTTGGGGTCTTTAGAGTCCCTTCTTCAACTTCATCTAGGTTAATAATGTTAGGTGTTGTGGGTTTCTTTGCTAATCTTTTAGGGACGTGCACCACATGTTCTTTCCTTGTTTGAGGATTCTCCATTGAACTCTTTGGACGCCTTTTTCATGACTTAGTTGGCCTCTTTATGCTTGTTGATTGTGAAGATATTAATTGTATAATTTACTCCTCCTTAAATGTGAGTTTATTGTTATCGTAGTTGTTGCATTCTGGGAGGGGTAGACATATTTTTGTTCTACAGAACTTGTAGCAGAGTTTCTCCTTCTCTATTGTTAGTATACCAGTGACAGTGAGATACTTTACATAAACCAACATATCTCCCCTTGATTTGAGGAAGAATAGGAGTTTGTTGGGATATCCTGGTCGATGGGCAATGTAGGATATCAACCCTCCCATGCAGAAATCATGGGATCTTTTAGGCTCTAAAGTTGTTGCTAATATGTCTATCAGAATTTTTCCTATATTCATGGGTTTATTTTCCATTATACTCCACATTATATGGAGGTCCATCCTCAACACAGTACTCGTGCCTATCCTGAAGAATGGGGTATTACCGACTATCTTCAGCACTACGCACATGAACCCTAAGTGCATCATGGAGGCCTTAGACAGTCTAGAACTGTATCCTCTTTCTCAGAATAGCCTTTCCTAGACTTTGTTCTTTAGAAATCCTTGCACACTCGTGTCTCCTTTTGATATGTTAGCTCACTCGGCTTCTTCATTAGTGTTTGTGAAGATTGAGATGAGCTGCTTCTAAATCATGACATAATCTTCTTTTATAATTATGCATTCTTGGGATTCTTTCTCGGTTACAAATACCCTTTTTAATGATGACATAAACTCTAGTGTAAGCTTGTCATAGGATAACTCATGTTTGAATCAAGCCTTGTATATCCTAATGTAATCCATACTTTGTTTCACTCTCTCATATATGCCCATTTTCTTGAGTGTGTCCATGTCGACAGACCTTATTACTTTATAGGTACGTTCTAACATCATCATTTCCCAAAGTTTCATGTGCTCTTCATCTCTAAGTATGAAGTCATTATTAGTTTCTTCTCTATAAACACCTATGAAAGTTGTGCAACATCAGATGCAATTTCTATGTTCAGTGGTGTCACTGACTCAGAGGCAACTTCCTTTGCAGATGTCCTTGGAATTTTTGAAGGTTTATGCTGATGTGGGCTTGGCACCTTCCTCTTTTTTTGTTGTTGGGGTTCCTGAGAGGGGGTGTATTCAGACATTTATGTCCCTATTTGTTCATATGTATTAGCAAACTCCTATGGAATTGGCTCAATCGTCATCTTGAGTCTATCTGCTTCCATGTGTTCCTTGATTCTCTCTTTGGTAGCCTCCCCATACTTTTCCATGTAATCCATATATCCTTTAATTTGTCTCGATTTCTTATAGGGTCAAGGTTAGCTTAAGTTTCTTGGTGTTCTCATACTCTTGGAAGGCTTGAACTTTATCCCTATTGCCTGCCATTGTGCTTAGTAGATACCCTAATATCTCTTCCAGAGTTAGATTTGTAGGTATGTGTAATCATAATAGAGTGAATCAGTTGATCAATGGACTAAGAAATAGATGGAAGATGGTTGTGCAACCAAAGGTTGTGTGGTAGTGTGGAGGGAATAAGGACATGTGACAACAGATGGTAGGGGAAGGGTTGACTGATGGTTTGGTTCTGGTGGTGATAACTGATGGATAGTAGGGAATAATGGTTGATTGTAGATGATGGTTAGTGTCAATCCATGGTGAGGCATGATAGATGGAAAGCTTCAACTGATGGTTGCAGTGAAGGTCCTAACAACTAATGGTTCATGTCTGTCGATGGTAGGTAACGGGTGTTGGAAACTAATGGTTGTGACTCCCGATGGTTGCAGTGGTAAGAAGCAGTTATAGACAAATTTGGCAGAGACCGAAGGTGGAGAAATGATGGTTGGTGGATGACCATTGCCGATGGTGCAGATGATTGATGGTTAGGGATGATGGTTTCTGATGATGGTAGAAGACAAAGTGGAAACACTGAATGTTTTGGGGTGTCAAACGATAGTAGAAGATAAAGTGGTGGAAGCAATTGTAACAAAGGAGAAGGTAGATGAAAATTTAGAATCATGTGGTGTGGTTGAACTCTTTCTCTCTCGAGGTTGGTTCTTCACTCTATCATAGATTCGGAAGAGGATATATAGTTGGTTCCCCTACCCTATGATGTGGTTTGAGATGATTGTCGGTGAAGTCAAAGTTTGAAGGTAAAGGTTGATCGATGGATGGATCTTGAATATAGTATGGACCAATGAATGTGCCTTTAGGGTTCTTCTCTCCTTCAATTCATATGGCTAGGGTTTTTAGAAGAGTCCTCCTTGTGATTAGCCTTGGTCTTTAATAGGAAAAAAAGAAATGTTTGGGTGACCATCTGTTGTCAAGTTTAGTATGTCAACTGAGGTATGTTTGCTTCTTCCAGCAGTTGATGGTTCAGCATGACCGATGTCTAGATCGCCCGAAGGTCATACTAGACCTTAAGAACTGACAACCAAAAGCTTGTTTATTTTGTGAACATCTAATGGTTCGTCAGAAGCAATGGTTCCATAGTCATCATAATTCAATGACTTGGCAGAACTGATGGTTGTCAATTGATGGCTTATCAATAGCCTGATTGTAACACCCCACTTTTCATATCACATGAGAAAAAGCATTTTACTCAATGTGGGTGTCACAATATGCTAATCATGCAATTAAAGTAAATGAAACACATGCATTGATTTAAAATTAATTCATACATAGTTCTTGACTAAATAATGTTCATCTATAAAATCTAATCTACTTGGTGACATGGCTAAACATGATATACATGACATCTAAATTTCTGGATCATCTTGATAAATGGCACCCCACCAGGAAAGGCTTGAAGATCTCCTAGTCTTGGTTTTTATTTTTATCCTTCACTTGCTCCATGTCTTGTGGACATGTTTTCCCTAGCCATGAAAAATATGCATCATATCAATAAGAGGTATTTCACACTTTATATGACATAAAAGTAAATAAACTTGACATGATAAAGCTGACATGAAATAACTTGACATAAACTTAAACTTGGATTTTCTTAATCATTCATGATTCATTAATGACATGAAAATTTGAACAGTAAGTATATGCATCCCTCTATTAGCCCCCTTAGGAGCACATGATTTCTAGGAGAGCCCTTGATGACCCCTTGAGGTTCATGATTTGGGAGCATATATAACTAATTCGATTCCATTTAACTTGATCATTAACATGACATTTACAATATCATTAATATTAACATGACTCCTGAAGTACATGATGGGATTTATCCCCTTGAATCATAATAATATTTCTCCATCATAAACCATTATAGTGTTTCCCCTTTCTTGATCATGAATCATAAATTCTTAATTCATAATCATAGTTAGGGTTTCACCATAGACTATAAATAAGAAATCAATCAAACAATGATAACTATAGATGGTCGCTTCAGATTAAACATCCATAATTTCATGAAGAATACTAATGTCCATAATCATAAGTAAACAACCAATAAACCAAAATTACATATACCAAATATGAATGCCCCACTTACCTATATTAGATCACCTTAAGGTCAAGTCCACCCACTTGATTGAGCCTCTAATCACCTTTAATTTGATTAATATTGTAATATGTCATGAGTTTAGAATCCTTAAACTCTAATCTTTGGTCTTCGGGTGATTGAAGGACTTGAATATGGAAAGTAATGTTTCAAAATTGATCAGAATGATAGAGAATAAAAAGACCTTTCCAAAAATATTTTTTATCATTTTTCTAAGGTCGTATATAATTTCTATGAATATTATCATACTAATTAATCAGGGAGTAGGAAACCTTATGTGTGATATAATTTAAATCATAAGATGCATCTGATGTAAATAAAGGCAGAAAGACCAAGAAACCATAGACATGCTATGCATTAAATCAAAATTAGGAGGGAAAACTTTTGATTTGATCATTTCAATATGTCACATGGATGGAAAATAAAAATGTGTGTAAAAGGTCTAGAATGTCCTTACTACAAGAATCCTTCAATTAAAAACACATGGGCTGGAGAGGGGCTTCCTCCCCTGGCATCTCCTCCTTCATGATTCATGCCTTGATCCTTTTCCAGGAGCTTCAAACTCCAACTCTAGCGGCCAGAGGAAAGACACTCACAAAGAACAGTGGTTGTATTTTGTCTTCCTGATGTTAAGCCAAAGTTGTTTAGCTAATGCTCAAGCTTCTAGGAATTGGGGAGTGCCTAGTTATTTTGGAGCCTTCAAGGCTAGCTACTATTGGGAGGTCAGGAGGTGACGATGAGGCCAAAGAAGAAAATAGAAAGGGAGGGAAATGAGTCTTTGTGATCTTTGAAGCCATCTAAGTAGGGGATGAGAGTCGAAAACCTCTTAGACGACGAGGCTTGCCAGAAAACCAAGGGAACATGGGAAAACTGTCAGGAGCTGAAACCATCAAGCCATAGTGTAAAGCCATAAGTAAATCCCACAATCATGTTTTTCAGTTAAGGGTGAAGCACAAGGATCAGTTTCTAGGGTCGGTGAGGAGTCGAGACATTGAAACGATAACTCACCAGTGAGTACAACAACTTTAGATACAGGGCAAGGTGACTCGAGGAAACCCAATGCAAAATGATGTCTTTAAAGGAAACAGTAGAGGTCATAGATGCTCATGAATTGCCGAATTGCATAGGAAGTAGCAACCACAGTTGAACCATGGGGAAGGTATCCATAGAGGAAAGCCAAGAAGATCCAACAGGCACTGAGCTTTTGGACTTTAATTGGAGGTGGAGGAGTCCATCACAAGGGGTGAAGATTCCTTTGGGACTCTAAAATAGGAAGAAGGTTCCTCGAGGAGGCATCTGGCCGTCCATGGTGGAGAGGGGTTTGAAACCCTATTTAGGCATTTCTCCCACACCACAAGGTGGAAGGTAAATTAGGGCTCGATCTAATTTGGAGAGCAAGATGAAACCTTCAAAATAAAGATCTCTAAAAATAGAGCTGACAGGAGGGAAAACAAGACCAGTGAAGAAAATGTTGTGTTAATGTCTTGACCGCACAAAGAACTCGGGGTAGTTAACAATTCTTGAACCATTATATCACGAGTAGATTGAACGTCGACCATTGGATGAACACCTAAGGAGGAAGAATAAGTTGATGTAACACATGATAGGAAGAAAATCTAGACTTGGGTGTAAATGATCACATTTAATTACAAATCCATTAAATCTAATTCAAAACTCAATGGTAACCTACCTAATTCATTTGGAGGGTCAACATGTTCCAAATGAACCCAAGTTTGGACCACATGTTCAACATATGGTCTAGATCCTTTCTATGCCCTTATATTTTCATTTTTCACATGTTATACCCTAATTTCCATAATTGTCACTCTACTTGATTTTAATTCATTAAAAATGTTTTATGTGATACACTTTTCCTTTAATTGTTGTCTCTGAGTAAAAAATGAGGTAAGAATTTATTGCTCGCTAGTTATGTCATTTTTCAACATCAAACCTCTTATCTTGATTTTTTATGTCCTTTAAGCATCATGAATGATAGGAGAGAGAGAAAATGAAAAAGGGAAACTAATGGTATATCATCTTTGAATTAATAAAAATTCATAATGCTCACATGAAAGGGGAAAAGTATTATGAGTCACATTTGATCTTCTCACTCCATTAACCTCCATGACATTTCATTTCATAATCTTTTACATTAAGACCCTCAACTAAGTTTATTTAATAAAAACTACATTATGAGTCTTAGATTATTTTTGAAAATTTGGGATGTTACATTGATGGTTGTTCTATCCAGTCATCTGATGATTGATCAGCTGACGGTTTTTCAGTGATGGTTGATCTAGACTAATGGATTCTTTAGCTCTGGAGGTTCTACTTGTAAAGACCGATGGTCTACCTCACTCTGATGGCAGTGTAGTGCCTATAAAAGTTAGCTGTAAGCTGGTTTTAGTCTATATAAACTAGAAATTATGAAACAAAGTTGAAATTACCAAGAACTAGGGTTAACAAATTATGAAAATTATATTTTTGTAGACTACTATAGAGTAGGAAAGTAGAAGTCTAGATAAAGAAAGGAAGTTAAAACAAAGTTTAGAAATACTTGGGTTGCTTCCCAAGAAGCACTAATTTATAGTCTTTACTTTGACTCTCTGACTTGTCGTCTCAACTTTCTTCACGTGGTACATGTTGAGGCTCTTCCAATTGTATTTTTGACCTTCTCATAAAAGCTTCATCCACATAATACCTCTTTACTTTGTGGACATTCACTTTAAATGTACATGTCTTTTCACTAGTGATTTCCATCATTCTAGATGGAAATATCCTTCCTACTATGAAAGGGCCAGACCACACGTACCTGAGTTTACTAGGGAACAACTTGATGTTGAAATTCAATAGAAGGACATTTTCCTCTTCAAAAACATCTTTTCTTTTAAGGGGCATCATGCCACAAGTTGGCCCTCTATTTGTAGATGTGATCATTTTCATATGCTTGTAATCTCATCTCTTCTAGCTCTTGAAACTGTAGAAATCTCTTTTTACCTTCTTCCTTAAGGTCCATGTTCAAAAACTTTATAGCCCAAAAGGCATTGTATTCTAGCTCCATAGACAGATGACATGACTTTTAGTAGATAAGCTTGTAGGGAGTAGTCCCTATTGGAGTCTTATAAGTAGTTTGGTTGACCCATAATCATCATCAAGCTTCATAGACTAGTCTTTCCTAGTATGGCTCACTATCTTCTCTAGGATTTCCTTGATTTGTTTGTTTGATACTTCCACTTATCCCGATGTTTTTGGGTGGCATGGTGTTTGCACCTTGTGCTTGACACCATTTTTTTTCAATAGAGATCAAATTTTCCCTCCCCAAAGTGGGATCCTCCGTCACTTATGACGGTGTGTGGGACCTCGAATCTTGAAAAAATAGTTTTGTTGAAAAGCTTAATAACAAACTTGGAATCACAGTTTTGAGTAGCTACAACTTCTACCCATTTTGAGACATAGTCTACAATTACCAGAATGCATTTTTTTCCTCTTGAAGACGGGAATGGTCTCATGTAGTCGATTCCCCATACATCAAAAATTGCTTCCTCTATCCAATCAGACATCGATATCTCATCACGTTCCTTAACATATGCTTGAGCATCCTTGAATAAGGTAGGCCAGTAGAATCCTAACTGTTAAACTTTTACTTTTGTCATCTCTCCTCCTAGATGTCCTCCATAAGATGAAGAATGACATTCTCACAAGATTTGAGGTACTTCTTCTTCTCATATGCATCTCATGTATAGACCATCAACACACTTAAATAGAAGTGAGTCATCCCAATTTTAGTTCTTTAGATTTAAAAATAGCTTTATCTTCTTATTGTAAGTGACAATGGGGGGTAACTGTTAGCATGCTCAATAGTTACATATATTATCAAACCATGAAAGGATGGGTTCAATAGACTTGTCCATCATTAGGGCCTCATCAGCATAATCGTCGTTAACCAGCAACAAGTTTTCTATAGTAATCACTATCCTTGATAAATGGATGGAAACAACATTTTTTGTCCCCTTCATATCAATAATTTCATGATCAAATTCTTGCAGTAGTAAAGCCCACCTTAGTAGTCTAGGCTTGGTATCTTTTTTTCACATCAGGTACTTGATTGGACCATGATCTATATACAGTTTTACCTTGGACCCTATCAAATAGGATCTAAATTTGTCAAAGGAAAATACTATCTCTAGCATTTCCTTCTCAGTGGTTGTGTAGTTGACCAGGGCATCATCTACAGTTTTGTTGGAATAGCATATACCATGGTGTTTCTTGGCTCTCCTTTGTACCAGAACATCTCTGATGGCATAATCACTGGCATCATACATAATTTCAAATGGCAGGTCCCAATTTGGAGCTTCCAAGATTGGAGTTGTTATCAGATCTCCCTTCAGAGTGTTAAAGGCTTCATGGCACTTTTCAGTGAAATCAAACTCAATGTCCTTTACTAGAAGGTTCGATAGAGTTTTTGCAATTTTCAAAAAATCTTTAATAAATATCTTATAGTATCTGGCGTGTCATAGAAAACTCCTCACTCTAGTCACTAATTTGGGAGGTAGGAGCTTAGATATTGCCTCAATCTTGCTAAGATTGACTTCAATTCCTTTATCAGAGACTTTTTCTCTCAAAATAATAACTTCTCGTACCATTAAGTGACACTTTTCCTAGTTTAGAACTAATTATTTTTCTTCACATTTGTGCATGACTTTGGATAAGTTTTCTAGACAAATGTCAACATCAACTCCATATATAGAAAGTCATCCATAAACACTTCCATTAAGTCTTCCATGAAATCTAAGAGCATAGATATCATGCATCTTTAGAAGGTGGTAGGTGCATTACATAGACCAAATGCCATCTTTGTAAGGCGTAACTATCACAGATACAAGTGAAGGTGGCCTTTTAGTGATCATCAGGGTGAATCTGTTGGTATGTATGCCCTGAGAGCCAATCATATGATATTTGGATTGGCATATTTTCTGATTGATTTGATAAATATCAAAGGCAAGCTTCCAATTTATTCTATCTCAATTGATTATGAGCTAAATGATGGAGCAGAATGAATGTCTAAAGAATGACAATATTCAATGACGTATGTCTTCAGGTTGAGGACCTGAACAATGAGATCATATGGATGCTAAGAGTATGTACATTCTTGTTATGTCCCTAGTCAGATGTCATTGTGGAAGGTTGATAGACAACAATGACACATCAAGACTAGAGTGTCTGTTGGTTGATGACAATGTCTCATTAGTCATGATATATGATATCAAACCATGCACATAGATACATGTTGTAGAACAATATATCGAATAGACCCACCATGAGTGTGACACATAGAACCATGACATGGTAGTTAGAATCATCTCTCATAGTGATGGTGGTGATTGTGATTCTTAGACCTGAAATCACTGCACTCATCGAATGTGTTTGGGTACACATTGACATCATCAAACGCAGTCCTGAAACATGGGTTGTTATAACGGTGATGATTGGGTGGCTTTGACATGAGATAGATTGTGAGCGATAGATATGGGATTTGTCCCTCATAAGGGAGTATGATGTCCAGGCCACTTGACAAGTGAGACTGAGAAATGCATGTGCATGCACATGTGGATCAATATATGATATTGATGTCACACATATCTTAGACAGTCTTCTCTAGATCAAGAAACATGAATGAACATTGAAAGGATGACAACTCCATGCCTTGAGTTCATTTAGGATATCAAAGACAAAGGAATTATACATTCAATGGAACACCAATCACATACTATAGGATTGAAAGTTGTTCTCCAACTTTCCTTTTCAGTTGGGTAGCACTGATGTGTGACTAGGTGCTGCTCTTTGAATGTGATGTCATAAGCTAGTTTTGGTCATGCACTGCCAACGTGAAATGGGACCTATAGGGTCACACACAAAGAGATAACCTAAAAGAGGAATTTATCCATGAATGATGTTTGGATTGATTACTAAAGTGTTTAGGTACTCAATCAAACATTCAATTAGTAGACTTGACTCTGAATCATCAAGTTCAAGTGTTGAGCCAATTGACTAGAGTGTCAGATTGATTGAGAACTCAATTGATTGTGTTCTGCACAATCTGGACCACCAACGGACCAGTTCACTTGGTGAACCGATCGACTCATGGTCAGTGTGAGAACTGGTTCACTCTGGTGAATTGATCGGTTCACTTGGACCAAATGAGTAGTGTTAGGTTTTCCTGATTTGTGAGAAAGCTTTTCATTTCACTTGTTCAATTCGATTGGGACAAGAATTAATATTTGAGTTAGTTAGAAACGAATAAGGAAAGTCAATTACAAGCATGTCTAGGAAGTGAAACAACCAGTTCACTGGGTGAACCGATCGGTTCACTGGGTGAACCGATCGGTTCACACTCCCAACCAACTGGTTCACTAATGAAATGATCGGCTCACACTCCCAAATGATTGTTTTCGTTATGAAATGACTGGTTCGCCTGTCGCGGTGTAAATTGTTCATGGAATATTTTGACCCTTCTACTCCCGCACAGACTGGGAACCCTGACCCTTCCCTCTACTATCAATAGAGGGGTATAGGGGGATTCTCTAGAGACACCACTCAGAACATCAGTTGCTCTATATAGTTGGTGTCCTCTCTAGTTGTGGTAACCGATAGAGCCCAAGCAAGTTCTACCTGTCCAGGGAGGAACATCGAGAGAAAGATAACTATAGAAAAGCAACTAGTGGTGGGAGAGTGTGTCAGTGACTAGTATGGTGACAGAAGGGGACAACTCCTTCTAGTCCATCCTTTAGGATGACTAGAGTCCCGATGGTCTGTGTGGACTATCTACAGAGGCGGGAGACTTCAGCCACTCAGGAAGATGACAGTCAATCACAGTCTAGGTCGAGACCAGGAGTGGCACAAATGTCGTCGAAGATAGGTGGTTTAAGACCACACTTACTGCAAGGTATAGTCACTGATCAAACCTCAGAACCAGGTATAACTTTCCAAAACCATCCTTCCCATTACATAGATATTGATGCGATCTGCTGGTTATGGGTTTATTTTCAAGTTAAATTTTTGTTTCTGGTTCCTACTCAAACCACGTAAAACCCAATAGTGGTATTAGAGCCACGTCAGTACTCTATGATTTGGGATAATTTATATGATTGTATTTTGGTTTTACCATCTTTTATTTATTGCATGTGATGTGAATATTTAAATGACTAATGTGAATATCCGATTAATACCACATGATCTCAAACTAATATATACATATATGATATGGTACATATGCAATCGATATGTGTCACCCTAAAATGGTTTTGACGGTGGATGTGTAGCATGGTTATGGCCTACAAACCCTATGTGCATGTGTGTGGTTGGTTATGGTTGTTTGCATCTCAGCATGTGCATCGAGCCCTCTTCTTTTATTCTGCATGTAACTTGAGATAACTCGACATTCTATTCTACCTTTGCTCCCCTCGAATATAACTTGAGGTTTCAAAAATATTATGTAAAATAGGATTATCTATATTTCTTATTATGACAAAGACTAAATATGAATGCTTGATGGACTGAGATGACTGAATGAGGAGTAGTTGGTGGACCGATGAGAAGCCCATACGACCGGATGAGGCAACCATCTAGAGGAGCCAGACGATCGGCAGGAGGAGATTAACCGACCGGCCAAGAGGCAAGTTGACCAGTTCAAAGGTTGAACCAGTCAACCTAGATTGGCAAGCACAGACCTTCATCAATAACATGTTGCATGTGATGTAGACCTTAGATGATTGTAGTTCCTTGTGGCTCCAAGGAACTACAATTGGATGGCCATAATAATTTCTTTATCGTTATTGCATGTTTTTGTTTGTGGGATATAGAATGTATATGATATGTACTATATATGTGGTGATTGGATATATATGCATATTAAAACCCCTCAACAAACATATTAAGTTGAAGATGCCTTCCAAAAGTAGCACAGATCGACTAACTATGGGCATGCCTTTTCTTGGTGCACCGTCTATCTCGTGGAAGTGTGATGGTGAATATGTGGGTCTACCTTCACATGGTGCATATTCATTGTGTTGGCTTTTGGGTTGGACTTTACAAGGTGATCTTAATAGGATTAAGCACCTTGAGGCATGTAGATGTTCATGACAAAGAGTTGTGCATAACAACTATCAAGAGTTGTATATGATGAAATTGGCAAAAGTTGCCTACCATAAATAATCTAGTTGTGGGTGACAACCTTTGTTGGTCCATAACTTAGAGGAAGTCAGGATCTTGCTCACTAGAAGGTTGTACACTGCAATATTCTAAAATTATGGTGAGGGTTATCAGTTTTATCAAAATAGTGAGAGTGATAATTAATTAAAGACCTAATTAATATTGTCAATTTTCAAATCAAAAGAGTTTTGGACTAAAATTGCAAATTTCCTTTTGAAGAATAAATGGCTACCAACAACAATCACTTTTCATTGCAATCAGTCCTTGATATGGATAAGCTAATTGGGAACAACTTCTATGATTGGTTTAGGATGTTGAGAATTGTTCAGACTGAAGAGTGAAAGCTCTATATCCTAGATACACCTGAGCCAGAAGAACCCGCTCCCAACAAACCAAAGGCTGAAAGGGATGCTTACAAGAAGCATACTGAGGATGTCATTGATGTGAAGTGCTTGATGTTGTGCTCAATGAACTATGAGTTGTAGAGACAACATGAGGACATGGACGTCATTGAGATGGTTCAACATCTCAAGAACATGTAAGAGGCCAAGCATGAAAAGAGAGATATGATGTCTCCAAGGCATTGTTCAAGTGTGTCATGATAGAAGGAGATCTTGTAGGCCCTCACACACTCAAGATGATTGGGTGTGTGGAGAACCTAACTCGACTGGGATTCCCTTTGAGCCAAGACTTGGCTAATGATATTTTATTGCAATCGTTGCAAGAATCCTACAGTCAGTTTGTGATGAACTACAACATGAACAACTTTGACAGGTCACTAATATAGTTGTTAGGCATGTTGAGGACAATTGAGGAACAAATTAATAAATACAAACCCAAATCTGTGATGATGATCAGTAGAAAGAAGGGAAAGTCTAAAGGCAAGGGAAAGAGAAAGCAAAGAAAGATTATGATGCTAGCCAGTAGCCCAAGTCATCTTCAACTCTCAAAGCCAAGGGAGGGGTGAACAAGGGAGGTAATTGTCACCATTGTCATGAGCCAGGACATTGGAAGAGAAATTTCCCTCTCTACATAGATGAACTAAAGAAGAAGGAGGGGATGGAAGTCTCCACCTTCAGTATCATGAAATAAACTTCAAATGCTTCTTTATCTAAGGTATATGATACCAATATATAGATGTAATATATATGACGTGCAGGATCTGGAAAGAAGTGATGGCCTTTATGAAATGATCAAGAAGGAACACTCATCAACATTAATGCAAAAGTGGCTTTCATAGATAGAAGTAACTTTTAGTTTATTTCAGCCCAATGGGCATGTAATAGAGTTCTGAAATGATATTTCATTTTTCCAATAAATAGAAACATTTTATTTTTGCATCTTGTAATGACAAGGAAGTCTATCAATAAAATTCATGTTTTAATCTTTTATGGCAATGTTGTGTTTATCTTGTTGTACTTGGTATGCATGAGATAAAATAATAATACCTAAAAGTTATTGATGACTCAAACAATAAATTAGCATTATCATCTAAACAAATGAATGAGAAATTCATCTCTAGGTTCCATATTGATGGATAAACTAGTATCTCTTAGTTACTGAACCAGTAAGAGATATGAGTGTCTTGTTTATTAGTCATGATGATAAGTCAATCTTTACTAGATGTAGTGAGAGAATGACTATTCTATTAGGTATAATACATATTGATGTATATACATACCTTTTGGAATAAATTCTAATACTTTAGATATGGTATTTAATGAAATACCAATATGAATATCTTGAAATGTTCAATAATATCATAAATGAAGAACAAACCTGGTAAAATTATTAATTCTTCGATATGATCAGTGAACGAGATACTTAAACCAAATGTTTGTGAACCTTGTGAGTGACTATGATAGTGTATCATAGAGAACTCATGATTAAGGCATAATGATGTCTAAATAAAAGAAGGAATCATACTTTAAATAGTAAGAGCATGATCATCAAACAAATAACTAATCTTCTAGAATTCTTCTAAAGAACATGCTTTACACTAAATAAGCGTACAAAAGGAGATTAAGCATCACAAGTGTTGTGGATTCTCAAATTCCTTATGTAACAGATACACCTCATATATATAGTAGAAAACACCCTGATCTTGATGGATAATGATATCCTACAAACTCAAAGGCGATGAATTGGTCATATGATGATGAGCCAATAATCAGATTAGATGATGTTGAAGAACCAGATTTTGAGTTATGGCTTGAATCCATACGATCCAAAATGACTTCCATGTGAACCAAATAAGGTATGACCTTAATGGTAGCATTTATAGGGATAAAACCCATAAAGTTCAATTGGGTCTTAAGAGTTAAGACTGACATGGATGACATTTGAAGAGTTGATTGGTTGAGATAAATTCAAGTGAGTTTAAAGTGTTGATCCTCATAATTTTATTTTACCAATTGTAGTGGCTATAGGCCACAAAGGATCATGCTTCATATTGGAACTTAAAGACTATGAAATTTGGCATATGGATATTAAAACCACATTCCTAGTAGGAATAACATGAGGTTGTGTATGTGACACAACCTGAAGGGTTTTCTAATTCTGTTAATGCAAATGCAGTCTATAAATTACAATAGTTTAATCAATATGATTGATTAAATACAAGCACCTCAGAACTAGTGTCTTTCCTTTGATTATATAATCAAAAGGTTTGACAGATATATCAAAATAAAGAAAGGATATTTGATTACAATGATTTAGTGGGAGCATATTTATATTCCAAATGACGGTGAGGAATAAAACGAAACGTGTGTGGAAATACCTTCTTTAAAGGAATAAAAAGAAATGTCTTATGTGATAGAAATAGAGACATATAGAGATACTTCTCAAAATTCACTTGACCTGATGAAGAGAGAGCATACATTGGCAGTCTATACTGAAGAGTTTAGTATGCAAAGATTCAGTGGGAGAAAAACATGTCCATGTTACATGGAGTTAGTCTCTCAGATACCAAGTGTCCCAAATTCTTATGAAGAATAGGGACACATAGATAGATTCCTTATGCGTTCACAATTGAATCTATCATGTATGTAATCATCCCATTGTCTTGTGTGTATCGGACATGACAAGAAAATATATATGCATTCATCATCTTATATGTATTGGACATGACAATATGATATGCTCATCCAGTTATCTTGTATGTAATGGACATGACGAGTGGATGTATGTCTACTGACGTGGTATTTTTGAAACACACTAACAAAACTCACTCGGGGTTGAAATCCCCAAGCTTTTACCAAAACCAAAGTGCAATAATACCACCCGCAAGTGGACGAGTCTTATCGGAGTATAGTTAAGGATCGAACCTGAAGGACAACCATTTTAAGAATCCTTGTCAGTCGAATCTAGCTCAAGTAAAACTAATATTTAGAACGATTGGTTGATTTGAGGTTACTTAAACTAATTGCAAGAAAGTAAAGTTGAATTAAAGTTGGGATTAGATTGATGATATGGAATCATTGGGATGGTACCGGGTTTCATCACCGCTACACGTGTAAACACATTCAATCACAAACAAACCAGGCAAGATATATCAATCCAAATAGAGCTGCTACAGAACCCCCCGTGAGGGCGTTAGGTTCGCGTAAGCATCACCTTAGGCATCAGATGTCTCGTCACCATTCAGATCACTTACTTACAGTTCTGAAAAAGTCCCATCCTATTTCTAGTTTGGGAGACAGTCGTATTAACCGATAAGTGGGAAGACGATTAATATACGAGAAAACATCGACGATCAACAAGAAGATACAAAATCCAACTAAGGTTGTGAACCCCCTGTAAAGGCGTTAGGCAAACAGAAGCGTCACCAAAGGCTAGATGGCTCGTCCCCTCACGGATCATACACTTACAACCTCGAGGAATCCTTTCAGAAGTTCTCTTCAAGGAGTCAACTTGTTAAATGACATTCTATCCTACATATAGATGTTCTCGCAATATAGGTAGAACAGAGATGAAGGCAAGCAATTAATCAAGCTACAAGCATAACGATTAACCACGAAATGAAGAGATATATTCATTTCCATGGAAAGTTTAACAAAAGAACATGGTTTGCATGGGCATCGGGGCTAGTCCCCGCACCCCAGCGAAAAGGGTACTACTCGCTCATGATGCGAGAAACAAGAAGAATGAGAAAGAGAGAGAAATTCACCATGAACTCGGTGTAGAAGGTAGTCGCAGCTCGGTGAAGAAGATACGGCCTCCTACGTTATATCGGAGAAGATCTGGATGCGAACGGGAGTTGCCAAGACAGATCGGATAGTCTCCCTCGCTCCGTCTTCATTCTCTCCTCAACCTCCTTGGTTGCAGCACGGGCAATTGGTGAAATGGAACTGGCGTAAACTGGACTGGATTTGGATCGGAACTGTGTTCGGGCAGCCAGGCGGCGTCCAGATCCGATGTCCAAATGAGGACCCTTGGGGTCCTATTTATAGGCACATGACTGACCCCAAACAGTCTTGTATAAAAAGAGACCAAACGGTTTCATTTAAAGAACCCCCAAACTGTCTGTAGAAATAGACCAAACGGTCCAGGAAGTATCTTCTCCAAACGGTCTGGAGACCGTTTGAGAGAAAATGGTCTGGAGACCGTTTGAGAGCAAACGGTTTTGGGTAGAAAAGGGGCAAACGGTCTTGGAAGCAGATGCCTTAAACGGTCTGTAAACCGTTTGATATCAAACGGTCGTTGCTTCATTCAACGCTCCCAAACGATCTCAGACCAACAGCAGCAAATGATCTTCAACCCTTTCCAAACGATCTGAAACCGCAAGGGGGCCAAATGATCTTGGATCGACATCGAACTAATCAGTCCTGCTTCGAGTAGTAGAGGGTCTGCTTGGTAAATCGATTCAACGGCTCTCTGAACTATCAAACGGTCTCTGACCTCCTTCTGTAAATGTGATGCCCTCGGGGCGACCCCATTTGGCCCGTGAATCATCTCCAATCAATCTCGCATAGGAGCTATAAGTAGGTGCTTGTCGGAGGTTGAAGATGACGCACCATGATCATGGTTGGGCACCACGGTCGTCGTGGAGCTGCTGTCCCACGGTCGTGTCGCCTAGCACGGGTGTGGTGGGTGAGAAAACGGGCCCTGATGAAATCGTGCCACAGCTGTGGCGTAGTACCACGGTCGTGGAGAGGTAGTAGCCACACGGCCGTGCTGCTGCACACGGGCGTGGTAAAAGAGAATGGGTTGATGCAGGAAAGATGCCACGGTCGTGGCTTTCTGACCACGGTCGTGGCTTGTTGACCACGGTCATGCCTTGCTAACCACGATCGCGGCGAGTGAGGGCTTAGGTCTGCCATGGTCGTGGCCACGTCACACGGTCGTGGTGATAGCCAAAAACCATGGCCGTTTTGGACCACCACGGTCGTGGTCAGGACTCTGCTTCACGATCTTTGAGTTCATGCACTGCTCGATCCCTTGCAGTTGAGTGATTCCTTCAAACGGTCTCTGCTGCTCAAACGGTCTCGAAACTGTATGAACTCAAACGGTCTTGGGACCACATGGACGCAAATGGTCTTGGGACCGCATGGATGGAATTTCTTGGTTAGATTTCTTGACCAGAGCCAGAGATGAATGCGGACCCTGCCTGCTTGTTAAGCTTTGTCAAAACCTGCATCAAATGAACAATATTTAGTTAAAACTTTGATAATTGAATCAATTAAGTTGTTTTGCGCATTATGATTCATATTGAGTGAAAAAGTATGTATAGAGTTGAATTGGTCCCGAAGTGATAATTAAATTTCATGATGAATATGCATTCATCAAAACACCTCGAACTTAAACGTTGCTCGTCCTCGAGTAACACAAAATCTGAAACAGGCGCCAAATGAATACTTTCAATTCATGTGATTGCTTCATCTTCACATCACGAATGTTTTCTTTCTGCTCAATATGACTCAGTATCTCAACCTCCTGAGACCACTAAAAACATCTTACCGTATCTTCGTTCCTGAGTTCATTTTCCAATATCACTTCCTCCTCACTTTTTCCAAAAACAAGCATGTCAAAGAGCTTTATAAGAGTCCAGAGATACCCGCAGAACAACAAGTGTGCATCTGATCTGACACTGGTGTTTTTCAGGATAGTGGGGGCATGCATTGTGCCATTAGGTAGAAAATGGAGTGAAAGGTGGTATGGAAGGAAGAAGTAAATCTCTCCTCTATTTGACTCAAGATTTTTATTTGCTTTGCAATTTCATTTATTGCATTTTTTTGTGTGAATCTCTCCTCTATTCGACTCGAGATTGCATTTCTTTTTGTGTGCACTTTGGCATCTTTTGTTTGCAAATCTCTCCTCTATTCGACTCGAGGTTGCATTTTTGGTGGTACGCCCCTATTTATTTGCGAGGGGTATGGAAGAAGTGGATAAAGAGGGAAGTGGCGTGCCACCCCGATCTTAGGGTTTGACACCATATTCGGCTATTTTGTTTCTTTTTGATGGATGGAGGGGTACAAAGATGATAGAAGAAGTATAGAAGAGAGTTCAGGTCAGAATGCAACTTGATTTACAATTCAGTGCACCGTTTATCATACTCTACTCAAATAATGACTTGATGAGGATCCAGTGCAGATTCCATGTTATTGTTCCACTAGTTAGTTAGGAAGCACGACGTGTTTGATCCCTATCAGTTTGACAAACACTTACCATTTTTGCAAAAAATATCATGATGTTAGGAATCATAAGCTTCACAAGATGATTTCAAGCAAAAGGCTTGTTTCAAAAATTGGCCCTTTTGAGGATTTACTTCGAATAAGGAGGATATAATGATTGAAAATGCATAGCAATTTCGTTAGTGAAACCAGGAAGAGTCAAAAAGTGTCAAAAATTCATCAAGTATCTGTTCAATTTCTTTGAAAATCATTAAAGAATTTTGAAAATTTTGAAAAAAATTTAAGTATGAAAAGGATGGGTGTAGGTTGGAAGTAAGGTATGTACTACCCACCCTCCACCCCGAACTTAGAGATTTGCTCGTCCCGAGCAAACCCTAAATCCAAGATGTAGGGAAAACTCATGCCAGAATGACCACCATGTGTGGTTGCGTTCCAATCGCCGAACATCCTTGTATCTGAAAATCTTAAAGGTAAAGAGAAATTAGATCTTAAAATAGCATCTTGCGATGCTAATTTTATTTAATGAAATATTAACTAAGTGGTAAAAACAAAATTGAAGAAATGAAAGTAATACAGATTTATTGATCGGGTTGCTTCCCGACAAGCGCCTTTGTTTTATGTCGATGGCTCGACTGGATCCTTCAGCTTCACGGTGGGTCTTTTGGATTGGTGATTTCCAACATTGCTTTAGCGCCTATGTCATTTGAGATGAAATATCTCTTTAAGCAGTGACCATTTGTTAAAAATTCACCTGACTTTTCACTCCATAATGAGAAGGCACCATGTGGAGAGATGCTCTTGACGATGTATGGTCCAGACCAGCATGAGCGGAGTTTTCCTGGGAATAACTTCAATCTTGAGTTGAATACCATAACTTGGTCTCCCACTTGTATGTCTTTTCTTTTCAGATGTCCATCCTGCCAAATTTTTGTACGTTCTTTGTAGATTTGTGCATTCTCATAAGTTGTCATCCTGAGTTCATCTAACTCTTGGAGTTGTAGAATCCTGGCTTGGCCTGCTTCTTTCATATCAAAGTTCAATTGTTTAATTGCCCACCATGCCTTGTGTTCCAGTTCGACTGGCAGGTGGCAAGCTTTTCCATATATTAATCGAAAAGGTGTAGTCCCAATGGGAGTTTTATAAGCAGTTCGATAGGCCCATAAGGCATCATTGATTTTCATTGACCAATCCTTTCGATTGCGTCCTACAATTTTTTCCAGAATAGCCTTTAGCTGACGGTTAGAGACCTCTCCTTGTCCACTTGTTTATGGATGGTAAGGTGAGGCTACCTTATGTGTTACACCATATTTTCTCAGTAAAGCTTCAAAGCTTCTTTCAAGGAAGTGGAACCCTCCGTCAGATATCACGGTTCGTGGTACTCCAAAACGGGGGAAAATAATATCTTTGAATAATTTGATGACGGGTTTGGAATCACTAGTGACGGTTTGTATATCTTCAACCCATTTTGAGACGTAGTCCACCTCCACTAGGATGTATGAAAATCCATGAGAAGATGGGAATGGACCCATGTAGTCCACCTCCCAAACATCGAATATCTCTACTTCTTGCCATAGATTCAGTGGCATCTCATCTCTCTTTGTTATATTACCTGTTCTTTGACATTTGTCACATGATAGGACAAAATCGTAAGAGTCTTTGGATATGGTTGGCCAGAAGAATCCACATTGTAAAACCTCTAAAGTAGTCTTCTTAGAGCTCATATGTCCTCCCGCTGGTCCTGAGTGACATTGTTCCAAAATAAGTTGAGCTTCTTCTTCAGCGATACATCATCTATACAGACCGTCAGCACATAGTTTAAAAAGATATGGTTCATCGTAGTGATATTGCTTCACATCATGCATGAACTTCTTCAAGGCATTTCTAGTGCATTGGGGGTGGATTACCCCAGCAACAAGGTAGTTCAAAAAATCCGAGTACCACGGTATAACTTCTGAGACCTTCATTAGTTGATCATCCAGAAGAGAATTGTTAATCGGAATCTTATCTATATCCTGAGTGTGGATGCGAATGAGGTGGTCTGCTACAACATTCTCTATGCCCTTTTTATCTCTTATCTCCAGATCAAATTCTTGCAATAGGAGAATCCATCTAAATAACCTGGGTTTCACATATTTCTTTGCCAGAAGGTAACGAACGGCAGCGTGGTCTGTGTAGACAATGACCTTCGAACCAATTAGGTAGGATCTGAACTTGTCAAAGGCATACAAGACTGCTAGAAGTTCTTTTTCGGTAGTTGCGTAATTCCTTTGGGCTTCATCGAGAGTTTTCGATGCATAATAGATCACATAGTGTTTCTTCTCTATATATTGCCCTAAAACAACGCCCACATCATAATCACTGGCATCGCACATAATTTCAAATGGGTGATCCCAATCAGGAGCTCTAATGATGGGGGTGGTTGTAAGGGCCTTCTTCAGTGTGTTGAAGCTTTTGACACATTCTTCATTGAAATTGAAATCAATATCCTTTAGTAATAGGTTCGTCATTGGCTTTGTTATCTTGGAAAAATCCTTTATGAATCTTCTGTAAAATCCTGCATGGCCTAGGAAGGCACAAACTTCTTTTACATTTGTGGGTGTAGCTAGTTTAGAAATTACTTCAATCTTGGCTTTATCTACTTCGATTCCTCTATTGCTGACTCTATGACCCAGGACAATTCCTTCTTTTACCATAAAATGGCATTTTTCCCAATTTAGCACGAGATGTGCTTCTTCACAACGTTTGAGGACCAGGGAGAGGTGCTTAATACATGAATCTCCATATACAGAAAAATCATCCATGAAAACCTCCATAATTGTTTCAGTAAGACCAGCGAATATGGCAGCCATGCAACGTTGGAAAGTTGTGGGTGCATTACAGAGACCAAACGACATTCTTTTAAATGCATATGTTCCAAATGGACAGGTAAAGGTCGTTTTCTCTTGGTCATCTGGATGTATGGGTATTTGATAGAATCCAGAGTAACCGTCAAGATAACAAAAATATTCTTGGTGAGCCAACCTTTCTAAGACTTGATCAAGGAAGGGCATAGGAAAATGATCTTTTCGAGTTGCCTTGTTCAATTTTCTATCATCTATGCACATCCTCCACCCTGTCACTATTCGAGTGGGGATGAGTTCATTGTTTTCATTCCATATAACAGTCGTTCCACCTTTCTTCGGGACAACATGCACTGGGCTTACCCATGGCGAATCGGATATCAGATAGATTATTCCTGCTGTGAGCAATTTAATGACCTCGCTACGGACCACTTCCTTCATATTTGGGTTCAATTACCATTGATGCTCAATGATAGGTTTGCGATCTTCCATCATAGGGATCTTGTGCATACACAGCGCTTGCCTGACCCTAGCGAGGTCACTCATTTTATAACTGATGTCTTTCTTTCTTTCCCTAAATTCCTTCATAAGTTTATCTTATTGTTCAACTGTTAGATCGGAATTTATAATAACTGGACAAACCTTGAGATCGTCTAAAAACATGTACTTCCGTCCTTCGGGAAGAGGCTTCATTTCAGGAGCTTCTGGTTTTTCACTGATTTCTTCTATAGTTTCCATAGCTTTAGTTCTTCACTAGTGGCTTCAACATCTTCCTTAGCAGATTCCAGGGATTCGATGAAATCTTTTACTTGTTCATCAATTGATTCATCAACCGATGGGTTCGTTAGGGCAACTTCTAAAGGATCATCTGATTCATGTTGATCTTGAGTCAGAAGTGGCATTTGCTCAATGCAGTCAATCAGGTATACTTCTTCTTGCATACTTGGTCTTCTCATACTTTCAAAAACCTTAAATTCGAAAGTTTCTTTGCCTAATCTGAGCAGTAAGGTACCGACTTCAACATCTATTAGGGCTCTTGTAGTGGTGAGGAACGGACGACCAAAAATGAGTGGATATCTGGCGTCTTCTTTTATGTCCATAATGACAAAGTCGCATGAACATATGTGTCCTTGC
Source organism: Alisma plantago-aquatica (assembly GCA_963693085.1). Taxonomy (NCBI): domain Eukaryota; kingdom Viridiplantae; phylum Streptophyta; class Magnoliopsida; order Alismatales; family Alismataceae; genus Alisma; species Alisma plantago-aquatica. The sequence goes on along the minus strand of OY856414.1, from coordinate 224,732,038 downwards.
CCACCTTGACCGGGACATCCTCGAGGATTCCTAACGGATGTTTTATCGAATTGTCTGCAAGTTGTATAGTCATACTAGTAGGAAGCAATTCTGTAAACCCTAGTCTTTTGCACAGACTTAGTGGCATAATAGAGATGCTTGCGCCGAGATCTGCCAAACCTTTCTTGCATGATGAGTCACCAATGTGACATGAAATTCCAAAGGATCCTGGGTCTTTTTGTTTCTTTGGCATCTTTCTCAATATGATATCCGATGTAGTTGTTGCCAGTTTTACTGTCTCATATTCCTCAGTTATATACTTCCTAGTTAGGAGTGACTTTAGGTACTTAGTCCAGGCTGGTATCTCAGCTAGAGCATCTAAGAAGGGTATATCAACATGAAGTTTCTTCATAGCCTCTTTAAACTTATTGAATCTAGTATCAAGCTTGGTTTGCCTTAGACGGGCTGGGAAGGGTATACGAGGCTTATATGCAGGAATATCAGGTTCTAGTGTTTCGGTTTCTTCATCAGTAGATTTCTCAAGACTTCCCTTTTCTGTCTTATCTTATTTTGATTGAGACTCTAGTGTTGTTGAGTTTTGGACAATCATAGGTTCATCTTCGTCTGTAATAACCACAGGTGTCTCTACTGGGGGATCTAAATAGTCTTTTCCTGACCTCGTTATGACTGCCTTCAACTGTTCAGGATGCTTAGGATTGTTCTCAGGTTGACCAACAAAAACTCCAACAGGTGGCTTTATGCTAGCTGCAAGTTGAGCTAGTTGAGATTCAATAGCCTTCTGTTCAGCTTGTTGGTTGGCTATCATAGTTTGATGAGTTTGCTACATCTTTTCAATGGCTGATAGCTTGTCATCAGAAGAGACGGATCCTGCTTGTTTTCCTTGTTGTTGATTAAGATTCTGATACTGAGAGTTGTTTTGATAATTATTGTAGTTCCTATTCTGAAAGTTCCCCTTGAAATTCCCTTGACTCCCAAAATTTTGTTGTTGGTTATACTGGAATCCTGGTGGGCCTCTGGGTTGATTGTTTGAACCAAATTGATGCGATTTTACTGCTCCAGAGGGGTTTCCATATTGAAAACCTGGGTGATTCCTATTCTGATTCGGATTGTAATAACTTTGCCCAGGAATAGTGTTGATTGCATTAAGAGTTTCCATCTGACCATTATCTCCTTGTCCACATACATTGCTCAGTACAACGTCATAGAGAACACTGCATGATAAAGTGGGATGATCGATGCTCTTACATGCTTCACTTAGCAGGGAAGTGGACTTGACTTGTTCCGGTTGCCGAGTGGGTGAACGTCCTCTTTCAATAGCAGCTAGAGATGATTCAATATGGTCTTGCTTGGCAACTAAGACTTTCAAGGTTTTAGCGATAGACTTGTACTCAGGAGTAGCTTCAACCGTAGCTACCTTCAATACTCCTTTACCTACAGATCTTCCCCAATTGGCTTGATTTTCTGCTCCCAGGGTGACATCTCGCCATGCGCTTTCATAACTTTGACGCATGAAGTTTCCTCCAGACGAGGAATCTAGAAACCTCTTAATATCATCATCCACACCCCTATAGAAAATCTCAATGAGTTGGTTTTTGGGAATTCCATGGTGTGGACATTTGCGTAGAAGCTCTTTGTACCTATCTCATGCTTCAGTGAGAGTTTCTCCAGGGACTTGAGTGAAATTTGTTATCCGGCCCCTAATTTCATATGTGAGAGATGGAGGATAGAATTTTTCCAGAAACACATTTTGGAGTTGTTCCCAGGTGGTGATGGGTATTTCACTTTTCAATGAATTGTACCAACTGATGGCTCTATCAGCAAGGTAATACTTGAAGAGACGGAGTTGAATGGCATCATCAGTGACTCCATTTTTCTTTTTCATAGCACATAGATCGATAAATCTCAGAAGATGTCCTTGGTTGTCCTCTGCTTGTTTGCCATAGAAAGGGTTGTTTTGAAGTAACGTGATCCAATGTGCCCTAATCTAAAAATTGCCAGCATTGATGGGAGGAGGTTGTACTGGATGATGAACATTCATAGCTTTCGGGATTGAGAACTCTCTAAGATCCTTTTGTAGTTCAGCTGCTTGCGCTGCTGCTTGCACTGCTAGGATTTCCTGTTGAACCGCAGCCCTAGCTTCTTGCATGAGCCTCTCTTTTTTTGCATTGATGGCTTGAGCCACCCTTCGGGCTACCTCTTCTTCTTGAGCCATCCTTGCTTGATTCTCTCTGATCTGACAATGAAAAGTTCTGTCTATTTCGGGATCAAAGCTCGCTGTGAGTGTGGGACTGTCTGAACGGTGCATACACTATGCCTTGGGTTGTACCTGAAAATAGGAAGAATTTGAAAATGAGATCCACAAAGTAGAGTCAAATTCAAGAAGATGATCGATTGTTTCAAAAGAAAAAGCAAAATCTTAGATTAGTCTTAAAATAACTAGATTTGACTATTATGTCCCCGGCAACGGCGCCAATTTTTTGATGGAGCTTCCACTTTTGTGGAATTGAGTGCACCACTAAAAATCCTAAAGATGATAAGTCTTTAGGTTTAGCCTTGCTTATACTAGACAGAGAACTCCACCCACGTATGCTAAGATATGTGGAAGTCTTATCGTAGTATAGTTAAGGGTCGAATCCACGGGACAACGGTCTTGTTGGTAGAAACAAGATAGAAAATGTTGGAACTTCACTTAATCACTTATTAGTCGGTATTTAGATCGAAAGGTTGGTTTGATTATTTTAAACTAAGAACATGTAAAGTAAAGTAATCAAGTAAATTTAAGGAAGTTAAACAATGATAAGAGTCACTAGGGTGTGATCAGTTTTCACCGCCGCTACACATGGATCAAGGCATGCAACATAAAACATAACCTGCAACAAGAGTTTAGTCAGTTAGTATCTTTGTACGTTTATTTTCCTTTCGGAGAACTAACTACAAGAAGTGTGGGAATGATGCAACGCCAGCCATCCCCGAACGAATGGTCAACTGCTTTGCATCATTCCCTTCTCAAAGTGCGTTCCTCGACTTGCCAAAGTTGTACTTTTATACATCAACTGATTCCATTTCATAGTATGAAAGTACAACATTTGGGAGTGAGTTTACTGCACTTCTCGAAAGCACTCCTAGATACCGAAACAAGCACATGGTGGATACATGCACCAAGAACCAACATACAAACGAGTTTTGAATCTAATAGTACAAACGTAGACAATTCATACTAAAAGATAAAAGATAACACAAGTTGGTGATCAAGCAACGAGCATTCATTAAATGTTTGGTGTTGAACTGAAAAGATATAATCTCTATATTTCAAACTATGGATTACATTTACATAAGATGAAAACATGGGTAGCGGGGCTACTCCCCACACCCTGGTGAGAGAGACTACTCGCTCATAACTAGGACAAAGAAGGAGGCAAGAAGAGAGAGAGAGAGAGAGAGCATCATCCCCACAAAGGAGAGAGGAAAGTCAACCCCTTGGAGAGAGAGAGAGATGATCCACCAGCTTCACAGGTTGTGTGATGACGAGATCCCCTCTTCCCACCTTCTTTGGCAGAGAGAGAGAAAGCAGCTTCGAGATGGAGTGTGGATCTCAGACCGGTAGCCCCTGGGTGGAGGATGAAAGTCGGATTTGCTCTGGAGTGATCGAGGCAGCCTCTGGACCTCTGAAAACTTGATATATTTTGGAGGACCCTTGGGGTCTTATTTATAGGCCTTAAGTGAAGTCCAAACAGTTTGGAGACCATTTGGACCTCAAGATCGTTTAGACCTTAAGACCATTTGGACCTCAAGACTGTTTGGATCTCAAGACCGTTTGGATCTCAAGACTGTTTGGCTTCATGCGGTCTCGGGACCGTGTGACTCCATGCGGTCTCGGGACCGATTGGCTTCATGCGGTCTTGGGACCGTGTGACTCCATGCGGTCTCGGGACCGATTGGCTTCATGCCGACTTGGGACCGTGTGACTCCATGCGGTCTCAGGACCGATTGGCTTCATGCGGTCTCGGGACCGTGTGACTCCATGCGGTCTCGCGACTGATTGGCTTCATGCGGTCTTGGGACCGTGTGACTCCATGCGGTCTCGGGACCGATTGGCTTCATACGGTCTTGGGACCATGTGACTCCATGTGGTCTCGGGACCGATTGGCTTCATGCGGTCTTGGGACCGTGTGACTTCATGCGATCTTGGGACCGGGTGACTCCATGCGGTCTCAGGACCGATTGGCTTCATGTGGTCTTGGGACCATGTGACTTCATGCGGTCTTGGGACCGTGTGACTCCATGCGGTCTCGAGACCGATTGGCTTCATGCGGTCTTGGGACCGTGTGACTCCATGCGGTCTCGGGACCGATTGGCTTCATGCGGTCTTGGGACCGGTTGAGTCTTTTATGGTTTTTTTGTGTCTTTTTCTGCAAATATAAAGGGGATAAGTTAGTATAATAGTATATTTACAATAAGAGGGAATATTTAGGTATTATGTATAATTTTAATTGAGGAAGAGTGTAGAAAACTAAAGAAAAGAATGAGATAATCATCCCAAGATTGGAGGTTATCACCCCCCCTAAATTAGAGTCTAGCTTGTCCTCAAGTTAGATAGAGCTGAGACATATAATGGCGAGGCAATTTTATTTAGTTGGGATTTCGATACTCTTGCTTCAATTCTCAACCTGAGTTCTCCTAAAGTCATATCAGGTCTTATTGTTTTGCCTTGACTCTTTGAGGTTTTGAGAGTTGCTTGGGTCACAAGTTCCTTCCGTATCTCGTAGCTTGCATCGAGACCACTTTTATTCTATGCATGTTGTTGACTCTAATCACCTTTATACCGCTCTGAAGAACCTACTGGAAGCTAGAGTGGGTATGAGGGTTGGCTAAAGGCTTGAAGTGTAACTCCCCCTTCAAGTGGGGGAGGGGTTGTTTATGCTTTTAGAAACTCACTACCGGGCACGACACATCTGCCTTTGTGAGGGCAGCTGAATGTACTAGCCGGGTGAGTCCTTTATAAGCCTTTCATATATTTAGATACCTTAGGGTTTAACTACCGGACACGACACATCTTCCTTCGTGAGGGCAGCTGAATGTGCCGGCCGGGTGAGACCTTCATTTGTTCTTTATATAGATCCTTATTTATGGCACAACTCTCATAATTTTATTCAACTCTCTGGCTTTTATTCGAAGACTCACAGGCTTGGGTTTTGGGGTTTTTTGGGAGATTGTTTTGGGCGGCCAAGACTCTTTTATTTGAAGAGAGGAAAACTGTTCTTAAAGTTTTTCAACATGCACTTATTTGGTATCTTTTTGTGGTCCTCTTTCAAGATTTCTGGATTTGGAAGTCGCCTGATGCCCCTCTCAACCTTGAGAGCTTGGCTTATTTCTGCCTTGATATTGACCTGTGGAGAGTCAAATATAGAAGTGAAACAAAAGCATGAAAATCAATGGTGGAGAGACCTTATTAAGTCGCCATTATATGTCTAAGTGCTATTTACTTTTGAGGACTAACATGATTCTACAGTTAGCTGAGGGTGATTTTATTCCAAAAGAATTAAATAAAAAGAATGCTAAAAGTGTAAAGGAAAATAAGAAAAAAGGAAGGAGAAGATGGAAAAAGAGGGGTTAGAAATGATACCTCGCCCTTGTCTAATGTACCCTCCCCCTAACTTATCACTCACTCTGTCCTCAGAGTGTCAAAGTGATAGGTTGAGAAGTACGATGACAAGGGTTGCAGGCTAAGTTAATCCTGAGTTTGCCCCTGGTGTTCAAAGTAGATTAGTTGCAAACTATCCACGTAGAGCGTGATAATCCACGTCAGTCCTATCCTCTAATGATCTTTGAAGGACCATGATGGTGTACATCCAGTAGAGGACATGGAAGCCACAATCATTTCATTCCCGAATATGTTGGGGGCATTTGTGGCTGAAGGAAGGGCGATGAAAATGTTCTTTGTCGTAAGCCCTTGTAACGACGTAATTCTTTTGTCGGGGATTGTACTGACTGTCAGAACTGTAATAGATTGTAGTTGTTCCTTCGGGAAGGTTTTTTGCTAGAAGCATTCAGTGTTGATTATAAAGGAAGGGTAGCATGATGAACTTTGGTGTTGTGTGTTGTAGAAAGGAGATTAGCACTTCCGTTGTGCTGAAGTTCTTTAGCTTTAAAAGATCATCCTTCATGTACGGGGATGCCATATATGTTGTGGGGTTATTTTGGCCGAGGAGAAATTGATAGGCGGCCATTAGGCTTACATAGAGAGATCCTTTAAACTGTATAGTATCTCGAAGCGTGTCTGCCATTATTAGAATGTCACCAGACATGAATACGAGTTCATCCTTCTCAGCGGAAAGCCTCGACATGATGAGGCGTAGTTCATTGTCGGAGAGACCCTTGCAAGCACTGAGGTCAAAGTCTCGGAAAGTTGGTTGTATGGCAGACAAAAGATCTATGTCACTTTTACTTTGCTCGGGATCTGTGGCTGGCTCCTTGGATTTCTACAACTATTTCAAAGTCTGTCGGAAAGGTCGCATCTGCGGACATTGTATTGATGAAAAAAGGTAACAAGGGACGTCATCTGGTGCCATTGTCGGGTCCTTAAAGAACCTTCTATCACAAATGAGCTCCATGGCGTAACACCCTCGCAAGGAGTGAAAATCTTCAGCGACTAGATCTGTAAAAGGGATTTCTTGGTTCAGCGCTTGGATGTGACGGATGGTGCAAAAAGCACAGTCCCCAGATCCCTCGGTAGCTTGAACTTGCAGATTAATTATTTCAAACCAAGGTTGGCTCCAGTCTTGACGGAGGGATGGGTGTGCAGCCCAAATTAACTTAAGCAGCCGGAAGGGTATACATCTTGCCTCGCCTGCTGCTTCACCAACAAAAGTTATTGTGCCGGCAGGTAGCTTAGTGCTACAAAAATTATATATCTTGGCGTCCCGAGCCTCGGTGTCTATAATCATAAATAACTAGTGGTCTGAAACTTGAAAGGGCACGGTAAGATAACGTACCCGTCATGCTAAACCAGCACGCAGCCACTCTATTGACTTTGCCCATATATCTTTGTATAAAAGGCCGATAGACAGAGCAGGTGAGGTGTTAAAAATTGGCTACTGCCTCTTAGGGCTTCTGTACACTTCTATATAGTTGGCGAGTAGGACACAGAAGATTTCCATTGGCATCGTGGACCGTGGTCGCAGGATGTTGCGGAAGTCTTCTCGTGTCAACTTGCGCTTAGTTTTCGTGTTATGGTAGATGATGTCTTTCCCCACTTTGGCATCATCGACAATAGTGTTCAGTATAAAAATGTCCTGAGCATCTAGTGTGGATATGGCCGCCATATCTAAATCGTGCATCTTATGCGGTAGAGGTGGTGGCGGGGGGAGCTCCTGCAGGGGGGGTGAGGAGGTTTGTTCCAGGACTGCTGCATAGTCTTGCAGATCATCATCCGAATCAGAAGCAGAATCGAGTTCGTCATCTGTATCTAAACGCACACGTTCTGACTCGTCCTGGTCTTGGGGGAAAGGCACTGATTTGTCACGTGCGGAAAAAGTTTGAGCGGTTGTTGCTGGTGGGCTTGCGCTGGTTCCTGATATACATTGGTGGAACTCAGTGAAAGTCGCGTCTTTAGAAGACTCCCCAATGGATCCCAAAGTAGAATAATCAAGGAATTGGTCCCCATATGACTTGTTTACATTTTCATTGTGGGGGGACATGGGGTGGTATCCACCTTCTTGGTGACCTTTGTCGGAACCTTTCGAAGAAGGTTCTGGTGCTTGGCCTGGGTCCTCTCAATCATCCGATTTGTCGCCTGAGGAAGTGGTGTCGTTGTTAGAATTGGCATTGGAGTCGGAGTCTTCTTCGTCGTCATTGTCACTTTCTTTGGTAGCTGATTCTTTGGCTGAGAGCTTCTTGGTTGCTTTCTTTTTGCACCTCTGATGGGTGGCTTGTAACTCATTGAACGCCACTTGCACATGCTCGTGTGTTCCGAGCAATGAGTTGTGTGTTTCTTTGAGATCGTTATATCAGCCTTCGGCTGAGAGGAGTCGAGCTGTAAGATATGTTACTTGAGCACATAGTTGCTGGATTTCAGTATTTGTTGACTCCTCTTGGCGATTGTTTAGGTGTGTGAGGGTGCTGCTTATGTTGTCCAAGCGCGTGCTAAGAGCTGTTTGTTGCTGCTTGAGCTCGCAGAGAGTCTCGGGCAGAGGTTGAGTCTGCGTAGAGATCCCATCGACTTGCTTATCCATCTCTTCTTGATGGCGCTTCGCTCCAAGGACCGGCTCGGGCAAGTTGTTGTGGTGGCTGTTGATGTGATCAACTTTCTTAGCCACATCATCTTGTCGTTGCTGAAAACCTTGGAGGATGTTGGGTAAGGCACGGTTCTGTTCGTCGATCATGGCCACCTATTTGGATAATCCCTGCACACAATAAAAAATAGAATGCAAAATGTTAGAAGGATCGGTGAGGAGGTTTCGTATGATGTCGAATTGACGTCTAAATTCCTCACCGATATTGGGAAAAGGGACCCCAGAAGTGGGAGGGTGGGGTGGCTGGGGTTTGTGTGGGACGCTGGTAGTGTCTTGTGGAAGAGACAATGATGGTACCGCAAACTGCGTGGTGACTATGGATGGGGTCACCAGCGGTGGCGGGGTGGTGGTGGATGGGAAAGGTGGTGGTATCTCTGGTGAAAGCGGTGGGAGTGATAGTGATGGGGTAGAGACTATGGAGGTGGAGGGGAAAGTGGTAAAGATGGGCGTAGGAGTGGAGAAGGGAGAGCCCGAAGGGAAAAGGGGTGAAGAAGAGGATGCGGGTGGTAGTGTGGTTGTGGGGAAAAAGGAAGGGTGGAGGATGTTGGAATGGTGGAGGGTGGTGAGGTGGTGGCGGTTAGCTCAACATTTAGACTCATAATGAAAGAGTCTAAAGATGAAGTGGTGATGTGATCTTCGGGGAGGGGGTTGTCTTCTGGATGTGGTTTGGAAGTTGGTGTCCTTGTTGAGGTTGTTGCGAAGGCATCGCTAACTGAGGTTAAAACCGATCACTGTGTAGCGGCAGTATCTCATCATCACGCAACCTGTGAAGTTGGTGGATCGTCTCTCTCTCTCTCCAAGGGGTTGACTTTCCTCTCTCCTTTGTGGGGATGATGCTCTCTCTCTCTCTCCTTTCCTCCTTCTTTGTCCTAGTTATGAGCGAGTAGTCTCTCTCACTGGGGTGCGGGGAGTAGCCCCGCTACCCATGTTTTCATCTCATGTAAATGTAATCCATAGTTTGCAATATAGAGATTATATCTTTTCAGTTCAACACCAAACGTTTAATGAATGCTCGTTGCTTGATCACCAACTTGTGTTATCTTTTATCTTTTAGTATGAATTGTCTACGTTTGGATTGATATATCTTGTCTGGTTTGTTTGTGATTGAATGTGTTTGCGCATGTAGCGGTGGTGAAACCCGGTACCATCCTAGCGATTCCATATCATCGATCTAATCCCAACTTTAATCCAGCTTTAGTTTCTTGCAATTAGTTTGGGTAACCTTAAATCAACCAATCGTTCTAAATATTAGTTTTACTTGAGCTAGATTCGACTGACAAGGATTCTTAAAAAGGTTGTCCTTTGGGTTCGATCCTTAACTATACTGCGAGAAGACTCGTCCGCTTGCGGGTGGTATTATTGCACTTTGGTGTTGGCAAAAGCTTGGGGATTTCAACCCCGAGTGAGTTTGTTAGTGTGTTTCAAAAATACCACGTCAAATTCTGGCGCCGTTGTCAGGGACCTTTAGAAACATCAGTTTGGTACAAGCATGGGCAGCGGAATCAGATAAAACGGTCGTGCGGTCAAATCTAGCTCAAGTAAAACTAATATTTAGAACGATTGGTTGATTTGAGGTTACTTAAACTAATTGCAAGAAAGTAAAGCTGAATTAAAGTTGGGATTAGATCGATGATATGGAATCGCTGGGATGGTACCGGGTTTCACCACCGCTACACGTGCAAACACATTCAATCACAAACAAACCAGGCAAGATATATCAATCCAAATAGAGCTGTTGTAGAACCCCCCGTGAGGGCGTTAGGTTCGCGTAAGCATCACCTTAGGCATCAGATGTCTCGTCACCATCTAGATCACTTACTTACGGCTCGGAAGAAGTCCCATCCTTTTTCTAGTTTGGGAGACAGTCGTATTAACCGATAAGCAGGCAGGCGATTAATATACGAGCAAACATCGACGATCAACAAGAAGATACAAAATCCAACTAAGGTTGTGAACCCCCTGTAAAGGCGTTAGGCACACAAAAGTGTCACCGAAGGCTATATGGCTTTTCCTCTCACAGATCATACACTTACGACCTCAAGGAATCCTTTCAGAAGTTCTCGTCAAGGAGTCAACTTGTTAAACGACATTCTATCCTACATATAGATGTTCTCGCAATATAGGTAGAATAGAGATGAAGGCAAGCAATTAATAAAGCTACAAGCATAATGGTTAACCACGAAATGAAGAGATATATTCATTTCCATGTAAAGTTTAACAAAAGAACATGGTTTGCATGGGCAGCGGGGCTAGTCCCCGTACCCCAATGAAAAGGGTACTACTCACTCATGATGCGAGAAACAAGAAGAATGAGAAAGAGAGAGAAATCTGCCATGAACACAGTGCTGAAGGTAGTCGCAGCTCGGTGAAGAAGATACGGCCTCCTACGTCGTGTCGGAGCAGATCTGGACACAAACCGGAGTTGCCAAGACAGACCGGACAGTCTCCCTCGCTCCGTCTTCCTTCTCTCCTCAGCCTCCTTGGTTGCAACACGGGCAGTAGGTGAAATGGAACTGGCGTAAATTGGACTGGATTTGGATCGGAACTGTGTTCGGGCAACCTGGCGGCGTCCGGATCCGATGTCCAAATGAGGACCCTTGGGGTCCTATTCATAGGCACAGGACTGACCCCAAATGTTCTTGGATAAAAAGAGACCAAACGGTTTCATTTAAAGCACCCCCAAACAGTCTGTAGAAATAGACCAAACGGTCCTGGAAGTATCTTCTCCAAACGGTATGGAGACCATTTGCTACCAAATGGTCTGGAGACCGTTTGAGAGCAAACATTCTGGAGACTGTTTGAGAGCAAACGGTTTTGGGTAGAAAAGGGGCAAACGGTCTTGGAAGCAGATGCCTTAAACGGTCCGTAAACCATTTGATATCAAACGGTTTGGAAACCATTTGCAAGCAAACGGTCGTTGCTTTGGTCAATGCTCCCAAACGATCTCAGACCAGCAGCAACAAACGATCTTCAACCCTTGCCAAATGATCTGAAACCACAAGGGGGCAAACGATCTTGGATCGACATCGAACTAATAAGTCCTTCTTCGAGCAGTAGATGGTCTGCTTGGTAAATCGATTCAACGGCTCTCTGAACTATCAAACGGTCTTTGACCTCCTTCTGTAGGTGTGGCGGCCTCGGGGCAACCCCATTTGGCCCGCAAATCATCTCCAATCAATCTCGTATAGGAGTTGTAAGTAGGCTTTGGTTGGAGGTTGAAGACGACGCGCCACGGTCATGGTTGGGCACCACGGTCGTGGTGGAGCTGCTATCCCACATCCGTGTCACCTAGCACGGGTGTGGTGGGCGAGAAAATGGGCCCTGATGAAATCGTGCCACGGCTGTGGCGTGGTACCACGGCCGTGGTGAGGTAGTAGCCACACGGCCGTGCTGCCGCACACGAGCGTGGTAAAAGAGAGCGGGTTGATGCAGGAAAGATGCCACAGTCGTGGCTCGTTGACCACGGTCGTGGCTCGTTGACCACGGTCGTGGCTTATTGACCATGGTCGTGGCTTGCTGACCATGGTCGTGGCTTATTGACCACGGTCGTGGCTTGCTGACCACGGTCGTGGCGAGTGAGGGCTCAGGTCTGCCATGGTCGTGGCCACTTCACACGGTCGTGGTGATAGCGGAAAACCATGGCCGTTTTGGACCACCACGGCCGTGGTCAGGACTCTGCTTCGCGATCTTTGAGTTCATGCACTGCTCGATCCCTTGTGGTTGAGTGATTCCTTCAAACGGTCTCTGCTGCTTAAATGGTCTTGGGACCGCATGGACCCAAACGGTCTTGGGACCGCATGGATGGAATTTCTTGGTTAGATTTCTTGACCAGAGCCAGAGATGAAGGCGGACCTTGCCTGCTTGTTAAGCTTTGTCAAAACCTGCATCAAATGAACAATATTTAGCTAAACTTTGATAATCAAATCAATTAAGTTGTTTTGTGCATTATGATTCATATTGAGTGAAAAAGTATGTATAGAGTTGAATTGGTCCCGAAGTGATAATTGAATTTCATGATGAATATGCATTCATCATCTACTTCTAGTGAGAGTCACTGCAATACCATAAAGAACTAATTTAAGTATTTATGAAGTATTAAAGGATTAGTTCTATGGTAATAAAAGGAAGAGTTGAGTGTAAATGAGTTACGTTGATGCAAGCTTCCAAAATGATAGAAAAATGATCACCAAATGCAAAATATAAAAGTTATATTCAATTGTATAGTAAACCAGAGTTGTTAAATGGAAATGTTAAGAGTAAAATTAAAAGGCTATTTAATTCTAAAAGGAATGTCGAGTATCCTTGTGTTATGAACAGAAGAGCATATTATATGGATCTAGAAGTTCATACATATGAACTTATAAATATTCCAACCATAGATGACAAAGTCGAAGTACTAAGTCAAACTATGGAGCTAATTGTTAGGCAAGGAATATCAGATAGCATATTACGACAACTCCATCTGATATGAAATTTCATACGGTGACGACATGAGAAACATCCAATATACTAACTAAAGCAATATGTTGCTAACTCACTGGATTAGCACTAGTGCATCAAAAACATGACATACATGTGTAGAGATCACTATGAATATGAATCGAAGGTGATTGGCTCTAAGTGCAAGTGGGAGTCTATTGGTATGTATTCCCTGAGAGCCAATTATATGATGATTGGATTGGCATATGTTCTGATTGATTTGATAAATATCAAAGGCAAGCTTCCAATTGTTTCTATCTCAATCAATTATGAGATAAATGATGGCGCATAATGAATGTCTAAAGAATGACAATACTCAATGATGTATGTCTTCAGGTTGAGGACCTAAATAATGAGATCATATGGATGCTTAGAGTATGTACATTCTTGTTATGTCCCTAGTCAGATGTCATTGTGGAAGTTTGATAGACAACAATGACACATCAAGACTAAAGTATGTGTTGGTTGATAATAGTGTCTCATTAGACATGATATATGATATAAAATTAAGAACATAGATACATGTTGGAGAACAGTGTATCAGACAGAACTACCATGAGAGTGACACATGGAACCATGATAGCAGTCAGAATTGTCTCTCATAGTGATGGTAGTGGTTGTGATTCTTAGACCTGAAATCACTACACTCATCGAATGTGATTGGGTACACTTTGACATCATCAAACATAGTCCTGAGACAAGGGTTGTTATAACAGTGATGATTGGGTGGCTTTGATGCATGAGATAGACTGTGAGTGATAGATATGGGATTTGTCCCTCGTAAGGGAGTATGATGTCCAAGCCACTTGATAAGAGAGATTGAGAAAGGTGTGTGCATGCACATGTGAATCAATATATGATATTGATGTCACACATATCTCCGACAGTCTCCTTTAGTTCAAGAAACATGAATGAATGTTGAAAGGATGACAACTCCATGCCTTGAGTTCATTCAAGATATTAGAGACAAAGGAATTATATAGTCACTAGAACACGAATCACCAACTATAGGATTGAAAGTTTTTCTCCAACTTTCCTTTTCACTTGGGTAGCAATGATGTATGACTGGGTACCACTCTTTGCTTGTGATGTCATAAGCTAGTTATGGACATTCACTGCCAATGTGAAATGTGTTACAACCCCAATTTTGGATTTATTTGGGTGAGAAATGTAATTTCTCACATAAAAGATATTTGAACAATTAAAGATATAATTTGTTTTGAATAAATGGATTTCATTTACAATAGTCTTGATGATTGTGTTGTGGGCTTTATTGGTTATTAGGCCCAATAACAAGGAAATTCAATTAGTAATTGAATATTTTAGAAAAGAAGAATGTGGAAACCTTTAGAAGGAGAAAGAACTTAATCCAGGGTTGGATTTCTTGCCTTTTGGGTACCTTGGGTCCAAGGACTTCAAAGTTGAAAAGGAAAGGCAATAAGAAAAGAAAAGATTAATTAAGTATTTCTTTATTAAGAAATAAATTGAAAACAATGATAAAATGTGGAAAATAAGTGGAAAGAGGTGCAATTGAGTTAACCTTGGTGGATTTTCATATCCCAAGGATTCCTAACATTAAAAGGTATAGCAATGATGAAACTAGAAGAGAGATGTAGAGAAATCCTCAAAAGAAATATTTCAATAAGAAATAAATAAAATAATTAGAAAATAATGAATAAAAGATAAGTGGAAGGCTAAGGCATATCCCCAAGATGGGATTTCAAGCCATTAGGGTTCCTTGAGGTTCAAGGAACTAAGAATAATAGTTTAATGGCAAAGAATAGAGAAAATAGGTGAGAAATACATATATATATGTGATATCTTGCACCTAAAGAAAAGACTCGTTTTCTTTTAGATATTAAGCCCAATTTTGGTAAAGAGGTATATTACGTCATTATGGACTTTCCCTCAAGTTTTAGTATTAATTGGATCATTGATCTGAGAGTTATGATTTTTACAAAATCTCCTAAAGTAAAAACATTAACGGAAATATATATTTAATGTCACATATTGTTTTGGGTGCATGACATGGCAGCCGTTGGATCTAATATCCAACGATGGTTTCTTTCTCAACTAGCACGGGTAGGATAAGGAAAGGAGAATAGTAATGCATGACTGGTAGATTCGATTTCCTCTCCATACAGTTAATGTGCAAAACTAGAATTCGCTCTATTAGATTCAGGAGAGAAAACCCCACCCATACATACCAAGTTTTCCATACGTTGGAGGGATAAAGAGGAAACCCCCAAATCTCGAGAAGCTTCTCTATCATGGCCTAGGACTATAAAAGAAGATGAATTCCTCCTCAGTGAGTTCAATAAACCCTTTGAAATACTCTGTGTCGCCCAATATAGTCGTCCTTGTGAGCAAGTGATCGACTAATAGGTCTTTCTCCTGGATTTCTGCTTCTATGCCGCTGGCGCACAGCCTCATCTTTTCCCCTATTCATACCTCCTCTATCCTAGTTACCTACGCAATTGGTTTTGGAAGTGGGAATCAGAGGTTTGGGGCCCTTTTCTGGCTTCCCAATCAACCATATGGCCGGAGTCAACGATGGAGTTGACTGTCAGAGGTCCTTGTCTCGCGAGCCGAAGTAGATTAGCGTAGGAAGAAGACAATCATGTCAAAAGGAGAACTAGCCCTCACATGTCTGTATAACAGAGAACAATAAGGAAGGGTAGATCCATCTTTCTGCCATAAAAATCGGCGACCGCAAAATTTGTTTGAAAGGGGTAAGTTGTTGACGTGTCCTTTTGTAATTGGGTAACATATGTTTATCTTGTAAAAACTGTAACGCGAAATTGGTACCTCAGATTAAGAAGTTTTATATATGAAAATTGATCAGAAAAATGCGAGGAATAAGTTTAAAATAGTTTGCAATCCTAAATCAGTATACTTTTGTAAAAGTGTATATTTTGGGTGAAAAAGGTATTAATTTGTGGATAGAAACCTTAAACATTAATCAAGGATAGATTTAGTATTGCAAATAGATTAATCCGAGCATGGTTAACTTGATTAATGATTAAGATGGTTTTTAACCTATTTTGATGATAGAATTGCAAGGTTTAGGGTTTTTAACCTAATATGTTGATTAAAACCCTTAGAAACCCTAAGTGGGGGAAGGGGAAGAAAGAATATAATAATCCAAAAATTAGGGTTTTATGGAAAAAACCTGATCTTAAGGATCTTAATGGAAAATAAGACAAGATAATTAGGATTTGATCAATATTTTGATAAAAGTAAAATAAAAGTGGTAAAAAGGGAATGAAACCCTGATCTTCAAGAAACCCTAAAATTGGAATAGAAATCCTAAGGAATAAGATGATATTGGATAAATATTGATAAAAGGAAGTTGGAATGTTTATTTCAGGATTTCTGTACACTTTGCTTGCTTGACTGGATTTTCTCTCTCTACATAATTCTGTCTCCAAATCTACAATACAGGTATGTGGTTACGCCTATGAATATCCCGAATTAGTTTCTTGAGGATTTTTGAGGTTTTATCGATAACTTGAATTAAATTGTTGGTTGCATTTAATTCATGCAAATTATAATGTGAATATGACTATCACATAAGAGATGTGCCTACTAGCTCAGATCCTAGTCCCCTCTGTAGCTTTATAGATTTACCTAGTAAATGGCTACCAATAGGGTAGGTCCATCAGGTCATTAAATGACTTAGTAAATGGCTACCAATTGGGTAGGTCCATCAAGTCATCATGAGTTAGGGATTGGGCTACCCTTGGGTAGGACCATGCAACTCCATAACCCTAAGAATTGGCTACCTGTGTGGTAGGGCCATGGGGGTAAGGATCTACCATATGAGAGAGGTAGTATCCATGTCCATTGCAGGGACGGTACAGAGATAGGGGATAGGAATGGATTGAGTAGTATTTCTTAAAATGTAATCTTGGATGTTAAATGATATTTGGTTGATTACATTGTTAACATAGTTGCACAATTATTGTTTCCCCCACATACCAGCTTCTTGCGGACTGACGTTTTGTTTGTCGGCATTTTAGGTACAAATGAAAAGAACAAACAGTAAAGTGGCATATGTGGAACTAAATGAGAAATAGCATACACAGGAGGATTAGTTAGATTAGTATCTTCATGGATAGAAGTGTAGAAATCCCAACTTTTAAAAGGTAAGTAAAGTTTTTATTTTATACCAGTTTTCAATTTAGTAGTAGAATTTCATAATTATTATTGATTATTTGTCGAACCTTTGATCCGGGTTATTGGTTAACGGATATGACCTTTCGGTCTCCCTTAATTGGGGGTTACCAGGAGGCGGGGTCATTATAATTGGTATCAGAGTGAAGGTTTCTCACTTAATCTTTAATAATTATTAAATTTTACAAATTATGTAGAACCCAAGCGAGTTATTAGAGGATTATCCGAAAGACAGAGGTGTCTAGAAAAGGATCACGACCGGGGGCTGGCAATATTTTCCTCCGTACCGCTAGTCGGAATACGAGGACTCCCGGATCTGTGTGATTGCATGGCCAAAGTCCTTGGGTATGAATCGAAATATCCTTAGGACTCTCTCATCTTGTTCATCCCTTCTCAACTCAAATTTTGTGAAGGACCTTAAGGATTAGGGTTTCCTCTCTTTTCCTCACCCTCTTGAGGTATGGGTAAGGTTGATAAGGATTAAGGAATCCTCCATCAAATTAATAAAAAACATGTAAATAAGATGTCATGGACATAAGTTTAATCGAGTAAGCATAAAATAATAGATACATGCTTAGGCCGTATGACATAAGTTGTCATTGCCCTCAGGAGAGACCTAAGGATAGACCTTCTTGTCAGGAGGATGAGTAGAGAAAGTTCGTCTTGGAGGAAGAGATCTCCATTAAAGTAGAGACCTAGCACATCCTCTAAGGATGATGTTAACCCTAACCATAAGTGGAGGTTAGAGAAATGGATGACATGATGAGTTAGATGTCATGGTTGACTGGGTGTTTGGATGGGCATGCCTTTGGATTTCCATACGAACCATGAGAAGTTGATGATAGAGTACCTTTGGCAACCCAACCCTGGGAAGGGTCGTGCATGTTTGAGTGAAGGATAGGTCCTTCATGGATGAAGTTAGAGAAGAACCTATAGAACCCTATGGGCTTGTGCAAGTAGGGTGTAGCTTGCACCCATAGTACGTCAGTAGTGCTAATAGTAAGATGAAACCCTAGACAAGGAATCCTGATGGATGTCTTATGAGATAAACATAAAGTGCTAAGGATAATATTGAGCCAAGCATGAGTGGAGAAAAGGCTTCACCCAGGTAGGGATATGCTAGTAAGCTTGATCCAACTTCATGAAGTGAGGCTGGATGTGGAGTTATATCTAGAGAGAGAAAGCAGGACCCAAGAAAGAAGGTTGGAAGCTTAGATTCTGAGACATGAGGAATAGTGGGGAGTCGAGGATCATGCGACCTAAGTGGATGATAGTGGGTGATAGTGGATGCTTCTAGTACCTATGGTATAAGTGATTACCTTTTGGATGAGATAAAGAGTACTTTAGACCCTGAGGGGGTTTAAGTAACCAGTTGTAAGGCTTTATACCTAGTTGGTTGTCCTGGAAGAGGACTCAACTCCGAAGTGTTGCGAGTAGAAGGATCATGGAAGTACATGACATACCTCGAACATGCTTGAATCATGGTTAAGAGATTGAGCATATAGTCAGACACCCAAAGGTGAACCTAGGGTTCCTAGGACTGAGAGGGGAAGCAGTGTACCCAATTCTCATGATGAGATTTGAGTCTCTATAGTTTCAAGCATGGTACCCCTCATGTGTAGAGGTAAAGGAAATCACTTAAGTTAAGGGTATGTTTGATGAACCCCTCACGACTAAGTTGATCTAATGTTGAGGATGAGAACAAGTGTGACCTAGCATGGTTTAGTAGGTACGCTTGTGCCTTAGTAGTTGCTGGATTAACCATGCTCATGTGAATGTAAACCCTAAGGACGCTTGTGACCTTTCTTATCAAGGTATAGTTTCCTCCCATCCTGGGAGAGGGACCCTTTGGTAGGGGGTTTACCTGTTTGGTTGGTTTTGAGGAAACCTAAGGAGGTTTCATAGGATCTTGAGAAGCTAAGTGAAGAGTACATGGCATGAGAATGAACCTATAGACCCATGGATAACCATCTCTATGTACATGTGGATGTGTTACCATGGAGGTAATCGGTATGGGGCTTGACCAAGGTAGGCAGGTTGCCATTATCCCTATGAAAGGATTAACGCCAGCCCATGAATGCAGGAAGAGAGATGATGAATGCTTGGGAAGGTTCTAAGTTGGACATGTACTTTAATAGAATCCTAAGTCTATCCTAGGATCAGGTAGGGATAAGACCGATGGAAGAAGGAGTTGCCTAATTCCTTAGTTGCACATGACCATAGGGTCGGGAGGTAACAACTATCATTGTCTAAGGGCCATAGGTTAGGAGATTGATCACCTTCATAAACTCATGGGACCCAAAGGGCAGATGAGTAGGGCACTCTCAGATGCATGAGGGAAGAGGGGTGACCCCAAAAGTGTCGGCACCCTATAGACCTAGAGGGGATGACCGAGGATTGTGTAGTAACCCAAGTAGGTTCGAGACCAGTTTTCCATGGAAGTAACCTTGATATCGAGATGATTGTGATGTAGAGACATAAGTTGCACGTTTCCACTTAGATTTGAAGGTGTACTGGCAATGTGGATTGTACCATCTCTACTCATGGAACAGGAAGAACTTTGTGTTTGGACGGCCGTCTAATGCTTATTTCTTCCTGTTATGGGAGTGAGAGATAGGACAATACGCATGCCATACACCAAGGGTAACGATGACGTGAGTTGGAACGTTGCTATAGGGAATGAGGACATAGATGACAATGTGCCTTGGTGGAGTGAATGATGTATGGACGGGTACAAACGATAAAAATATTAAAATAATCACCTTGTAAGGATGTTCCTAGTAGAAGCTTTGTGGAATTTCCAAGATATACAAGGTTGAGATTGATCACCAGGTGGATGAGCTCAGAGTTTCTTGATGAAGATAAAACTAGAGTTTGAGATGAGATGATAAGTATCATACATGAAGGTGTATGTCCTCAACAATACTTAACACCTAAGGATAAGAAGTGGTAATGAATGCTTCGGTTGAGATATAGCTGCCTAGTTTAGATAGAAACTAGAAGAAGTTGAGGTTGTTAGGCTAAACTTCAGTTGAGAAAAAGAGATAAGTTTGGCTAACACCCAGATATATCAATAGCGGTTAATCAAGTAAATGATTGCTTGGTTATCCAGTCAAATCCGTACTATAATGAAAGGATGATTGTCAAACCTCAGATGTACTTCTTTGGAAAGGAAAGTGATGAAACCCTGATGAGAGTGGTTTAGGGTTTCTGAGGAATCGATCTTGAGGAATCATGACATACAAGAAATCATTATTTTAAGATCACTGTATACCGTAGTAAGTGATGGTAGTGCTTTGGATGCCTGATGCATGTAGCATGTGGCCATGCAAGCCAGGAGGTGAAGGACGAACTCCAATAACCCAGTGCATGGATATAAAGTATAAAGAGTTCCTGAGAGGGAATGGGAGTTCATCGCTATGGATGTTGTGAGTCTCCCAGACAAAGGAAGGTCAAGATGCAATATGGGTTATGGTAGATTGCCTTACCGAGATGACATGAGCAAGAAAGAGTATTGTCACAGGACAGATTCAATTGAATTACTTAAGAGAGAAAGATGGTTCAACTACACAATGATGCGAGTTCAAAAGTTCTTGGGTATGACCAAGGTTCACTTCCATGAGGTGGAAGTGGATACATGAAGAACTCGATGATAGTACAGTTTATCACCCCATACTAATGGACAATATGATCTAGACTAGAGGGTCTGATGAGAGAATGTGTGCTCATTCAGGGTGATACATAGAGACAGTTCTTAAAATGTAATGTTAACCACCATAGCCTTTATCGGGATGCAAGAAGTCTTATAGAGAGGTTGTGTCGGTCACCACTTCATTAACATGATGTTGGTGAAGGAGGCCTCACGAACGCCAGAAAAGAACCTCAGTGTGTGCAGATGAAGTCGCTTTGATCGTGCAATGGTTGAGAGAGAGCCCAGTGGTGGCATGAGTCACAAGAAGATACAAAGAAGACAGACGTGTAGTTCACTGTGGGAGAATATGTGATGTGAAAATCTGACCCCTCTAAGCTACAACTAAGAAAGCTGAGTCCCCGATATAGGGGTCCATTTGAGATGGATCGGTGGAGATGGTTGTGTTTAGCCTTACCCCTCAGGATAACATGATGTATAATGTGTTACATAAGTCCGATCTAGAGCACTATGTGAGGTACCCAAGCCATGTGTTGAGCCATGAAGCTATTCAACTTTTAAGAGGCTGAAATGCCTTGAGTCACCTATGAGGGTACGATATACCAAAGTAAGAAAGAACTCAGACGGAAGAATATGAGATGATGAAGGTTCTTGGGAAGCACCATGGAAAGGGTGAAGCCACATGGGAGCCATGATGGACACATGAAAGGCTTATCCTATTTGTTTGCTTGCTTGATGGAATTTTGAGGGCAAAATTCTTATAAGAGGGGAAGGATGTTACAACCCCAAATTTGGATTCATTTGGGTGAGAAATGTAATTTCTCACATAAAAGATATTTGAACAAATAAAGATATAAATTTTTTTGAATAAATGGATTTCGTTTACAATAGCCTTGATGATTGTGTTGTGGGCTTTATTGGCTATTGGGCCCAATAACAAGGAAATTCAATTAGTAATTGAATAATTGAATATTTGAGAAAAGAAGGATGTGCAAACCTCTAGAAGGTGAAAGAACTTAATCCAAGGATGGATTTCATGCCTTTTGGGTTCCTTGGGTCCAAGGAGTCCAAAGTAGCAAAGAAAAGGCAATAAGAAAAGAAAAGATTAATTAAGTATTTCTTTATTAAGAAATAGCAATGATAAAATGTGGAAAATAAGTGAAAAGAGGTGCAATTGAGTTAACCTTGGTGAATTTTCATATCCCATGGATTCCTAACATTAAAAGGTATATCAATGAGGAAAATAGAAGAGAGATAAAGAGAAATCCTCAAAAAAAATATTTCAATAAGAAATAAATGAAATAATGAGAAAATAATGAATAAAAGATAAGTGGAAGGCTAAGGCATATCCCCAAGATGGGATTTCGCGCCATTAGGGTTCCTTGAGGTTCAAGGAACTCAGAATAATAGTTTAATGGAAAAAGAAAGAGAAAATAGGTGAGAAATACATATATATAAGTGACATCTTGCACCTAAAGAAAAGACACGTTTTCTTTTAGATAATAAGCCCAATTTTGGTAGAGAGGTAGATTAAGTCATTATGGACTTTCCCTCATATTTTGGTATTAATTGGATAATATATCTGAGAGTTATGATTTTTACAAAATCTCCTAAAGTAAAAAGAGTAAAGGAAATGTTACGACCCCACCTCCCGATAACCCCCAATTAAGGGAGACCGAGAGGTCGAAGCTGCACCCATAACTTCCGGATCAAAGGTTTGGCAACTAACCATGAATAATTATCAAATTTTAACGTACTATACTGAAAAGCTGTAAGAAAAAAATAAAATTTGCATACCTTTCGAAATTTTGTATTTCTAACTTCTATCCACTTAAGGATTCTACGCTAACTAATCCTCGTATTTTTCTTCATGTATTTCACAATGTGACGATTTACTGTTTGTCCCTTTGGCTTGTTCTTAAAACGCCGACAAACAAAATGTCAGTCAGCCGAAGCTGGTATGTGGGGGAAACAATAATCATGCAATTATCTATAATAATATATCGCATTCAATTATCATTTAACAAACAAGTTTACGTTTTAAGTATAACTACACGACCCATGTGTACCCTATCCCCTGCGCTGTCCCTGCAGTGGACCTGGATACTACCTCCCTTGTGGTAGATTCCCATTTTACCCCTCATGACTTCACCTAATAGGTGAATCAATTTCTAGGGCTGAGTCACATGGCACTACCCGTAGGTAGCCCACTCCTTAACTCATGGTATGCTAAGAGTCTCATGGCACTACACATGTGTAGCCCAGTTTCTAACTCATGATACCCTAGACCTTGCTCTAGGTTATCCTTAGCCTTTGAATAGCCACAGGGGTGGACTCAGATCTAGCTAGTTATACATGTATACTCATAGTGATAGTCATAGTCACTTTATAGTTGCATGAATTAAAGCATCCAATAGTTATTTCGTGCATTGAGGGAAACATCGATACAATCCTCAGAAAACTAATCGGTATGGTCATAAGCGTAACCACATACCTTTGCCATGCAGATCATTCAATCATACTTCAAGCATATTGTCCAAGCAAGCAAGTAAATCAAGCAATCATCATATAATCTGCATTATGTAAATTCTAAAGTGTCACTAAACACATTAAATACATTATACCCTACTCGGCCCTAATCTAGGGTTTAAGTTTTTGAATAAGGAATAAGGGTATTAACCCTATTTCCATCACATATTTAACATTTGGTGAACCCAAGTTACTAAAACCATCTTATCCTCTTATTAAGATCACTTAGATCGAATATGTTCATTAACAACATAGCAAATTAAGATCTTTAGCCCTAATTCCACACATTAAAGATTATCTCCCTTAGAGACCCTAAATACCTTGTCATTATTACCATGATTACATTTATTATCATCATGCTCAAAAGGATCATATAATATCATAAAAGAAAGGATTTTGACATTTTCAATGTCTTAATACCCAAAAGTAGCGTTTTTAAGCATTACTTATTACTTTAATTGTTCTTTGCACTACTTTTATAATAGGGATCATATTTAGGTCTCAAATATATTTTATTTAGATTCTACGTGTTCTCCTGATAAATTTTCATATATAACTTATTTTCATTCGAGCTACGGAGTAATTTCTATGATTTTTGCAAAATAAAACTAACTGGGCCAATCCCTGGTTGACACGTCAGTACATCTATATCCCTTCCACTAAATCACAAACTGTGTAAAGTTTATAATGGAATGACTATACTGCCCTTCCCGTGGAGACTTGACTATTGAGCACTTGGGGGCTAAACCATCTAAAAGGCTTTTGCCTTCTCCTTCCTCACGGAAGGGCGCCGCACGCAGCCTCGACGGGTCTGCTGGGAGTCCGACTCCCGCTCGGATGAGTCGGGTGCCACGGCAGGCACTTAGGCCCTGGGCTCTACAGCCCCTACGGTGGTCCAACCACCATTACCCGCAACTACTAAACCTGAATAGGCCCTAGGTGAGGTCGGCGGTGACCCATGGTTGAGGGAAACAGAGGTCCTAGATCGCTAGGTCTTGCAAGTTGCAAAAGACTAAAAAGATGCATGAGAGGGGGTCGAGCCCTTACCTAAACCTCTCTGCGTTGGCACCAGCAGAAGAGAAACCTTGAGGAAGTTGTCCCGTTCCTTCCCTTTACTTGGATACTCAGCAAGGAGCTTTCTCTCCCCACTTAGCACGGCGCTGCTATGGTGAAAGGGTGTCGCCTTGATACTACTAGTCTCCAGGTTCACCACCAGGTCCGTCGTTCGTTGGTGTGTTGCCCAGCGCCTTCATGGCATGGCTATCCTTGGTTACCAACATGAAAGAGAGTCGCTTCATGGCTGTTTGCAGGTCGGAAGCAGATATAGCGCAACTCGCACATCTCCAAACTATGGAGGAGATCGCTGACCCATGCTTCTACTACAAGCACCCATGATGGTAGCTAGGGTTTTTAGGCAAAGGGTGGTGCTTTATCGTCTCTCTTATATAGGTCGTATGCCTAACCTTTAGGGTTAAGGGTGAGAAACAAAGGCGTGGGTTTTGCCAAGTCCCTCTTGGGAACTCCATAGAAGGCAATATGATTATGCGAAAAGTAATTCAATTACTCTAAATATCACGATCCATCTGTGTGTATTAGACCGAATAAATTTGCCTTCTGTTTTATGGTAATATGTTTCCAAGGCAACTCATTAAATCTTTTTCCAACTATACTTCATAATCGGGGTCCAAACTTCTCTTTTCCTCTAAACTATATTTCCCATTCCTTTTAGGAGACTTATATATCATTCCTTTATTTGTCTTCCGAGCAACGAGTGGATAGTCCTTTAATTAAATATCTAAGTCTATTATCTTGGATTATCTTAGAAATCCTCTCATTATCTTACTTGTAATTATCCTTCAACATACTAAAAAAAATAGGCAACCCAAGGTAACACTATTTGGTGCCCCAACCATTGTGTTTCCAATAATGGAAAGATAAGTATTCTTTTAACTATCTAACACATTATAAACTGTATTCTCCTTGGGAAAATGCTTATCAATATCATTACTATTTATTAATGCATGAATTCCTTTTATCTATTTGTCTTGTGCCAAATCACTTGCGACAAAGGCAATTAACATTACTATCCCACCAATAAAATTATTGAGAAAATATCAATTTAATTCTTGCATCATATTTTATAGTTCAATTTTACCAAAATTCGAGGATATTACATTTGATGTCTCGCCGAGACTTTGACGATAATTCATATCACATTATCCTCTCATTTTATTATTATTTTCTATTTCTCTTTCTTTTCTCAAAACTTAATTATTCATTTACTAATTGAATAATTGAATTTCCTTACTTCATTTTCTTGTTATTGGGCCCAATAGCCAATAAAGCCCACAACACAATCATCAAGGCTATTGTAAACGAAATCCATTTATTATAAACAAATTATATCATTATTTGTTCAAATATCTTTAGTACGAGAAATTACATTTCTCACCAAATGAACCCAAAAATTAGGGTTGTAACATCCTTCCCCTCTTATAGGAATTTTGTCCTCAAAATTCAATCAAGAAAACAACAATTCAAGAGAAGACTTTTCCATGTCCATTATTGGCCCCTATGTGGCTTTACCGTACTCATGGCAATTCCAAAGAACTTTTATCATCACATATTCTTTTCTCTGAGTTCTTTCATCTTGGTGTCTATAAACTGCATAGGTGACTCAGGCCATTGCAGCCTCTCTTGGGGCTTACTAGGTTCATTGCTCAACACATGGTCGGGCTACCTCACATAGTGCTCTACATTGGACACATGGAACTCATCACATAGTTTTTTTTATCCTGAGGGGTAAGATCAAACTTAACCTTCTCCACCAAACTATGTCAAAAGAACCCATGCATCGGGGACTCAGCTCTCTTAGCTATAATGTAGAGGGGTCAGATTTTCATGTCACCTATTCTCCCACAGTGAACTGCATGCCAGTCTACTTTGCATCTGCTCACGACTCTTGTCGTATCTGGGCTCCTTTCAGCCATTGCATGATCAAAGTGACTTCATCTGCACACACTGTGGCCCTTTTCTAACCATCACGTGGTCCTTTCACCAACATCACCTTACTGAAGTGGTGACCGACACAACCTCCCTTACATAGCTTCTTTAAATCCCGATAGTGGCTATGGTGGTTATCTTCACATCTTTCATAGGACAAGAATTGTCTCTAGCTATCACCCTGAATGAGCACATATGCTCTCATCAGGCCCTTTAGTCTGGATCATACCAACCATTAGATAGAGGCGATAAACTATACTAACATCGAGTTCTTCATGTACCTACTTCCACCTTTTGGAAGGGAACCTTTAGGTCAAACTCAAGAACTTTTATACTCAACCTCATAGCATAGTTGAACCATCTCTCTCATGTGTAGTTCAACCAGATCTGTCCCCTGACAGAACTCTTTCTTTCTTATGTCATCTAGGTAAGGCGATCTACCATAACCCATATTGCATCTCTACCTCCTTTAATCCAGGGAAGACTTACAACATCCATAGTGATGAACTCCCTTTCTCTTTCAGGGACTCTTTATCATTTATATCAATGTACTGGGTTACTAGTGTTCGTCCTTCACTCTCGGCTTGCATGGCCATATACCACATGCAACTTTATCTTAGGTATCCAAAGTACCACTGTCACTTACTATCTTCGTAGTACGGTGTATGGTGATCTTAAAATCATGATCTCATGTATGTCATGATTCCTCAAGATCGATTCCTCAGAAACCCTAAACCACTCTCATCAGGGTTTTATCACCTTCCTATCCCAAGAGTGCATTTGAGGTTCTACAGCCCTCCTTTCATTGCATCAAGGACTAGACTAGCTAACCAAACAACCATTAACTAATCTCATCGCAACAGAGTGTTAGCCAATCATATCTTCTTTTCCAAACTTAGGGTTAACCAAACTAGTCAGATATATCTCAACTTGAGCATCCATTACCACTTCGCCTTCTTATGTATTAGGTAATGTTGATGACATACACCTTCCTGTATGCAACTTATCATTTCAAACTCTATCTTTATTGAAAACACTTTGAGCTCATCTTTTTGGTGATTACATCAACCTTATGACTCATATCTCATGATAAAAACATCCTCATAAGGTGACTACCTCATTCCTCTTAGTGTTTGCAAACCATCCATGTATCATTCATTTTACCAGGATACGTTATCACTTCTGTCCTCATACCTCGTAGCATCGTTCCAACTCACATCATCTTTATCCTTGGTGTATGGCATGCATACTGTCCTATCTGTCACTCCCATAACAAGAGGAAATAAGCATTTGGCTGCAGTCCAAATATAGAGTTCTTCCTGTTCCAAAAGTAGAGATGGTACATCCCACCTTGTCGGTACACTTTTTAAATCTAAGCTGAAACGTGCCACATATGTTTCTTCATTACAACATCATGATATCAAGTTACCTCCATGGCAAACTGGGTTCAAACCTACTTGGGTCACCTCACAATCCTTGGTCATCTCCTCTAGGTTTATAGGGTGCCGACACTTTTAGGGTCATCCCTCTTCCCTTATGCATCTAGAGAGTGCCCTCCTCATCTAACCTTTGGGTCCCATGAGTTCATGAAGGTGATCAATCTCCTAACCCATGACCCTCAGACAATGATAGTTGTTACCTCCCGACCCTATGGTCATGTGCAACTAGGGAATTAGGCAACTCCTACTTTCATCAGTCTTATCCCCACCTAACCCTAGGATAGACTTAGGATTCTCTTATTGTACATGTTCAACTTAGAACCTTACCCCAAGCCTTCATCATCTCTCTCTCTCTACATTCATGGGATGACTTTCATCCTTTCATAAGGATCATGGCAACCTGCCTACCTTGGTCAAGCCCCATACCGGTTACCTCCATGGTAACACATCCACATGCACATAGAGATGGCTATCGATGGGTCTGCAGGTTCATTCTCATACCATGTACTTTTCACTTAGCTTCTCAAGATCCTATGAGACCTCTTTAGGTTACCTTAAACCAACAAAACTGATATACACCCTACCAAAGGGGTCCCTCTCCCAGGTTGGGAGGAAAACTACCTCTTGACAACAACGTCACAAACATCCTTAGGGTTTACATCCATATGAGCATGCTTATCCCAGCAGCTACTAAGGCACGAGAAGACCACCTGTGAAACCATGCTAGGTCATACTTGTCCTCTTTCCTCAATGTTGGATCAAGATCATACCTTCCTGTATCATCAAAACTAGTTGTGAGGGGTTCACCAAGCATACCTTAAACTTAAGGGACTTCCCTTTTCCTCTATACATGAGGAGTACCATGCTTGAAACTATAGCAACTTAATTCTCATCATGAGCATTAGGTATACCACTTCCCCTCTTAGGCCTAGGAACCTTAGGTTCATTTTTAGGTGTCCAGTTGCATGCTCTATCTCTTAACCATGAATTAAGCTAAAAATAAAAGGCATGACATGCACTTCCTGTCATCTGTCAACTCGATCAATACTTAGAGTTGGATCTTCCTCAAGGACAAACAACAAGGTACAAGGCCTCACAACCTGTTACTAAACCTTTTCAGGTCCACGAAACTCTTTTTCTCATCTATACCATAGGTACAGAGGTACCGGCAGACTCATCCTCTCTCTAGGGTTTGGTTCCTCTCATGGCCACCAAGGCATCATCAACCTCTAAGGGTCAAGCATGTGGCGACCGCTATCATCCACTTAGGTCACATCATACTCAACTCCCTACTTTTCCTCATATCTCGGAGTCTAGGATTCCAACCTTCTTGGTGGGTTTCCTTCTCTCTCTCTAGAGCTAACCCTACAACTAACCTCACCGTTAGAGGTCCTCTCTTCATGAAGGACCAACCTCGAAAGCATGCCCCTACCTAGATAAAGCCTATGTTCAACTTATGTTTGTTCAAGGTTATCCATAGCTCTTATGCTTGTCACATAAGCTATCTATCAAACTCTCCCGACCAGGGTTTCAACCTATTGCTCACACCACTGATGCCTACTGGGTACCTATTATGCCATGCTCATATCAGCTCGTGGGGTTTCCATGGGTTCTTATCTATCCTTATCAAGGAAGGAGCTATCCTTCATCCTGACCTACACGACCCCTTTCCAAGGTTGGGTGGCCAAAGGTACTTGGTCATCCAACCTCTCATGGCTCCTATGGCACCCCAGGCAATGCCATCCAAGCACCTGGTCTAACTCATCATGCCATCTCTCTCTAACCTTCACTACGGGTTAGGGTTAGCATCATCCTTAGACGATGGTCAGGTCTCTACTTGTAATGGAGATCTCTATCTCCAAGACTAAATCTCTTTACTATCCTCCTGACAAGAAGGTCTAGCCTCAAGTCTCTCCTGAGGGCATGACAGCTTATGCCATATGACCTAAGCATGTATCTATTCC
Organism: Alisma plantago-aquatica; assembly: GCA_963693085.1. NCBI lineage: Eukaryota > Viridiplantae > Streptophyta > Magnoliopsida > Alismatales > Alismataceae > Alisma > Alisma plantago-aquatica. The sequence continues at coordinate 224,702,508 of OY856414.1, read as the reverse complement.
TTTACGCTTAATCTATTAAGCTTATGTCCATGACACCTTATTTACATGCTTTTCATTAATTTGATGGAGGATTCCTTAGACCTTATTAATCTTACCCATACCTCAAGAGGGTGAGGAGAAGAGAGAAAATCCTAATCCTTAAGGTCCTTAACAGAATTTGTGATGAGAAGGGATGAATAAGATGAGAAAGTCCTAAAGGTATCTTATTTTGAGTCATACCCTAAGACTTTGGCCAGGCAGTCACACGGATGCGGGAGTCCTTGTATTCCGACTAGCGATGCGGAGGAAAATATTGCCAGCCCCCGATTATGATCCTTTTCTAGACACCTCTGTCTTTCGGATTATCCTCTAATAACTCCCTTGGGTTCTATGGAGTTTGTAAAATCTAATAATTATTAATGGTTAAGTGAGGAACCTATGCTCTAATACCAAATGTTACGACCCCACCTCCCGATAACCCCCAATTAAGGGAGACCGAGAGGTCGAAGCCGCACCCATAACTTCCGGATCAAAGGTTTGGCAACTAACCAAGAATAATTATCAAATTTTAACATACTATACTGAAAAGCTGTAAGAAAAAAATAAACTTTGCATACCTTTCGAAATTTTAGATTTCTAACTTCTATCCACTTAAGGATTATACGCTAACTAATCCTCCTTGTATTTTTCTTCATGTATTTCACAATGTGATGATTTACTATTTGTCCCTTTGGCTTGTTCCTAAAACGCCGACAAACAAAATGTCAGTCAGCCGAAGCTAGTATGTGGGGGAAATAATAATCATGCAATTATCTATAATAATATATCGCATTCAATTATCATTTAACAAACAAGTTTACGTTTAAAGTATAACTACACGACCCATGTGTACCCTATCCCCTGCGCTGTCCCTGCAGTGGACCTGGATACTACCTCCCTTGTGGTAGATTCCCATTTTACCCCTCATGACTTCACCTAATAGGTGAATCAATTTCTAGGGTTGAGTCACATGGCACTACCCGTAGGTAGCCCACTCCTTAACTCATGGTATGCTAAGAGTCTCATGGCACTACACATGTGTAGCCCAGTTTCTAACTCATGATACCCTAGACCTTGCTCTAGGTTATCCTTAGCCTTTGCATAGCCATAGGGGTGGACTCGGATCTAGCTAGTTATACATATATACTCATAGTGATAGTCATAGTCACTTTATAGTTGCATGAATTAAAGCATTCAATAGTTATTTCATGCATTGAGGGAAACGTCGATACAATCCCCGGAAAACTAATCGGTATAGTCATAAGCGTAACCACATACCTTTGCCATGCAGATCATTCAATCATACTTCAAGCATATTGTCCAAGCAAGCAAGTAAATCAAGCAATCATCATATAATCTGCATTATGTAAATTCTAAAGTGTCACTAAACACATTAAGTACATTATACCCTACTCGGCCCTAATCTAGGGTTTATGTTTTTGAATAAGTAATAAGGGTATTAACCCTATTTCCATCACATATTTAACATTTGGTGAACCCAAGTTACTAAAACCATCTTATCCTCTTATTAAGATCACTTAGATCGAATATGTTCATTAACAACATAGCCAATTAAGATATTTAGCCCTAATTCCACACATTAAAGATTATCTCCCTTAGAGACCCTAAATACCTTGTCATTATTACTATGATTACATTTATTATCATCATGCTCAAAAGGATCATATAATATCATAAAAGAAAGGCTTTTGACATTTTCAATGTCTTAATACCCAAAAGTAGCGTTTTTAAGCATTACTTATTACTTTAATCCTTCTTTGCACTACTTTTATAATAGGGATCATATTTAGGTCTCAAATATATTTTATTTAGATTCTACGTGTTCTCCTGATAAATTTTCATATATAACTTATTTTCATTCGAGCTACGTAGTAATTTCTATGATTTTTGCAAAATAAAACTAACTGGGCCAATCCCTGGTTGACACGTCAGTACATCTATATCCCTTCCACTGAACTGTGTAAAGTTTATAACGGAATGACTATACTTCCCTTCCCGTGGAGACTTGACTATTGAGCACTCGGGGGCTAAACCGTCTAAAAGGCTTTTGCCTTCTCCTTCCTCACGGAAGGGCGCCGCACGCAGCCTCGACGGGTCTGTTGGGAGTTCGACTCCCGCTCGGATGAGTCGGGTGCCACGTCAGGCACTTAGGCCCTGGGCTCTACAGCCTCGACGGTGGTCCAGCCACCACTACCCGCAACTACCGAACCCGAACAGGCCCTAGGCGAGGTCAGCGGTGACCCACGATTGAGGGAAACAGAGGTCCTAGATCGCTAGGTCTTGCAAGTTGCAAAAGACTAAAAAGATGCATGAGAGGGGGTCGAGCCCTTACCTAAACCTCTCTGTGTTGGCGCCAGTAGAAGAGAAACCTTGAGGAAGTTGTCCCGTTCCTTCCCTTTACTCGGATACTCAGCAAGGAGCTTTCTCTCCCCACTTAGCACGGCGCTGCTATGGTGAAAGGGTGTCCCCTTGATACTACTAGTCTCCAGGTTCACCACCAGGTCCGTCGTCCATTGGTGTGTTGCCCAGCGCCTTCATGGCATGGCTATCCTTGGTTACCAACATGAAAGAGAGTCGCTTCATGGCTGTTTGCAGGTCGGAAGCAGATATAGCGCAACTCGCGCATCTCCAAACTATGGAGGAGATCGCCGAACAAATAATGATATAATTTTTGGGTTCAATTGGTGAGAAATATAATTTCTCATATTAAAGATAATTGAACAAATAATGATATAATTTGTGGGCTTTATTGGCTATTGGGCCCAAATAACAAAGAAAATTCAATTAGTAATGAATAATTGAATATTTGAGAAAAGAATAATGTGGAAACCTCTAGAAGGCAAATCCAAAGAGGATTTCGTGCCTATTGGGTTCCTTGGGTTCCAAGGAGTCCAAAGTTGTAAAAAGAAAACAATAAGAAAAGAAAAGATTAATTATGTCTTTCTTTATTAAGAAAGAAAATGAAAACAATGTTTAAAATGTGGAAAATGAATGGAAAGAGGTATAAATGAGATTTCTTGGTGAAGTTTCATATCCATGAGGTTGCTAATATTAAAAGAAAGGCTAATGAGGAAATAAAAGAGAAATAAAGAGAAATCCTCAAAAAGAATTATTTTAATGAGAAATAAACGAGATAATGTGAAATAATGCATAAAGATGCATATAGAAGGATAATAAGTATCCAATAAAAAGAATTTCGATATAAGGGTGTGTCTTGGGATCCAAGGAGTCCCAATAAAGAGGAAAGAAATAGAAAATACCAAATTTGCAAAATAAAAGATAATATGATACATTATTAATGAATTTTGTGATATTGATAACAATGAAGTATTTTTCTATTAAAAGAAAATAGATTTTCTTGCCAATGAATAAAAAGGGCAAGAATAATGATAATAAGAGAAAGGATTTTCGTTTTTATAAGTATCCATGAGATAAGGAATATCGAGGAAGAAAAAGGAGAAGAGAATATTGCTTCTCTTTGAAGCAATTGACTTCCTACTTGGAAAGGGACTCGTGGACTCGTGGACAACCCACCTAGGGCTTCGTGCCCTCCTCTATAAAAGGTTGGGACCTCTGGGGCGAGCCCAAGAAAATCCATGAATCCCTTCCTCTCTCATCTCCCTCTTCTTCTACCTCCTTTTTCGTTCAAAACCCTAGTCATGGGTTTGACATTTTTCCTAGAGCAAATAGAGGTTGCGGGTCTTCTTGATGTAGGGGGTGTACCCCGATGACCTAGGGATGATCGGCCCTCATTCCCCAAGCTCTCGACCTCCCGCTTTGGCCTGCAGCAGGCCTGCACGACCAGCTGAGAGTTGCAGTTCTAGGCGCACTAGTTTGGCCACTGTGGCTGCAAAGAGGAGGCGCCTTGGGTCCGGCAGAGGTTGACGGAGGAGGGTAGGCGATTTCTGGCCATCTTCGGGTCTTGGAGCGGAGGGGATGAACCCCTCCACGGCCTGCAAATGGCGCCGCCGGCGCTAGGTCACGCGAGGAAGAAGATGGAGTGCCGTTGAACAAAAATGCCCTCCGCGGGCTGAAGGCGAGTGCGACTTAACCAAGGGCATAACGGTCTTTCCATTATGTTTTCCAAAACGGGGGCAGCATTGCATGCAAGGAGCGACGTGGCGCACTCTGATTGGTCCAAAAAAAAAGGTAAACTTTTTTAAATTTGTATCTAATAAACTGTAACTCAGATTAAAACAAGTCCTATATGAAAATTGATCCTCAGAATGAGAGGAACACAAATAAATTATGTTTGAAGCATAATTTTGCATGTTGTTCAAAAAGTAGTGTAAATTATCATCTTTGATTAATTAAAGATTAAGAAACCCTATTTTGATATGATTAATGTGTTTAATAGGGTTTAATGGATCTTTAGGGTTGATGTTAACCTGTTAAATGTAAAAAGGTACATAATGTTCAAAAAGGGATAACTTTGCACATGATTAGTCTAATTTAGAGTTTATGTGCTTAAATATGCATGAAATTTGAAAAGGGCATAAAGTTATCGTCTTTAATTATTTAATTAAGGAAAAACATTTAGATTTGATGATAAATGGACTTAATGACGTAATTCAAGTTGATATTAACCTGTTGTTAATAAAAGTGAGAATAGGATCTAAAAAGATGATCTTTTTATATAGTTGGTTTAATTTAGGGTTTTGTACATGATTATGCACTAATGAGCTTGAAAAACCCTAATTTAGATGAATATGTCTTTTAATTGTTTTAATGGTTCAAATCCATGAACAAATAAGGATATGATGATCCTAAGTCAATTTGAGTATAAACGACTATTAAAATGAATAGTTGAGCAATTAAGGTTCATATAAATGGAAAAGAGTATTTTAGGGTTTGTTGACCTAAAACGGATAGAGTTTGAGAAATTGATCTAAGAAACCCTAATGAATATTAGTGAAACCTTAATGCGGATTAGAAACCCTAGAAAGAGAATCTAAGTCAATAAAGTAGATTCTTGATAAAGTGAGTGATAAAAAGGGTACACATTCTTTTCAGGAATTATGTGATTACTTGCTTGGATCTGTTGATTGGCTTGATTGTATATACATGAAGTATGTGTTAAAGAATCTGCATGAATCACCAAATCAGGTATGTGGTTACGATTATGAATAATTGCTTTAGTTTCCCAATGGATTCCCAGATGTTTAATCGCATTGAATGCAACTAAACTGTTGGATGTTTATATATTTCATGCAATTATAAAGTGACTATGATTATCACTATAAATGTGCATATATAGCTGGCTAGATCTGGGTCCACCTCTGTTACTTTGAAAAGGCTAAAAAAGGGGTAATCCTAGAGCAAGGTCTAGGTTACCGTGAGTTAGAAACTGGGCTACCTACGAGTAGTGCCATGAGACTCTTTAGCGTACCCCGAGTTAAGGAGTGGTCTACCTATGAGTAGTTCCATGTGACTCAACCCTAGAAACTGGTTCACTTATAGGTGGATCATGAGGGGTTTCATGGGGACAACACAGAGGATAGGGTACTCTTGGATCACGAAGTTATATCTAAAATGTAATCTTGGTTGTTAAATGATTAATTGAATGATTACATTGTTATCATAGTTGCATGTTTATTGTTTCCCCCACATACCAGCTTCGGCTGACCGACATTTTGTTTGTCGGCATTTTAGGTACAAGCCAAAAGGACAAACAATAAATCGTCATATTGTGAAATACATGAAGTAAAATACAAGGAGGATTAGTTAGAGTAGAATCCTTAAGTGGATAGAAGTTAGACATCCAAGTTTTCAAAAAGGTATGCAAAAGTTTATTTTTCTTACAGCTTTTCAGTATAGTCTGTTAAAATTTGATAATTATTCTTGGTTAATTGCTGAACCTTTGATCCGGAAGTCATGGGTGCGGCTTCGACCTCTCGGTCTCCCTTAATTGGGGGTTATCGGGAGGTGGGGTCGTTACATGATTGGTCCTCACCCTCTCCCAAATCTTGGTGGTCTTTTAGATAGACTGATTAGTTGATGAGGGTGTTATGCGGCATCATTACTTCCAAAATTGAAACTAGGGTGATTTGGCCTCTTAAAATTAACATATGAGACATTTTTTATCTCTTCTTCATCTCTTTCCTCCTCGGGTTGAGTGTAGATGCAATTATTGATTCCATCATCCCCCTTGTCACATGTAACACATTTCACTACCTTCTTTATAAGTTTCATTCCCTTACATCTAGAGTCCTATAGTTTCTTGACATTTGTGGCAATCTTCTGAATTTGGGCACTGATAGTTTCTAAAGCATTTGATTCAATAGAAGGTCCTTTGGATGTTGTCTTCTTTGTTGACCCTCTATCTCCTCTATCAAAATCCACCCCTTCCTGTAGAAAAGCCATGTTTTTAATAATCTTCATAGTATTCTTTGGGTTTTTTCCTAGAAAATCACTTCCTACAACAACATTCAACAAAGTCTCTCAGTAGAAGTAAGACCGTTATAGAAAGTTGTGACTAGGTGGCCTTTGTCATTATTATGATGTGGGCAGTCCCTCTGGCACTCATGAAATCATTCCCATGCCTCATACAAGTTTTTTCTAGGCATCTTCATGAATTTATTTATCTTTTTCATGTTTCTGAGGGTCTTCTCCATTGGGTAGAACTTGGCAATGAAAGCATCAACCAAGGGTCCCTGACCGTTAATATTTTTGTGAGGTAAAGAAATGTACCATGATAGAGCCTTGACTCTTAAGGAGAATTTGAAACCCTTGCAATATATTACTTCTTGTAGAACTCCCCATATCTTGACGGTGTCGTACATGTTCTTGTAGGAATGAAGATGATTGTAGGGGTTCTTGTCTCTAGAATTTCATGTAAAAGACTTGTTTTAAATCACGGCAATGATGGATGATTTCATTTCTAAGTTGGGTGCATCAAATCTTGGAATCAAAATAGGGCATCTTGACTCATTTTCCCTTGTAGCAGCTAGGTCTCGAAGGGAAGGCCCTCCTTCATCATCTTTTTCTTTGTTGTTGTGGTTATTACCTCCGTGCTCACGATGGTTCCTCTAGTTTCTTCTTGCTCGATGGTGACAGTTTCCATCATGGCATCTTTCTTCATGATCCTCATCTTCACGTCATTCCTCACGCTCATATTCTCCATGAGGTTGGTCGTAAGGTATCGATATGCACTCTTTTCTATCTCATCAGAGTTAGCATCCTCATGTTCAGATTCAATTTCTAGAAGGGGTCGGATGTTCTCCACTCTCACATTCCAGTCATTTCTAGTATGTCCTTGTCTACAAAGAAGGATGATGTTGTGAAAGGATGGTAAGATTATCATTTAAATATTCTTCTCTCCAGCCTACCTAAATAGTTTTCACAACTTAGTTAGAATACTAGACATGTAATATGAAGTATTCCAAATAGTTAGATATATCATATTTACAAGTAGTGTGCTTGAATCTATTGTCAGACTCAAGGCATTAGTGTATAGCGAGTAGGCTCTTCTATTCTCCTTGTCCCTGACAATGATGCATAAAGTTTACCTGCCTAAATCACATGCCTAAAATGGAGCAGATCTAGAGTAGTCAGACTCTTAAATGTATATCTCGACACTCAGGCCTCTGCAACTATAATACGAGGTCCAAAGTAGTATATCAGGGTCGAACCATAGGTACAAGCAACTATAAGTACTAAGAATTCAAAACCTTGACTCAGATACACAAAACAAAAGGGGTAGAATAAGATGGTGTTCCTTATGTAACGATGTTACTCCAAACAAACAAAATAAGTGAAAGTAAAGTTAAGAAGTGAAAATAAGAGAACATAAACAAGAAATAGTGTGGTAACAAATTTGGAGGGGAACTTGGGTCGGGTTTCACCTACTAAGATCCCTCACCAACATGCAATACTCACACCCTTTGGATACCCTTAGTAAAATTACAAGCAATCCTCATTTTTGTCTCTTCCCTCCTCTCCCAAACATAGGATACATCTAGATTATAAAGTTCTCTCTCTTTTGAGATGGAAAATAAACAATCACTATTACAACCATATGACTATTAGATTAAGCATTCCAACATTTGCATGCATTCATGCAACTCCAAAACATTTATATTTGGTTAGCACTACTCTTTTGAGGCACTAACAATCAAACATCACAAGATGGTAGCTAATCATGCATGTCAAGAAATAAGAACAAGTGTATAAAGATAACCGTCACTAGGGGCATATATATTCAAAAGGATGTAAGTATTTACATGTTGGGAGAGCCTTTGTGGCTACCCCCAACCAAAGCTAGACGTTTAGCAACTCATGGTAAGGAGTAGCATTATAGATTTAGTAGGTATAGGACATAGAATGTTACTAAAGAAAAGATAGAGAAGATGATAGAGAAGAGAACAAGTGAGAACAGGGGGATGAGAGGATACATGTACTATAGCCACGGGGTGGCCAGAACTGATGGCCTAAAGCTACTCATTGGATTCTGCATGGTGGCGGTGAAGACTTGGCATCTGTCCTCCTTCCTTTGTCAGAGTACATTGAGTGAGTCGACAAAGATGAAAGAGGGAGTGGACGCCTTGGACTTCCATCCTCATTCCTCACCAACTGATGGCAAACGTAGGGTCGATGGTGGACTTCTTCTCCAGAAGCACTTTGTGATCTTCTGTCCAAGCGTGATCCCTTGCAAAGTTTGCAAGGGTCCTCTATTTATAGGGCTCGGTGTAGTGTCCTAGGGAGGGAAGTTTCCTTATGTCCCAAGTTTCTGAAGTACCTATCTCGGGTCAAGTGAGTAATAGTTCTGAATGATTGTTCACTTAGAGTGGCCATTATTTGTAGGCCATTAGATAATGTTGGTGTAGCATCCCTGAATTCTGCCATCTTGAGACTTAGAAGGCCCGAGAGGGCAAATCCAAAAATTTTATCAGATTAATTTAGAGAGTGATGCGGAAGAAACATATGCATACATGAACATACAACCATAACATACCCCATAACATTTCTCAACATTCCACATGTAAATTATTACAATATGAGTTATTACAACATGAATTACAATTACATATTAAAAGAAGATTTACAAGTCTATGAACATGTATGCTAATCAGGATCTACACAATAGGTACAACCTATACAACTTCTCACTCCCATCTTTTCTCCCATGCTATCTCTGAACCTAAAACATACGTGAAACAATGAATCAACACAATGTGTTGTGTACGTGGGTAGAAAGATACGTACTAATATGCTTGCATAATTGAAATAACTTTATGAAGAAAGAGTAAAAGAAAACATTGTTTAATGTGATAATCAAGTAAACAAATATTTTAGACATATAATTGGATGCATTTGTACTACAATTTCTATTAGCACTTATCATACATCCAGTATGGGCAAATTAATTTATCATACATCTAGCATGGGCAATTCAGCATACATCCATACTAGGCAATATATCATACATCCAAATTGGGCCATTTGTTTTCTAGTAGTTACAACTCATCAAAAGTTCTTTTATGTTCCTTTAGTTTTGGCAAAGCATATAATACTAATATTCATCCAAGGATTTATATGAAAATAAAAGCATCCAAAGTACATCATATCATTATGCATCCACTAAAACTAGTCATATACATAATAAATCCCATGTACCTAAATAAAACCCACATACCTGATTTTAGAGATTCCTATTTATATTCAAGATCATCTACGTCTCTGGTTATCACCTGATTAATAACAATTAATCAACATTAATAAATGTACATCATATTCTAGGTATTCTTGGTCTAAATTAGGGTTTGGTCAAATCTGGTTCAAACAACCTAGGACTTGTATCATATATTTTTCTACTAATCAGAAGATCATTCTAGGGGTCTAGTTTTGATTTCATAATTTTTTGGCACTTAGTCTATTTTCTAGAATTAAAATGAGGCTAAAAGAATATAATTATCCATTGATCCAACAAGGCATAATATCTAGTCATTATAATAAAATCGAAGCATGTGTTTTGTTTCAATATGGAACAATGGTTCAAGAGTATTTTTCTAAAATATAATCTCAATTTTTTTCTATTTATTCCAAATAACTAAACACTAGAAAGAATCATCATCATTTATATGAATTATCATTAGAAAGGAAGTATCTAAAGTCTGATATATAGGTTCTATAATAAAGGGGGCATTGTTGGAAATATAGGGATATTTTGGGGAAAATATTTGGCCAATGGTTCTATTTTTAAACACTTTTCTAATATCATATCAATTTCTTGAGAATTAATGAATGATTTACCTTAAAAAAGAACTAGGTCGGCCAGGTCAGTAGGTTTGGACTTATTTCAGTCTAGGCAGAGAGTCAAGAGGGCCTGAGTCTCTCTCTCTCTCTCTTTGTTCCCTAAAACCCGATGTGGGACTCGTCTCTCTGGTTGGGTGCAACTTCCCCCTCCTCTTCTCAAAGGTGATCTCCATCGTGCCTAGGAGTTGCTCCAAATTGGGGTGCTACTATGTTAGATGGATGCAGTGAGAGAAAGCATGGGATCATGGCCTCTCATGAGACCCTAATGGCACCAACTGCTTGTGGGTGGGAGTGGCATGGAAGGGTCTTCTTCTTGAAGTAGCCACCAAAGATGGAAACTCTAATGGTGATCCTCCCACAAATTATAGATGAATGGTCCTATTCAACTCGTAAGGAATCAAGGAGATATGGGAGGCTTGATCTCCTAGTTGCTAACAAACAATAGACTTGTCATCATCTTGCAAATCAGCTCATCCTTGTTCCAACACTATTGTCGTGAGGGAAACATGTGGTGAGGAATACACAGTGGAAGCAGTGTCCTCTCCCAGAGATGAATCTGCCATCTTGGTTTACCTCGTAGAGTCAAAGCATCATAGGGTACAATGTCATGGAACCTCCCCTTAGACTCCTCACTTATTCTATCTTCAAGCTTCCTTCTTTCCGTCTGCAACCCAGCACCCATTGTGCTCGTTTCTGGTAAACTCCTAAGGCAAATCCAGATCGTATAACATGATAGTACATCATTTACAGGTCTTGTGAGGTCCTTCTTAAGTCCCCAGTGATGCCATGAATCCTCAAATAGAAAGGTCTCGTGATTTGTGAGCTTTTTTGCTACCTAGGTCTGGCACCATCACAACAATGTAAAAAGGTGGGGGAAAAGAGTTTTGTGATGCTTCTGCTCACATCAAAATCTCTTAGACAAATGCATCCTCAACCACAAGTCATATCCCCTCTAACAAGGATTGAAAAGGGGTGATGGTAATGGCTAAGCCAGGGGATAACCTAGCCAAACTCAGACACCCGAGAGAGTTCATCTATATCTAGGGTCTGTTGTTGCTTGCAGCGATGGAGAAAGAAAGGGATGGTGGGGTTTTGGATCTCGTCAGTCTCTCAGCTCTAGGAAAAGTATTGGATGTTGTTGGGTAGTCCTGATCTTGCGAAACTAAATGATTGGTTGGTTTGGTCCATGCCTACCATATGTGATGCAAATGCAACGAAGCCAATATCTTTTGCTCTGTCAGATTTGGACCTTGGAGGCAAAGTCTCAATTGTCGGATCGTAGGGAATGACTCACATTGGGCAACATATCCCATCTACCGCCTTTTCCAACTAAAGTCTCACCCTCAGCTATGTGATGTCTACTGGCATTATTTAAAATCTGAACTAAGGCATAAAATCTTTTGGGATCTTGGTCAATTAATCAAACATTAAAGCATCAATATCTTTCAAAATGTTAATCAAAATTCCATGAAACTTTGCCCATGGATCAATACCCACTAAAAGTTGCTCATGAAAATGATTGGCCCAAAATCATTGTTGTTTGTACACCTAACACGTTCCTTAAAAGTATTAATCCAATGACCAAATGATTAGATCAATATCCCCACAAACACTTCTCGTTAAATCAGGTAAGTTATCAAGGAAAACTAATTAGACACCTCAATACATGGCTTGGTGACTCAATAAGCACAATACAAAAGGATGATTCCTGGTGTATATCTAGAGTTATTTGTCCACCTAATGTCTTGACCTTCTACATTATACTTTAAAACTCATCATTAAGTGTTCATAAACTCCAAATATGATCTTCATTATCATCTATGTTTTTGGATCCCTATTATTCATTATTAATCCATCTATATTGAGGAAGATTATAAAATCCTAGAAATCTAGGATATAACAGTTGGATCATAGTGGGACCTTTGTTTGGAAAATCTAGGCAACCATCAACCATTTTCTGGGTTGACCATCGACTGGTCGGATCTGATGTTTTCCCATCTTTGCCATCTTTTGAGGTCCACGGGATGATGGGTTCGCATAGCCTTCAGTTGGTGAGGTCGGGATATCCATCAAATAACATGGTTGAGGAGCCACTGGGTGATGGCTAGAGTGACTATCGACTGACTAGCTGGTCAAATCCATTGGTTTCTCTATTAGTCCTTCAGGTAGAGGCCCGATGGTTGTATAAACTAGCTCTTGATGCCTTGCAACCATCGAGTGATGGGTCGATGGTCGTATAAATGTTTGAAAGAGCTCATCCATCGATTGTGGGGACTGATGGGCTTCCTATTCTTGCATTAGGTACCTTGGTTACCTGCACAAAAAGGCCATGGTTATCATGGAGACAAGGTAAAATATGTTTTGAGTGTAAAAGCAGTGAATGTGGGGATGTCTATGCATAAAAGGTGAGAAATAAGAGGTAAGTTAAGGCATGATTTATCCAAAAAATTGAATGTTATCAACGACCAAGATAAGACCACCTTTATTTGTCTATTTGTTGCTAACACATTAAAAATAATATGTTGTCTTGGTTGTGAAATTCACCCACCACTTTTCAACAATGCATGGAATCCATCTTCTCAGCATTGATAAGAACATTTATGAAGGTATTTATTGATGACTTCTATATCAATGATATTCTTTTACTTGAATTCTTCACCATATCTCTATAGTATTGGTCCAATGTAAAGCAACTCATCTAGTTCTCAATTGGGTAGAATGAGATTTTGTGGTGAAAGAGGGCATAGTACTTGGAAACCAAGTAAGCAATAAAGCTATTGAAATGGAAAAGAAAAATATGAATTCATTGTCATATTAGCTCCTCATTCACAGTCAAAGAAGTTAGGGCCTTCCTAGGACATTCAAGATTCTATTTCCAATTCATCAAAGACTTCTTCAATATTGCAAAACCTCTCACTATTCACTTATTAAGGCCTCTAACTTATAGTTTAATTCAACATGCATGGATAGTTTTAAACATATGAAAACTTCTCTCATTTACACTCTCATTATTTGTGCACCAGATTGGTCTCAATCCATTGAGATCATGTGCTATTCTATAATTATGTAGTGGGGTGCTTTGGGGAAATGCATACACATGAAAAATCATTTGTTCTATTATGCATCCAAGATACTAGATGAAGCTTAGTGAAATTATGCCAAAATGGAAAAGGATTTTCTAATAATTGTCTATGAAGTTCACTGATTCTTTGATTTTATCTTGCGGGATCTAAAGTTATCATTTACATAAATTACACAACCATCCATTATCTATTGACAAAGAAAGACAGTAAAACATGGTTGATCAGGACGATTCTACTTCCATAGGAGTTCAATCTAGAAATTTGGGACAAGAAGGGAAGAAAAACTATGGTTGTTGATTGCTTGAGATGCTTTCATATTATTGATATTACTGACACTATCCCCATAAATGGTTCCATTTATGATAACCACTTGATGAAGTCATCTATGCCCATCACTTGGTTTGCTGAATTTGTAAACTAACATGCTAGAGGTGTCTTGCGTCCCAAGTACATGGAAAACACTAAAAAGATTAATGCATAATGTTAGATAATGCTATTGGAATAAGGCATACCTTTATAGGATTTATTAAGATGGCCTATATGGAAGGTTTATCCCAAAAGAAAAAGCCCCTCAAAACATTAAACAATGGCACTTGGGCCCTACAAGAAGGCACATTAGTGTAAAAATGAGTGCAACCAAAGTCATTCATTGTGGTTTCTATTGGCCCATGCTATACAAGGACACTTACTATTTCATTCTATTGTGTGAATGGTGCCAAGAAATGTGAAATGTTTCTAAGAGAGATGTTATGCCCTTTACTTTTTGGAAATACGACAGAGTTTTAGACATATGAGGGGGTGGAATACATGTGCAATTGTCATTTAATCAACCTTTTTTCGACTCAAACCGAGAGTTCCACTCCATAGGCTTGATAGACCCATTTGACCGACTTATACCCTAGTCAATCAGTTGGACTGTGCGAAACCTCCCTACTACAAAATAATCAATCAATGCTCATTCGTCAATCAATTGACTCACATTCCCAAATTATTTGCATGCCACCTCAACCAAATGACCAAAATGCCTAGTATTTGTATTGGGTTGACACAAGTACTTTATTCGACCATCTTCAAGTGATACAAAGGTTAGGAAGAGAGGAAGAACAAAAAATAAGACTAACAATCTTATGCTCACTGTAAAGAAGTTGAACCTCTTTGGAGAAGGTAGGACAAGGAGAATGTCCCCTCACTCTCTCACTCTTAATATGTTTGCCATTTCAGATTAGGGGAATCTAATTCTAAGAGCGATGACATTATGATGTTTTTTCTATGGAGGGTTGGGGGATACTTGTCCCAATCTAATGATAGTGTTTCACTTGACACAGAGGAGTGTGATCAAATGTTCATCAAAATTGTTGAAGAATGATTGGTTATAGTTCTCTAGGACATGGGTTCTTACAATGCATGCAATACCAAAATTATTATTAGGGCTTCCCAAAGGCACGTCATGGTACTTCCCACCTTGTCTTTCTTCTAGGGTTGCTTCCAATCTGAATAAGTTCAAGATGGTAGTCACCGATGTAAAGAAGAAGTGATACATATACATGGAGATTATTGGAGTTCAACTACCATGATGGGCATTCCAAAATACCCTTTACTAGCATGGTCTAAAACACTTTATGAACTAAAACTTTGTTTCTCCCGCCTTTCAATCTTCCAATTTGAAGTGCAATTATTATATATAGAGCTCGCACTTGATTATATTACCACCTTCACAAAGCATATGATGCACAAGTCCTATGCAATTACACCTTCAGATTGTTTACAGAGTAACATAGGTTGAAGGATAGAGATCTCAGTGCACTCATCCTGTAAGTCGATGCAAATAGGCTGAAAAATGCAATAGTGACAACAAATACAACTATTATACAAGGTCCAACAATTGGATGTTTTGGGTAGAAATTTGTTGTCTCATGCCTTCTTTCCCTAATGGATCCATATCCTCATGCATCCACAACAATATGATGTTGATATCCATCACATCCTATCTAGAAAAATCTTCAAAATGGGGTGTATGCCAAGAGCGGTCATAGAAATCAATCTAAACAATATTTGGAGTATCTTGAATGAAGAACCACTTAATTTGGGTAGCACATTTATTGAGCATCTTGTCCTTGTAGTTATTCACAACATCACTTCTCAATTATTCCAAGGAGGGCAGTCACTTCCATTACATCATATTTGGGCTACACTCACATACCATATATGGTAATGACCAAGAAAGGAGGAATGTTGGGTGACATGAAGCATCTATAAGCATCTGCTTTTGTTTGTTCTTCTTTTTAGAAGAGGTTCTACTTCTTATTTTTCATGAATACCCCAACACAACCAACTCTTCTTACCCACACTTATTTTGAAATAGTGAATCTCTCATACAAAGATAGAGACTTGTAAGCGTAGATCCAATGATACTTACGAGAGAACCCACCTATGAAGGGTGATATACCTAAGGTGCTCTTTGGTCACTAAAATGAGTCAATGGAGGCAAATAATGAGGAGATCAATTTCTCTACCACACCAAAAGACATCACACTAAGAGGTGTGTCCCTGATAGTGCCAGATACAATGACACATTTGACTTTACCAGCCTACAAATCTAGTTTGGGCACGTTGAGAGTTCATAGACCCTCATGGGGTGGGAACAATAGTGACAAGGGCATCAGCTGAACCATATGTACTTGATGCAACACTCTCATACTTAGTAACATGCCCAACATGGTGACTATCTATATGTAAACTATGCAATGAGGATTTCAGAGCACATCAGACCTACCCATGTACCACTTCTACATATATTGGTGACATTATTTTCTAGACCCCCCCCCCACATGTGGCCTCTTCTCAGTAGAGAAAATATAACTTAGAGACCTATGAATTAAATTGAATACCATAACTAGTTATATCCTCCTCCATACAAAATTTAGTGGTCGCTGAGGGATGAGCAAATTTCTATATTTGGGGTTGAGGGTTGTTGGCATGTGTCTATTCTACCAACATCTATTTTTACATCAAATTGATGTTTATATCTAAGTAGGTTTATTTTATTACATTCATGAATCAATACAATTGCACTTAGTGTTGGTTTCAATTTTTTCTCCAGATTTGTTAGCCAAATAATGTCAATATGTAGCCATCTTAGGTAAATGTTTCTTGTTAAGGATCATATGCATTCACATTTATTTCATCTTGTTATTCCACTTAATTAAGGAAATCCTCTTTTTAAGCTCTTTTGTGAGATGTTGCTACGTTTAGAACTCATCCTATTGCCAATGATCTTGATCATATTGCTCCCTGGAAATGTTGATAAGCCATGTGGACTAATAGAAATTGAATTCGCATGCATTTTATTAATTTCCATAGCTTACTTGTTGAAATGTCAATTATTCCCTACATGTTCTATGTTAGAATGATTTCAAAGTGATGATGGTCCACATGCTCTGAAATCTTAGATGTGCACAACTAACCTCTCCTCTAGGCTTCTTCTTCCATCTTCTAACAATCTAACCATCAAATTTAGTAAAAATTTGAAAAGAGTGTCAAACACTAAGTTTGGTTTGGAACCCACCTCTCAATATAATCTCTCCATCCAAATACCTCCTATGTAATAGGGATGTATCAAAAAAAATCATCAATGATGAAAGTGTTCAATAAAATAAAGAGAAAATGTGAAATGTATATATTTGCACCAGTAAAATGAAATCTCATGTTGGAATAACAAGAATTTTCCAAATTCCCTTTTCATACCCCCATTCACTCGAATTTTCACACATGGGCACCACTTCACTTCCAAAGCTCCAGTTTTGCAGCCTAGTGTTAGGGTCTTGTGAAAATATTATAGGATTATGTGGGATTTGTTAGAACTTCATAGTGTGATATTTCAGGATTTTGAAACAAAAGTTGGTATTGTGAAGCAACAATGAGAACACAGATATAGAAAGTTGCAGATTGTGAACTCACGATGTCAGGGATCCTTCACCTTATTTGGTTCTAGGGACAACAACTATTTTAAGTGAGAGAGAGGCATGTACAAGTTGTTAGTGTTATTTTGAAACTATATCTAATTTTGTGTTACTCGAGGATGAGAAACATCTAATATTGAAGTTATTTTAGAAATGCAATTTTATCTTTGTTTAGTTGCACATTCAAGAGTATAAAATGTGCATTTTGTGTTCTTATTTCCCTATTTGTTCATAATTATATTTTATATTCTTGTGTTCCCATTTTTAGGTTTCTAATGATAATTTCTCACTTTATTGTAGGAAAAAATCAACAACCAGTTCATGACCTCTATTGTGAGGATGAGGATCCATCTCCCTCATCTCCAAGAAGTGGGAGTAGATCTAGGGTGAATTTCATGATGATCAACCCGCATAATTCATCCCAATTGCCCAAATCATTTAGCCTAAGGCTGAAATGAAGGAATTCAATCTAGTTGAATCTACACAATGGATGTTCCATTCATGTTTGCTAAATGAGAGACATTCACTAGGGAAGATTGATAACCTCATGATTTTGCAATTTTTTTGATACACTTCCCATTCACCAACTAACTGAGCAATGCTACAAAAATCTAAAGGCCAGTCTTTCCGTTTGCTAGCTTAGTCAATCGATCGAGATTGTCTTCAAAGTAGCCTTAAAATAGTAAACCATGCATTTCACCTAGTTCGTTGGTGAACTCAAACTTCACCCCATGCTTCAGGAACTTCACTCCCCAGCTAGTCATTTGACTCAGCATCCCATTCAGCAAATTGGGGGTCCAAAAAAGCAAGAAAAAACTAACCAATTTTCCAATTGACTCACCAATCTCTAGGTTTGTTGACATTGAGAGCATCATCGAGCCAATGATTCACTTATTTTTCGGTTATAAAGACATTAGTATAAAAAAATTTAGATCTAAGGAATATGAATTTTACACTCATCAAGCTAGTCATGATTTTAGATGCTTAGATAAGAGATAGATGTAGAAAAGATGACACCCATCTTGGACCTTTCGAGAATCTATTATGTCTAGGGTGCTGACCTTTTATTGAAGAACATGGTTCCGCCATCATCACTTTAGTGAAATGGCTTATTTTTCTTCTTCTCTCTTCTAGTCTTTGTTCTGAATTTTCATCGTGAGCGAGTAGGAATTTCCACTATGGTTCAGGGATTAGTTGTACTTCCTGTATCTAGTATCTTGCAATGTGAATCTTTATTCCCAAGGCTGTAAAAACTGGCTATAATTTGATCGAATGTGTTCTAGTTAGTTTGATCATTGAACATGCGTGAATGTTATAATCCTAGATGTAGAGACATTGAAGTGAAAAATTAGAATATGATATAGTTTTGTTGAACCTGGGATGAGACCATGGAAGGGCATTCTTGGGGGTAATGGGTTAATGATCCATTGGTCACTAGACATTGAGCCTACACATCCTTGTGAATTCATATTACCAATGGATATGAATTTCCTTGGCCCTGATTTAAGTATCCATGGAATTGATGTATTAAATGTGACATAAGGAATACATAAGCAATGTTGGTGAAACCCAATTCACCATAGTTTTTTCCCATTAATTATCTATCCTAATTGTCATTCTTATTTAATTTCCTTATAATTAATTTAGTAATCAAATCATATCTTGGTTCTAAATGTTGATCTCAGTGTGAATAGAAAAAATCAAGAATATTAAAAATGTTTTTGAGTTCCTAAACTATACTTTAATAAGACTCGTGCACTTTTTGGTTGTAATTATTGCACATAGAAAAAGGTAAAACCCTAGGATTAGTTTCCTTGGTGAATTTAATGTGCATTAAAACATCCATATCCAAATGATGTGATAAAGTGGATTGTCACTCAATATTTACTTGAATCACGTTTCTACCTTTATTCGTACTCACCTATCTTCATTTGAACCCACTTCATCGTACCCATTTTCATATGCTTAATTAACTCTCTAAAGTAAATAATAGACTTTGAAACCGTATTAGAAACCTAATTTCATGAAATCCCAACTATATTTGAACTCTTGATGTACTTTGTTAACTGTATAACCTAACTTGCTCAATATGATATCAAAACTTTTTATATTTCTTCTTTACTCTAATTACTAACTATGGCCGACATATCACCTTAAATATGCCCATCATATGTTCAATTGTGAATTTGTAAATATAATGCCCTAAAATCTGAATAGTTTCCTCTACTTTGTTCCTTTTTCCTTTCCAGTCCTACTCCTCTTAAACTGAAATTTCTCAACCTTAAACAAAACCCAAGGGGAAGCTCATACCATAGCTCGGCAAGTGTTGGATTAAAATATAACATGTCGTGTATCATCTTCTACCTTGTGCTATATTTTAGAAGTCAAAATAGTGAGTCCTCAAAAATTTCTCCCACCTCTACCACTTAGACATACTTTTTCCCTCCACTTTGCCTCTCATCTTCTCCCTAAAAGAAATACACCCCAGATAATATGTGATTTTATTGCATTTGATTCTCAATATTTCAAGGATTGAAACCTCATCATTTCTCCTTCTCATTATGTCTAGGAGAGGAACATCAAATTGTATACCTAGCCTCCATCAAATCTCTCTCACCTTTCTACATGAAAACCAACACTAGAAAACCCACTCTATGTGACCCTTTTATAATGATTTGGGGTTCTTACCTAATATGAACTAGGTGTGGACCATCCATTGATTTTGTTGTTGAATATTGATGCTTAATACATGAATATAGTCATGAATACTTGAAAACATAATATCTTGATCATGGATGTAGAATTAGACCTAGGTTCACTATTGCATCTTAAAAACAAAAATGGTGGACCTTAAGACCCTGTAACTTTAATATCCCTATTTTTCATGTCTTTATACTATTTTACATGACATGGCCCTGATTAAATTTGATTTCACATCTCAATGATATTTCTCAAAAAGGTACGTTATACCATCATATTATCCATGGTTATCATATTGTTGTTTGTATTGTACATCTATGACTCCCTATGCTTTTCTATGATAATTGTTTAAGATACTTCATTCCCTACTAATTATTATTTTGTTTCTCTTGTATCTAAATTGACAAAAGTGGAATTTTTTTTGACATTTCCATTACAAAAAAATATCATTCTCATGTGCACCTTCTTATACATCATGGTACGCAACCTTATTGCACTTACCTATATCTTTAGGTAAGGGTGTAGGTTGTGGTGTCCCAACCCATATCATGGAGAAAGGCCACCATTTTGTGGGTACCTTGGTATACATTGAGTAATAATGCCTCTTTTGGACCCATCCAGCAGGATGTGGGCCCAAATAGTGGCCTTTGTGATGATGGGTTCTTGAGAATAAATGAAAATAAAACATGGTTTTTGTTGACAAATGAATATTCTTTATGATGTTCATAGACATATGCACTAATCTTTTTAGCACGGTCTATCAAGATAGTTGGGAATGTGGTAACAATAATTCCTCTATTGTGATTTTGTGACAACGCTATAAAGATAAAGAGTTATTTTGTGTATTGTTATTATATTCTTTTCCATGCATTATATTATTCTAAACTTCTGAGTTTATTTTATCATTGTAGGGTAACAATGTGTATATACAAGATCTTTCTTTCTCTATAGCGATATCTAGTAGGAAATCTAAACAAGTTTCACCAAAAAAGAACTCCATTGGGAATACTAATGTAATTTGGGATGTAGTATCTAGCTATTTAGTTTGTTTTCTTATATCTTTCATATCATGTTACCTACAAGCCGCTTAATATAAACTTCTTGGTTAGATTAATAATATAGAAGTTGTAGTTAATTATTGCTTATGTTATGTGTGATCTTTGTGATGATCAAAGACATGTTCTAATCTCTTTAACATGATTTATCTAGATAGTTGGGAATGGGTTAATAATAATTCTTAAGTTATTTTAATTCTTGTGTTAAGTCATTTCCAATTTAATCATATGATTATGTGATACATATTTAATGATGTCTATTTGAAATTGTGATTTGTAAATGAATTCCATTTAGAGATAATAGTTCTTAAGTCATTTTAATTTTTTATTATAATGTTAGGTTATAGTAATGATATTAAATTACATGACACAATGTTAAAATAGTTTGAATTTAAATTTTGACAATTTCTTGAAATAAGAATAATGGTAATAATTATTGTATATGAATGACATACATAAATTCTATTGATTTTTAAACTTAAATATCTAAATTTAAATATGGCGTAAACTTATGTGAATATGCACGGTGATTGAGTAGTAAGTATGGCCACTTTCATGAAATGGTAAATACAATTTTGGAGGAAGTAGGGATCATTTATTAGTCATAATCCTTGTTCAAATAGGATAAGGTTCAATTCCTAATAGTGAGTTTGTTATTTTTTATTTATAGTACCAGTGTTTTAACTAATTCTCAATAATGGCCCTTACTAAGGCATATAAATGCTAAATAATAGTTAATATAGATTTTATGACTTCTTTTTATCTTGCTATATAAATTAATTTATAGATAAATGTAGCAATGATATATTCTTGAATTAAATCATCATATTTGAGGAAATGCAATTACCATGGTGGTCCATGGATATATGCTATAGTTCTATTTATGATTTTGTAAGACAATATGTTCTTGTTTTAGTGATCAAATCTAGATTACTGGACTGGCACGTATACAAATATTTTTTAGAATGTGACTTCACACTTGGGTTTATCGTTAATGTGGAACTCCTATTGAGAATTTGGTACCCCTTTTCTAGGTAATCCATCATGTGAATCTTTTATTTGATAATTGATTGTCTATTTGAAGACATGTCGTGCAATTACAATGAATTGCATGGAACAAAAACTTTAAAGAAAGATATGTATGAGGTATCTGCTACAATAAATGATCTATCCCTATAGTCCATTGACTTTATTAGATATAATTTAGAAATATATTCAACTTGGAATAATTTAAAAAAACATATCAATTTTATATTTCATAATTTTGATGCTTTGTCAATATATGTTGTGATTAGTTGACGTGGTTCTCTAGCATTTATTATATGATACTTTAGGAGTACATGCATGCCTTGGAGAATTTGTTTAAAGATAGCTATGAAGCAATGAAAATGATTAATATATAGTAATTGTAAATATACTAGTCCTAAGGTTTTGTTAGGATACAGCGGGGTCATTTTTTATGCATTTACATCTAAGTGCATTAAGGAAATTATGCTAACAAAATTATTTTTTGTATGGCCATTAAAGGTAAAATTATGGTTTAGGACCAAGTAGAGGAGAGATTGAATCATTAGGGTGAATAAACCATTGTTAAGGAATTTTAGTCATAATGGTTAAAGTGGGATAACATCCGTTGCTACTATCTAGTCATCGATGTGATATATTCATGAATATTATGCCATTATGAAAATCAAATGAGGATTTTTAAAAAAGAACTCAAATATACAAACAGAAAACAATGATTATAATTAATAGCTAATGTGAGTACCCATGAATGTGAAAATTGCTCTAGTAACTGGAAATCACATAGATGACGATGATTCTAAAATGTTTAAAAAAATTAAGGATTTTACGGTATTCATATCTCATGATTATTGATGCATCTTTTCATAAAAATGTTACAATATGATGAATAAAGTTGTGATTATAGCCATGTCTTTGATACAAGCTTTTATATGAGATTTTTCAGTTAATCCTCATGACTTTATATGGTATTATAGTCAGTGAAATATTTTGATACGAGTGATACGTATATAATGACTAGCAAAGTGCACATGTTTCACACGTGGTACTTATACAAGATATACTTTATAACGAGCAAAACATTTCTACATATCTAAATGTCCATGTAATTTATGTGAATAGTATGTAGTTTCAAAAGAGAAAAAAAATTGCGCTCATGTGTATTTTTCTATTCTTGTAAATAAAATTTCAACTTGAAAGTTGCATCATAATATTTTGTTGTTTTTAGGTATACATCATTTGATTTCTTAGATAAGTTGCCACCCTTTTCTATCTTGATATAATATTTATTTATTATGAGCTTTATGTTATCTTGGTTACACATGGTGTCATTTTGAGATAGTGACAATCATTGAATATTCGAATATCAACTAATATATGCATTTCTTCAATGACATATTGTCAGTTTTACTTCTAACAATGATATTTATTGTATACCAACGTTCTCTATAGGATTCATTCATATTCTTTTCACTATCAAAATAGGCACCATCCTTGAAAGGCATAAGGCAATCATGATAATAATAATTTTTTTTGTTATTGTATCATAAGCCATGTCATCTCACTAAAAACAGCAACCTAGACAAGAAGTCAAGTAAATGGAACGAAATTAAACAAAGATTATTTGACTGAATAGAGTTTAAATATACTATAATCCTTTTGAAGTAATCTTTCAGAATCAAAAGGATTTCCATTGCAATTTCACAATTTGAATCTCTACAATTAGAGCATGACAAATATAAAATCTATAACTTTATTACAATCTTAAGAAACTTCATAGATGTTATAAAGATCATTAATATGTAAAGTCTAATATATAACAAGAATATATATATATATATATATATTTGCATTATTTATGTCCATAAGGTAATAAACAAATTTTGTTATCTTATTACAATAAAGATTTGATAATGCCAATAAATTTGATACCTCAATCATTAAAATATTAGAAATTTGGGACTTTTTTCACCTCTAAGAAGATTCATATTCATTTCCACCTCATAAATTCTATATTAAGAAGTTCTATTGTTGAGTTAGAATTCGACACCCATTATGAGAAATGTTTGGAAATGTTTTATTGAATTGCATTTTTACTCTAGACAGATTCAATACAAAGAGTTTTCACTTGAAATTGTTTTTCTAAACATGTATGCAGTTAATGTAACTGATAACTAAGACATCATTATACATAGTTCAAATATATAACACTTGTAACTGGACATGCAAAATTCCTCTTTTTTGTCTTATCTCCTACTATTTGGCTCTAATAAGATATTAAAGGCTCAAAATAATAAGTATACCAAGTATGAATCTATTTCATGTGATGTGCACATTTACACACATTGAATGAGAGCCTTTCATTACTGACTAGGTGAATGACTGAAGTAGGTTCATAAGAGTAATATATATATATATATATATATATATATATATATATATATATATATATATATATATATATATATAATATATATATATATATATCATAATATAAAAAATTATTAATTCCTTATGTCGCACTTATACACAAAAAATATGCATTTCACATGAGAATTGTCATGCATTTATGTCACATTTTCTAGAAAGTTACATGATATATCTACTAACAATTTCTTAAAGTAAAGTTTGTGGTTATCACATGAGATCTGTGATGAATGAGTTCAAAAGCGATTAAACATGAGAAAATATAAAACCGTGAATACTTCACTATCAGGTCATTTCAAGTTAAGTAAGAAAGCATACTCATCTATTGATGAGAAAAATGTTGATATGGTCAAAATTCCCTATAATTCTACTATGTGGAGTTTGATGTACAAAATGGTGTGTATTCGTCCAGATATTGCTCATCCATTTGGCTTTGTGAGCAGGTTTCTCTCAAACCCTAGGAAAGAGTACTTGGAAGTAGTCAAGTGAATCTATAGAGTTTCGCAAGGAGCTAGAATCATGTGTTTTATGTTTGGTGGTTTTGAACCAGTTCTAAGAGGCTTTTTTGATGTTGACATGTTAGGTGACATTGATCACATGAAGTCTACCTCTGGGTATGTTTTCACTTTCGTAGGGGTAGCCATATCATGGCAGTCTAGGTAGTAAAAGTATGTTGAATTTACTATGATAGAGGTAGAGTACATTGCACAATAGAAGAAGGAAAAAAATACTTTGGATTGTGAGATTTTTAGTGGAGATGTGTATGAGTCGGATTGATCTGACTATTTTTGTTATAACCTCAATTTTTTTCCTAATTCAGAATTGACTGTAATTTCTCCTTTTAAATACATAGGAACATATAATTGTTTGATTTGACTTGAATATATGGGTTTCATTAACAAATAGCCTTGCTTGTGTGATTTCGTGGGCCTTATTAGCTATTGGTCCCATAGCTAAAAAAAGAAAGAAAAAGGAAAAAGAAATTCAGTTAATAAAAGGATAATTAAGAAAAGGAGAAAAGAAAGAGGTAGAAGCCTCTAGAAGGATAGGAGGTAGACTCCAAAGGTGAAATTCGTATCTTTGGGATTTATTAGGCCCCAAGGAGCCCAAGTTGCCAAGATAATAATAAAGGAAAGAGGATATATCAATTAAATTGGCTTTATTTAAAGGATAACTTGCTTATGAAGGAAATACCCTTTTCCTTTGGAATTTGGGTTTCAAATTTGATACATGAGTAGATAATGCCAAGCCAAAGTTTCCTTTAAAATTTGGATGAAAAGGGATAAACGAGGAGAGAGATATGGAATTTACAAGTTTCCAATGAATTGAATTAAATAATACATGATTTTCTTGTTTTAAAGGAAAAAGGGAAAATCGGTGGCAATGACAACCATTGGATCCCCACATGGTCCAGAGTACCATGGATCTGATGATGACTGTTCATTGTCTACCCAGAGTCACAGAAGGAAAGGGAGAGGGGAAAGAATTAGAATTTGCTCACGTTTAAAGCAATAAGCTGAGATGTGGACGAGTCCATCATCTTTGGGAGTCTCTTCTGAGCCCGATTTATGGGTGGTTTCGTTGGGGAATCGGAGAAGTCCCCAATTCCTCAGACACATGTAGGAGATCCTATATAAAGAGAGGGGTATGGGCATCATGAGTGATCGTGTGAACCCTACCCTCGAGTTTGGACCATTGCGATGAGCATGCCCGTGATCTCAATTGGACCAACTACCCGGTTATTCCCCCTCGACTAGACGTAACCATCATCAGAGCACCACTGGCTTGTTGGCGGTGAAGCAGTGAAGCCAGCCAATAATTGAAGGGTTGGGCAAGTTTGTGAGGAGCAGATGAAGCTCCTGGACCAATCGGATTGACCATGGGTGGACGGAAGCTCGAAGTCAACCTCAGAGTTGACCTCGGCTCGTGGTAGGCTGCTCGCGTGAGGTTGAAATAGACAACCAGGAGAATTACCAAAATACCCTCCCACGTTTTCAACCAATGTAAGGGCATTCTCGTCCTTTTCTCTCATTTGATCGTGAGTGAGGTATGCAATCACAGACCATTGGATCCCGCATGGTCCAGTGGACCATTGATCGAATGGCTGACAATGTTTAAAAAATAATAGATAATCCAAGAGAATACGTTTCTTTACAAAAATCGTAGAAATTGATAGGAAACTCCGATCGATAAACTTAATATAAGAAAATTGATTAGAAAAATATGAGGAACCTGATAAAAATAATTTTAGAACTTGATTTCGTTCCTATGTGCAAAGTATATTAAGCTGATGAAAAGTGCATTAAACTTAGTTTAGAAACCCTAATTGTGATTAAAGATTGAATCTATGATGTTTAATGGGTTATTTTGAGTACGAAAAACCTGTTGGATGATAATGAAAGATTCAAATCTAATGTAGATGAGAAATTACATGTTTTAGGGTTTTAAACCAAGAATCCATGTTAATGCATGTAGAAACCCTAATTTAGAGTAAAGGATGAGATTGATATGTTTAATTCGAAATATTTGGAAATATGCTGATAATTGTTGATCCTAACCCTATTAGGAGAGATAGGATAAGACAATTAGGTTTTATGAGTAGTTTTACTTATTTAGGGTATGTAGTGACAAAAGTGATAATGAAACCCTAATAACATGTGAAACCCTAAAAGAAAGTAGAAACCTTGTGAAGCAAGTTAGATTGAATAAGATCTTGATAGTATGAGTAGTGAAGGGAATTGTATGGTTATTTAAAGATCCTAGTTGAGTGAATTGCTTACTTGCCTGGATTTCATACTTGCTTGGAATATTGCTATCTTGATTCAGCTGAATAGGTATGTGGTTATTTATGAATAATCGATCTAGTTTCACAAAGTTTTATCGAACTTTTGATTGGTTGGATGCAACCTAAATTGTTGAGTGTTTATTTATGCAATCCTATAAAGTCAATATGATTATCACAATTAAGTATATATGTGAATTCTCAAACCTACATGCCACCCTGATGTAAGTTGCAAGACCAAGCCCCAGAGGGAAGGTCTGAGTTGGTCAAGCCCCAGAGGGTAGACCATTGGGCACCATGAGAGGTGACCCCAGGCACCAAGCTCAGGATGGAGAAGATGGCCTTATGTCCCTTGCAAGGACAAAACCCTATGAAAGGGTAATCCAGGGTTTAGGGAAAAAGCGGTTGATAATTTCACATTGAAATCGTAATTTTGATTGTTTTTTTGGTCAGTAAAAAACTATGTTTCTATTAAATGGGTCCAAAACTTTAGGTACAGATAGCCTACACCCCATAGGAACAGGATGAGAGAAAACATCTAAGAGAAACATATGAGAGTCCTGACAATGGAACTACTAAAGGGAAAAGGAGAGAAAGTAAACCTATAACAAGCTAGTTCTATGTAGACATCACACAACAACTAGATAAATGATCAACTAGGCCACCAACACTGATCACAGCAGTATGCACACCTTCAAAAAAATGACATTTTTGGCAGCCTAGTGTTGTATCAAGAGCTACTGGTGAGATCAACATAACTAGGAGGCCAAGGAACCATCACTCTTCATCTAAACCAAAACAAAATACTCCAAAAAGGAGAGATATATCCACAAGATCCTTCAAGATGTTAGATGGTCATCTCATATCATTGTACTAATCATCTATTTGGATCTTCACTGGCATTTAAGATCATCCCCTGAAATTGTGAAGAAAACAAACAGATGTCCAATGCAACTCTATTAACCAACAATCTGACAAATCTCAGAACCTTGTACATCAAAGTTTGCCAAAGGATTATTTCCAACAACCAGAGGGAAGAAGTTGGATGAATGTTAGGTTCGATCCAATTTATTCCTAGCCGAATTTTTCTTTCTCTTGGTCTAATTTTGTTCGGAATCTAGGGAGTGATTATCCCAATGATTGGAATCTGCTTCAGACCCATTTGAACCTTCATCTTCCTCAAAGAGCTTTTCTTTTCAGTCTTGATATTTGACTAAAAAACCGCAGCTCTCCCATATCCTATTGATCTTCCAAGAGTGTGAAATAGTGTCATTTCTATGAAATCTAGCAAACTCCAATTTCTAGTCTAGGTTGAGATTTCCTTCATTGCACACTGGGGTGCTCCCAAACATGTCATGTTCCCCCAGTTGAAGGCATGAATCAACAGACAGGCTTTGGTGATTTTCAACTTCACAGTTGACGACTATTTCGTTGACTTGTTGGGAGATAATACTTCTAAGGATTTCATCTTCCTCAGACTGATCAGAAGACCCAGTGTTCTCACCTTGCTGGAACACCATTGATTGCTCTTTGGTGGTTATCTTGGCATTGGATCAAACACCTGACTTTTTCTCCAACCTGACATCGACATCCTTTTCTGGAGGTGGTTTTCTCACCTTCAGCGGGCAGGACATTGCCATGTACCCAAACTTCTTGCAGATGGGGCATTGGATTGGCTTCGCAACTACCTCTAGTTTCAAGGATTTCGGTATAGAGTCAATTTCCACCATGGTAGACTTTGGTAGCTTGGACTTGCAATCCATCTTGTCACAGACCAGTGCATGCCCGAGGCAGCCAGCAGTGAAGGAGTGGTCTTCAATGTCCACCGGCCTGCCAATGGAACTGGCGACAGACGTGATGTGCCTGTGTGTCCACGGCAACCCCATGTTCTTGATCTTGAACCAGATAGGAACACGAGTGAATGACATAGGTTGAAGAAGAGCGCCAGGGATCCATGCATGGACCACAATGAGCGATCCATCCATGAACCATGGAGCCTCATTTAGAACGTGCTCCCTTTTGCTGTGAGATGGCAGCTTGACGATGAAACATTCATGCTCCTCTGACACGATTTTGATGAGGCTGCTAGGCTGCCACAGACGTTGAATCCATCTGCTAAGTTGTCCGCTATACGGTTTCTAACCAACAAACCGTATGGATAGGTGATCATCCTAAGAGGGGTTGAGCACTCCTGGCTTGAGATGGATGCACATCTCACGCCGTTTCTGATCAATGGCTCGATTAATTCGACCAAGTCTGCCACAACCTCCTCCCAGTCTTTCCTGTAAGACTGGATCCAGTCAGTAACCCATGAGGCAAGTGCTACTTGATTTGACCTATTGAGGAGGGGGATCAGGGTGTTAGGGGTGGCGGCCTCCGCCGTCTCCTTATGTGATTGATCCCTAGTTGAATCTGCAGAATTGGGAGCGACTTCACTTCCATCTCCATCTACCCCTGATTGGCAACCTGGAGGAATCGAGGATGACTCTACAACAGTCGCTTTCCCTCTCCCACCTCTACCACTAGGGTTTCTCCCATGACCTCTCCACCGACCCCCTCAGCCTCGAGCCATCGATACAATAAGGCCAATTCCTCATAATTTGGATTGTTAATAACTTATTTGTGATAATTAGGTTGTTAGAAGCTATTTGTGGGAATTTTTATTTCTCCCCACATACTGGTATAGAAATATACTGATCATCATTTTGTTTGTCGGTGTTTTAGGTACGATCATTGAAAAGGACAACTAGTAAATTGAAACATTATGAAGATATGAATAATCAATTCAGGGAGGATTAGATAGATAGACTCCATCTGTGGATAGAAGTCTAGAAATCCAAAAAATTTACAAGGTATGCAATAGATTTATTTTATTCCAGCTTTCCAATTTAGTAATAGTAGAATTCGATAATTATTATTGCTTAAATGTCGAACCACTGGTCCTGAAATATTAGGATAACATCCCTGACCTTCTGGTCTCCCTTTAGTGGGGGTTATCGAGAGGCGGGGTCATTACATTTGGTATCAGAGCTATGGTTTCTCATTTAATCCTTAGTAATTATTCAATTTTACAAACTTTATAGAACAGAGGGAGTTATTAAAGGATTTTCCAAAAGACAGAGGTGTCTAGAAAAGGATCATGGTTTGGGCGATGGAAATATTTTCCTCTACCCTACTAGTCAGTCAGGAGGACTCTCAGATGTAGTGTGACTTCATGGCCAATGTCTGAGGTTCTGATTCGAAATAAAATACCTTTAGGACTCTCTCATCTATTTCATCCCTTCTCAACCCTAATTTTAATTAAGGATTCTAGGATTTAGGGTTTTTCTCTCTCTTTCCCACCCTCTTGAGGTCAGGGTAAGTATGAAAAGGATTAAGGGATACTCTACCAAATTATTAAAAGATACGTAAAAAAGATGTCATTGGCATAAGTATAGCTAGTTTAAATAAAAACTAAATTTTGATTGTATGCTTATGTAGATGGCTCGTGTGGAAACCGTAGCTATCCCAGAGGCCACTGAGAACCCTAATAAGGGTTGGCCTCACCGCAAGGGAAAGGGATCTTTTGAGAAGAGGAAGAGGAACCATGGTGGTGAGTCTTCAAAGAAGAGAAAGAGACCTGAGGGAGCCTCAAAAGAAGGCCCCGATCCTAAGCCAGTACCCTTCGACAACCCCGAGGTGGACCAGGAAGAGGAACACATGTCTGAGGATGAGGTCAAGTTTGAGGAGAACCAGACCGGTGGTCCAAGACCGGCAATGGTTGTTCACACCCCTGATGCCCTATGGATGGAACAATAGAAGAGGATAACGAAGGCCATCAGTGCTCTGGCCCTCAGGGATATAGCTAGAGATGAAAATAGTGAGTCGCTTTCCATTCGTCCCTGACTCGGAGTCACCATTCTAGACTTTGTCAAGCTGAACATTGATAGATTCTTGGGAGAGGACAAGACCAATGTGGTCGAAAAAGTAGATGCTTGGCTTCTGGCAGTCGAGAATGCTTTCTGCATGCTTGAGGTATAGCCAAACAAGAAGGTTCTTTTTGGTACTCATCTCTTGGAAGGAGCAGCCAAGATCTGGTGGGAAAACACATCATGGGATGAGATCTAAGCGATGAACCAATGACATGGACTGACTTCAGGACTATCTTCACCACCAGATTCATCCCCACCTCATCTAAGAAAGAGAAGGAAAGAGAGCTCACCAACATGATCCAGGGTAACCTATCTGTTGTGGACTTTGGTCGCAAGTTTCACATCCTGGAGCATTTTGGACACATGATGGATGAGGAAAGAAGAGTTGACCATTTTGTGGAGCATCTTCATCCCAAAATCAAACCACATGTGATGGCAATTAAACCAACAACTTTCTCTGAAGCCTACAACACTTCATTTGATATGGAAAGGACAATGATGCCTGCTCAGAACCCACCCAAAGGATATCTGGGTTTCACTGAAAGAGCTCAAGGACAAAAGAATGACCACAAGAAGGGATAAGGATGTAACCACACCAAGGGCAAGCATGGACACAAAGGAAAGCCACGTGGTGAGAGTCTCTTTTAGAATTGTCGTACATGTAGACGACTACATCCTGGGAAGTGCCACTTCAAGAAGAGGGTGTACTACCATTTCCAACAAGAGGGATACTTCATCGCCAACTGTCCTCTGCCTAATCTGAGAGGTCCATTGGCTGCACAACTAGTGGCAGCAACACCCCCAGTAGGATGAGGAGTACCAGCTGGAGGTCCACCTATTGGAGAGAGAAGACAAGCCAGAGTGTTCGCCATCGACAATGAAGAAGCCCAGGTGAATGCTAATAGGTTGATCGAGGGTAATAACAATATAGTTTTCCTTTCAATTTAGTTTCATCATGTAATAGTAGTCTGATATAGTATGAAACTATGTAGGCATGCTTGAAGTCATGGGGAAAATATAAAAGCTCTTTTTTATTCTGGTTCTACTAATACTTTTATTTCGAGAAATTTGGCAACTATGCTTTGTTTGGACATCAAGGATTTAGGCTATGTTTTGGATGTCACAACCCCGAGTGGTCAAATATATACATCTCTTTTAAAAACCCTTGTCATTCCAGTTAAGTGCCTGAGGCACAAGCTTCCCACTGACCTAATCCTCCTCGATATGAATGATTTTGATGTAATCATTGGTATGGATTGTCTTTACACCTATAGAGCACAGATTGACTGTTGAGAGAAAAAGATCCTCATTAAGAAACTTGGTCATACACACTTTACGATTCAAGGAAGGAGAGATGTGACTACCATCCTTTATGTATCGGCTTTGAAGGATGAGCAGATGATATCCAAAGGATGTCAAGCATACCTAGACATGGTCACCGGGCTTGAGGCCGAGGTGTGACCCTTAGAGGAGATAGAGGTTGTCTGAGAGTATGCGGATGTGTTTCCAGATGATCTACCAGTGATTCCCCCTAAGAGGGAGGTAGATTTCTCCATTCAGTTAGCCCCTGGGACTAGCCCTATATCTAAGGCACCCTATAGAATGGCCCCAACTGAGTTGCTTGAGTTAAAAACATAGTTGCAGGAGTTGTTAGATAAAAGTTTTATCTGACCTAGTACGTCACCATGGGGAGCACCAATCATTTTTGTGAAGAATAAGGATGGTTCACTCCAGATGTGTATTGATTACTAGATGATCATCCAGGAAACCATCAAGAATATGTACCCCTTACCTAGGATAGATGCCCTTTTTGACCAGCTCAAATCAGCCCGAGTCTTTTCCAAGATCAATTTGAGATTAGGATACCATCAAGTGAGAGTAAGGAGTGAGGATATACCTAAGATGTCTTTCCAAACATGATATGGCCATTATGAGTTTCTGGTCATGCCGTTTGGGTTGTCCAATGCACCTAGTGTCTTTATGAACCTTATGAATAGTGTGTTCCAACCCTTCCTTGACTCATTTGTGATCATGTTCATAGATGACATCTTGGTGTACTCAGATGACTTAGCTCAACACCGCGACCATTTGGGTAGAGTCCTTAATATCCTAAGAAAGAAGAAGTCCTACGGAAAGTTATCGAAATGTGAGTTTTGGATAGACTGAGTCATGTTTCTTAGACACAACATCTCTGGAGGAACGATCGCCATGGACCTCACTAAAGTGTCGACGGTTCGAGACTGGCCTGCACTGAAGAACCCCTCTAAGATTCACAACTTCATGGGGTTGGACGGATACTATCGGTGCTTCATCAAGGATTTCTCGAAGACCGCCTTACCACTTACCATGTTGACTTGGAAGGATGTGAAGTTTTTGTGGTCCGATATATGTGAGGCTCATTTTCAAGAGCTAAAGAAGAAGATGACCATTGCCCCAGTGTTGACCCTACCTTCTGGAAATGAGGGTTTTGTGGTATTCACTGATGCTTCAAAGATGGGACTTGGCTATATGTTGGAATAGAATCAGCATGTTGTTGCATATGCCTCCTGAAAACTCAAGCCCAATGAAGTGAACTACCTGACGCATGAGTTATAGTTGGATGCTATCATTCATGCATTGAAGATAAGGTGGCATTATTTGTACGGTTCTACCTTCAAGATCCTCGTCGACCATAAGAGCTTGAAGTACCTCCTGACGTAGAGAGACATGAACCTACGACAACGAAAATGGATGGAGTATATGAAGGATTACAACTTCACCATCGCCTACCATTTTTGGGAAGGCAAACATCATAGCTGATGCACTAAGCCAAAAATAGTTCAGGTGTGTAGTTGTTTTGTCCAGTCAATGGAAGATCTTAGAGGAGCCGGTGGAATGGACTCCACGACTGTTAGAGGATAGAGTTCGATTGGCTAACATCCAGATCCAGTCAGAGTTGTTGGGTGAGATTGTGGTAGCACGGTTGGCCAGTGGAGAACTTGACAGGATGAAGGGCTTGTTGAAGAAGCCACAGACTCGTCTCTCAGTGGGTATAGATGGAGGGATCAGATTCGAGAACCGTATATGGGTTCCTGAAGATTCTCCATTGAAGGAACATATCTTGTACGAGGATCATGTTTCTAAGTATACGGTACACTCGGGCACTACAAAGATGTTTAAGGATCTGTAGAGGTATTTTTGGTGGCCAATAATGAAGAGAGACATTGCAGCATATGTGGTCGACCATATGTCTTACATGCCAGATGGTGAAGGCTGAACACCAATGACCCAACGAACCTTTACAATCAATAGAGATTCCAGAGTAGAAATGGGAGAAGATCACCATGGATTTCATGGTAGGTCTACCCTGAACCAATAGAGGTCATGAAGTGATATGGGTTGTGGTAGATCGCCTTACCTAGTCAGCACACTTCCTTGCCCTAAAGGCCACTGCCAAAGTGTCAGACCTAGCTGAGTTGTATATCAGGGAGATAGTATGTTTACATGGTGTACCCAGTTCCATCATCTCTGATAGAGACCTGAAGTTCACTTCCAAGTTGTGGAAGCAGGTACATGAGGAACTTGGTACAAGGTTAAAGTTTATTACTGCTTATCACCCCCAGATGGATGGTCAGTCAGAGAGGACAATCCAGACATTAGAAGATCTGTTGAGAGCTTATGTGCTCGATTGGGGTGGATCATGGGAGTAGTACTTACCTTTATCCGAGTTTGCCTACAACAACAGATACCAAGCTAGTATCGGGATGGCTCTGTATGAAGCTCTTTATTGGAGATTGATGGAGCTAGAACTTACACCAAAAGATTACTCTTCCAATGGAAGTCCTAATGTACACCAAAAAACCTAGGGAGTTAATGTTCTCTCTAGGTTTACCTTCAACTGGTGCTAGATAAATGCTCCAACCCCACAAGAGTGTGGAAGCCTTATCATAGTACATATTTAGGATCGAACCTAAAGGACAACGTTAAGAATCTGAGTGTCTTTTTCTCATTTTGTACCGATCTAAGTCAATCATCTAAGACCAAGAGTTTGATTTGAGTTATTAACCTAAAACATGCAAAGGTAAGGCAAGAATAAAAACTAGTTTAAGGATTAAAATGTAGGATTAACAAATGATGATGGATCACTGGGGTGATGCAGGTATTCACCACCACTACACATGTATTGTACCTGTACCATTCATAGAAAGACTTGTAAGCAAAATACATGGATGTTATACAATACCAAAGTCTTATAGGACAAGAGTAATGCACACATCCTTCAGGGGTTGAGTAACCCTCATCCTGTACATATCTACATGTCAATGAAGATATGTAGTCTCTGAAGAGAGAAACTTACTCAACCTCGTGAAACGTGTATCGGAAAACTAACAACTGAGCGATAATTACCAAATCGATTAGTATCTATATAGACTATCCCTCTTTCGAGGATATACCTATGAGAAATGTGGGAGTGTTGCAATGTCAACCATTCCTGAACGAATGGTCAAGTACTTTGCACCACTCTCTCCTCAGAGTGTGTTCCTCGACCTGTCAAGGTTGCACTTTTGTACGTCAACTGATTCCATTTCATAGTACAAAAGAACAACGATGGAGGTGAGTTTACTCCACTCCTTAGAAAGCATTTCCTAGATACCGAAACGGATTCACGGTGGACACACACACCAGAAACCAACACTAAATCGGTATTCGAGTCTCAAGAGCGGTCATAGACAAACCACAATGAAAGACAATAGATCCATACAAGAACGCGGCCAACATTCAAGCATGTATGAAACGATTTAGTATTGAATCAGAATGATAACATCTTTTTAGTACAAATTACAAAATACGGGCAGCGGGGCTAGTCGCCGGACCCTAGTGGATGAAACTACTCGCTCCTCATGCAAGAAATAAGAAGAATGAGAAAGAGGGAGAAATCCTCCATGGACTCAGTGCAGAAGGTAGTCACAGCTCGGTGAAGAAGAAGTGGTCTTCTACATCATGTCGGAGTAGATCTGGACACAGAACGGGAGACGCCAAGATAGTCCACACAGTCTCTCTCGCTTCGTCTTCCTTCTCTTCTCAATCTCCTTGCTTGCAATACGGGCAGTCGGTGGAATGGACCTGGCATAGCTGGGATTGGTTTTGGATCCAACCTGTGTACAGGCAGCCTCCTGGCTTTCCGGCTCCAGTCTCAATCCGGCAGCCTTGGGCTGTAGTGAGATGGATCTCAAAGACCATGTCTCTACCCTTCTATTTATAGGCTTGCCAAAATATCTTGGGCCAAGGAGTCACACCTTGTGCGTGCCCTTTTGTCCCATGTGGTTTGCTTTGTTTATTAAAAACCGTTTGGTACTGTACACAACAATTCCATGCGGTCTCATATGGCAATTGGTCATGCGGTTTGCGTGTGCATGCGGTCTTGCTGCACAATTGCTCATGCGGTCTTGTGCTTGTGCGTTTTACTATTTTGGAAGTCGCTAGCCTCCTCACGTTCTCATCTATTCATGCGTTCATAATAGCTACATTCACGTGGGTGCAATAGCTGTTGGCCGTTTGGTTTTGAATGCAGTGCTCCAAGTCAGCTTGTTAAGTCACGTGGATTGTACTGATCCTTGTCGTGCGTTCTCATGTGTTCTCATGCCCATGACGTTGTTGTTGTTTTTGCTCATGCGGTCTTAGTCATGGCTGTGTGCATGCGTTCTTCATGCGGTTGCTCATGCGGTTTTCCTTCACCGTCTTGCTGCACTTCTGAACTCCAAACGGTTTGGGAGTCCAGCAGTAGCATCAAACGGTTTCACACCAAGCTTCTGTGTGCCACTCGAACGATCTGCAGCTCAGCCACCCAAATGATCTTACGCTGGCCGCTCTATCGGTCTCGTCGACCGGTTGCAAGCTGTTGTGTGTGGAGGAGTGGATGACGGCGGCGTAGGTGCTGGAGTAGCTCGCAGCACCGGCGGAGGTGCTAGTTGCTGCTGCGATGGTGGAGATGAAGGTGGCTGCTGGAGCACTCGCAGCACCGGCGAAGGTGCTAGTTGCTACTGCGATGGCGGAGATGAAGGTGGCTACTGGAGCAGCTCGGTGCACCGGCAGAGGTGCTAGTTGCCGCTGCGATGGTGGAGACGAAGGTGGCTGTTGGAGCAGCTTGCAACACCGACGGAGGTGGTAGTTGCTGCTGTGATGGCGGAGGTGACGGTGAGGTAGACGACGTTGGCGCTTGTAGCAAGCATGATGTCGTCGACAGTGGTGGTGTCAGCGAGAAGGTCATGGGCGCTACTTGCGTGAGCTGTTGAGCGTGGATGTCGACGGCATAGGTACGGAGCTTGTGATTGGAGGGAGATGAGCGGGCGTCGTCATTGCTACTGACGGAGAGGTAGATGAGCGGGCACCTTCGTTGTTGCTGACAGTGAGGTAGACGACGTCGACACTTGTGGCAAGTAGGCCATCGTGGGCAGCGGTGGTGTCAGCTAGTAGGTCATGGGCGCTACTTGCGTGAGCTACAGAGCGTGGATGTCGACGGTGGTGCGACCTAGAACTGGTGATGAATTCGAATGGAGGTGGCGCTTCTTGGTTTTGGGATCGAGAGAGAAAATAGAATGAAGGTCAAGACCGCATGAGGTCAAGACCGCATGGAGGTCAAGCCCGCAAGAGGTCAAGACCGCATGGGCTCGAGACCGCATGGAGGTGAAGACCGCATGGAGGTGAAGACTGCATGGGGTCGAGACCGCATGGAGGTTAAGACCGCATGGGGTCGAGACCGCATGGAGGTCAAGACCGCATGGAGGTCAAGACCGCATGGGGTCGAGACCGCATGAAGGTCGAGACCGCATGGAGGTCAAGATTGCATGGAGGTCGAGACCGCATGGAGGTCAAGACCGCATGGGGTCGAAACTGCATGAAGGTCGAGACCGCATGGAGGTCAAGACCGTATGGCGTCGAGACCGCATGGGGGTCAAGACCGCATGGGGTCGAGACCGCATGAAGGTCTAGACCGCATGGAGGTCAAGACCGCATGGGGTCAAGACCGCATGGATCAAGACCAAATGGTGGTCAAGACTGGGTGGTTGGATGAAAAGGAACCGTTAGATCTCGATCGGATGGTTGAGAGTGATCTGCAGGGAAAAAGGAAAGTGAGTAAGGGGGATAGGATCAAATAAACTGAAAACTAGAGTAATTAGAACAAGTAAAGCATTATTTACATGAAACTGAAGAGATACTTAAAATAAACCCAAAGAGAGGGTAGATCAGTCAATATGTGGCACAAAATCCTTACAATTGGCGACTGAGAGGGTGAATCTGTAGGATTCATCACCACACCAAACTTAAGTGTTGCTCGTCCCGAGGAACGAAAAAGCCCAAGACAGTTGCCAAAATGCATGCATGTTGGTCTCGTAGTTACCTCACCTTCGTGCAAGTGTCAGAGTTTTCACGAAAAAGAGAAAGGGAAAATGAGGTAAAACAAAATTAGGGCAAAAAACGTCGGAAATCCTTCGAATTGGTGACTGAGGATGGATCTGGATGATTCATCACCACACCGAACTTAATCATTCCTCATCCCGAGGAATGGAAAACTTAAAATAGTCACCAATGAAATCGTTCATCTCGTGATTACCTCATCCTTATGTCATATCATAATTGTTTTTGTGGCTCAGATTGATGCAGCCTCAAGGCTTCCTTAGATCACGGAGTACCTCTTATGATATCCTCGTTTCTGAGCTCATTTTACTAAAGTATTTCCTTCTCATTCTTTGTTGTATCGGTCACATTTAAAAGTTTTATGAGACTTTGAAAAGACCCACAGAATCAACAAAATGCATATGATTTGTCACTGGTGTTGAAAAAGGAGAGTATGGGGGTATGGTCAAGAGATAAGAGTCTCTCCTCTAATTGACTCAAGACTCTATAATTGGTGATTCATCAAGACACTTTGAATATTTGTGCACAATACTGGTTGACTTAGCCTTACTCCTGATTTTTTTTCTAAAGGTAACTCAGAAGTGTGTATAGGTTGGCTTAAGGCTTTTGGCTATTTTACCTCTTCAGGAGGAGGTAAGGGGTCATTTTTGGATCCTTAGGGTCTCACTACCGGTCGCGACACATTTGCCTTTGTGAGGGCAACTAATGTACCGGCCGGGCAATACCTTTATCAGTTATCCTTATTCAGGGCACAACTCTCATGTTTTTATTCACACTCTGGCTTTTATTCATTCTCACTTGGCTTGGGAGAAAGGGTATTTTTGGATTTTTGTATATTTGGGCTGCCAAGCCTCTTTTTGGAATCGGGGTAGATTTTTTTCCAACCTCGGTATGTGAACAATCGTCATTGTATACTCTTTGAATCAAGAAAAGAAGGTGATACACCCTTGTTATGTATTTAGGGGTATGGAAGTAGTGGTAGTGGAAAGAGGGGTGTGGTGTACCACACCAAACTTAGAGTTCAGAAAAGTTCTAGTTTACACTAGAAAAAGGTGTGGTTTACCACACCGAACTTATTGTTCGACAGAGGTGTGGTTTACCACACCGAACATAAAGCTTTGGCATGATTGGTGAGCAGAGGAATATGAAAAATGAAGGAAGAAGTGTAGAAGAGAGTTCAGATCATGAAGCAATTTCTTTGCGATTCCATGTCACGGGTCTCTTTTATCCATCACACTCTACTCAAAAAGTGACATGATAAAACATCCAATGAGAAATCCATATAACAAATCCATTAATCAGTTAGAGGCACGATGTACTTGATCTATCTCAGTCTTATTGAAGTGTATCATCTTTATGGAAGATATGACATTAGGGTTCATGGACTTATACGAGATGAAATCATTTATCGGTTAGTTTTAAGCATTTGTTTCTCATGGATTTGCAACGAAAAGAGGTGATGACAAAAGATTTGAAAAGCAAAAGCCGAATAGGTAAAGGCTTTATTTAAGAAGAAAAATGATAAAGTAGGAAAACAAATTGTGAAATAGAAAGCAGTAAAGGTAGAGGGTGGAATGGAAGTCATACCACCCACCCTCCACCTCGAACTTATGAGTTTTCTCATTTCTGAACAAATACTAGGTTGGAGATGGAGGGGAAGGGTTGTGCAGTGTTAACCAGGCAGTCCTCGTAGTCGAAAGAAGGTCCAGAAAAGATGTCGCACAGTAGTCGACGCCGA
The DNA here is from genome assembly GCA_963693085.1 of Alisma plantago-aquatica. NCBI lineage: Eukaryota > Viridiplantae > Streptophyta > Magnoliopsida > Alismatales > Alismataceae > Alisma > Alisma plantago-aquatica. Next base: position 224,662,142 of record OY856414.1, on the reverse strand, counting down.
GAGCGACGGAGTGACCTGAACAACCTGTTGACTGGGTGGTCGTGCCAACTCGAATCGGTTTTCTAGATGATTTGGATGCATATTTCCTTCGCCTCTTTGTCCTTCCAGAAGAATCCAGAGTCCTTCCCCCATCAGTGGGGGAGGTAAAATATAAGAAATTGAGAATGGAGGGTTAGGTGAGTAATCGAAGCATTGCTTATTTGTGTCCTCCAGTTGTGGCTCACCCTCGAAATTTAAAGTAGATCTGCTTTCTCCAAAATGCAGAGCAGTCGATTGAGGGTCGGCCATTTGGACTTCCTCCTGTCCTGGATCAGGTGGCAGATCCGGTTCAGGCTTCATTTCATCACCTGGTTTTTCTTGCGTAGGATATGGTAGCCAGGATGACATTTCTTCATCAAAGGAGTTGTTTTGAGAAGTATCATCATCTTTATTAATGTTGGAATTGATGAGAGCGTCATTCTTCTTTTCAAAATTTTATTTAGAATTTTCCTCGTAGAACATCCTTAATTCGTCCAAGTAACTAGAAGAGGATTCGACTGGTAGAACAAACTCTTGCTCAGGTAAAAGAATAATGGGATTCCAGGGTAGAGGTTCCAATGATGCTTCTTCATGGGGGGGATTAGTCCATGACATAATGTTTTGAAGGCTAGAATCTCCCAGTGACTCCGTTTCTTCGATGTTGGGACTAAAGTACTCCATTTCTGAGTTAGATTTTTGTTCGAGTACTTCTTCATAATACCCCTCTGGTTCTATTGAGTGCTCAGGAGGAGTTTCTATGGGAAGATTGAAACCTGGCTCAGGTAAAAGATATATCTTAGTTTCTTGAATGTTAGGAAGGTCTTCTTCATAGGGGTGAATTTCTCCAAGTGGATGGGTTTGTGCCTCAATGCCCTCCCATGAGCCCTTTTTATCATTACAAGAGTCTACGGAGATATCGTGATCCATTCCAAAATCAAGAGGTAGTTTATGTTCCTCTTCATAGTGCACTGTCAACTTGTTCAAGTGACTAGAAGGAGATTTAATAGAAAGATCATGCCCTTGTTCGAGGACTGGATCTGTCTGGACTTCTTGTAGTGGTGGTAACTCAGGTAATATCATCTCATGAAAAGGACCAGTCGTAGGATTGTCATCTTGAGACTCGTCATCCTCCCTTGATTCTGTTTCATCAGTGAGAGTGGTGTGGTCCATTTCTGAATCAAGATCTTGATCGGTCCTATCCTCAAAATTTGTCCCAAAATCAGCCGAATGATCAGAAATTTCTTCATAAGGGCAATTCAGATTTTGTTCTGAAAGTGAAGGCTTTTTATTCCCTTGCATAAAAGACAAATCCTTATCTGAATTGATCACATACCCATCTGAGTCTGATTGTGAAGGAGTGTAGAGTCCTTGCGACATAAACCCTTCTTCTATGGATTTTATGGATGGGATAGATGAAGTTGAAGAGGTTTTGTCATTGAGGGAGTCAATTATCGCCAATTGCTCTTCAATGGTTGAATTTGAGTCTATCAAGTTAGAAGGTGGGTAAGTGTTGAAATTTATGTCCGGTTGATCTCCTGACTGTAGAGAATCCCCATATTGTCTACTCATCCTTCCCTCTGAGAGCATAATGCATGAATCATTTTCCGAGTCAGACCTTGGCTCAGATAGTAATTCCTCCCCTCGTGATGTTGTGAGTAAATCATCTTTGAGTTCAGTTGTTATCTCTGAGGATGGTTCCTCACCTTGCACTGATGCTTGAAGATCATTGGAAGGCATATTCCATATGATTTTATAATCATCATCGTAATCAATTGCGACATATGGACTAGGGTTATGCTTAGTTGAAATTGGTGGTTATTCTACATGTTGCTCAAGAGTGTTGACAAGTTGTGAAAGTAGATCAAGATCGGCTATCAACTTCTTGGTCGTGGCTGTCTGATCAGCTAGTTGTTGATCCACTGATGTCTATAAATCTCGTAGCTCCTCCATCAATGTGTGTTGATCTTCATAAAAAGGCTCTTCACTTCACCTGTTGGTTTCCTCCTTCATTGCAGTCTACACCTTGAAATCCACCATAGTTAGGTTTTTCGTAGTAGCCTCCAGGGTGATACGGATCATAACTTGCATTATATCCATAGTTGTATGATGATTCTGCTTTGAGTTTCCCAGCTATCCGATTCATGATTACTTGATGCAGAGCCATTACATAGAGAGGAGGGACATTGAAGCAGTAAATTGATGCATGAGAATAGTCACCACATAGTTGACATCTAACGATTGGTTATGTCGACTGCTTCATTTTGAAGAGAGTTGGTACCTGAAATCAAGGAAAGAGTTTATCAGGCTTGACCAACCACTTCAAATCCAAGAAGATATGCGAGATTAAGCCCTTCACCTTTTAGGTTTTTGAAAAGAAAATGGAAATCCCTAGTGAAACCTAAAACGACATAGAATTCGAAAAAGATGATTCTTATACCGTTGTCCCCGACAATGATGCCATTTTTTGATGGAGCTAGAACTTACACCAAAAGATTACTCTTCTAATGGAAGTCATAATGTGCACCAAAAACCCTAGGGAGTTAATGTTCTCTCTAGGTTTACCTTCAACTCGTGCTAGATAAATGCTCCAACCCCACAAGAGTGTGGAAGCCTTATCATAGTACAGATTTAGGATCGAACCTAAAGGACAACGTTAAGAATCTGAGTGTCTTTTTCTCATTTCGTACCGATCTAAGTCAATCATCTAAGACCAAGAGTTTGATTTGATTTATTAACCTAAAACATGCAAAGGTAAGGCAAGAATAAAAACTAGTTTAAGGATTAAAATCTAGGATTAACAAATTATGATGGATCACTGGGGTGATGCAGGTATTCACTCCCACTACACATGTATTGTACCTGTACCATTCATAGCATGACTTGTAAGCAAAATACATGGATGTTATACAATACCGAAGTCCTATAGGACAAGAGTAATGCACACATCCTTCACGGGTTGAGTAACCCTCATCCGGTACATATCTACGTGTCAATGAAGATATGTAGTCTCCGAAGAGAGAAACTTACTCAACCTCGTGAAATGTGTATCGGAAAACTAACAAGCGAGCGATAATTACCAAATCGATTAGTATCTTTATAGACTATCCCTCTTTCGAGGATATAGCTATGAGAAATGTGGGAGTGTTGCAATGTCAGCCATTCATAAACAAATGGTCAAGTACTTTGCACCACTCTCTCGTCAGAGTGTGTTCCTCGACCTGTCAAGGTTGCACTTTTGTACGTCAACTGATTCCATTTCATAGTACAAAAGCACAATGATGGAGGTGAGTTTACTCCACTCCTTAGAAAGCGTTCCTAGATACTGAAACGGGTGCGCAGTCGACACACACACCAGAAACCAACACTAAATCGGTATTCGAGTCTCAAGAGTGGTCATAGACAAACCACAACAAAAGACAATAGATGCATACAAGAACGCGACCAACATTCAAGCATGTATGAAATGATTTAGTATTGAATCGGAATGATAACATCTTTTTAGTAAAGATTACAAAACACGGGCAGCGGGGCTAGTCCCCGCACCCCAGTGGATGAAACTACTCGCTCCTCATGCGAGAAACAAGAAGAATGGGAAAGAGGGAGAAATCCGCCATGGACTCGGTGCAGAAGGTAGTCGCAGCTCGGTGAAGAAGAAGTGGTCTTCTACATCATGTCAGAGTAGATCTGTACACGGAACGAGAGACGCCAAGATAGTCCAGATAGTCTCTCTCGCTCCATCTTCCTTCTCTTCTCAGTCTCCTTGCTTGCAATACAGACAGTCGGTGGAATGGAACTGGCGTAGCAGGGATTGGTTTTGGATCCAACCGGTGTACAGGCAGCCTCCTAGCTTTCCGGCTTCGGTCTCAATCCGACAGCCTTGGGTTGTTGTGAGATGGATGTCTAAGACCATGTCTCTACCCTTCTATTAATAGGCTTGCTAAAATATCTTGGGTCAAGGAGTCACACCTTGGGCGTGCCCTTTTGTCCCATGCGATTTGATCATGCGGTTTGCTTTGTTTGTTCAAAACCATTTGGTAGTGTGCACATCAATTCCATGCGGTCTCATATGGCAATTGGTCATGCAGTTTGTGTGTGCATGCGGTCTAGCTGCACAATTTCTCATGCGGTCTTGCACTTGTGCGTTTTACTGTTTTGGAAGCCACTAGCCTCCTCACGTTCTCATCTTTTCATGCGTTCATAATAGCTGCATTCCCGTGGGTGCAATAGCTGTTGGCCGTTTGGTTTTGAATGCAGTGCTCCAAGTCAGCTTGTTAAGTCACGTGCACTCTATTGCTCCTTGCCATGCGTTCTCATGCATTCTCATGCCCATGGCACTACTGCTTTTTTTGCTCATGCGGTCTTGGTCACGGCTGTGTGCATGCGTTCTTCATGCGGTTGCTCATGTGGTTTGCCTTCATGGTCTTGCTGCACTTCTAAACTCCAAACGGTTTGGGAGTCCAACAGCAGCATCAAACGGTTTCACACCAAGCTGCTGTGTGCCACTCGAACAATATGCAACTCATCCACCCAAACAATCTTACGCTGGCCATCATATCGGTCTCGTCAACCGGTTGCAAGCTATTGTGTGCAGAGGAGTGGATGACGACGGTGTAGGTGCTGGAGTAGCTCGCAGCACCGGTGGAGGTGCTAGTTGCTGCTGCGACGGTAGAGATGAAGGTGGCTGCTGGAGCAGCTCGCAGCACCGGCAGAGGTGCTAGTTGTTGTTGCGATGGTGGAGACGAAGGTGGCTACTGGAGCAGCTCGCAGCACCAACGGAGGTGCTAGTTGCCACTGTGATGGTGGAGACGAAGGTGGCTGTTGGAGTAGCTCGCAGCACCGGCGGAGGTGCTAGTTGCTGCTGTGATGGTGGAGACGACAGTGAGGTAGACAACATCGGCGCTTGTGGCAGGTAGGCCGTCGTGGGCATTGGTGGTGTCAGCGAGTAGGTCATGGGCGCTACTTGCGTGAGCTGTAGAGCGTGGATGTCGATAGTGTAGGTACGAAGCTTGTGATTGGAGGCAGACGAGCGGGCACCGTCGTTGTTACTGATGGTGAGGTAGACGAGCGGGCACCGTCATTGCTGCTGACGGTGAGGTAGACGACGTCGACGCTTGTGGCAAGTAGGCCATCATGGGCAGCAGTGGTGTCAGTGAGCAGGTCATGGGTGCTACTTGCGTGAGCTGCAGAGCATGGATGTCGACGGTGGTGCGACCTGGAACTGGTGATGAATTTGTATGGCGGTGGCGCTTCTTGGTTTTGAGATCGAGAGAGCAAACTGAATGAAGGTCAAGACCACATGAGGTCAAGACCGCATGGAGGTCAAGACCACAAGAGGTCAAGACCACATGGGGTCGAGACCGCATGGAGGTGAAGACCGCATGGAGGTGAAGACCACATGGGGTCGAGACCGCATGGAGGTCAAGACCGCATGGGTTTGAGACTGCATGAAGGTCGAGACCGCATGGAGGTCAAGACCGCATGGAGGTCGAGACCGCATAGAGGTCAAGACCGGATGGGGTCGAGACCGCATGAAGGTCGAGACAGCATGGAGTTCAAGACCGCATGGGGTCGAGACCACATGGGGTCAAGACTGCATGAAGGTCGAGACCGCATGGAGGTCAAGACCGCATGGGGTCGAGACTGCATGAAGGTCAAGACCGCATGGATCAAGACCAAATGGTGGTCAAGACCGGGTGGTTGGAAGAAAAGGAACCATTGGATCTTGATCTGATGGTTGAGAGTGATCTACAGGGAAAAAGGAAAGTGAGTAAGGGGGAATAAGATCAAATAAACTAAAAACTAGTGTAATTAGAACTAGTAAAGCATTATTTACATGAAACTGAAGAGATACTTAAAATAAACCCAAAGCGAGGGTAGATCAGTCGATATGCGTCATAAAATCCTTAGAATTGGCGACTGAGAGGGTGAATCTAGAGGATTCATCAGAGACCGTGTCGGTCACCGCTTCACTGGGATGATGTCAGTGAGAGGACCTTGTTGAGGTTAGATGAGCTCCAAGTGTATGTAGATAAAGTCTCTTTGATCAAGAAGAGGTTGAAGAGGGCCCAGGATCAACAGAAGTCGTATACTGATGCAAAGCAGACCGATGTGCAGTTCACTATGGGAGAGCATGTATTCTTGAAAATTCGACCGCTTCGAGCTACAACCAAGAACTGAAGGAAAATGATCCCTGATACGTGGGTCCGTTTGAGGTGTTAGAACGGATTGGTGAAGCTGCATACCGTTTGGCATTACCCCCACTATAACGACCCCGCCTCCCAGTAACCCCCAATTAAGGGAGACCAAGAGGTCAGAGCCGTTAGTCCCATTTCCGGATCAAAGGTTCGACAGATAATCAATAATAATTATCAAATTCTACCAATCTAAACGGAAAGGTTGTAATAAAATTAAACTTTTTGCATACCTTTGAAAAACATCGATTACTAATCATCTATCCATATGAGGGAATATTCTAACTAATCCTCCTTGACTGTTAATCCTTATTTAATTCCACATATGCCACTTTACTGTTTGTTCTTTTCTCTTATACCTAAAATGCCGACAAACAAAACATCGGTCAGCATAAAGCTGGTATGTGGGGGAAACAATAATCGTGCAACTATGATAACAATGTAATCAGCCAATTATCATTTAACAACCAAGATTACAACTTAAGCAATATTACTCAATCCTTAGCTATCCCCTATCTCTGTGTTGTCCTTGTAGTGTACCTGGATACTACCTTAATCATGGTAGATCCCCATTAAACCCGTCATGACCCTACCTAATAGGTAAATCATTATCTAGGGTTGAGTCACATGGCACTACCCATAGGTAGCCTAATCCCTAACTCATGGTGTGTTGAAGAGTCGCATGGCACTACCCATAGGTATCACAATCCCTGACTCAAGGTGACTTGATGGACCTACCCCATTGGTAGCCATGTACTAAGTCATCCAATGACCTGATGGACCTACCCCATAGGTAGCCATGAAATAGGTCAAACTATTAAGTCACAGAGGGGACAAGGATTTGAGCTAGTAGGCACATATCTTAAGTGATAGTCATATACACATTATAGTTTGCATGAATTAAATTCATCCAACAGTTTAATTCAAGTCATTGAGGAAAACTTCGGAAAACCTCAAAAAGATAATCTGATATATTCATAACCATAACCACATACATGTTCAGTAGATTCGAGCTAATATCAATTCCAACCAAGAAGGCAATCCAAGCAAGTAGTCCAACCATACAATCAAGAATCATGAAAATCACATGTACTCTGTTTACTACCCGCTTTATCAAGATTCTTTCTATTCAACTTGAAATTGCTTCCTATGGTTTTCACATCCATTTTAAGGTTTCGTTTGCAATTAGGGTTTCACTTCATTTATACAATTTTAAACCCTAATTTATATAATTACTTACAAACCCTAATTTCATATTAAAGGCACACTTAAACATTAATTAAGCCCATTATGCCTCTTTTATATTAAAACTACCATTTTATCCTTTTAATCCATGGCAAGATCATTATGCTCATTTATCATCAATTCATAGTTCATTATAATCTAAATCACATATGAGCTCTATTCGTCATTAATTCTACCTTTTTATTCATTAGAAAACCCTAATTATTGCATTAAGGGTATTTATTCACAAGTAGAAACTTTTATACTCAAAATAGCTTAGAATTATCATATTTCGACTTTAATCATGATTTTAAACAATTAAAGCTATAAGAGTCATAATTACCATTATTAGGGTTTCAAGGCTCATTAAAGCATATTTATGCACATGAAACTCTAAATTAACTAATTACGTGCAAATTCCATCCTTTTTGTCTTTAATGTATCTTTTTACAATTAATATGTGAATATCAACTTTAATCATCCATTAAACCCTACTAAAAGCATTAGTCATCTCTAAATAGGGTTTCTTAATCTTTAATTCATTATAGTTGATAAATTACACTATGTTTCGAATTGCAAAAGGAATTAGGCTATAACACTATTTTTATTCCATTCCTCGTGTTCTTATAAGAAAAATTCATATATTATGCGTATCCATCCAAGCTACGGTTAATTAGCTATGAATTTTGCAAAATTACTTACTTTGGGCCAATTAGAGGCCGCCACGTCACTCTATTCCATGCAATGTTGCTTGGCTATTGGAAATATAACGAATTGTCATTTATACCCTTGGTTAAGTGAGTTGGTTCTTCAACCCGCAGAGGGCATAACCTTCCAACGCAACCTTTCCTTTCTTCAACCTTGGGTAGGTCAATATTTGCTTCCCTAGCTGTCGATTTGCAGCAGACACGAGCACGCCCCTTCCTCTCTAAAGTTCGACAACCATCAGGGATGATGCCCCTACCTCCGACGCCCCTTCCCACACTCAGGGTGGTCCTCAACTTACGTCCAAGAGGGTCGGTTCATGCTGGTCGTGTCTGCGACCACTAGCAGTTCTTGCAGTCGTGCTTCCTTTGTCACACACAGGTTTGGGCATGGTGATGACGGTTGATCTCCTCTTTAGCATATTGGAATCTCTCTCATCGACCGTGGCGACCCCACGAGTCCTCACTACCCCAACGTTAGACGTTCTCTCCTCAACTAGGATTTGAAACAAAGAAGAAGGAGGAGAAGAGAGTGAGACGTGTGGGATCTATCAAACTCAAGCCAAAAGCCCTACCCCTTATATAGGGGAGGGTATCGATGCCCTAAGATGCTTGCCCACAAAGCATCATGGTTTTTTCCCAATAGGAATCCAATTCTTATATTAAGAAGCAAGATTCTCTCTCTCCTAAACATCTTTTTGATATCCTTTATTATTTTTATATTTAGGAATATGAAAATCATCTCCCTTACTCTCTTTATACTTTCCTTCTAATTCATTGAACACGAAATTATGTTTTCCTTTAGTAGAAAATACCACTTCTTTAACAATTCCAAGAAATTCATTAATTATGCATCATATTATCCTCTTATGTTCTATTATTGGTATTTTCTCTCTCTTTCTTTTTATCGGGACTCCTTGGATCCCAAGACACACTATTATTTCGAAATCCTTTTTAAGGATACTTATTATCCTTCTTGATGCATTTATTTCTATTATTTTCTCATTATCTTGTTTATTTCTTATCAAACTATCTCTTTTTGAGGATTTCTCTTTATATTTCTTTTTATTTTCCTCATTGGCATTCCATTTATCATTAGGAATCCTTTGGATACGAAATTCCACCAAGGATAACTCAATTATACCTCTTTTCACTTATTTCCCATATTTTATCATTATTTTCAATTTCTATCTTAATAAAGAAATACATAATTGATCTTTTCTTTTCTTATTGTATTTTCTTTGCAACCTTGGACTCATTGGGACCCAAGGAACCCAAGAGGAACGAAATCCAACTTTGGATTATATTCTTTTGCCTTCTAGAGGTTTCCACATATCTCTTTTCTCCAAAAACTCAATCATTCATTTATTAATTGAATTTCCTTGTTATTGGGCCCAATAGCCAATAAATCCCACAACACAATCATTAAGGCTATTGTAAACGAAATCCATTTATTCAAAACAAATTATATCATTATTTTTTGTAATATCTTTAATATGAGAAATTACATTTCTCTCCAAATGAACCCAAAAGTTGGGTTTGTAACATCATTCCCCTCTTATAGGAATTTTTCCCTAAAAATTCCATCAAGCAAACAATCAATTCAGGATAAGACTTTTCCATGTTCATCATTGACCCCTATGTGGCTTTACCTTATCCATGGGGCTTCCAAAGAACCTTTATCATCACATATTCTTTTCTCTGAGATCTTTTCACCTTGGCATCTATAAACCTCACGGGTGACTCAGGTCATTTCAGCCTCCCTTGGGGCTCACAAAGTTCATTGCTTTGCTCATGATCCAGGTACCTCACATAGTGTTCTAAATTGGACACGTGGAACTCATCAGACATCACATTATCCTGAGGGGTAAGGGAAAAACTTAACCTTCTCCACCAAACTATGTCAAAAGGACCCATGCATCGGGGACTCAGCTCTCTTAGCTATAACTTAGAGGGGTCCGATTTTCATGTCACATATTCCCCCACAGTGAATTGCATGTCAGTCTACTTTGCATCAGCTTACAACTCATGTCTTCCTTAGGCTCCTTTCATCCATTCCATGATCAAAGCGAATTCATCTGCACACACTGTGGTCCTTTTTTGACCTTCGTGAGGTCCCTTCACCATCATCATCTCAATGAAGTGGTGACCGACACAACCTCCTTTGCAGAGCTCCTTTACATCCCGATACTGGATATGGTGGTTATCATCACATCTTACTGAAGACAAGAATTGTCTCTAGATATCACCCTGAACGAGCACACATGCTCTCATCAGACCCTCTAGTCTGGATCGTACTAACCATTAGTTAGGGTGATAAGCGGTACTAACATCAACTTCTTCATGTACCTACTTCCACCTTATGGAAGTGAACCTTTAGGTCATACACATGATCTTTTGAACTCGCATCATGGTGTAGTTGAATTATCTCCCTCATATGTAGTTCAACTAAAAATGTCCCATGACAGTACTATTTCTTCCTCATGTCATCTAGGTAAGGAGATCTACCATAACCCAAATTGCATCTCAACCTTCCTTGGTCTAGGGGAGACTTACAACATCCATAATGAAAATCTCCCATTCCTTCTCAGGGATTTCTTTTATCCTCCATATCGATACACTAGATTACTGGTGTTCGTCCTTCACCTCCTCACTTGCATGGCAACTTACCCCATGCAACTTCATCTTAAGCATACAAAACACTATTGTCACTTATTATCTTGGTAGTACCATGGTATATGGTAAATTAAATCACGACCTCCTGTATTGTCATGATTCCTTAGGTTTGATTCCTTAGAAACCCTAAACCACTCTCATCAGGGTTTTATCACCTTCTTTTCCAAAGAAGTGCATCTGAGGTACTACCACCATCCTTTCATTGCATCAGGGACTAGGTTGGCTAACCAAACAACCATTAACTTGTTTAACCGATATTGTTACATCTTATCTCTTTTCCAACTGAGGGTTAACCTAACAACCTCTTCTAGCCTCCATCTAAACTAGGCAGTTGTATCTCATCTAGAGCATCCATTACCACTTCACATCCTTAGGTGTTAAGTAACGTTGAAGACATACACCTCCATGTATTCCACTTATGATGAAAACACCCTCATAAGATGACTACCTTGTTTCTCTTATTGTTTGTAAACCATCCATGTATCATTCACTCCACCAGGGCAGGTTATCATCTCTGTCCTCATACCTCATAGCAACGTTCCAACTCGCATCATCTTTTATCCTTGGTGTATGGCATGTGTATTATCCTATCTCTCACTCCCATAACAAGAGGAAATAAGCATTTGGTTGCAGTCCAAATACAGAGTTCTTCCTATTCCAAGAGTAGAGATGGTACATCCCACCTTGCCAGTACACCTTTAAATCTTAGTTGAAACATGCATCTTATGTCTCAACATCCAAAACATTTTGATATAAAAGTTACCTCCATGGAAAATTGGTCTCGAACCAATTTGGGTCCACACACAATCCTTAGTCATCCCCTCTAGGTCTATAGGGTGCCAACACTTTTAGGGTCATCCCTCTTCCCTTATTCATCCAGAGAGTGCCCTACTCATCTTCCCTTTGGGTCTCATGAGTTCATGAATGTGATCAATCTCCTAACCCATGGCCCTCAGACAATGATTGTTGTTACCTCCCGACCGTATGGTCATGTGCAACTAGGGAATTTGGCAACTCCTACTTTCATTGGTCTTATCCCTACCTGACCTAAGGATAGACTTAGGATTCCATTATAGTACATGTCAACTTGGAACCTTACCCAAGCCTTCACCATCTCTCTCTCTCTGCATTCATGGGATGACTTCCATTCTTTCATTGGGTCTATAGGTTCATTCTCATACTATGTAATTTTCACTTAGCTTCTCAAGATCTTATGAGACCTCTTTAGATTTCTCAAAACCCACAAATCTGGTATACACCCTTCCAAAGGTCCCTTTCCCATAATGGGAGGAAACTACAACTCTTGTCAACAAGGTCACAATCCTTCTTAGGGTTTACATCCATATGAGCATGCTCAACCCAGCTGCACAAGAAGACCACCTAGTAAACCATGCTAGGTCATATTTGTTCTCTTTCCTCAACACTGGATCAAGATCATACCTTCCATGTCATCAACATAGCTGTGGGGGTTCAACAAACATACCTTTAAACTTAAGGGGTTCCCTCTCCTCTAACCATGAGGAGTACCATGCTCGAATCTATAGAAACTCAAATTCATCATGAGCATTAAGTACACCACTTCCCCTCTTAGGCCTAGGTTCACTTTCTAGGTGTCCAACTGCATGCTCAACCTCTTAACCACATATCAAGCATGTATAAGGCATGACATGCACTTCCTATCATCCTTCTGCTCAAGCAACACTTCAGGGTGGAGTCCTCCTCAAGGATAACCAACAAGGTACAAGGCCTCACAACCTGCTACTAAACCTCTTTAGGTCTAAGGAACTCTTCCTCTCATCTATACCAAAAGTACAGGGGTACCCGCAGACTCATCCTCTCTCTAGGGTTTGGTTCCTCTCATGGAAACCAAGACATCATCCACTTAGGTTGCATCATCCTCAACTCCCTACTTTTCCTCATATCTCAGAGTCTAGGCTTCCAACATTCTTGCTTGGGGTCCTACTCTCTCTCTCTCTAGAGCTAACTCTACAAACAACCTAACTATTAGAGGTCCTCTCTTCAAGAAGGTGGATCAAGCTCACAAGCATACCTCTACATGGTGAAGCCTATGTTCATGCTTATGTTTTCTTAAGGTTATCCGTAGCTATCCTGGATAGGGTTTCAACCTACTACTCACACTACTGATGCATTCTGGGTGCCTACTATGCCATGCTCATATAAGCTCATGGGGCTTCCATAGGTTCTTCTCTAACCTCATCAATGAAGGAGCTATCCTTCACTCTAACTTGCATGACCCTTCCTAGGGTTGGGTTTCCAAAGGTATTCAGTCATCCAACCCCTCATGGCTCATATGGCATCCAAGGCATGTCTATCCAAACACCTCATCATGTCATCTCTCTCTCTAACCTTCACTTAGGGTTAGGGTTAACACCATCCTTAGAGGATGTGCCAGGTCTCCATTTTTAATGGAGATCTCTACCTCCAAGATGAACTCTCTCTTTACTTATCCTCCTGACAAGAAGGTCTAGCCTCAGGTCTCTCCTGAGGGCATGACAACTTATGTCATATGAGATAATCATGTATATATTCCTTAGTTTACGATTAAACTATTATGCTTATGTCCATGACATCTTATTTACATGCTTTTTATTAATTTGGTGGAGGATTCCTTAAACCTTATCAACCTTATCCATACCTTAAGAGGGTGAGGAAAAGAGAGAAAACCCTAATCCTTAAGGTCCTTCACAGCATTTGAGTTGAGATGGGATGAACAAGATGAGAGAGTCCTAAAGATATCTTATTTCGAGTCAGATCCTAAGACATCGGCCAGACAGTCACACTAATCTAGGAGTCCTCGTATTCTGACTAGCAGTGCAGAGGAAAATCTTGCCAGCCCCCGGACGTGATCCTTTTCTATACACCTCAGTCTTTCAGAAAATCCTCTAATAACTCCCTTGGGTTCTGTAGAGTTTGTAAAATTTAATAATTATTAAAGATTAAATGAGGAACCTACGCTCTGATACCAAATGTAACAACCCCACCTCCCAGTAACCCCCAATTAAGGGAGACCAAGAGGTCAGAGTTGTTAGTCCCATTTTTGAATCAAAGGTTCGACATATAATCAATAATAATTATCAAATTCTACCAAACTAAACAGAAAGGCTGTAATAAAATTAAACTTTTTGCATACCTTTGAAAAACTTGGATTACTAATCATCTATCCATATGAGAGAATATTCTAACTAATCCTCCTTGATTGTTAATCCTCATTTAATTCCACATTTGCAACTTTACTGTTTGTTCTTTTCACTTGTACCTAAAACGCCGACAAACAAAACGTCGGTTAGCATAGAGCTGGTATGTGGGGGAAACAATAATCGTACAACTATGATAACAATGTAATTAGCCAATTATCATTTAACAACCAAGATTATGACTTAAGCAATACTACTCAATCCTTACCTATCCCCTATCTCTGTGTTGTCCTTGTAGTGGACCTGGATACTACCTTCATCATGGTAGATCCCCATTAAACTCCGCATGATCCTACCTAACAGGTAGATCAATATCTAGGGTTGAGTCACATGGCACTACCCATAGGTAGTTCAATCCCTAACTCATAGTGTGCTGAAGAGTCGCATGGAACTACCCATAGGTAGCTCAATCCCTGACTCAAGGTGACTTGATGGACCTATTCCATTGGTAGCCATGTACTAAGTCATCCAATGACCTGATGGACCTACCCCATATGTAGCCATGTACTAGGTTAAACTATTAAGTCACAGAGGGGACTAGGATCTAAGCTAGTAGGCACATATATTAAGAGATAGTCATATCCACATTATAGTTTGCATGAATTAAATTCATCCAACAGTTTAATTCAAGTCATCGAGGAAAACTTTGGAAAACCTTGAAAAACCAATATGAGATATTCATAAGCGTAACCACATACTTGTTCAGTAGATTCGATCTAATATCAATTCCAACCAAGAAGGCAATCAAAGAAAGTAGTCCAACCATATAATCAAGAATCCAAAAAATCACATGTACTCTATTTACTACACACTTTATCAAGATTCTTCCTATTCAACTTGAAATTTCTTCCTGTGGTTTCCGCATCCATTTTAGGGTTTTGTTTGCAATTAGGGTTTCACTTCGTTTATACTATTTTAAACCCTAATTTATATAATTACTTAGAAACCCTAATTTTGGATTAAAGGCACACTTAAACATTAATTAAGCCCATTATGCCTCTTTTATATTAAAACTACCATTTTTACCCTTTTAATCCATGGCGAGATCATAATGCTCATTTATCATCCATTCATAGTTCATTATAATCTAAATCACATATGAGCTCATTTCGTCATTAATTCTACCTTTTTATTCATTAGAAAACCCTATTTACTACATTACAGGTATTTATTCACAATTAGAAACTTGTATACTTAAAATAGCACAGAATTATCATATTTCGACTTTAATCATGATTTTGACCAATTAAAGTTATAAGAGTCATAATTACCATTATTAGAGTTTCAAGGCCCATTAAAGAATATTTATGCACATGAAACTATAAATTAACCAATTACATGCAAAGTCCATCCTTTTTGTGCTTAATGTACCTTTTTACAATTAACAGGTGTATATCAACTTTAATCATCAATTAAACCCTACTAAAAACATTAATTATCTCTAAATAGGGTTTCTTAATCTTTAATTCATTATAGTTGATAAATTACACTACTTTTAGAATTTCAAAAGGAATTAGGCTATAAAACCATTTTTATTGCATTCCTCGTGTTCTTCTGAGCAAAATTCATATATTATGTGTATCCATCTGAGCTACAATTAATTAGCTATGAATTTTGCAAAATTACTTACTTTGGGCCAATCAGAGGGCGCCACGTCACTTCGTTCCATGCATTGTTTCTTGGCTATTGGAAATATAACGAATTTTCATTTATACCCTTGGTTAAGTGAGTTGGTTCTTCAGCCCGCAGAGGGCATAACCATCCAATGCAACCTTTCATTTCTTCAACCTCGGGCAGGTCGATATATGCTGCCCTAGCCACCGATTTGTAGTAGACACGAGTGTGCCCCTTCCTCTCCAAAGTCCAGTGACCATCAAGGACAATGGCCCTACCTCCGACGCCCCTCCCCGCACTCAGGGCGGTTCTGCGCTTGTGTCCAAGAGGGCTACTTTGTGCTAGCCATGTCCGTGACCACTAGAAGTTCTTGCAGTCGTGCTGCCTTTGTCACGTACAGGTTCGGGCATGGTGACGACGGCTGAGCTCCTCTTTGGCGTCGTGGAATCTCTCTCATCAATCGTGGCAACCCCACGAGTCCTTGTTGCCCCAGGATTAGACTTGATCTCCTCGACTAGGGTATGAAACAAAGAAGAAGGAGGAGAAGAGAGTGAGACTTGTGGGATCTCTCAAACTTGAGCCAAAAGCACTACCCCTTATATAGGGGACCGTATCAATGGCCTAAGATGCTTGCCCACAAAGCAACATGGTTTTTTCCCAATAGGAATCCAATTCCTATATTGAGAAGCAAGATTATCTGTCTCCTAAACATCTTTTTGATATTCTTTATTATTTGGATATTTAGGAATACGAAACTCCTCTCCCTTACTCTCTTTATACTTGCCTTCTAATTCATTGATCACGAAATTAAGTTTTCCTTTAGTAGAAAATACCACTTCTTTAACAATTCCAAGAAATTCATTAATTATGCATCATATTATCCTCCTATGTTCTGTTATTGGTATTTTCTCTCTCTTTCTTTTTATTGGGACTCCTTAGATCCCAAGACACCCTATTATTTCGAAATCCTTTTTAAGGATACTTATTATCCTTCTTGATGCATTTATTTCTATTATTTTCTCATTATCTTATTTATTTCTTATCAAAATATCTCTTTTTGAGAATTTCTCTTTGTCTTTCTTTTTATTTTCCTCATTGGCATTCCATTTATCATTAGGAATCCTTTGGATACGAAATTCCACCAAGGATAACTCAATTATACCTCTTTTCACTTATTCCCATATTTTATCATTATTTTCATTTTTTTCTTAATAAAGAAATACTTAATTGATGTTTTCTTTTCTTATTGCATTTTATTTGCAACCTTTGACTCCATGGGACCCAAGGAACCCAAGAGGCACGAAATCCACCTTTGGATTATATTCTTTTTCCTTCTAGAGGTTTCCACATCTCTCTTTTCTCCAAAAACTCAATCATTCATTTATTAATTGAATTTCCTTGTTATTGGGCCCAATAGACAATAAAGCCCACAACACAATCATCAAGGCAATTGTAAACAAAATCCACTTATTCAAAACAAATTATATCATTATTTGTTCCAATATCTTTAATATGAGAAATTACATTTCTCTCCAAATGAAACCAAAAGTTGGGGTTGTAACACCCTCAGTATAGTATGATGCATGATGTGTTTCACGTGTCCAATCTGAAGTGATATGTGCAAGATCCAAGCCATGTGCTGAGCATTGAGCATATTGAGCTTCAAGGGAAGCTGAAATATCCTGAGTCACCTTTGCATATTCTAGATACCAAGGTGAAAGAACTCAGATGTAAGCATTGAGCATATTTATTAATTTCTCCTTTTAAATACATAGGAATATATAATTGTTTGATTTGACTTGAATGTATGGGTTTCATTAACATATAATCTTGCTTGTGTGATTTCATGGGCCTTATTGGCTATTGGGCCCAATAATAAGAAAAAGAAAGAAAAAGAAAAAAGAAATTCAGTTAATAAAAGGATAATTAAGAAAAGGAGAAAAGAAAGAGGTAGAAGCCTCTAGAAGGCAAGGAGGTAGCCTATAAAGGTTAAATTTGTATCTTTGGGATTTCTTAGGCCCCAATGAGCCCAAGTTGCCAAGATAATAATAAAGGAAAGAGGAAATATCAATTAAATTGGCTTTATTTAAAGGATAACTTGCTTATGTAGAAAATACCCTTTTCCTTTAGAATTTGGGTTTAAAATTTGATATAAGAGTAGATAATGCCAAGATAGAGTTTCCTTTAAAATTTGGATGAAAAAGGATAAACGAGGAGAGAGTTATGGATTTTACAAGTTTCCAATGAATTGAATTAAATAATATATGATTTTCTCGAGGGCAATGACAACCATCGGATCCTAGTGTGGTATAGAGGACCACGGATTTGATGATGAATGTGCATCATCTACCCCAAGTCATATAAGGAAAGGGAGAGGGGAAATAATTGGGATTTTCTCACATTTAATGCAATAAGCTGAGATGTGGACGAGTCCATCATCTTCAGGAGTCTCTTCAGAGGAGGACTAACCCGATTTATGGGTGGTTTCATGGAGTATTAGAAAAGTCCCCAATTCCTTGTACACCTATAGGAGACCCTATATAAAGGGAGGGGTCTGGGCATCATGAGAGATCGTGTGAACCGTACCCTTGAGTTCGGAGCATTGAGACAGGCATGTCCGTGCTCTCAATTGGACCAACTGCCTTGTTCTTCCCCTTTGACTAGCCGCAACCATCGCCAGAGCACCGGAAGCTTGTTGGCGGACAAGGGGCAAAGCCAACCAATAATTGAAGGGTTGGGCAAGTTTGCGAGGAGCATATGAAGCTACTAGACCAATCAGGTCGATCGTGGGTGGACAAAAGCTCGAAGTCCACCTCAGAGTTGACCTTGCCTCGTGACAGGATGCTCGCACCAGGTTGAAGAAGACAATCAGGTGAATTGCCAAAATACCCTCCCGCGTCTTTAGCCCAGGTAAGGGCATTCATGCTCTTTTCTTTCATTTCATCACGAGTAAGGCACGCAATCATGGACCATTTGATCCCACGTGGTCCAATTGACCATTGATCGAACGGATGACAATTTTTAGAAAATAATAGATAATCTAAAAGAATACTTTTCCTTACAAAAATCATAGAAATTGCTAGAAAACTCTTATGGATAAATTTAATATATGAAAATTGATCAGAAAAATATAAGGAACCTTATTAAAATAGTTTTAGAACCTAATTTCATTCTTACTTACAAAAGTATATTAAGTTGATGAAAAGTGCATTAAACTTAGGTTAGAAACCCCTAATTGTGATTAAAGATTGAATCTATGTTGTTTAATGGGTTATTTTGAGTACTAAAAACCTGTTGGATGATAATGAAAGTTTTAGATCTGATTTAGATCAGAAATTTCATGTTTTAGGGTTTTAAACCAAGAATCCATGTTAATGCATGTAGAAACCCTAATTTAGGGTAAAGGATGAGATTTATATGTTTAGTTCAAATATTTGGAAATATGATGATAATTGTTTATCCTAAGCATGTTGGGAGAGATAGGACAAGATAATTAGGGTTTATGAGTAGTTTTACATATTTAGGGTTTGTAGTGACAAAAGTGATAACGAAACCCTAATAGCAAGTGAAACCATAAAAGAAAGTAGAAACCCTAGGAAGCAAGTTAGATTGAATAAGATCTTGATAACATGAGTAGTGAAGGGAATTGTATGGTTATTTCAGGATCCTGGTTGTTACGACCCCATTTGAGCTTAATTGGTAAACTAGGGTTTACCTAGACAATCGCAAAGATTAATTAGAATAATCATTCTTGAAATCTAATTAATGACGATAACACAATTAAGATGTTTTAACTATGATAAGAAGTCTAAATGTTCTTTTGTCTTGAGAATTAGGGTTTGAGAAACATAAACCCTAATCGGCCCAAAATAGGGTTTTGATGATACATGAATATCAGAATTTTTGAAGAATGCTCTGACCTGTTTGTCGGCCGAGTTTCAAACTCGACCGATCACAATTTCAGAATTTTACAGCAGTGTGGTAATTGAATTTTATCTTTTTATTGGTATATCCAATTGATCTAAAATTTTAACAGTATTTGATAAATACAATTTTAGACACTCTGTTAAATTGGCATAATTTTTGGATGACTTTTGAATCCCTACAGTAAGGGTGTCGGTCGAGTTTGTGCAGGACAAACTCGGCCGAATATATTCTGCAGGCTGCAATATAGCAGTGCACTGTTCGATTTTTAATTAATTATTGGTAACTCCAAATGATCTCCAATTTTAACTGAAGCTTTATAGATCCATTATAAACAACGTGCTAAATTCCCATAATTGTTGGAGAATGTTTGATCTCTGAAATAAACGAATTACAGTAACTTTTGTATAACTGAATATTCAGCCAATATAATTAAAGTTAAGTGTTGGGTCAATATGCAATTGACCCAAGCAGCTCAATTGACTTATATGAACGACCACACACACAAGAAGCTCTCATTCTTCGTCATTCATTCCAGAGAAACGAGCTCCTAGAGAGAGAGGGAGAATTAGGGCTTGAATGAAGAAAGTGGGGGAATTGCTGAATTAGGGTTTTGCGATTCCAGGAAGGGTGAAATCAAGTAAGTTCGGATTCCTTGTATAGACTTTTATGGTGAATCTTCTCTCTCATGTCAAGATACCGTCCTTGCTCTGATTTGATCCAAGATGATGTCGAAATTCCCTCTTTTCTCACCCTTTCTTCATAATCCCTCATTTTCAAGGTTTCCGAGTTGAATAGAAGAAGAATTGGGAGATTTGCTAGGGATTTGATGGGAATTCGAGATTTCCTGAGTTGAGCTGCAGTTGTGAGGTGTTTTCACACCTTAGGGTGAGTGGGTTCTTCCTTCAAACATTCTAATGCACGAATTTGATTATAACATCCAAATTCCTAAATGCTTAGCATGCGAATTCTAAATCCTAAAATGTCCATTTGATTTAAGTTATTGTAAATTGATATGATATGGATTCCTTCTCTGTTTGAATGACTCCTAAATGGTAGATTCATATCAGATACGTATACAACACTTCCTAGTGAGGATTCTTTTAGATTTATATCAAATGATGTAATTAGGGTTTGACCTAATTGAGATATCGCTAGAGTTTCAACCTTATTGGAAAAGGACTAGTAATCCTATAAGTAGTTAGGATGTACCTCGTGGGTTATCTTAGTTGAATCTTATTCTGGATACATGATATCGCAGTGATGATATGGAAAACCTAAATTTAGTTAAATTTCCATGGTTTCATGTCTATATTGATTGCATACGATTTGTTGGAAATAATCTTTATTTAGTGAATGCTTATATCCTATGAAATCCTTATGAGAGCCATGTGACAAGTGAATGAGGTAAATGAAAAGGTGAATGAGGCAAATGCAACCCTAAGAGTAGGGTGTTGGCATGTGATGAATGAATAAGGAAAATGAAACCCTAAGGATAGGGTGTTCAACGAATCATGGTATGGTAATATGGAAGGTCTCGATATGAGATGTGGTGATGCTTAATTGTTAAATTGTATGTTTCTACTGCATTTAACTTTACATGCTTGTTCTCCCTGAAATGATATTTACATACTGCAGGGCTTCTTATATTGCAATATATATCTCATAAATTGCAGGTGATGAGATATGACATGCCCTAGAAAGGGATGTTACTGAGACATGGTATATGTTGAATACATGAGCTATGATATTTATATGTTAATTAGTTAATAGACTTAGGTGCCCCAACACCGTAGAACCCCATTGCGCGGTCTGTACCTTTGGGGTGAAACGATCGATCTAGCCTTGTGCCTAGATGGTCGGGCTCGTGTTCAACAATAATCCGTGCATGTGTCACGGTGGCACGAGGTCAGACAGACAGTGTCCAACAACAACGCGTGCTTGTGTCACGGTGGCACTGGAGAAAAATGGGGGTTATTCAACATTAATCCGTGCTTGTGTCACGGTGGTAACCCAGACCCTCCGACTGTGCACTACAGGGTGGGAGGAGTCCAGAGCACTCACAGTTAGTGCAGACAGGCCCTTGTGCGCCTGGGGCCCTTGTGCGCCCGAGAGTCCTGTGCAGACCAGGACGGACAGTCAGACTTAGCATTTCCCGGGTGTGTCGCTAAGTCTTGTACGGTGGATTCGTAGTGCACTGCGAGTCTCATATGTAGAGTGCGCTGCATATGTTTGGGGCATAAGCTAAAATATGATTATATAGGTTCATAGAGTCCCTTATAAATGAAAGAGTTAAGGAAGACTAGAGCATAGTCTTCTAGTAGTTATTCTTTGGATGCAATATTTACATTCTTCGATATTTCAATTATATTGTTTTAGAACTGCTCAGTGTAGTATTTATTGTTGTTAAATTTCATATCGTTTACTCAAATTATATCTTTGATCACATTAGTGCATTAGTCTGTTTCCATGAAGTACTCATTCACTGAGCGAGTAGGCTCACCCCTCTACTCAAACATTTTTAGGGTTAATCGCGTGGACTTGAAGATGATCAGAGCGTCAGAGTAGATCTGCCACATGAGTCAAGTATGAGATTAGTTGAGTCAGTCGGTCCTTGTCACTCTAGGTCCTCAGTAAGAGATAAGAGAGAGAGTTGTAAATACGATGTGTAATATTGTTCCTCCTTGATATGTATGCTAATTAGCAAGTTTAATGTGCTTAATGTGTGAAAGACATCGTGAATGCTTATACATGTATCTTTTCTATTAAAGTTTGATTAGTAAAGGAAATGTTCAGATTCCCTTGTTAAGATGTTTTATGTGGTTCAATGCGAAGAAACAAGAGTTTTTCAGAAAAGCAAAAGTTAAGGGTGTTCTTTGTGTTAAATATAAATCCCATCTTACGCCCTAATCTCATGATTTGAGGAAATTGTGAGATTGGGGTGTAACAGCTTGGTATCAGAGCTTAGGGTGAGTTGTCAAGGACCATTAAGTTAGTAAGTTAGCGTCATAAGTGTGGCAGATAGGAGATGTTTGATGTTAGCTTTGGGGATTTGAGTATTTGGATATCCTGGCCCGATATCTGAGTACTTGGATCAGCCAGTACAAGCTACTCTGTCTATTCTCTCACGTATACCCTGGCCAGGTATACGGTGGAAGAATGGGCTAGAGATGAACCCTAGAAATGTTAGGGTTAGAAAACGAGAAAAGAAACAAGAATTAAGAGCATAAATGTAAAAGGAGATAGAATTTACATTTCATAATGTTGTTTTTGTTAGAAATGTATAGAAATGCTCTTATATGTTTGAATTGAGATATTTAATACTTTGAAATATGGGTCCTTAATATCTGTTGTACACTATGAAATTGTAGCATTTATTGATTTTATTCTTTGTAACAAGTAGACTAGAATTGACCTTTGAATGAGCTTTTGTTTCTATGGTTTTGCCCGCTGATTCGAGTGAAATTGACATCAGCAGGTCTGTTTAGGTTTTCAGTCTGTGCGCGGTTCGGCCAAGTTCGTGTTTTGGTCGGCCGAGTTCCTTGTTTAGGATTTCAAAAAGCGTTTTGGTCGGCCGAGTTTGGTCTTGAATCAGCCGAGTTTCTTTGTAGGTAAACAAGTAGTGTTTCGATCGGTCGAGTTCCTCAGAGGATCGGCCGAGTTTCCTACTGATCGGCCGAAGTTGGTCCGCCGAGTTTCAGAACCTGGAAGGTGATCGGCCAAGTTCCAGAGTGATCGGCCGAGTTTCTGAGCTGTGAGTGGCAGTTCAGGAAGAATGTAATTCTTTGTAGTTCTTGGCTTCAGGACTTTAGGTTTGGCCTGGTCCGGTTGGCAGGATGCGTTACTAGGATCTAACGAATCCTATCTATAACATAATAAGAATATAATTGGAATAATTAGACCCACATCAGAGTAAGAATGTACATACAGTAAGATGTTGAAACATATGAGCAAGATCAGAACAACTAAGAATTAGTTGAAACTGACATCTGAGGTTTAACTTTGGGGTCTCAAATGTGAAACCCTTAAGTGGGAATAATAGAACATGATATGAAGCTCATAATCAGTTTATTGATTAATATTATATGAACTATACATATGAAATATAGAAAAGATATGTGAAATGTAGGTATGGTTCAAGATAGCAAGAATCAATCATGATGAATAAATCATATAATAGAGTATAATGCTTTTATGAACTCTAAAGAAAAGGCTAAGTAGAAGAATAGAGTGAGCTTTCAATAGGTCCATAAAAGTAAAAAGGATCGATAAACATGTAATTCATAAGACTAGAACAACAAACTAGTTTCTAAGCAAAGGGCATAGGTGTAGTTTAACGAATGAATAAGTCATACAAAGGTAGACTGTATTCAGGAGAGAAAAACTTGATTGAAAGAGAAACTATGTTTGACCCATGCATGACCCACTTGATGTAAAAATGAAGAATATGTAATGTATTCAACATGAGGAAAAACTAATAGAAGGACTATTAATTTAGAACGTTAACTTCGCAATAGTATAAAGATAAAGGAGGAAATATGTGCAACATGGTATACATGACCATACATATGAATAAGCAACATGGTCATAAGAGAAAAAATTTAGAATTAAAGATGACGGGTCAAAGAGTAGTATATGGTAAGAGGACTATGAAACGTAAGATAGGGTTTGAAATATGATGGAGAAGTTATAAAATAAAGAGGTTGTGAGATTCAATCAAGTGCTAATTAATCAAATATCTTTGTTGATAACTAAGTAAATCTACATACGAGAATGTATTAAGGGAATGCTTGAATACAAGAATTCCAAGTCTTAAAATCATCTTCTCTTTCATATATTCCTTAATGAGAGCAAGGTGGGAATGAAATGATAAGAAAATGAATCATATATGGTGCATAACTACCTTGGTAGGGTCATCTAGTGAATGTAATAGTGACATACAATATGATGAAGTGCGATAAGAAATAAGTTCTTGCGTGATAGCAAGAATGATGAATAATTTATTCCTATCTTAAATCCTTCAATGTTAATAATGTTTATTTTATATAATCATATGAAAATGATAGGTAGCAAAAAGTAAAGAAGTAATGAATGAGCAGAGAGATATGGGAAAACACTAGCTTTGTGTAGTATGTGAATTTGTTTTTACATGTATGAGTTGTTGAAGGCATATTAAGGTATGAAAGCTGGTTCTATATATGATTTCAGTGTATGTGTGTAAGCTATATGTTAAATTAAAGGCGTATGATAGTTGTAGTAATTCATACCTCATATGCATCTTACTATTGTGTATTTGTGATATGGTGATATGGTTTGGATGACGTCAGAACACATGGAGAGATACCCTGAACAAGGTAGTCATACTTATTCACTCATATTAATAGAAAGGGATGATAATCAGATTGTCTGGACAAGTAACCCTAATGAGGTATACCTAGCTCTAATATAACTGAGTGATGGTAATTGAGTGTGATTAATGCTTGAATGACTGATACAATTGTGGATTACTTTATTACTGTGGTTGAAACCGTAAAATGATATAATACGATGGTTACACTTTGAGTTGTGTGTGGGCCCATAAGCCACAGATCCCAGGATCGAAACAGGATAGTATGAAATGAGGTGGTAATGCTTCACCTCATGCATCCATGACCCAATGGGGATGCCAAGAGTAGTATTGTGCAATTGATTGTTGAATCTAGTCTTTTAATTCAAGACTATTTTGCTATTTGAATAGCACTTGCTTAAAGTTTAAAACAGTATGGTGAACTTGCTTTTATCACTTAAAGGTGATACAGAACAATAGAACTCTCTGAGCAACATAAGTTGAGATAGTTGTATCAGAGTATCAGAGTTGCGCAGCGAAAGCGTGGTGGTTTATCTTTGCATTCTATGTTTGACTGTGGCATAAAGAATTTGCTTGATATCATTGAGAACTATTTGAAATATGTTGTGATTTAGTAAAGAATTAAAAGATCTAATGTTGAAAACTACATTCAGATATGAAATACAAGAATATAATGACATGGAAGGTTTTAGAAGCTTAGAATAACCTTGAATGTATCTTTCTTGTAGGTTCATGTTTCGAGGATGAAACATTCTAAGGGGGGGAGAGTTGTTACGACCCCATTTGAGCTTAATTGGTAAACTAGGGTTTACCTAGACAATCGCAAAGATTAATTAGAATAATCATTCTTGAAATCTAATTAATGACGATAACACAATTAAGATGTTTTAACTATGATAAGAAGTCTAAATGTTCTTTTGTCTTGAGAATTAGGGTTTGAGAAACATAAACCCTAATCGGCCCAAAATAGGGTTTTGATGATACATGAATATCAGAATTTTTTAAGAATGCTCTGACCTGTTTGTCGGCCGAGTTTCAAACTCGACCGATCACAATTTCAGAATTTTACAGCAGTGTGGTAATTGAATTTTATCTTTTTATTGGTATATCCAATTGATCTAAAATTTTAACAGTATTTGATAAATACAATTTTAGACACTCTGTTAAATTAGCATAATTTTTGGATGACTTTTGAATCCCTACAGTAAGGGTGTCGGTCGAGTTTGTGCAGGACAAACTCGGCCGAATATATTCTGCAGGCTGCAATATAGCAGTGCACTGTTCGATTTTTAATTAATTATTGGTAACTCCAAATGATCTCAAATTTTAACTGAAGCTTTATAGATCAATTATAAACAACTTGCTAAATTCCCATAATTGTTGGAGAATTTTTGATCTCTGAAATAAACGAATTACAGTAACTTTTGTATATCTGAATATTCAGCCAATATAATTAAAGTTAAGTGTTGGGTCAATATGCAATTGACCCAAGCAGCTGAATTGACTTATATGAACGACCACACACACAAGCAGCTCTCATTCTTCTTCATTCATTCCAGAGAAACGAGCTCCTAGAGAGAGAGGGAGAATTAGGGCTTGAATGGAAAAAGTGGGGGAATTGCTGAATTAGGGTTTTGCGATTCCAGGAAGGGTGAAATCAAGTAAGTTCGGATTCCTTGCATAGACTTTTATGGTGAATCTTCTCTCTCATGTCAAGATTCCGTCCTTTCTCTGATTTGATCCAAGATGATGTCGAAATTCCCTCTTTTCTCACCCTTTCTTCATAATCCCTCATTTTCAAGGTTTCCGAGTTGAATAGAAGAAGAATTGGGAGATTTGCTAGGGATTTGATGGGAATTTGAGATTTCCTGAGTTGAGCTGCAGTTGTGAGGTGTTTTCACACCTTAGGGTGAGTGGGTTCTTCCTTCAAACATTCTAATGCACGAATTTGATTATAACATCCAAATTCCTAAATGCTTAGCATGCGAATTCTAAATCCTGAAATGTCCATTTGATTTAAGTTATTGTAAATTGATATGATATGGATTCCTTCTCTGTTTGAATGACTCCTAAATGGTAGATTCATATCAGATACGTATACAACACTTCCTAGTGAGGATGCTTTTAGATTTATATCAAATGATGTAATTAGGGTTTGACCTAATTGAGATATCGCTAGAGTTTCAACCTTATTGGAAAAGGACTAGTAATCCTATAAGTAGTTAGGATGTATCTCGTGGGTTATCTTAGTTGAATCTTATTCTGGATACATGATATCGCAGTGATGATATGGAAAACCTAAATTTAGTTAAATTTCCATGGTTTCATGTCTATATTGATTGCATACGATTTGTTGGAAATAATCTTTATTTAGTGAATGCTTATATCCTATGAAATCCTTATGAGAGCCATGTGACAAGTGAATGAGGTAAATGAAAAGGTGAATGAGGCAAATGCAACCCTAAGAGTAGGGTGTTGGCATGTGATGAATGAATAAGGCAAATGAAACCCTAAGGATAGGGTGTTCAACGAATCATGCTATGGTAATATGGAAGGTCTCGATATGAGATGTGGTGATGCTTAATTGTTAAATTGTATGTTTCTACTGCATTTAACTTTACATGCTTGTTCTCCCTGAAATGATATTTACATACTGCAGGGCTTCTTATATTGCAATATATATCTCGTAAATTGCAGGTGATGAGATATGACATGCCCTAGAAAGGGATGTTACTGAGACATGGTATATGTTGAATACATGAGCTATGATATTTATATGTTAATTAGTTAATAGACTTAGGTGCCCCAACACCGTAGAACCCCATTGCGCGGTCTGTACCTTTGGGGTGAAACGATCGATCTAGCCTTGTGCCTAGATGGTCGGGCTCGTGTTCAACAATAATCCGTGCATGTGTCACGGTGGCACGAGGTCAGACAGACAGTGTCCAACAACAACGTGTGCTTGTGTCACGGTGGCACTGGAGAAAAATGGGGGTTATTCAACATTAATCCGTGCTTGTGTCACGGTGGTAACCCAGACCCTCCGACTGTGCACTACAGGGTGGGAGGAGTCCAGAGCACTCAGAGTTAGTGCAGACAGGCCCTTGTGCGCCTGGGGCCCTTGTGCGCCCGAGAGTCCTGTGCAGACCAGGACGGACAGTCAGACTTAGCATTTCCCGGGTGTGTCACTAAGTCTTGTACGGTGGATTCGTAGTGCACTGCGAGTCTCATATGTAGAGTGTGCTGCATATGTTTGGGGCATAAGCTAAAATATGATTATATAGGTTCACAGAGTCACTTATAAATGAAAGAGTTAAGGAAGACTAGAGCATAGTCTTCTAGTAGTTATTCTTTGGATGCAATATTTACATTCTTCGATATTTCAATTATATTGTTTTAGAACTGCTCAGTGTAGTATTTATTGTTGTTAAATTTCATATCGTTTACTCAAATTATATCTTTGATCACATTAGTGCATTAGTCTGTTTCCATGAAGTACTCATTCACTGAGCGAGTAGGCTCACCCCTCTACTCAAACATTTTTAGGGTTAATCGCGTGGACTTGAAGATGATCAGAGCGTCAGAGTAGATCTGCCACATGAGTCAAGTATGAGATTAGTTGAGTCAGTCGGTCCTTGTCACTCTAGGTCCTCAGTAAGAGATAAGAGAGAGAGTTGTAAATACGATGTGTAATATTGTTCCTCCTTGATATGTATGCTAATTAGCAAGTTTAATGTGCTTAATGTGTGAAAGACATCGTGAATGCTTATACATGTATCTTTTCTATTAAAGTTTGATTAGTAAAGGAAATGT
The DNA here is from genome assembly GCA_963693085.1 of Alisma plantago-aquatica. Lineage (NCBI taxonomy): Eukaryota > Viridiplantae > Streptophyta > Magnoliopsida > Alismatales > Alismataceae > Alisma > Alisma plantago-aquatica. The sequence continues at coordinate 224,633,416 of OY856414.1, read as the reverse complement.
TCAGATTCCCTTGTTAAGTTGTTTTATGTGGTTCAATGCGAAGAAACAAGAGTTTTTAAGAAAAGCAAAAGTTAAGGGTGTTCTTTGTGTTAAATATAAATCCCATCTTACGCCCTAATCTCATGATTTGAGGAAATTGTGAGATTGGGGTGTAACACTGGTTGTGTGAATTTCTTGCTTTCCTAGATTTCATACTTGCTTGGAATATTGTTATCTTGATTCAGCTGAACATGTATGTGGTTATTTATGAATAATTGATCTAGTTTCATGAAGTTTTATCGAACATTTGATCGGTTGGATGCAACCTAAATTGTTGAGTGTTTATTTATGCAATCCAATAAAGTCACTATGATTATCATAATTAAGTATATATGTGAATTCTTGAACCTACATGCCACCCTGATGTAAGTTGCAAGACCAAGCCCCAGAGGGAAGATCTGAGTTGGTCAAGCCCTAGAGGGAAGACCATTGGGCACCATGAGAGGTGACCCCAGGCACCAAGCTTAGGATGGAGAAGGTGGCCTTATGTCCCTTGCAAGGACAAAACCCCAAGAGAGGGTAACCTAGGGTTAAGGGCAAAAGTGGTTGAGAATGTCACATTCAAATTGTAATTTGGATTGTTAATAACTTATTTGTGATAATTAGATTGTTAGAAACTATTTGTGGAAATTTTGATTGCTCCCTACATACTGGTATAGAAATATACTAATCGACGTTTTGTTTGTTGGTGTTTTAGGTACGTTCATTGAAAAGGAAAAATAGTAAATTGAAACATTGTGAAGATACAAATAATCAGTTCAGTGAGGATTAGATAAATAGACTACATCTGTGGACAGAAGTCTAGAAATCCAAAACTTTTACAATGTATGCAAGAGATTTATTTTTTTCCAGCTTTCCAGTTTAGTAATAGTAGAATTTGATAATTATTATTGATTAAATGTCAAACCACTAATCCTGAAATATTGGGATAACGTCTCTGACCTTTTGGTCTCCCTTAATTAAGGGTTACCAGGAGGCGGGGTCATTACAATTTTTGTGGTATCTAGTGCTATTTATTTGAGAATGTGTACAATGCATCATGTACAAACAAAGCATATGGATGTGAGATATCATTTCCTCATGATGTGATTGACAAATAATGTCTACCATTGTAGAAAATCCATACTAAAAAGAATTTTAATGATATGATGACCAAGGTAGTGACACGAGGCAAGCTATAGCTCTGCAAAGAGGTCAACAACATAAATTCCCAATGATACTCGGTGATGATAGTTTTATCTTTTGTTTGGAGGAGGAGATTGTTGGTCTTAAAAATTGTCCATGCCTAAGTAGATAAGCCCATTAGGGCATTGGTAATAGATGTCGTCGCGGGATATATATATATATATATATATATATATATATATATATATATATATATATATATATATATATATATATATATATATATATATATTGTTTATATATATATATACATATATATATATATATGTATATATATAAATATGTATATATATACATATATATATGTATATATATGTATGGATCTATATACATATATATACATATATATAAATATAATATACATATATATATACATATATATATAAATATAAATATATACATATAGATATATATACATATATATATATACATATATTTATACATATATATCCATACGTATATATATATACATATATATACATATATATACATATATATACATATACATATATATATAAATATATATATATATATACATATACTATTTATATATATATATATATATATTTATATATATGAGGTTAGGAAGTGTGTACCGGTCGGTACATGTAACTTATGTGTATCGGCCATTAAAATAGCACACGTGGAGTATGTTGATAAAATCCATCCATATGGATAGAATTCTTGGACTAAAGTTGGACTCAAGTGGAGAGCCAAAGCAGAAGAATTAGACAATCTAAGTCAAGAAATACTAAGATTAACGGAAAAAGTTAGAAAAGTAAACATGAAACCACTACAGGAAGAAAGTTCTGGAAGTCAGGTTACCATGCCAACAACAATCCCTAGAGGACAAGATGAGATACCAGAACAATCAAGAACTAGATATCAGTCAAATCCTAGTTTTAGGAGAAAACCTACTGACATAAATAGGTACGAAGGAATAAACTGGGCATCAGATAGAAGACCAAGTAATATTGCTATAAAAACCCCAGTTGATTATATGAATCAAGAATATATTAGTGCTAACATAATTTATTTAAATTTAAATTGTGTAAGAAATATAGACGAAGCCATAACAAGATGGGAAAAAGCCACATATTTATCAATAACATCACAAAGCTATGATGTAGAAACAACAACAAGATTTTGTCATTTAACCTTCCAAGGAATTGTAGCAGATTGGTGGAAAGGATTAACTGACAACGATAAAGAAGCAGAAAAAGGAACATCAACCACATTAGCTCAAGTGGTAAATAACTATGAAAACGAATTAAGAAGAGAATTTTTAGGCGAAACGTGGAATGTAAATAAAGACACAGAAAAAGAAAAAGAAAAATAGAGATTTATCTTTTTATTATATAACTTAAAACTCTGTGATATGTGCCGAATTGATGAATATATATATAAATTTCAGGAATATTTTTATAAAATATAGGATAGAACGGATAAAGAAAATGTTACCAGTAAAAGTTTATTAAACTTATTTATACCAAGGTACCTGAAAAACAGAATATTTTCATGCATTCATAGACACAGGGGCAGGAACTCGCATTGCTCGAAGATAATGTTTTCCTGAAAAATATATCACAACACTACCTACGTTATATGGAAAAGATTTTACGGGAAAAAGACATGAATTAACTCATGGAGTTAGAAAACCTAAAATTATTTTAGGAAATTATATAATTACATGTCCACCATTCTATACTCCTGAATATGCGCAACAAGATATATTATTAGGAAATAACTTCACACAAAAATTTAAATTATATATACAACATCAATATTATATCCAGTTATTAACACCCTGTGATCATTGGATTACAATAAAAAGAGTACAAAAAGCATATAAAAGAAACAAATTTAATTTTCACAGAAAACGTGGTGATTATATAACAAATAAAAAAAACCAATAACAGGGAGAATCATTACACAACTCAATATACAAGATATTGAGGCATTATTTGAAAAGAACTATAGCAATAATCCATTAGCCCTTTGGAATATCAGTCAAGAATGGGCTACAATCGAACTAATTGATGACAATAAAATAATCAGAGTAAAACCCATGAGATATAATCATGTTGATATTGAAGAATTCCGTACCAAATTACAAGAACTAGAAACATCACAATTAATACAGAAAACAAAAAGCCCTCATTCTAGTCCAGCATTCATGGTAAGAAACCATGCAGAAATAAAAAGAGGAAAAGCTAGAATGGTAGTAAATTATAAGCAACTAAATCAATATACCAAATTTGATGGATATTTTATTCCACATAAAGAAACTTTAATAAATATGACAAGCGGAAAAAATATGTATTCAAAATTTGACTGTAAATCAGGATTTTACCAAATACGATTAGATGAAAAAAGTATACCATTAACACATTTAGTACTCCACAAGGACATTATGAATGGACGGTAATGCCTTTTGGATTAAAAAATGCTCCGTAGATATATCAAAGAAGAATGGACAAAGTATTTGAACCATATAATTCTTTTTGTCTAGTATATGTTGATGACATTTTAATAGCCAATAAAAATGAGGAAGAACATTATAAACATTTACAAATATTTTCCCTTCTTTCCAAAAAGCAGGGATAGTATTATATAAAAAGAAAATAGAAATTTGTAAATCTAAAATAGAATTCTTAGGACTAAAGTTGGACTCAAGCGGAATAGAACTACAAGAACATATTGTAGAAAAAATTGTTATGTTTCCGGATAAAATAGAAGATAAAAAACAATTACAAAGATTTTTAGGATGTTTAAATTATGCTGAATAATTCATAAAAAATTTGGCAAAATTAAGAAATCCCTTACAAAAACTATTAAAGAAAAATACTATTTTTCTTATGACGGAGGAACTCATAAATCATGTTAGATTTATAAAAGAAAATTGTAAAAATCTACCAAGATTAGATCTTCCTATAGAAAACGACGACTTAATAATAGAAACTGATGCCTCAGAAGAATTTTGGGGAGCAGTCTTAAAAAAGAAAGACGAACAAAAGGAAAAAAATATGCAGATATACATCTGGAACATTTATAGATACAGAAAAAAGATATCACTCAAACGAAAAGGAATTATTAGCATTAAAAAAGGGAATTAAAAAGTTTTCCTATTTTTTATTACCTAAAAAATTCCTAGTAAGAGTTGATAATACTCAGGTAAAAGCTTTTATTAAATATAATTTACCATCCACGCCAGAGTATAAAAGACTAAGTAGATGGCAAACATTCTTTGCAGAATATATTTTTGATATAGAAATTATTAAAGGAGAAACTAACGTTCTTGCAGATTTTTTATAAAGACAATACAATGGAGCAGGTTGACAAAAAACCTGCAGAATTGGAAGCTCGACTGCAATGAAATTGTAATTTGTTACAAGAAAATTACGTAGAATTTGTAGAGATGATTCAAAAGCAAGATAAAATTATTGATAACATAGAAGAAAGTAAACAAGACATTGCAGGAATAATTGCAGATTTAAACTGCTTTAGAAGGGAGATTCAACAAAAAGGATCAGAAACAATAAGGACGGATAAAATGACAGGTAAAAGGCCGATAGACATATCCCTTCAGATTTCTGATTCTGTCAGAAAAAATACTGAAAATACAAGCCTGATGGCAAAAGAAAGCAGCTTTAAAACTGCTAAGACCAGCTTTACAGCTGAGAATACTATCTCCTCGGAGAAAGAAAGTAGTCAAGTGGCAAGAAACAGTTGTCAAACTACTATTTCTTCAAAAAATAGTTCCCGCCTAACAACGGAGAATATGATCTCTTCGGAGAAAGAATCCCTCAATAAAGCAGAAAATATAAAACTGATGCCCGAAAAGATATTTAAATTCTGGGTATCTCAGAACGACCAGGAGTATGACCTGCAATTGAATCTTGCAGAGTTTTTAACAAAAAATGAAAATGAATATAGAACATTATTAGAGATTGTTTACAATCTCAAAATGATGGAAACATGTGTTCCAGATCATACGGGAATATATCCCAGGATTAACTTTGACAAAGGAGCTGATCCAAGAATCATCAAGAGACTGTTTCAGAATCGTAGCAGAAAATTTAATATATTTAAGTCAAGACCTTGGGGAAATACAAGGACTGCCCCAGGATATTGATAGAGGAGTTAGAGAATTTAAAAATAATAGTCCACTAGTAAAACCTACTAGTGGCATTTATATCAAGATTTTCTCAGCATCGGAGGACTGAGAAAAATTAAAGAAATTCAGTCCAATACACTGCATTCAAATTAGGGTATCTTCCCCAGAATACGTTAAAGAAATTGACACAGATTATAGAAAATCATTTGAAGAGAACAAGGTTAACAAGGAATTTGTTGAAATAAGAAGGGCATTAGGATTAAAAGTCTTTTGCCAAGTATTGGAAAAATTAATTAATGAAACCGAAGTTGGCTTCATAAAGATTTAGATAACACAATTATTCTATCCAATACGAGAAGAGCTAATACATCCAAAAAAATCAATTTGGAAAGGTTTCTAAAAAGAATAGAAACCAGACAAATCAGATCAAGCAACAGATGTCAGCAGATATTTTGCCAACTTAGAAGACATGAAGGGAAAATATGCTCTGTATGTCAAGATAAGATGGAAAGAGATAGCCACAGAAGCACGAGCCAGTAAAAGAATTCTAGAAGAAAACACATCATCAATGACGTAAGAAGACACTCGCAAGAAGAAAAGACGGCAAAGAGCTCTCCACCGGACAGATGTGCGTTGAAGAAAGATTTCAAAAAGTAGAACGCTTGCCACCAGACAGGTGTGCGGCAACCATGTAAAGAAAAAAGAAAGAAGCATCAATGTAACGAAGAGAGTGTCTATATAAGCTCTCGAGGAGTATTAGGGAGGGGCACTCGTAGTTGGAGAGAGTCCCAAGAGTGGGGGTGTAACGGGTTACACACTATCTTTCCTACTCTATGATAGTACAAGGATTATGATCTTCAAGCTGGAGCTTGCTTCCTACACTTATGGAATTAACACATAAGAATCATCTCAAGAACTTGAAATGGAATCTGGAATAGAATTAGGGAATCGAGACTCTACGCTTTTATTGCAAGACTTAATGTACATACATAGCTACTCTTGGGACTCTCTCCAACTACGAGTGCCCCTCCCTACTACTCCTCGAGAGCTTATATAGACGCTCTCTTCGTTACATTGATGCTTCTTTCTTTTTTCTTTACATGGTTGCCGCACACCTGTCCGGTGGCAAGCGTTCTACTTTTTGAAATCTTTCTTCAACGCACATCTGTCTGATGGAGAGATCTTTGTCGTCTTTTCTACTTGCGAGTGTCTTCTTACGTCATTGATGATGTGTTTTCTTCTAGAATGCTTTTACCGGCTCATACTACTGTGGCTATCTCTTTCCATCTTATCTTGACATGCGGAGCATATTTTCCCTTCATGTCTTCTAAGTTGGCAAAATATATGCTGACATCTGTTGCTTGATCTGATTTGTTCGGTTTATATTCCTTTTAGAAACCTTTCTAAATTGATTTTTGTGGATGTATTATCTCTTGTCGTATTGGATAGAATAATTGTGTTATCTGAAGCTTTATGAAGCCAACTTCAATTTTCATTAATTAATTTTTCCAATACTTGACAAAGGACTTTTAATCCTAATGCCCTTCTTGTTTCAACAAATTCCTTGTTAACCTTGTTCTCTTCAAATTCTTTTCTGTAATATGCGTCAATTTCTTTGACGTATTCTGAGGAAGATACCCCAATTTGAATGCAGTGTATTAGACTGCATTTCTTTATTTTTTTCCTGTCCTCCGATGCTGAGAAAATCTTGATATAAATGTCACTAGTAGGTTTTACTAGGGGACTATTGTTTTAAATTCTCTAACTGCTATGGCAATATCCTGGGGCAGTCCTTGTATTTTCCTAAGGTCTTGACCTAAATATATTAAATTTATTGCTCCGATTCTAAAACAGTCTCTGATGATTCTTGGATCAGCTCCTTTGTCAAAGTTAATCCTGGGATATATTCCCGTATGATCTGGAACACATGTTTCCGTCGTTTTGAGATTGTAAACAATCTCTAATAAAGTTCTATATTCATTTTCATTTTTTGTTAAAAACTTTGCAAGATTCAATTGCAGGTCATACTCCTGGTCGTTCTGAGATACTCGAAATTTAAATATCTTTTCGGGCATCAGTTTTATATTTTCCGCTTTATTGTGGGATTCTTTCTCCGAAGAGATCATATTCTCCGCTGTTAGGCGGGAACTATTTTCTGAAGAAATAGCAGTTTGAAAACTACTTCTTGCCACTTGGCTACTTTGTTTCTCTGAGGAGATAGTATTCTCAACTGTAAACCTGGTCTTAGCAGTTTTAAAGCTGCTTTCTTTTGCCATCAGGCTTGTATTTTTAGTATTTTTTCTGACAGAATCAGAAATCTGAAGGGATATGTCTATCGACCTTTTACCTATCATTTTATCCGTCCTTGTTGTTTCTGATCCTTTTTGTTGAATCTCCCTTCTGAAGCAATTTAAATCTGCAATTATTCCTGCAATGTCTTGTTTATTTTGTTCTATGTTATCAATAATTTTATCTTGCTTTTGAATCATCTCTACTAATTCTACATAATTTTCTTATAACAAATTACAATTTCGTTGCAGTCGAGCTTCCAATTCTGCAAGTTTTTGTCAACCTACTCCATTGTATTCTCTTGATAAAAAATCTGCAAGAACCTTAATTTCTCCTTTAATAATTTCTATATAAAAAATATATTCTGCAAAGAATGTTTGCCATCTACTTAGTCTTTTATATTCTGGTGTGGATGGTAAATTATTTTTAATAAAAGCTTTTACCTGAGTATTATCAACTCTTACTAGGAATTTTTTAGGTAATAAAAAATAGGAAAACTTTTTAATTCCCTTTTTAATGCTAATAATTCCTTTTCGTTTGAGTGATATATTTTTTCTGTATCTGTAAATGTTCCAGATGTATATCTATATATTTTTTCCTTTTGTTCGTCTTTCTTTTTTAAGACTGCTCCCCAAAATTCTTCGGAGGCATCAGTTTCTATTATTAAGTGGTCATTTTCTAAAGGAAGATCTAATCTTGGTAAATTTTTACATTTTTCTTTTATAAATCTAACATGATTTATGAGTTCCTCCGTCATAAGAAAAATAGTATTTTTCTATAATAGTTTTTGTAAGGGATTTCTTAATTTTTCCAAATTTTCTATGAATTGTTCAGCATAATTTAAGCATCCTATAAATCTTTGTAATTGTTTTTTATCTTCTATTTTATCCGGAAACATAACAATTTTTTCTACAATATGTTCTTGTAGTTCTATTCCGCTTGAGTCCAACTTTAGTCCTAAGAATTCTATTTTGGATTTACAAATTTCTGTTTTCTTTTTAGATAATACTATCCCTACTTTTTGGCAAAGAAGGGAAAATATTTGAAAATGTTTATAATGTTCTTCCTCATTTTTACTGGCTATTAAAATGTCATCAACATATACTAGACAAAAAGAATTATATGGTTCAAATACTTTGTCCATTCTTTTTTGATATATCTGCAGAGAATTTTTTAATCCAAAAGGCATTACCGTCCATTCATAATGTCCTTGTGGAGTACTAAATGTTGTTAATGGTATACTTTTTTCATCTAATCGTATTTGGTAAAATCCCAATTTACAGTCAAATTTTGAATAAATATTTTTTCCTCGTCATATTTATTAAAGTTTCTTTATGTGGAAGGAAATATCCATCAAATTTGGTATATTGGTTTAGTTGCTTATAATTTACTACCATTCTAGCTTTTCCTCTTTTTATTTCTGCATGGTTTCTTACCATGAATGCTGGACTAGAATGAGGGCTTTTTTATTTCTGTATTAATTGTGATGTTTCTAGTTCTTGTAATTGGGTACAGAATTCTTCAATATCAACATGATTATATCTCATGGGTTTTACTCTGATTATTTTATTGTCATCAATTAGTTCGATTGTAGCCCATTCTTGACTGATATTCCAAAGGGCTAATGGATTATCGCTATAGTTCTTTTCAAATAATGCCTCAATATCTTGTATATTGAGTTGTGCAATGATTCTCACTGTTATTGGTTGTTTTTTATTTGTAATATAATCACCACGTTTGCTGAAAAAATTAAATTTGTTTCTTTTATATGCTTTTTGTACTCTTTTTATTGTAATCCAATGATCACAGGGTGTTAATAACTGGATATAATTTTGATGTTGTATATATAATTTAAATTTTTGTGTGAAGTTATTTCCGAATAATATATCTTGTTGCGCATATTCAGGAGTATAGAATGGTGGACATGTAATTATATAGTTTCCTAAAATAATTTTAGGTTTTCTAACTCCATGAGTTAATACATGTCTTTTTCCCATAAAAACTTTTCCATATAACATAGGTAGTGTTGTGATATATTTTTCAGGAAAACATTGACTTCACGCAATGCAAGTTCCTGACCCTGTGTCTATGAATGCATGAAAATATTCTATTTTATATTCCTCATATATAATTCTTGCTACTATGTAGACACTATATATACTAGTCATTGTCTTTTTTCCAAAAATATTCTTGATTATTATATGTAAAATATAATCCTTCTCTTTGTAAGGAGAATGGTTCCATTTGCTATAATGCGCTCATTCCTAATATAATTTCCATGTCGTCATTCCTACTATCTGATTGTACATAAAGTGTTATGTCAATTTTTATATTTTGTATTTCAATTGGAACTATGGCTTGATGTGTAATTCCATATTCTTTTCCATCAAAATTCGTATATGCATAGGGTGATCCTATAGGTATTTTTTCTATATAAGGTATCATTCCTTGTTGGATAAATGAAGCTCCTGCCCCTGAATCTATTAATATTGTAGTCATATTCCATTCTTGTCAATTAAAATATTTTCCATATAATTTATAATTTCTAGCATTTCTATTGTCTGCTAAAATTCTTAAACTTGTCGTTCTTGGCAAATTTCTTAATATTGGTCTTAATCTTCCATTATATCTATCCATGCTTGCTCTAGCTTCTTCTATTATATCTCCATTTGTTAATTGTAATTGATTTCCCTCATATCGTAATCTCCTTGGGATTTTATTATCTGTTACTAGGGGTTTTTCTGAAACATCTATGTTTATGTTTTCTGGTATTTCTATTTCTGATATTATATCTGGCTTAGTAATTTTTCCTATATCTTTAAATATATTAGGAAGCATTATAATATCTTTATCTTCAAATTTTTCAGAATGATGTGTATTACTAAGAGCATAACTAATTATATACGTTATCGAGTAAGGAATGGATCTTTTTTTCATGAATTCTGTTCTTTGAAAATCCTCTATTAAACGTAAGGTTCTGTTTATATTATTATCTCTAATATTTACACTTATCTTTGGATAAATATTAAAGATTAGTTTCTGATGACTAAGATTTCCCTGTAATATTCCTAACGTAGCATTTATTCTATCATTAATACTATTATCCATTAATACAATATTTATAGGTGAATCTATTCCTTCTCTAAAAGTTTCTTTAATCATCATTTGAATAGCTCCTATGTGAATCCATCCTATTTTAGATCTATCTTTTGTTTTTTTTCGTTTTTCTCATTAAGTCTTCCTTTCATAGTAAAGGTATATTTATTCTATCTCTAGTATATTCTATTTGCATAGGCATTTCTCTATTAGTTATTCCATAATAGAAAATATATTTTCTTTGAGTAATCTTTTCAATGAGAGATGTTCTAAATCCATCAGAATTTTCTAATCTTAATTTGGTGTTTCGTACTTTATTAAATAATTTTCTATCTATTAATACCTCTTGCAAGAATTTTCACGCATCTTCTTGATATTCTTCTATTATTTCTTCTTCAGTCTGATTATGTGTCTTAGAAATAAAAGATTGATCCATCAGATTGTTCATCATCAGTTATTTGGACAAATTCTTGAATATTTTCGATCTCAAAAAGTTCTTCTTCTATAATTTCCTAGAATTGCTTTTGATTAATCTTCTTATATCCTCTGTTTGGACATTCATTAGCATAGTGTCCTATTTACTGACATATAAAACATTTACATTCTTTTGGTTTCTTTTTATAATAATTTTTCTTTCTTCTGTAATATTTTTGTTTCGGTTTAGGTTTAAATCCAAACCTTTTCCTTTTCTTGAATTTATATTTGTTTCTTCTATTGTACCTCATTGGTTCGCATCCTATGGTTATTGGATGAGTTAATTGGGAACAACAAAGCCCTTGTTTTACTACTTTATTTGTTTTTCTACTTAGTGTGGCTTCTGCACACCATTCTTCTAATTTCATTCTTAGAAATTCTATTCGCCCTCCTAATGTATCTGCTCTTTGTCCGATATATTAAGGATATAATTGCATCGCTTTAAATCCCCATGGGTCGGGTACCTTGGTATAAAATAAGTTTAATAAACTTTTACTGGTAACATTTTCTTTATCCGTTCTATCATATATTTTATAAATATATTCCTGAAATTTACATATATATTCATCAATTCGGCACATATCACAGAGTTTTAAGTTATATAATAAAAAGATAAATCTCTATTTTTCTTTTTCTTTTTCTGTGTCTTCATTTACATTCCACGTTTCGCCTAAAAATTCTCTTCTTAATTCGTTTTCATAGTTATCTACCACTTGAGCTAATGTGGTTGATGTTCCTTTTATTGCTTCTTTATCGTTGTCAGTTAATCCTTTCCACCAATCTACTACAATTCCTTAGAAGGTTAAATGACAAAATCTTGCTGCTGTTTCTACATCATAGCTTTGTGATGTTATTGATAAATATGTGGCTTTTTTCCATCTTGTTATGGCTTCGTCTATAATTCTTACACGATTTAAATTTAAATAAATTTTGTTAGTATAGACAAAATGATAAAGCTGAGAAAGCATACAACACCCATAAGGGCAGTTCGAGTATGTTTTCAAAGCATGATAACAGAATCAAAAATTTCTACACCAACGAAGTGGTATCAGAGCCATGTAACGATTCAAAATACAAAGATAAAATTTTGAGGAATGAATTTAATGAGTTAGAAGATAATAACATATACGAAGCTTTAGATCTGGAATTTAAAGTTAATATTGAATAATATGTAAAAGAAATTAGAAGTACAAGTTCATGAAAACCATTCGAAGAACTTTCAGAAGATCCAAGAAATGATAGTAGAATTACAAAGAACAATGAAATATTTGTATGAAAAACAAAATAATGAAAAGCATACAACACCCATAAGGGCAGTTCGAGTATGTTTTCAAAGCATGATAACAGAATCAAAAATTTCTACACCAACGAATTGGTATCAGAGTCATGTAACGATTCAAAATACAAAGATAAAATTTTAAGGAACGAATTTAACGAGTTAGAAGATAATAACATATACGAAGCTTTAGATCTGGAATTTGAAGTTAATATTGAATAATATGAATAAGAAATTAGAAGTACAGGTTCATGAAAACCATTCGAAAACTTTCAGAAGATAGAAGAAATGATAGTAGAATTACAAAGAACAACAAACGTGGTGATTATATATCAAAGAAGAATGGACAAAGTATTTGAACCATATAATTCTTTTAGTCAAGTATATGTTGATGACATTTTAATAGCCAGTAAAAATGAGGAAGAACATTATAAACATTTACAAATATTTTCCCTTCTTTGCCAAAAAGTAGGGATAGTATTATCTAAAAAGAAAACAAAAATTTGTAAATCCAAAATAGAATTCTTAGGACTAAAGTTGGACTCAAGCGGAATAGAACTACAACAAAATATTGTAGAAAAAAATGTTATGTTTCCGAATAAAATAGAAGATAAAAAACAATTACAAAGATTTTAGGATGTTTAAATTACGCTGAACAATTAATAGAAAATTTGGCAAAATTAAGAAATCCCTTACAAAAACTATTAAAGAAAAATACTATTTTTCTTATGACGGAGGAACTCATAAATCATGTTAGATTTATAAAAGAAAAATATAAAAATCTACCAAGATTAGATCTTCCTTTAGAAAACGACGACTTAATAATAGAAACTGATGCCTCAGAAGAATTTTGGGGAGCAGTCTTAAAAAAGAAAGACGAACAAAAGGAAAAAATATGCAGATATACATCTGCAACATTTACAGATACAGAAAAAAGATATCACTCAAACGAAAAGGAATTATTAGCATTAAAAAAGGGAATTAAAAAGTTTTCCTATTTTTTATATGTACATACATAGCTACTCTTGGGACTCTCTCCAACTACGAGTGCCCCTCCCTACTACTCCTCGAGAGCTTATATAGACGCTCTCTTCGTTACATTGATGCTTCTTTCTTTTTTCTTTACATGGTTGCCGCACACCTGTCCGGTGGCAAGCGTTCTACTTTTTGAAATCTTTCTTCAATGCACATCTGTCCGGTGGAGAGCTCTTTGTCGTCTTTTCTTCTTGTGAGTGTTTTCTTACGTCATTGATGACGTGTTTTCTTCTAGAATGCTTTTACCGGCTCGTGCTGATGTGGCTATCTCTTTCCATCTTATCTTGACATGCGGAGCATATTTTCCCTTCATGTCTTCTAAGTTGGCAAAATATCTGCTGACATTTGTTGCTTGATCTGATTTGTCCAGTTTCTATTCTTTTTAGAAACCTTTCTAAATTGATTTTTGTGGATGTATTAGCTCTTCTCGTATTGGATAAAATAATTGTGTTATCTGAAGCTTTATGAAGCCAACTTCGATTTTTATTAATTAATTTTTCCAATACTTGGCAAAGGACTTTTAATCCTAATGCCCTTCTTGTTTCAACAAATTCCTTGTTAACGTTGTTTTCTTCAAATTCTTTTCTGTAATTTGCGTCAATTTCTTTGACATATTCTGGGGAAGATACCCCAATTTGAATGCAGTGTATTGGACTAAATTTCTTTAATTTTTCTCAGTCCTCCGATGCTGAGAAAATCTTGATATAAATGTCACTAGTAGGTTTTACTAGTGGACTATTGTTTTTAAATTCTTTAACTGCTCTGGTAATATCCTGGGGCAGTCCTTGTATTTCCCCAAGGTCTTGACTTAAATATATTAAATTTGCTGCTCTGATTCTAAAACAGTCACTGATGATTCTTGGATCAACTCCTTTGTCAAAGTTAATCCTGGGATATATTCCCGTATGATCTGGAACACATGTTTCTGTCATTTTGAGATTGTTAATCGTCTCTAATAAAGTTCTATATTCATTTTCATTTTTTGTTAAAAACTCTGCAAGATTCAATTACAGGTCATACTCCTGGTCATTCTGAGATACTCGAAATTTAAATATCTTTTCGGGCATCAGTTTTATATTTTCCGCTTTATTGCGGGATTCTTTCTCCGAAGAGATCATCTTCTCCGCTGTTAGGCGGGAACTATTTTATGAAGAAATAGCAGTTTGAAAACTGCTTCTTGCCACTTGTCTACTTTCTATCTCCGAGGAGATAGTATTCTCAGCTGTAAAGCTGGTATTAGCAGTTTTAAAGCTGCTTTATTTTGCCATCAGGCTTGTATTTTCAGTATTTTTTCTAACAGAATCAGAAATTTGAAGGGATATGTCTATCGGCCTTTTACCTGTCATTTTATCCGTCCTTGTTGTTTCTGATCCTTTTTGTTGAATCTCCCTTCTGAAGCAGTTTAAATTTGCAATTATTCCTACAATGTCTTGTTTACTTTCTTCTATGTTATCAATAATTTTATCTTGCTTTTGGATCATCTCTATTAATTCTATGTAATTTTCTTGTAACAAATTACAATTTCGTTGCAGTCGAGCTTCCAATTCTGCAAGTTTTTTGTCAACCTGCTCCATTGTATTCTCTTGATAAAAAATCTGCAAGAGCGTTAGTTTCTCCTTTAATAATTTCTATATCAAAAATATATTCTGCAAAGAATGTTTTCCATCTACTTAGTCTTTTATATTCTGGCATGGATGGTAAATTATTTTTAATAAAAGCTTTTACCTGAGTATTATCAACTCTTACTAGGAATTTTTTATTTCTATTTCTGATATTATAAGAAATATAGACGAAGCCATAACAAGATGGGAAAAAGCCACATATTTATCAATAACACACCGGACAGGTGTGCGGCAACCATGTAAAGAAAAAAGAAAGTACTTTCTTCTATGTTATCAATAATTTTCTCTTGCTTTTGGATCATCTCTACTAATTCTATGTAATTTTCTTGTTACAAATTACAATTTCGTTGCGATTGTAGCCCATTCTTGACTGATATTCCAAAGGGCTAATGGATTATCGCTATAGTTCTTTTCAAATAATGCCTCAATATCTTGTATATTGAGTTGTGCAATGATTCTCCCTGTTATTGGTTGTTTTTTATTTGTAATATAATCACCAGGTTTGCTGCAAAAATTAAATTTGTTTCTTTTATATGCTTTTTGTACTCTTTTTACTGTAATCCATGGATCACAGGGTGTTAATAACTGGATATAATTTTGATGTTGTATATATAATTTAAATTTTTGTGTGAAGTTATTTCCTAATAATATATCTTGTTGCGCATATTCATGAGTATAGAATGGTGGACATGAAATTATATAATTTCCTAAAATAATTTTAGGTTTTCTAACTCCATGAGTTAATTCATGTCTATTTCCCAAAAAATATTTTCCATATAACGTAGGTAGTGTTGTGATATATTTTTTCAGGAAAACATTGTCTTCGCGCAATGCAAGTTCCTGCCCCTGTGTCTATGAATGCATGAAAATATCCTATTTTATATTCCTCATATATAATTCATGCTACTATGTAGACACTATATATACTAGTCATTGTCTTTTTTCCAAAAATATTCTTGATTATTATATGTAAAATATAATCCTTCTCTTTGTAAGGAGAATGGTTCCATTTGCTGTAATGCGCTCATTCCTAATATAATTTCTATATCGTCAGTCCTACTAACTGATCGTACATAAAGTGTTATGTCAATTTTTATATTTTGTATTTCAATTGGAACTATGGCTTGATGTGTAATTTCATATTCTTGTCCATCAAAATTCATATATGCATAGGGTGATCCTATAGGTATTTTTTCTATATAAGGTATCATTCCTTGTTGGATAAATGAAGCTCTTGCCCCTGAATCTATTAATATTGTAGTCATATTCCATTCTTGTCCATTAAAATATTTTCCATATAATTTATAATTTCTAGCATTTCTATTGTCTTCTAAAATTCTTAAACTTGTCATTCTTGGCAAATTTCCTAATATTGGTCTTAATCTTCCATTATATCTATCCATGCTTGCTCTAGATTCCTCTATTCTATCTCCATTTGTTAATTGTAATTGATTTCCCTCATATCGTAATCTCCTAGGGATTTTATTATCTGTTACTATGGGTTTTTCTGAAACATTTATGTTTATGTTTTCTAGTATTTCTATTTCTGATATTATATCTGGCTTAGTAATTTTTCCTATATCTTTAAATATATTAGGAAGCATTATAATATCTTTATCTTCAAATTTTTCAGAAGGATGTGTATTACTAAGAGCATAACTAATTATATACGTTATCGAGTAAGGAATGGATCCTTTTTTCATGAATTCTATTCTTTGAAAATCCAGTATTAAACTTAAGGTTCTGTTTATATTATTATCTCTAATATTTACACTTATATTTGGATAAATATTAAAGATTAGTTTCTGATGACTAAGATTTCCCTGTAATATTCCTGACGTAGCATCTCTTCTATCATTAATCCTATCATCCATTAATACAATATTTATAGGTGAATCTATTCCTTCTCTAAAAGTTGCTTTAATCATCATTTGAATAGCTCCTATGTGAATCCATCCTATTTTAGATCTATCTTTTATTTTTTCCATTTTTCTCATTAAGTCTTCCTTTCGTAGTAAAGGTATATTTATTCTATTTCTAGTATATTTTATTTGCAAAGGCATTTCTCTATTAGTTATTCCATAATAGAAAATATGTTTTCTTTGAGTAATCTTTTCAAAGAGAGATGTTCTAAATCCATCAGAATTTTCTAATCTTAATTCCGTGTTTCTTATTCTATTAAATAATTTTGTATCTATTAATACCTCTTGCAAGAAGTTTCCTACTTCTTCTTGATATTCTTCTATTATTTCTTCTTCAGTCTGAGTTCTGTGTCTAAGAAATAATAAATTGATCCATCAGATTGTTCATCGTCAGTTATTTGGACAAATTCTAGAATATTTTCGATCTCAGAAAGTTCTTCTTCTATAATTTCCTCGAACTGCTTTTGATTAATCTTCTTAGATCCTCTTTTTGGACATTCATTAGCATAATGTCCTATTTCCTGACATATAAAGCATTTACATTCTTTTGGTTTCTTTTTATTATAATTTTTCTTTCTTCTGTAATATTTTTGTTTCGGTTTAGGTTTAAATCCAAACCTTTTCCTTTTCTTGAATTTATATTTGTTTCTTCTATTGTACCTCATTGGTTCACATCCTATGGTTATTGGATGAGTTAATTGGGAATAACAAAGCCCTTATTTTACTACTTTATTTGTTTTTCTACTTAGTGTGGCTTCTGCACACCATTCTTCTAATTTCATTCTTAAAAATTCTATTCGTCCTCCTAGTGTATCTTCTCTTTGTCCGATATATTGAGGATATAATTGCATCGCTTTAAATCCCCATGGGCCGGGTACTTTGGTATAAAATAAGTTTAATAAACTTTTACTGGTAACATTTTCTTTATCCATTCTATCATATATTTTATAAAAATATTCTTGAAATTTACATATATATTCATCAATTCGGCACATATCACAGTGTTTTAAGTCATATAATAACAAAATAAATCTCTGTTTTTCTTTTTCTTTTTCTGTGTCTTTATTTACATTCCACGTTTCGCCTAAAAATTCTCTTCTTAATTCGTTTTCATAGTTATTTACCACTTGAGCTAATGTGGTTGTTGTTCGTTTTACTGCTTCTTTATCGTTGTTAGTTAATCCTTTCCACTAATCTGCTACAATTCTTTGGAAGGTTAAATGACGAAATCTTGCTGTTGTTTCTACATCATAGCTTTGTGATCTTATAGATAAATATGTGGCTTTTGCCCATCTTGTTATGACTTCGTCTATATTTCTTACAAAATTTAAATTTAAATAAATTCCGTTAGCACTAATATATTCTTGATTCATATAATCAACTGGGGTTTCTATAGCAATATTACTTGGTCTTCTATCTGATTCCCAGTTTATTCCTTTGTATCTATTTCTGTTAGTAGGTTTTCTCCTAAAACTAGGATTTGACTGATATCTAGTTCTTGATTGTTCTGGTATCTCATCTTGTCCTCTAGGGATTGTTGTTGGCATGGTAACCTGACTTCTAGAACTTTCTTCCTGTAGTGGTTTCATGTTTACTGTTCTAACTTTTTCCGTTAATCTTACTATTTCTTGACTTAGACTGTCTAATTCTTCTGCTTCAGCTTCTAAGTATCTATTTTCTAATTGTTCTATTTTAAAGTCCTCTGTTTCTTCTATCTGAAGAGGACATAGACTTATTTCGTTTCCACTTGTTTGGAATAGGTTTATTTTTTATAAACATTTGTGATTTTGTTTTTCATACAAATATTTCATTGTTCTTTGTAATTCTACTATTATTTCTTGGATCTTCTGAAAGTTCTTCGAATGGTTTTCATGAACCTGTACTTCTAGTTTCTTATACATATTATTGAATATTAACTTCAAATTCCAGATCTAAAGCTTCATATATATTATTATCTTCTAACTCGTTAAATTCGTTCCTCAAAATTTTATCTTTGTATTTTGAATCGTTACATGGCTCTATTACCACTTCGTTGGTGTAGAAATTTTTGATTCTGTTATCATGCTTTGAAAACATACTCGAATTGCCCTTATGGGTTTGTATGCTTTCTCAGCTTTATCATTTTGTCTATAATTATTACATTTTTTAGATTGGATTCTTAATATCTTCTTTTTTATACTACGAATTTTGTGCATAATTAAATTCATAGTGTAAGAAACTAGCATCCAGAAAGAAGACGATAACACTCTGAGTATCATAGATAGAAAGATAATCTGTATACCTGTGTTGCCCACCTCGCTTCCTCTTATCTTCAACGCCAGTCGATCTTCTCTGAACGATTTCTAAGAGAAGTACTCCTTAGACTTCTACGTTCCGGATCTCAGACTCCTCATCATCCTATAGCCTTCATGTCCCCATGTCCTTATGCACTTCTTTGCTTGGTCGAACTTCTAGACAATGGCCTCCGGGATGGAATAAGGGAGAGATAACTCTCGACCGATGAAGATAGAAAGAACTGGGGGTGTTACGGGTTACACACTATCTTTTCTACTCTATGATAGTACAATGATTATGATCTTCAAGCTGGAGCTTGCTTCCTACACTTATGGAATTAACACACAAGAATCATCTCAAGAACTTGAAATGGAATCTGGAATAGAATTAGAGAATCGAGACTCTGCTCTTTTATTGCAAGACTTAATGTACATACATAGATACTCTTGGGACTCTCTCCAACTACGAATGCCCCTCCCTACTACTCCTCGAGAGCTTATATAGACACTCTCTTCGTTACATTGATGCTTCTTTTTTTTTCTTTATATGGTTGTCGCACACCTATCCGGTGGCAAGTGTTCTACTTTTTGAAATCTTTCTTCAACGCACATCTGTCCGGTGGAGAGCTCTTTGTCGTCTTTTCTTGTTGCGAGTGTCTTCTTACATCATTGATGACGTGTTTTCTTCTAAAATACTTTTATCGGCTCGTGCTGATGTGGCTATCTCTTTCCATCTTATCTTGACATGCGGAGCATATTTTCCCATCATGTCTTCTAAGTTGGAAAAATATCTGCTGACATATGTTGCTTGATCGGATTTGTCTGGTTTCTATTCTTTTTAGAAACCTTTCTAAATTGATTTTTGTGGATGTATTAGCTCCTCTCGTATTGGATAGAATAATTGGGTTATCTGAAGCTTTATGAAGCCAACTTCGGTTTTTATTATTTAATTTTTCCAATACTTGGCAAAGGAATTTTAATCCTAATGACCTTCTTATTTTAACAAATTCCTTGTTAACCTTGTTCTCTTCAAATTCTTTTCTGTAATCTGCGTCAATTTCTTTGACGTATTCTAGGGAAGATACCCCAATTTGAATGCAGTGTATTGGACTAAATTTCTTTAGTTTTTCCCAATCCTCCGATGCTGAGAAAATCTTGATATAAATGTAACTAGTAGGTTTTACTAGTGGACTATTGTTTTTAAAATCTCTAACTGCTCTGGCAATATCCTGGGGCAGTCCTTGTATTTCCCCAAGGTCTTGACTTAAATATATTAAATTTGCTGCTCCGATTCTGAAACAGTCTCTGATGATTCTTGTATCAGCTCCTTTGTCAAAATTAATCCTGGAATATATTCCTGTATGATCTAGAACACATGTTTCTGTCATTTTGAGATTGTAAACAATCTCTAATAAAGTTATATATTCATTTTAATTTTTAGTTAAAAACTCTGCAAGATTCAATTGCAGGTCATACTCCTGGTCGTTCTGAGATACCCGGAATTGAAATATCTTTTCAGGCATAAGTTTTATATTTTCTGCTTTATTGTGGGATTCTTTCTCCGAAGAGATCATATTCTCCGTTGTTAGGCGGGAACTATTTTTTGAAGAAATAGCAGTTTGAAAACTGCTTCTTGCACCTGGCTATTGTTTTTCTCCGAGGAGATAGTATTCTCAGCTGTAAAGCTTGTCTTAGCAATTTTAAAGCTACTTTCTTTTGCCATCAGGCTTGTATCTTTAGTATTTTTTCTGACAGAATCAGAATTCTGAAGGGATATGTCTATCGGCCTTTTACCTGTCATTTTATCCATCCTTGTTATTTCTGATCCTTTTTTTTGAATCTCCCTTCTGAAGCAGTTTAAATATGCTATTATTCATGCAATATCTTTTTTACTTTCTTCTATATTATCAATAATTTTATCTTGCTTTTGTATCATCTCTACTAATTCTACGTAATTTTCTTGTAACAAATTACAATTTCGTTGCAGTCGAGCTTCTAATTCTGCAAGTTTTTTGTCAACCTGCTCCATTGTATTCTCTTGATAAAAAATCTGCAAGAACGTTAGTTTCTCCTTTAATAATTTCTATATCAAAAATATATTCTGCAAAGAATGTTTCCCATCTACTTAGTCTTTTATATTCTGGCGTGGATGGTAAATTATTTTTAATAAAAGCTTTTACCTGAGTATTATCAACTCTTACTAGGAATTTTTTAGGTAATAAAAAATAGGAAAACTTTTTAATTCCCTTTTTTAATACTAATAATTCCTTTCCGTTTGAGTGATATCTTTTTTATGTATCTGTAAATGTTCCAGATGAATATCTGTATATTTTTTCCTTTTGTTCGTCTTTCTTTTTTAAGATTGCTCCCCAAAATTCTTTTAAGGCATCGATTTCTATTATTAAGTCGTCGTTTTCTAAAGGAAGATCTAATCTTGGTAGATTTTTACATTTTTCTTTTATAAATCTAACATGATTTATGAGTTCCTCCGTCATAAGAAAAATAGTATTTTTCTTTAATAGTTATTGTAAGGGATTTCTTAGTGTTGCCAAATTTTCTATGAATTGTTTAGCGTAATTTAAACATCCTAAAAATCTTTGTAATTGTTTTTTATCTTCTATTTTATCCAGAAACATAAATTTTTTTTCTACAATATGTTCTTGTAGTTCTATTCCGCTTGAGTCCAACTTTAGTCCTAAGAATTCTATTTTGGATTTACAAATATCTATTTTCTTTTTAGATAATACTATCCCTTCTTTTTGGCAAAGAAGGGAAAATATTTGTAAATGTTTATAATGTTCTTCCTCATTTTTACTGGCTATTAAAATGTCATCAACATATACTAGACAAAAAGAATTATATGGTTCAAATACTTTGTCCATTCTTCTTTGATATATCTACGGAGCATTTTTTAATCCAAAAGGCATTATCGTCCATTCATATGTCCTTGTGGAGTACTAAATGCTGTGAATGGTATACTTTTTTCATCTAATCATATTTGGTAAAATCCCGATTTACAGTCAAATTTTGAATAAATATTTTTTCCTCTTGTCATATTTATTAAAGTTTCTTTATGTGGAAGAAAAGATCCATCAAATTTGGTATATTGATTTAGTTGCTTATAATTTACTACCATTCTAGCTTTTCCTCTTTTTATTTCTGCATGGTTTCTTACCATGAATGTTGGACTAGAATGAGGGCTTTTTTTATTTCTGTATTAATTGTGATGTTTCTAGTTCTTGTAATTGGGTACAGAATTCTTCAATATCAACAGGATTATATCTCATGGGTTTTACTCTGATTATTTTATTGTCATCAATTAGTTCGATTGCAGCCCATTCTTGACTGATATTCCAAAGGGCTAATGGATTATAGCTATAGTTCTTTTCAAATAATGCCTCAATATCTTGTATATTGAGTTGTGCAATGATTCTCCCTGTTATTGGTTGTTTTTCATTTGTAATATAATCACCATGTTTGCTGTGAAAATTAAATTTGTTTCTTTTATATGCTTTTTGTACTCTTTTTACTGTAATCCAATGATCACAAGGTGTTAATAACTGGATATAATTTTGATGTTGTATATATAATTTCAATTTTTGTGTGAAGTTATTTCCTAATAATATATCTTGTTGTGCATATTCAGGAGTATAGAATGGTGGACATATAATTATATAATTTCCTAAAATAATTTTAGGTTTTCTAACTCCATGAGTTAATTCATGTCTTTTTCCCGTAAAATCTTTTCCATATAACGTAGGTAGTGTTGTGATATATTTTTTAGGAAAACATTGTCTTCGTGCAATGCAAGTTCCTGCCCCTGTGTCTATGAATGCATGAAAATATTCTGTTTTATATTCCTCATATATAATTCCTGCTACTATGAAGACACTATATATACTAGTCATTGTCTTTTTTCCAAAAATATTCTTGATTATTATATGTAAAATATAATCCTTCTCTTTGTAAGGAGAATGGTTCCATTTGCTGTAATGCGCTCATTCCTAATATAATTTCTATGCCGTCATTCCTACTATCTGATTGTACATAAAGTGTTATGTCAATTTTTATATTTTGTATTTCAATTGGAACTATGGCTTGATGTGTAATTTCATATTCTTGTCCATAAAAATTCGTATATGCATAGGGTTATCCTATAGGTATTTTTTCTATATAAGGTATAATTCTTTGTTGAATAAATGAAGCTCCTACCCCTGAATCTATTAATATTGTAGTCATAGTCCATTCTTGTCCATTAAAATATTTTCCATATAATTTATAATTTCTAGCATTTCTATTGTCTGCTAAAATTCTTAAACTTGTCGTTCTTGGCAAATTTCTTAATATTGGTCTTAATCTTCCATTATATCTATCCATGCTTGCTCTAGCTTCTTTTATTCTATCTCCATTTGTTAATTGTAATTGATTTCCTTCATATCGTAATCTCCTTGGGATTTTATTATCTGTTACTAGGGGTTTTTCTGAAACATCTATGTTTATGTTTTCTGGTATTTCTATTTCTGATATTATATTTGGCTTAGTAATTTTTCCTATATCTTTAAATATATTAGGAAGCATTATAATATCTTTATCTTCAAATTTTTCAGAATGATGTGTATTACTAAGAGCATAACTGGTATCTCTATTAGTTATTCCATAATAGAAAATATGTTTTCTTTGAGTAATCTTTTCAAAGAGAGATGTTCTAAATCCATCAGAATTTTCTAAACTTAATTTGGTGTTTCTTATTCTATTAAATAATTTTCTATCTATTAATACCTCTTGCAAGAAGTTTCCTGCTTCTTCTTGATATTCTTCTATTATTTCTTCTTCGGTCTGATTCTGTGTCTGAGAAATAATAGATTGATCCATCGGATTGTTCATCATCAGTTATTTGGACAAATTCTTGAATATTTTTGATCTCAGAAAGTTCTTCTTCTATAATTTCCTCAAATTGCTTTTGATTAATCTTCTTAGATCCTCTTTTTGGACATTCATTAGCATAATGTCCTATTTCCTGACATATAAAGCATTTACATTCTTTTGGTTTCTTTTTATTATAATTTTTCTTTCTTTTGTAATATTTTTGTTTCGGTTTAGGTTTAAATCCAAACCTTTTCCTTTTCTAGAATTTATATTTGTTTCTTCTATTGTACCTCATTGGTTCGCATCCTATGGTTATTGGATGAGTTAATTGGGAACAACAAAGCCCTTGTTTTACTACTTTATTGGTTTTCTACTTAGTGTGGCTTCCGCACACCATTCTTCTAATTTCATTCTTAAAAATTCTATTCGTCCTCCTAATGTATCTGCTCTTTGTCTGATATATTGAGGATATAATTGCATCGCTTTAAATCCCCATGGGTCGGGTACCTTGGTATAAAATAAGTTTAATAAACTTTTACTGGTAACATTTTCTTTATCCGTTCTATCATATATTTTATAAAAATATTCCTAAAATTTACATATATATTCATCAATTCAGCACATATCACAGAGTTTTAAGTTATATAATAAAAAGATAAATCTATGTTTTTCTTTTTCTTTTTCTGTGTCTTTATTTACATTCCACATTTCGCCTAAAAATTCTCTTCTTAATTTGTTTTCATAGTTATTTACCACTTGAGCTAATGTGGTTGTTGTTCCTTTTACTGCTTCTTTATCGTTGTCAGTTAATCCTTTCCACCAATCTGCTACAATTCCTTGGAAGGTTAAATGACAAAATCTTGCTGTTGTTTCTACATCACAACTTTGTGATGTTATTGATAAATATGTGGCTTTTTCCCATCTTGTTATGGCTTCGTCTATATTTCTTACACAATTTAAATTTAAATAAATTATGTTAGCACTAATATATTCTTGATTCATATAATCAACTGGGGTTTCTATAGCAATATTACTTGGTCTTCTATCTGATGCCCAGTTTATTCCTTCGTATCTATTTATGTCAGTAGGTTTTCTCCTAAAACTAGGATTTGACTTATATCTAGTTCTTGATTATTCTAGTATCTCATCTTGTCCTCTAGGGATTGTTGTTGGCATGGTAACCTGACTTCCATATCTTTCTTCCTGTAGTGGTTTCATGTTT